>CM042147.1:66007332-66092332 GCA_023376005.1 Doryteuthis pealeii | reverse complement strand
CCAAACAACAATCTATATATTAATACTCTTGTTCCTTGATCTTCTGACCGTTTTCATCTTGCAATATCCTCTGGTTAAAATGAGACTGCCCAAATTGTCCAATATGAAATGCAAAAATGTAAATCCTGATTATTTGGTGTTGCTTATCCGCCGAATTTTTATTTTTATTATTGTTGTCCCCTCAGCTAAATAATGGATAATTCTGTTTTTATTATAAAGAAAGAAAGGGAAGAAAAGGTGAACGCTACTCAGATAAAATATAAGGAAAAAAAAAAAAGAAAGAGTGTAGGGGAAAGATAGCGAGAGTATGTGAGCGTGCGGAAGCGATAACAATCGAACATAATGAAAAGATGAAAAGAAGAAAAGAAAGAAAAAAGTGAAAGTTAAATCAAGATTATTATATGTTGAACTATTTATCAATAGCTTTATATCAAATGTTGTAACAATTGAATTATCATACTGTGGTATATCCACAGGTCCTGCTAGTCTTTAATATTCTAACTTTACTTGATTTATTAATTTGACGGAAGGGAGTGGGGATAAAAACTGTCGCTTGAGGAGCCACAAAGAAATCCTGTCGGGTTGAAGTTGCCCACGGCTAAAAAAAAAAAAATTTTTAAAAAGGTTGAGAAACTCTGTTCTAAATTCTACCAATTCGGTGACCGCCCTGTCAGCTGCGGCTTTAGAATGCACCAACTGCACCTCTGCAGAGGAGTAAGACTCCCCCCCCCCAGTGGGTGACGACCCGTGATGCTTAAGGACGGAGTCTTGGTGGATGAGCAGTCCATGACCTGCAACACTCCACTTAGACCCTTACTTAGGCTAGACGGGCGGTCGGATCAATCGTCTGGTCACGTCAAGCCCTAGCACCTGTATGATTGCCCCAACCCTATTGCCCTTATGGCAAGCCCCAACCCTTTTTATCATATGGGTGCTAGAAGCCGGTGGCTGAGGGTCTACATGTCCTGGGAATGACGTTAAACTCTATCTGATAGTGAGGTTCAAGTTCTGGAGGTTTGGGGAATGTGGAACACCCATTCATCACCATTGCTCCCTGGTCCACTCTGACCTGGAGTGGTAGTACCTGTTAGGGTCCCATCTATGGGTTCAATAGAAAAATGTATTTATAAAAAAATTGTGTATCCATTAAGAATTAATTTATTTCAAAACTTTATCGGCATTAAATGACCCACTGAGGTTGATATGCCGTAAAACAAAACAAAACAAACCAAACCAATTCATTGAATGAATGTTGTAGCTCCCTTCTGAAGGTTTTGCGTGTCATCTTCTTTCTTTTATCTCTGTGCGTACGGTATTTGTATCATTTGTATTGGTCGTTTGCCAACAGGGGCTACAGAAATATTTAAGCGGGAAGGTGTCGCTAACTCTTTTCATTCAGGTATAAGTAGGTATATTGCTGCTTAAATCTAACTGTGGTATGTGAATAACTTCTACGCTACAAGACTCACATCAATCGGCTGGTCATGTCAACCCCTAGCACCTATATGATTATGCCAACACATTTCCCCTTATGGCAAACCTTCAACCTCTTTTATTATATACTAGAAGTGGCTACCCGGCATCGCCTCGGTAAGGGGTAGCAATAAATTTAGTCTCGCAGATCCATTATTACTGAATCACAAATTAGATCCTCGCAGTATGCCCCATTAAAATCCTTTGTTAAAAAAGAAGACCTTGTGTTGATCCAGCAACTCTGAAAAGAAAAAGTAATGTCTACTATTTAGAATATTAAAAGCAAAAGAAATTCTATGCTGCTATCATATATATATATATATATATATATATATATATATATATATATATTTATCTTCTCAAATATAAATCATTGTTTTTGCTCAAAAACCAAGCCCTGGTGATATTTAATGTGTATATATATTTACTTTGTTGTTAATTGTTTTATTTTCGAAGTTTCCTCCGGACATACAGATACACACAACTGTCCTTTATATATGTATAGATAGATGTGCTAGAAGGCGGTGGCCGTGGGTTTTAGTGTTCTCGGTATGACGCTAGGGTTAGGGTTAGGGTAGGGATTAGGGTTAGTGTTAGGGTTAGTTTTAGGATCAGTTAGGGTTAGGGTTAAGGTTAGGATTAGGCTACTTCGGTAGTTTCCGTAATCCAATGCTATTTATGCATGAAATAGTAGTAGAATTGGGGTACTTACTACTCACATAAATCCCTAAATGGTTTAGAAGATGCTCCTTAGTCTTGGTTGGTAACCCATCTAAGTCAAGGAAAAGTCCGACTCAAAACCTCCGCTGCCTAGCGGCTTTACCCCATCCCAAAGAAAGGCTAGGGGAGTAAACCCCGAAAATAAATCATGAACCGGAGTCCCTAGGGTGGTGTGACGCTGAAATCCAGTGCTACCCAGCAACTCCTGCGACACTACAGCTGCCAAAATGCATTGGTTCCTTACCTTTCCTTTGGATCACAGCGGCAGTGTGGAGAGGAGGGATTTGCTGCTTGGGAAACAGCATATCCTCCATATGAATCTGCCCAGGACACGTAGTTCCCCACACCAAAAAAAAATTGGACACTACTCCATCGTCTCCCGTAGACGGAAGAATACCAACAACACGACATATCTCGCTGGTCATGTCAACCCCTAACACCTATATGATTGTACCAACCACTTTGCCCTTATGGCAAACCTCCAAACCCTTTTATCATATATATAATAGAATGCGGTGGTCGAGGGTCTTAGTTTTCTCGGTATGACGCTAGGGTTAGGGTTAGGTTTAGTTTCAGTGTTAGGGTTAGGATTAGGCTACTTCGGTAGTTCGCGTGATCAAATGCTATTTATACGTAAAATGCGATTCTTATGATATTATCTCTTGTATGCTATTCTGCATTTTTACCCAAATTTTATTTAGGTCCTTACAAAAGTAAGATATTCCTCAAATGCTTGGGATTCAAAGTTTAAAGAACAAGTTGCGAAGACTTA
Source organism: Doryteuthis pealeii (assembly GCA_023376005.1). NCBI lineage: Eukaryota > Metazoa > Mollusca > Cephalopoda > Myopsida > Loliginidae > Doryteuthis > Doryteuthis pealeii. The sequence goes on along the minus strand of CM042147.1, from coordinate 66,089,367 downwards.
CTTCTTACAAGTTCTTTTGTTCTTGGATTCGGAATGTAATACAGTGGAACCTCGGTTCTCGAACATAATTCGTTCCAAAATTATGTTCGAAAACCGATTTATTCGAAAACTGAAACAATATTTCCCATAAGAAATCGTGTAAAGTGGATTTATGCGTTCTTGACCATCAGACACCACAACTTTCCTCTTTCCCTTTCCGGTAGTACCACTGCTGCCTTTCTTAGGATCCATGAATAAGGGTTAAAGTAGCCGTAAAATAGAGAATAAACACAAAAACAATATCAGATACTCGATTCAAGATAGCGACTGACACTAACTGATACTGCTTTGGTAGATTCGACCAGCCGTTCGACCGTCTTAGGTTTGCCTCGGCAGTCATTCACGTGACTTCCGTTTTCATCGGCTCAAATAGTATGTTCGAAGTCCAAAAATTTGTTCGAAAACTGATGTTATATACCCGACGTAACGGGTATATAAATCGGAGAGAGAGAGAGAGAGAGAGAGAGAGAGAGTTTTAACTCCTGTTCTCATAATGCATTAGGTTACCTGACCCAACGCAGAATATTCAGAAGGAAAATAAAAACAAGTCAATTAAAACTATATAAGATTTAATTCAACAATCCTAGAGGATGGAACCATGTTCCATCTCAAGCATATAAACGTGTTCCTACCTGTTCGAGGAACATGTAGAAATGACTGAATATAAAGAGTCCTTGAATATTGTTGAGTCATATATTGACAAAGGTTGTGACTTACTGTTCGTAGCTGGGGGAGAGCAAGGCTCCCCAAGTCCAAATGGACGGAGACATAACTTGGTCTAGTTCATATCTAGAGATCCCAGATCAGAGAGAGAGAGAGAGAGAGAGAGAGAGAGAGAGAGAGAGAGAGAGAGAGAGAGAGAGGGTGAGGGGATGATAGATTGCTTCTTACTTTTATCTGCTTGTCTACTTCGTCGGTCGTCATTTTCTCTGGGCTGTTTTCTCCGGGGTGATTCTGCTTCTCTGTTCAGGCTGGGTGACGTCTCATGTCTTGTGGATTAATTAACAAAGACTTGTTTTTTTCTATTTTCTTTATTAAAAACAACCCCAGCCACAGCCTAAAACCGTGCGGTGAGCAGCGACATCTTGAGAGAACGTCTTCTCTCGGCGAGCGACTAGCTGCAACTAACTAAAACTTAAATTCTGTTCACACACTTCTACTGGTGCGTTTTTGGGGGAGTCAAGCGGAGGTTACCACATATCAATCATTGGCAGTAACTTTCCACTCAACTCTCCGATTTGAATTTTTAACGAACTCAATTTCAAAATTTATACTACACTACTTACATAATTCATAAGCTTTCTATGAATTATGTAACACTGAGGTCTTTTTTACTAAAAATTTTGTTCGAACTCTGAATTGTTCAATTTTTGAATCGTTCGAGAACCAAGGTTCGACTGTATTTGAGTTAAAAAATAAAGACGAAAATGTTCCTAATGAAAAACGTTTGAGCGGGAAAGTGCCGTTAGTCAAAGTGTTAAAGAAGGCAGTTGGAAGTAATTAATTCTTTCTTTTAGGAATTCAGGCGTTAATGAGTAAAACAGGAACTTTGGTAAGAGAGGAAGTTGAAGAGGCGATAATATTTAGGAATTCTGTAGCAAACAAGAGACGAAATTTCTTTGTTTGGTGAGACAACTTGGAATGTGAAAAGATTTTGTTTGATGAGACAAATTGGAATGTGAAAAGACATTGTTTGATGAGACAATTTGAAATGCGAAAAGACTTTCGTTGGGGAGACAAGTTGAAATGGGAAAAGTCTTTCTTTGTTTAATGAGACAAGTTTGAATATGAAAATACTTTTTTGTTTGATAAGATAATTTGAGGTTAATTCCTATAACTCCAACATAAACAAAGGAGAACCACTCTTGGCTGATAAATTATTTATTTACCCATTAAACTAACCCTAAACCCTAACCCTAACCCTAACCCCATCTTCTTATTTCCTAGTAGATCAATAAATAAATAAATAATTTATCAGACAAGAGTGGTTCCCCTTTGTTTAGGTTAGAGTTATAGGAAATAACCCAAACTTAGATATGAAAAGTTTTTCTCTGCTTAATAAAGTAGAAATGAGGAAATAACAGATATGGGGAAAAATCCGACAAAATGTGACGAAAGGTTAAGGGAAAAGTGAATAACAAAACACAGACAATTACATTCAAATAATATTTCGCCTCTGTTGGTTTTTGAAGCTTCATCATTTTAAAACAGAATGCTACATATATATATATATATATATATAATATATATATATATATATATATCATCATCATCATCATCATGTCGCGCAAGTAGCACGGATATCCATGACAACCTATTGAAATGAGAAAAGAATTTCTTTGCCTGCTGAGAAAAGTTGAAATGTGGAAAAACCTTCTTAGTTTAGCGAAACAAGTTGTCTAGTGAAAATGACTTTCTTAAATTGTTGAAAAAGGCAGCAGTGCTGCGCGATTTGAAACTGGAGTCGGTGGTGGCATTAGCGACGGAATTGGCGCGCTTTTCTAGTAGTTTTCTCTGACTGCTGGAACAGGTTTGTCTTCTGAGATCTTCATTCTTCTTCTTCTTCTTCTTCTTCTTCTTCTTCTTCTTCTTCTTCTTCTTCTTCTTCTTCTTCTCCTTGGACTTCTTCTTCCTTCCTCTTCTTTGAGAACCCTAGTTTCAACTGTCTTCTTCAAACTAGTGTTACCTCTAATTTTCATCTCCTTTTATGTCAATTGTGGGCGGAAGGTGTTTCAATGTTAATGCTGGATTCGAGCCAATTTCGCAATCCCATTGGTTTTAAAAGGCCCTCGAGCCATTTATTCAAAAACCTGAAAGAATTCCAACTGTTACAGAGCACCTCACGTGGTGTAACATTGGTTGGTTGGTTGGTTGGTTGGTTGGATTTTACAGCATGTCAAGAATGAATCAAACAAACGCGGCATAAAATAACCCAATTTTTCTAAACTCATTTTTATACAAATAGGTTGGTTGGTTGGTTGGTTGGATTTTACTGCAAGTCAACTCTTGGGTTATTTTATGTGGAAGATGAATTTGTTTTATTTATTCTTGTTGGGTATTCATTTTTTAAACTCATTTTTATACCAACAGGTTGGTTCGTTGGTTCGTTTGTTGATTGGTTGGTTGGATTTTATGACATGTCAACCTTTGGGTTGTTTTATGCCAAAGACATAATTGTTTTATTCATTCTTGTTCGATATTCAAATATTTTTAACGCATTTTTTATACTAACAGATATAATATTATATTAATAATTACTTGAAATCTTCAAATTATTTGTATCAGATAGGAATACTTAATATTAATTGTGTGCAAAAAACAAAAAGCTCTTAAGAAACAACTACTCAAAAAATGTAAATATAAGCGGACAATGACCGCAATTCCCAAATAAATCCTCAAGGATTGTTGAATTAAATGTTATATAGTTTTCTTGTTTTTATTTTCCGAATATTCCTCTCCTAATTTCAATGTTTGTTTATAACGTATTTTACTATTTACTTAGTAATCTATACGAGAATTTATTCTTTTTTTTTTTTTTTTTTATCTGTTGCAGTTGAAAAGGCTTTTTATTACAAAGAGCGGTTGCATCCAAAAACATCTCCGATGGCTACTCTTCCAAATACGGTCTCTCCAACGGCACAACTTCAACCAACACGAGTAGACTCAGCAACAACGTTTACTCCCGTCGTTTACCCGATGGACCGGGTCCTCTCGATAGGAAGGGCAAACCTCTCCCTTCTGACTTTCGCTCCAGCCGTTTGTCTCGCTACGGAGACAGCACCCCGAGTAGTTTTTCATACTCGAAACCACTAAAGTCTACAGACTATACTCCGACCAATAGTTATACATCGAATTATTTGTCCAGCGGTTATTCATCCTCGCTGTCTAGATCGTATCGATCCCCTGTTACATCTTCATCTCTCTACAGCGGCAGCACATTACGTTCTTCCCGGGCATCTAGCGAAGTGCCTAGCTCGAGTCGCCGATACTCTACAGATCGTGACACTGAAAGCTACGGTTCATCATCCCATCTGCGCGCTGCCAGCCAATCTCGGTCTATAGACGCGGAACCTCAAAGTTTGACAAGAGTTCGATCTCGAGCTCCCAGCGTTGACGTGGCATACGAACGCCTGTCTACGCGTGCACCCAGCATTGAAGTAGGTTACGAACGTTTGTCCAGCCGGGCACCCAGTGTAGAGATGGATCAGCCGTCATATCGAACATCCAGCTTAGATCACGGTTATGAGAGATCATCCAGTCGGGCTCCGAGTACAGAACGCCTGTCAAGTCGAGCGCCAAGCATCGAACGTTCAACCTCAAGAGCTCCAAGTGTGGAACGTCACTCCAGTCGGGTTGCACGGAAAGACGTCGAAACTGCTGCTGAAAATTATAACAGTAGCAGCAGCAGTGGTGGCTCCAGTGCGTTTGGTTGGAGAGCCCGAGTCTACAGAGATCGACAGAGTCCAGTAACACCCCTAACAGATCAAACGAACCATATCAATAATGCTGCAACAAGAAGGCCGGTAAGTTATTTTCTAAAAGTTTATTCATGATTGGTTTTCAAAGCCCTTTATCTTTTACTAGAAGCTGCTACCCGGCGTCGCCTGGATATAGCATAGTCTCGTAATCCATTATTGCTGAATCACGAGTTGGATCCTCGCAGTATGCCCCATTAAAATCATTATGTAAAAAAGACTTTGCGTTGATCCTGCCACTCTGAAAAGAAAAAAATTAATGTCTCCTATTTAAAATACTAAATGCAAAAATAAAATAAAATAAAATAAAATTCCATGCTGTTATCATTTAAATTCTATTTTTTAATTATCTTCACGAATATAAATCAGTTCTTCATTTTTTTTTCTCAATAAGAAAGATCTGGTGATAATGAATGTGTATATATATTTACTTTGTTGTTAATTGTTTTATTTCCGTAGTTTCCTCTAGACATACATACACCCAAGTTCAAATCCTGTATGAAGCTACAATTCACATAGCGCTAAAACCTTTGGGAAAGGTATGAATCCAACTACTTTTCCCTCCAGCTATGGGTAAATAGTAGTGCAGACTGAGCACTTTAACCTTGGTTAGGCAATCAGTCTAGGAGAAGGAAAACTGAATTCAAACCTGTTAAACTTCGCTCAGGGTGATCACTACTAGAATAGGCTTAGTCCTAATTAGTGATCTATTTCACTAATTTTAACACCTGCCCATACATACACACAACTGCCCTTTGTATACGTATAGATAGATGTGTTGAAATTTTCGCTATTGGTGAATCACGGTTAATTAAAGTTTATAGCAATCCTCCGGGCAAGAGAGATCTGGCAGTCTTTCCTTGTTTGTTGATATTCTTAATGAATGAATATCCTCACAGTGCATGATCTTAAATGCCTTTTGTCCTGCTCACTCATTGGCTAATTTTAACCGGGAGTTGCTACTGCTGCTTCTACTACTGTTGGTGAGGTATATACATTGAAGTGGTGATTATTGCTATGTCTTATACCAAGATAAGATCCAACATTAGATATGTACAAAAAATACGCACCTGTCAAAGCACCAATTTTTTGACAGAGTTCCCCTAAATTGGGTAATTATCGGATTTTGATTAAGATTTTTGGTATTTAAATAAAATTTTAAAAAAGAAATGAGCTATTATTAAGAGTATTTATGGAATCGAAGGAGCCCTTATTTCTCCGTAGTTGTAGGCAAATTGTCGGACAAAGAAGGAACAACACAAAAGTAAATGCAGACACTTGTATTGACAAAATATTACATAAATTGTTGCAAATTTAATGGTATTTGCTACAGGACTTATCTGAGGAGGAATTTCTTGTAGTACTTGTGATAACACGGTTTTCTTCTCGTCGGTGGGAAATGTAGAAAAAACGCTCCGTCTCGGTAGTTGTTCTTCCTTTGGTCAGTGTGCAGTAGTACCGGCCTTATGCAGTATGCAGATACTATGCCTTAGAAGGAATCTAGTTGTAAAGTTCTTATGATAAGTGGAACCTGTTTTGGGGCTTGGTAATGAGAGCTTGGTGTCTTATGTCTCTTCTCCAGTACTGCTTTGCGATAAGTAGGCCCTGTTTTTGGGCTAAGTGAGAGAACGTTAGTTTTGACGTCTCTCTCCAGTAACGGTTCCCTGATAAGTAGGCCCTGTTTTTGGGCTAAGTGAGAGAACGTTAGTTTTTACGTCTCTCCTCCAGTAACGGTTCTTCAATAAGTGAAGTTTTGGTATTTGGCGCCAACATACGATGTTGGCATTCGCCCTCTGGCGGCAGGGGGAGATAAATAGCAATGGAATTTCCAATATTATTTGTCTGAATTTTTTGGTGAGGCTTGATAATTTGAGTTATTTGGATGTTTCATACTGTTGTCCTCATCTTTTATTGTTATATACACAATGTGTCAAACCTTTTTGGTTCGTTGTTAAAACTCAACACTAAGTAACAAAAAAAATTATTGTAGAATATCAACAAATAATATAACACAATTGTATAAACTATCCAAGACTGGTAGTCTGCATATTTATCCAAAAGTATTGTAAAATATCAACTAAACCTGGGGTCACCAAACTATGGACCGTGGGCCGGTCCAGCCCGCAAAGACATTTTATCAGGCCTATCGATCGTACTTGAATTTGTTTGTTCAAATGTACGGAATGCGAGACCTTCTGATATCATTTAAATTTAAATATCATGTTAAGCTTACTACATCTTCATGGACTTGACTACTGTAGATAGGTTACAAAATTTTGTGCATGTAAACATTTTACTTGTTACTTACGCGATCTCGAATTTTCATTTGTTACGACTGCTTGAAAAACACAGGTAATTTTCAAAGAGCTACTGTGAAGCAATGAATAGGTCAAAAGTTATGAGACAAACATTTTTGGAAAGGGCAAACGCTATATCTTCAATATATATATGTAAGATTTTAATAAAACTACAATTGATTAGAATGTTTAATTTGAAGCAATCTGGCTAGCAAGTACTGAACACAATAATAATGTGTCCTGCACTCGTTATTTTTTCAATTATCTGGCCCACCATGAAAAAAGTTTGGTAAACCCTGAACTAAATGAAAGAAATGATATCAAAATTTGTTTTTTTTAAAGATGATTTGGCTTGTTTGGTTTGGTTTGTTTTGTTTTACGGCATATCAACCTCAGTGGGTCATTTAATGCCGATAAAGTTTTGAAATAAATTCATTCTTAATGGATAATACAATTTTTTATAAATACATTTTTCTATTAAACCCATAGATGGGACCCTAACTGGTACTACCACTCCAGGTCAGAGTGGACCAGGGAGCAATGGTGATGAAGGGGTGCTCCACATTCCCCAAACCTCCAAAACTGGAACCTCACCATCAGATAGAGTTTAACGTCATTCCCAGGACATGTAGACCCGCAGCCACCGCCTTCTAGCACCCATATGATAAAAAGGGGTTGGGGCTTGCCATAAGGGCAATAGGGTTGGGAAAATCATATAGGTGCTAGGGCTTGACGTGACCAGCCGATTGATCAGAGGGGGCCTCTTCGACCGCCCGTCTAGCCCAAGATAGGGCCAAAGTGGAGTATTGCATTTCATGAACTGCTCATCCACCTGGGCTCTATCCTTAAGCATCACGGGTCACCACCCACGGCCAACAGGTGGTCCCATTGGGGGAGTCTTACTCTTCTGCATAGGTGCAGTCGGTGCATTCTAACGCCCCACCGACAGGGCGTTTTTTTAAGATGAGTAATTCTGATTGTGTTTTAAGCAATCAATGATCTTTGCTCTTCTTAAATTTCCATCATGCTGTTCAATTCAGTCTTCCTTCTTTTGTTTGTGTGATAACACTCTTTCATATAATCAAGATGGCTTCACTCCTAATTAACTTTTATCTATAAATATAAAAGAAGTAGAGATTAACAAGCTTACAGGTTCACATGATTGCAAATACATTTTTACTTATTGTTGTATCCTTGATGTGTAAAAAGATACACAGAGAACACAGGGTGCGTGAATATGTATTTTATTCAGCACTTTTAACATAAAACAAGAAGTAGTACAATCACAAGACAAAATGTACAAAATGAGGAGGTTCAAATGTCTGGAGTTGACGCAGTAATTTTGTCCAAATATTTTTCCCGACCCTTGTCACTGCTGCATCGACTCTTATATGGCTGTTGGTCAGTCCATCTTGTAGGGGTGTTAACTCCTCTACAACAGGTTAAGAGACAGTTGTTAAAGTAATCCATACAGAAAGATCATTTAATTCCTCAAACAAATACCAACGGAATCCTAGATATGCAAATTGATCTAAGGTTATGTTATATCCTTGAGGTGGACAAAGATACACAAAGAACACAGGGTGCGTGAATATGTATTTTATTCAGCACTTTTAACATAAAACAAGAAGTAGTACAATCACAAGGAAAAAGTACAAAATGAGGAGGTTCAAATGTCTGGAGTTGACGCAGTAATTTCATCCAAATATTTTTCCTGATCCTTGTCACTGCTGCGTCGACTCTTATATGGCTCTGGGTCAGTCCATCTTGTAGGGTGTTAACTTCTCTACAACACTTATATCTTTTCCGCCCTGTCGGCTAAAGTTCTAGAATATGCCAACCACATCTCTGCAGAGGGGTAAGACTCCCCTCCCTAATGGGCCCACCTGTTAGCCACAGGTGGAGACCCGTGATGCTTAAGGACCGAATTCTTGTGGCTGAGCAGACCATGGCATGCAACACTTCACTTTGGCCCTTACTTGGTCTAGGCAGTCGGTTGGAGAAGCCACATCTGATTAATTGGCTGGTCACATCAAGCCCTAGCACCTATATGATTGTTTGTGTTGTGGTGTAATGATTAGGGTTGTAGAAAATGGACATGACGACACTAGTTCAAATCCTGGACAGGGTTGTTTACATTTCAAATAGCACTAATACCCTTGGGAAAGCTATGAATCTAACTAATCTCCCCCCAGCTATGGGGAAATAGTAGGGTAGACTGGGCTCTTTAATCTTAGGCAACCAGTCTGTGAGAAGGAAAACTGAATTCAAACCTGTTAAACTCCACCTAAAAATGACCTCGTGTCACATCCTACTCATGCAGAGGGGTTCGTAAATATATATATGATTGTCCCGACTAGACCTCTGTAGAGAGGTAACTACCCCCCTAATTGGGCCACCTGTTTGGTGTTGATAGCAACCCATGATGCTGAAGGACAGAATCCAGGTAGCTGAGCAGACCATAGCAACTTTGGCTTTTACTTGGGCTAGATGGGCGATCAGAGAGGCACCTTCCAATCTGGTCATGTCAAAACCTAACATCTATATGATTGTCTCGACAGTATTTCTTATATGGCAAACCATTGTTACATAATTATTAGATTCCTAATATTTATGTACAGTAGTGTAGAAACCAAAATGGCTGTTATAAGTTCAGCTGGCGGCCTTGAAGGATTGAATGACAAGGCTTGACCTCATCCTGATCCTTCCGGTGTATACCGTGAGAATCGGTGGAGAAGACCCTCTTCCGGTTTAGATTAGAGAGAGTTTTAGTCAGATCGGCCAAAGCCACGACGGTGGTAAGTCGTGTTATGCACGGTGCCGACTCAATCTGCGCAGGTAGTCTGGTGGGGATTTCAGAATAAAGTATGATCCAAGTTAAATCGAAGTCTTGTGTTATTATCTAAAAACTACCAATGACACAGAGCTTCTAATAAAGAGAAATCCTCAATGGAAGACCAGACACGAAGTCCCCAAGACGAAGTCCAGACGCTAGAAGAGACGCTGGAAGAAGAATAATAGAAGTAAGAAAGTAAGGAAAGAGAGTATACAACACCATGACCATTTCTATGAGAAATGTGCTTAGAAGGTGATGGCTAAGGTGCTTAGTGTTTTTGGTATGACATTAACCATCTAGTGGTGATGTTCCAGCTCTGGGGCTTGTGGAGTACCCCTTCATTACTCTATAGTCTACTATGACCTGAAATGGTAGTACCTGTTAGTTCCTATCTCTGGGTTAAATAGATTTAAAAAATGAGTTTTATAAAAAATTTTCTTAAAAAAATGACTTTAAAAAAAAATTTGAACACCCAACAAGAATGAATAAAACAAAAACGTCATCGGCATAAAATAACCCGACCAGGGTTGACATACAGTAAAATCCAATCAACCAACTAACCAACCAACCAAAAAATTGTCTAGTGTAGGGATTCCATTCCTTATTTGCCAAGGTTTAATAAAATGATTTTAGAAAGTTTGAATACCCATCAAGAATGAATAAAATAGAAATGTCTTCAGCATAAAATAACCTTACAATGGTTGACATGCCATAAAATACAACCAACCAACCAACCAACCACTGTGCCTGCGCAACACTAAGTTTAAATTCTGGATGAAGCTGTGTTCACCTGTCCAAGCCTACATTGCTATATGACCCAGACTTGTAGTACCTGATAGGGTCCTATCTATGGGTTAATTAGATAAAAAAATTAGGGTTCTTTTTTTAAATTTGAATACCCAACAAGAATGAACGAAACAAAAATGTCTTCCATATAAAATATCCCATGGGTTGGTTGTTGGTTGGCAGCCATCCGTCTACGAGAGGCGATGGAGTAGTGTCAAAGTTTTTTTATATTTTTTTCCCTCTCTTTGAACTACATAGCCTGGGTGGATTCATATGGCAGATAAGCTGTTGCCCATGCAGCAAATCCTCCCTCTCCACACTGCTTCTGTGATCCAAAGGAAAGGTAAGGTACCAATGCGGTTTGGCAACAGTAGTGTCGCAGGAGATGATGGGTATCACTGGTTTTCAGCATCACACCACCTTAAGGACTCCGACTCTTGATTTATTTTTGGGGTTTACTCCCCTAGCCTTTCCTTGGGATGGGGTAAAGCCGCTAGGCAGTGGAGGTTTTGTGTTGGACTTTTCCTTGACTTAGATGGGTTGCCAACCAAGACTAAGGAGCATCTTCTTAACCATTTAGGGATTTATGTGAGTAGTAAGTACCCCAATTCTACTACTATTTCATTCATAAATAGCATTGGATTACGGAAACTACCGAAGTAGCCAAATCCTAACCTTAACCCTAACCCTAACACTAACCCTGATCCTAAAACTAACCCTAACACTAATCCTAATCCCTGCTCTAACCCTAACCCTAGTGTCATTTCGAGGTCTACTCCCCTAGCCTTTCAAGTAATTCCCAAGGGTTGACATGCAATAAAATCCAACCAGCCAACCAACCAATTATCATATCTTTTATTGTTATTTCCATGCAGGAAATATAAAATGAAAATTGTTGTGATATTAATACTATCTCTGAAATCCACAATGATCGTCAGCGAAAGAAAATTTAACCAGAACACATAATGATCAAATTGTTTGAAATGTTTTTTTTTGCTGATAACTTTGCCGAGAGAAGTCATTAACATACCAGACATTTTTTCAGACAATTAAACACTACTTTTTTCTATTGTGGATCATGTTAGACATGATGATGTTTGCCTTCCAAGTTGTGATCAGCTTTTTCTTCCAGATGTCTAATCTATCTATACATATATATAAAGGGCAGTTGTGTGTATGTGTGTATGTCCAGAGGAAACTATGAAAATAAAACAATTAACGACAAAGTAAATATATATACGCATTCACTATCACCAGATCTTGCTTTTTCAGCAAAAATAAAGAAGATTTGATTTATATTCGTGAAGATAATTAAAATATAAAATTTAAATAATAACAGCATGGATTTTTTTTTTTTTTTTTTTTTGCATTCAATATTTGAATAGGAGACATTAATTTTTCTTTTAAGAGTGTCTATGCACTTATTTGTTCTGATACCCCACCAGGTTGGATCAACACATCTTTTTTGCACAGGGATTTCAATGGGGCATCCTGTGAGGATCCAACTCATGACTCAGTAATAATGGATCTGCGAGACTAACTTTTTGCCGCCCAACCCCCCCCCCTCTACCCAGGCAATGTCGGTTAGCCGCTTCTAGTCTTAAGAATAAATTTTAAAAAACCTTTCTTCTATATGAAAAAATGAAAACATGCATGCATTCTCTCTCTCTCTCTCTCTCTCTCTCTCTCTCTCTCTCTCTCTCTCTCTCTCACATACACACACACACACACGTATGAACTAACCACCCTCATAAACTACACACACATACTCACAAATACTGACAAACCACACACACACACACACACACACACTCAGTAAATAATAAAAACTACACACTCTCACATGCAAATACTAACCATACACATACACACACATGCATACATACACACACACACTCACTAACCACACAAACATACTCAAACACAAATACTCACTGACCACACACATACACGCACACACACACACACACACACACACACATACTCACACACAAATACTAGCTAAACATACACACACACACATACACTTGCTCACTAACCACCTCATTAACTACAAATACAAACTAACTACACACACACACACACACACACATACTAACTACATACTCTACTCACATACAAAAACTAGCTAAACACAAACACACACTCGCTCACTAACCACACTCATCAACTAAACACACATACTCACACACAAATATTCACTAACCACCCACACACACATACACACTCACTCACTAACTATACACTCCTACTCACATATAAATACTAACCACACACATACAGACACACATGCACACACACATGTACACACACACTCACTAACCACACACATACTCACACACAAATACTAACTAACTAACTGCGCACACACATACATACTCACTCACTCACTCACTCACTCACTCATTAAGCATGCACACACTCACTAACACACACTTACTAGCTCACATGCACACTCACACTCACTAACTCTCACACACACTCACTAATTCACACTCACTCGCTCACATGCTCATTAACTACACACATATGTTCACACACTCTCACCAACCACACACATACACTCAGATACATTTACTAACCACACTCACACACTCACTCATACTCTCACACACATGCTTTCTAACCACACTCACACACTCACTCATACTCTCACGCACATACTTTCTAACCACACTCACACACTCACTCACTACGCACATACTTTCTAACCACAACACACTCACTCATACTCTCACACACATACTTTCTAACCACACTCACACACTCACTCATACTCTCACACACATACTTTCTAACCACACTCACACACTCACTCAAACACACAAACATGTGCTTACTAACTGCGGACATACACTCACTCACTCTCAATAACCACAACAATTACACTCACACTAATTCACACACAAACACATGCATGCTCACTAACTCACCTACACATATTCACTAACTCTTACTTACATTCTCACTCACACTCTCACTAACTCACACAGACATACGCACACATACTCATCAACTCACACTCACATACTCACTAAATCACACAACACACACACACACACACACACACACATATATTCACAAACCCATACACACACACGTACATATGTACACACACACACACACATGTTGTAACAATTTTTGTGGCCATCCTTTAGGCTTTAAGCAAAAGCGCTGTCCAGCAGAGATCCTTTGTGTTAAGCAGAGCGCAATCCTTAGTGAAGAATCCTTTGGTTGCTCCTTAGTGTTCCTCATTCTTACAGGTCCTTCGTTAATGCGTGCAAATGAACATCTGTCAATATCAGCCGATTAAATAGTTAACCAACCACGTATTCGGGCTGTTGATTGGCTGAAGTTTAAACCATGTGACCTCGCTTAGTCTATAAATTTAAGTGGTAGATTGCAGCATGACTTATATTCCAAAAATAATCCAACAGATGTTGTATACTCACAAACATATCTCTGGTTTATAAACAGAGAGAGACAGACAGACAGATAGATATGTTATATACTCCCCTTTTACTCGGGTGTATATATGTGGAAATTTATTAAGGGAATCGCTATCCAGCCTTACCAGACACTAGCAGCAGCCCCTTAGGCTCACAAGATGCTAACTATAAAAGAGGGAGCAATGAAGAATTCAGCTTTTTTTTGCCTCTACCCCTGGCTAGCAGCACTTGACCGTATCATTAGAAGCCCAAGATGGCGACAATTTGGAATCATCACTACGTAGATGCTAGAGTGGCAAACACATACCAAAAACCATTTCTACAGGGCTCAACAAGTTATGAGGAAGAGAACTCCCAAGGATTACAGCTAAGTTCTGCAGACATTTTTATCTGCAACCTTTAATTACCTTTAATTACCTTTTACCTACCAAACACTTTTGGACTCTTTTGGACTCTTTGGACTCTTTGGACTCTTTTGATTGTTTTACATTGTGTATATCCCTGTTTGATATTTGTTTATATGTACAGTAAACATTTTGTTGTCTAAAAAGTCGTTTGTCTCCTTTTCTTCAAAAGCAGCACCCATCTCCTCACTGTGTTCGAAGTACAGTTTATTCTCCTCCTTGATCAAGTTTTATTTCTTAGCCCATGATTCCACAGTGGGGAGAAGTACAGTTTATTCTCCTACAAAACTTAGGGTCTAAACAGTGCCTTCTATTAAGGGCTGGTTTTCTTAATTCTTCTTCTGGATATTGTCTTTAATATTTAATTAACTACAAGACTAGGTTTTACTTGATCAAGTTTTATTTCTTAGCACATGGTTCCGTGATAGGGAGAAGTACAGTTTATTCTCCTACAAAACTCCTACAATTCACACATATAATCGGTGGAGAGTTCATCTTGTATATAATAGAGAGAGTCATCTCGGGTGTATAATAAAGAGAGACAGATAGATTAGAGATGATGAGAGATGATATTTCTTACTTTTTAACTTTGCTTCTACTTGTTGGTTCTTGTTGACTGCTTCTTTGTCTAACTTGTCTGGCTGCCATTTTGTCTGGGCTGACTTCTATTAAGGGCTGGTTTTCCTCTTCTTAATTCTTCTTCTGGACATTGTCTTTAATATTGAATTAACTACAAGACTTGGTTGTACTTGATCAAGTTTTATTTCTTAGCTCATGATTCCGCAGTGGGGAGAAGGACCTTGGAGCTGACAATACGTCTACACTCCTTGAAAGCTGGGTCGCTTCTGCTAACTAAACTAACTTATTCGCATGCGTCCAATCGCATGCCATTTAGGGGGTCAAAGGTTATAACCGATACCGGATATTATTAATTTGACCTAATTCAAATTCTAACTACAGGTACATTCACAATTTATGACTGCCCATGAATTGTAACAGATAGATAGAAAGATAGGATTAGGATTCTTATTTGTTACTCTCTGCTTACCTTGTCTAACTTGTCTGGCCACCATGTTCTTCAGTCTGACTTCTCTTCAGGGCTTTCTGCTAGGGGGTGGGTTGATCTTTGTTGATTTCTTCGGGCTGTCATCTCTTGTTCTAATTAACTTGACAAACAAGACTTGTTGTTTTCTTCTAAAGCTTTATTTCAACAACCCAGCCCATCTTCATTCACCGCATGAGGAGATCGACCCTCAGAGCAAGCAACCTATAGGGCCACTCACTCTGGATTCTCTGGTCACATCTGACTAACTAACTATCTCACACTTAATCGCTTGCTTTGTTCGGAAGGTCAGCAGAATGTCACCGATTGTCAATCATCAGCCATGGTAACTTTCCACTGAACCCGTTCTTCTGACTCTAATGAACTTTACTCAAATATTCTTACTACAGGTACGTACATAAATCATAAGCTGCTTATGAATCGTGTAACACACTCCTATACTCATAAGCACACAATATTAATAAATAATTTCTTTTTCATTGCAGGTTGTTAAAATTGATGATCAAAATGGAATGGTTGGGCTTCAAAATCTTGGAAATACGGTTAGAAAATAAATTTTCTTATAATTTTTTTATCATTTCAATTATGTGCATTATTTTAGTTTCATTGAATATAGTAATAAACCAAGGCGTACTATTCAGAAAAATGTCAAGCCAATGACTATTAAGCTAACTTTTTATCATACTTTAAAAACTTTACAAGACCCTGGACAAATAACTGAGTTGATGTCATGGTTCCCCCTCACAGCGTTTTTACAATATCAAAAATAAATATTGAATTAAATATTCAGAATTTAATTATGATTATCTATTATCATACTAAAGCTGAGCAAATCAACTTTAGCCTCCTAAAGGCTTTTTTACTGTTATACTAAATTATTACTTACTTTTAGGATTGAGTTATGTTTGAAAAAAAATTTAATTGGTTCTAATTAGTTATAATTTACATTCTGCCTATCACTTTCTTCCCCTCAATGTATATCTTGATTATCTCCTCGTTATATATGTTAGTTTCTTTGAGAGAGAGAGAGAGAGAGAGAGAGAGAGAGAGATGTTAAATTTCACAAGCAGCAACCCATAACTTAAATTAGGTCAAACACTCCCTTTCTTAGAAATCTTACAAAATAATTTTAATGTTTTGACAGGTTGTATTTTTATTTTTTATTTTTTTAATTTAATTCGCTTTGTAAACTCACTTTTCCCTAACTTCAATTATCTGCTCAGAGCTGAATGGGTGTCCCAATGTGTCACGTTTTGTCTAGTATATATACATATGCCCACATGTATTTATTTCTGAATTGTTATTAATAAATAAAGTATTATAGAATATCAACAAATAATATAACAACATTGTATAAACTATCCAAGACTAGTAGTCTGCATATTTATTCAAAAGTATTGTAAAAATTTCAACTAAACCAGGGGTTACCAAACTATGGGCCGTGGGCCGGATCCAACCCTTGAAGGCATTTTATCAGACCTGCCGACAGTACTTGAATTTGTTTGTTTAAATGTACAGAAAGTGAGACCTTCTGATAACATTTGAATTTAAATATCACGTTAAGCTTACTAAGCTTAAGCAGATTAATACACCGCTAAATTCTTATATAATGAGACCTTTATGAATATTGATGTATTATTACATTATTCTTACTAGCAAATATATGCACCCTCCGGGCGCACGTATTTAAGTTTTAATGAAATATTATATTAAATTAGAAAGACTAATGAAACTAAAAAAGAATGCAGATAAAATGATTTAAAACAGAGAGAGGGGGGTATAATCGAAAAATAGAACAACTTTGAAACTAACTCTTCCATCATTTTCCTAATTTAACTACTTAGTTAAAATAGGAAATAAAGAATAAAATTACACTTATATCTTCTTGTTAATGGATTTCTTTTAAGATTTATCCCCAAAATTTTTGCTCATATTCATTAAGATAAAATCAAACAATTAGAAATCAATATTACTAAGCAAATATTTATTAAAGATCACATTTTTAATATCAATATGCAAATTAGACTTCCCGTTCACACTCCAAAATGCTATTTTGTTGTATATATAAATACAATTGCATGTTATTAGTATGCAGATATGACCAACAGTATTAATAATGTAAAACTATTTTATTAATAAATAAGTTTTGAATGAAAATAAAATCATGGAGAATATGACGAAAATAACTAAAGGAATTGTGACTTGAGTAGTAATATAGTTTCGGTTACAGACAGAAAAACACACAATCTCCATTATAATAAGATATTATTATAATATTATTACATTATTATATTATTCTTATTCATTATTATTACTAGTACAAAATAAAAAAAACACCCTCCAGGCGATATAAAACTAGATTTTTGAAACATATTGCCTGAGTGTGGGAGTAAAAAAATTCAATGTCTGAGTTTGAACCCTAAGTAAGTAAAATCATCAAATTCATTAAAGGATTAAAAAATAAAACAATTTGAAATGTAAACTTTAAATATGTATTAAAATAAAACAAACTATATATAGATATATAATACCAGTCAAGTATTTATTAAAACTTGTTTTAAAAAACAATGAGGACTGTCTAATGTTGCATGTTCAAATTTTGAGTGTAGTTATTCTGTTATGACGATTTTGGGTAATGTGACATAAGCAGTGACATAATTTTTGTTACAGACAAAAACCGGAAGCAAATCTCCATTATTGATAGATATAATGCGACCTTTATGAATATTGATATATTGTTAAATTTTTTTCTGACTGAATTTTCTTTTGAATTCCAGTGTTTCATGAACAGTATTGTGCAGTGTATGAACAAATCTCCCCCACTGCTTGATTATATACTTTCTGATAAATATAAATTGGATATTGCCAAACCCGGGGTTGCCTGCTGTGATGGGATTCTATTGAGGGGTAAGTATGACAATGTACAAATTGTCTATTGAGAGTACTAGCAAAAGTATGTGCCCCCTGGGCACTAGGATTTAAGTTTTAGTGTAATAAAATATTATATTAAATTAGAAAGAAAACTAAATAAAATGAATATACCACCCTTTAGAATACACCGACTGCACCTCTGCAGAGGGGTAAGACCATCCCTCAATGGGGCTCCCTGTTAACCGTGGGTGGCAACCCCTGATGGTTAAGGACCAAATCTTGGTGGATGAGCAGTCGATGGCATGCAACACTCCACTTAGGCCCTTATTTAGGCTAGATGGGTGTTAGGAGAGATCAATTGGCTGGTCATGTCAAGCCCTAGCACCTATTTGATTGTCCCAACCCTATTGCCCTTATGGCAGGCCCCAGCCCTTTTTATCATATATGTGCTAAAAGGTGGTGGAGAGGGTCTTCATGTCCTGGGAATGATGCTATACTCTATCTGATGGTGAGGATTCAATTCTGTAGGTCTGAGGAATGTTGAGCACCCCTTCATCACCATTGCTCCCAGGTCCACTCTGACCCGGAGTGGTAGTACCTGTTAAGATCCCATCTATGGGTTAAATAGAAAAATGTGTTTATAAAAGCAAAGTGAATATCCATTAAGAATGAATTTATTTCAAAACTTTACCGGCATTAAATGACCCACAGAGGTTGATATACCGTATAAACAAAACTAACCAAGCTAAGAATGAATATAGAAATATTACATTTATTTAATGTTAATTCAGTTGATTTCTCTATAAAATTATATATAGGATTACTTTTAATACATTTGAGAATAACATGATAGTATTAGAAATCAGTAATAGCAAATAAGTATTTATTAAACCCAGTTTTGTTAAAATCATTATGCAAATTATTCTCACCATATACTCTGTGTGTTTGTGTGTGCATGTGTGTGTGTGTGCATGTGTGTGCACACGCATGCTTATAAACCTACTTATGTATATTAGGGTTGGTTGATTTTTCACTTTTTTAAATATCAAATTCTCTCAAACAGCCAAATTTCTATGTTGGTATAATGGATACTGATACCAAAAACTAGATCTCATACTTGCATTATTGTTTGAGGAAATAGCATTAAAGATCGTCTACTAAAATGCTACAAATCCTCTTTTTTGAAACATTTGGCCTAAGAATTGGTTGGAAAATTTAGCAATTTCAGCATATTTAAAACTGAAAAGAATGTCATTTTAAAGGAACGGAATAAAATCTTATAACTAGAATTCAAATTGAAAATATGCCTTCATCACCACCGACACCTTTTGATTCGTCGCTTTTTACCTAATAATTAAGCTGTCACAGTGATAGCATTTTAAAAGATTGAAATCTATTTCCTCAAACGAAGGCAAAGTTTTGAAGAAAAATATTTTGTGTGGTAATTCTTTGTATACTTATAAGGGCTCGTTTAGCTCAGTTGGTAGAATGTTTGGGTTGGTGAACCTCAAGGTTCCTGGTTCAATATCGGCCCTTGCCAACTCAGCATATGAGTAACAAAATCTGTGCAGAAAAGTGAGGGACTGATGGTAAGTGTGGCACTCCATCTCAGATGCTAAAAAAAAAAAATCTCCTTGGTCTGGCACTAGTGAAAAGGGGATAGACTCCTTCACTGTCTGGCTGATGCTGACTTTAGGCCACCCCGACAACTTTACTTTTTATTTTACTTGCGTATACTTATATGATGTGCATAACCATTTTATTCATATTGTTATTATTATTGTTTTTTGGGTTTAAAGACAAACATCCACACTACCTTAACCCAAACACACACACACACACACACACACACACACAATATATATATATATATATATATATATATAGTAATCCACAGACACGTGTTTCGAAGTATCACTTCTCATCAGTGTGGTTATACATTAACAACTACCCCTGGCCGGGTTTGAGACCCGAATGAACTTACATTCGCCAAGCCTCTTACCCGTGCGGCCAGAGGCAGTTGTCAAATATAGGAGAATATTTAATCGCTACATTTCTAAGCGGAAAGGAATTCACTAGAGGCCTCAAACATTTGTAAACAAAGCGAGGTTTAGCTACATGCCAGATACGGTGAATCCACAATTAAATCCCTATTTAAAGTGCTCGACCAAAGTGGGAGCATATATATAATAAATAAGTAATCCACAGACACGTGTTTCGAAGTATCCCTTCTCATCAGTGTGGTTATATATATATATATATAAATTGAGATAGCATGGATATGAAGTCAACAACACCTTGTTACAATTTCTCGCCTATGCGATATAATATATACATATAATGGTCACGCCACCAGGTATTACTACAAAATAGTGGGAGATACAGCGAGGGAATAAGTGAGAGAAAAAGAATTGTAGTTTGTATGTATGCGAGTTTGTGTTTCTTCATACATCCACCATTTTAATGATTGATATTCATTTTGTCTGCTTTCAGCATTCTCAGAAATCATGAAGCAGCTTTGGACTTCACGTATGGAGATTACTCCAACAGTATTCCGTAACAGCATTAAGAAATTAAACTCTATGTATCAAGGATCTGGGTAAATTTTCACATTATATTATATCAAATAAAACACATGCATGTATCCTTTTTTTACAGCTTATCATTATGATATCCATAGAAATGTCTCTTAATTTTTGAGATGAGGCTTGATAATTAGTATTATTTGTATTATTAGGACTATTTTCCTCATCTTCATTGTTATCTGTACAACGTTTTGGACGATGTGCTCTTCTGGCCTTCTTCAGGTATTTCTTGTCGGACTCAGCAACCCTCTTGGACTTGGGAACCTTCTTTTCAGATTCGGGAACCTTCTTTTAAAACTCGGCCCCTGATTATGACAAGAAGGTTCCCGATTAAGACAAGAAGGTTCCTGAGTTCAAAAAGAAGTTTCCCGAGTCCAAAAAGAAGGTTCCCAAATCGGAGAAGGTTAGTTCCATGATGGCTCCCAATTACGACAAGAAGGTTCCCGATTACTATAAGAAGGTTCCCGAGTTCAAAAAGAAGGTTCCCAAGTCTGAAAAGAAGGTTCCCAAGTCTGAGAAGATTCCTGATCGGACAAGAAATACCTGAAGAAGTTCCGTGATGGCTCCCGATTACAACAAGAAGGTTTCCGAGTACTACAAGAAGGTTCCTGAGTTCGAAAAGAAGGTTCCCGAGTCCAAGAAGATTCCTGAGTCCGACAAGAAATACCTGAAGAAGGCCGGAGGGCACATCAGACAAAATGTTGTACAAATAACTATGAAGATGAGGACAATTTTCCGAATAACACAGATAATACTAATCCATAGAAATATCATTGTTCTCCTTTTAACTCAGGAGTCCCCAATCAATAGCCTGTTGGCTACATGCAGTCCTCAAGGCCCATTCATGCAGCCCTGTACCGCAGAGTCCTACAGCCTTACACCCAACCCCGTAAACCCAAGATCAGACTCCTATTGCTCTTATGGCAAAATCCAACCCTTTTTATCTTGGTTGGCATCTTTCCATCTGCAAAAGACAATGACGTAGTGTCCAATTTTTTTTTTTTTTTAAACTACGTAGCCTGGGCAGGTTGATATGGAGGATGTGCTGGTATTTTCCCATTCTCTATAAAATTATGTATGTTTTGCCATGATGTTTTGTTTCTTTTTATATCTTTTTTTTTTTATATATCATAAAAAATAGTTTGTAAATAAAAACTACTTTTATTTAAATAAACATATCTACATTTCTCTTCTGATAAAAACTATTTTAATATACAAACATTTTTTTTTGATTAAAGTTTTATGATTTAAGAAAAGATAACAATATGAGTTTATCTTTAGTGCATGATTAATTGTTTCACATAGGCTAACAACAACAACATGAAATAACTTTCTTTGGTAATTTATGAGGAGGACCGTCCCGGTCTCCTGCCTCAAAACTTGCTAACAGTGAGTGGTGAAAAACCAACCCCAGCTACGATTGAAGTCCGTAGCCGAAGCAATAGATAGATATGAAGATAATTAGATAGATAGATAGTTTTTAGTTTTTTTTATCAAAATATGAAAGAATATCTAAATACTCAGATTTTCTTTTATTCATGTTTGTTTAATGTCTTGTTTTTAGTTTAAATAAACAAGAATATCTAAATATTTTGATTTTTTTTTTTTTACTTGTAATTGATTGTTGGAAATAAATATATTAAAATAAAATGAAAATACCGAAAAAAAATAAACGTTTTGGATTTTTTATATGTAAGTGAATGTCAAAAAAAACAAAAAAAAACAAAACGCCCCAAGTTGGTTGTTTACTTTCAAGTGACACTGCTTCGGCTACGGACTTCAATCGTAGCTGGGTTGGTTTTTCAGTAATCACCGGTAGCAAGTTTTGAGGCAGGAGACCGGGACGGTCTTCCTCATAAATTACCCTTTTTTAATTAAAATCAAAAACTATTTTAGTATAAAGATGTGTCTTTGGTTTGTATGAAATTCTAATGTCAAGAAACTGTCTCTTAATTTTGTTTACTAACAACCGGTGAAAAGCAAAATTCTGTTCCACTGAAAACAGCATTGCAACTGTGGTGCCTATTGATGACTTGATCCCATTTTTCTGCACTGATATCTAACTTCATATTTTTTAAATTTATTTTATAGCCAGGAAGATGCCCATGAATTTTATAATCATTTGATAATTGGCCTTCATGAAGAACTTGACACAACAAGGAAAAAAGAACCTCCTGGGTATTTATTTTAATATTTATATTTCACAAGTACTGTTGCATAGTCTTCTATACAAATATTCTTCTTATACTCCTATTCATACATATCTTATTATTATCTTCTATACTGCTATGCTGCTAAACCTGTCCATCGGGTGGGGATTGCCATAATTAACGGCATCGATCCCAGGGGGCTATCCTCCAGGCAATACCTGCCCCCTTGACTTAAAGGGGCAGGGCTGGGTTTATTGCCCAGTGCCTGAGGCGCCCCCCTTGAGGGAAAATACCGATGGGATCGACGCAATTTTTCACCCGTCACCCATGAGCTTCGGTTCGTGGGTGGTCCCACGTTAATAGGGCCTTGTGCCTAACCCGTACAAGTGGGGTACGAGGTAAATAAAATGCTTAAATTAAAATAGATCACTAAGTAGGCCTGAGTCTATTCTAGTAGTGACTAGGTTTGAATTCAGAGTTTTTCTTCTCCTAGACTGGTTGCCTAACCAAGGTTAAAGAGCCCAGTCTTCCCCACTATTTACCCATAGCTGGAGGGAGAATAGTTGGATTCATACCTTTCTCAAGGGTATTAGCACTATGTGAACTGTGGCTTCATCCAGGAATTGAAGTCTTGTTGACGAATCCATTTTCTGCTTCTCTAACCTGTACACCACCGCGCTTCCCATTCTGCTATTCTGGGCTGATTCCTTTCTTCTGGTCTGGGATTTCTTGGGATGGTCTTAGGTTGTTCCTGATATTTAAAAAAATGACACAGAAAGAATTTCAAGTATCTATTGACTTTGAAAATGATTTCTAATATGCATTCATAAACTATTATTAGAAGTTTCCTTCTTTTTGCATTTACTAATCTTTATTGACTTTATGAATCTACTATGGATAACTACACCCTCAGGGTATCCCGAGTGGGGGAAGGGCATGAGATCCCCAAACTAAATGATATTACAGAAACGAATATGGCTTTAAATATGGATATCGAGATTCTCATGCCCATGCAGGAAAATGAACATGATCTAAAGATCTACTAAGCCAGAATAAGATGTCAGGTAAAAATAACCCAGATACAACACACAGGAGTTTCTCCAGATGATATGAAAAAGGTCCAGGGCTGGGAAGCACACCACAGCACCCAGTCCCTACAAGCAGAAGTTATTGACACCTGCAAATTTAGAAAAATCAAACAGCCAACATTTTCTTTTATTTAGTCTGAGCTGATTTCTCTGTTCTTCTAGTTTGGAATTTCTTCAGTTGTTCATGGGTAGTTCTTGGGACTTCATCAATGGATTAAATAAAAGGTTCGGTTATATTGAAACATTGTGTATATAACAATAAAGATGAGGGCAATAGTCCGAAAAAGGTAAATTTGTTATAATGGGGGGAAATTAGTCTGGGGATAACATAGACAAAGAAAAGATCCAGTGGCTAGGTGGACATGATGAACGGGTGGCTTGTCTGTAAGACATTGTTGTGTAGGTGTCACAAATTTGTGTAGGCGTTGTGCCAGAAGAGGTGTGACCACAGGAATTTATGTACGTTGACATACTGTTAAAATCAATCAAAACAAAACTTGTGTAAAAGCTTGTAGTATGTATCTACTAATGACATTGGTTCATTAAAATTGGTTTTATAGTATTGAGAATTCTGGGGTATGGGTGTTATCGTCATTGTCTGCGAGCCTCTGTTTCGAACTAACCAATCACGAGCCAGCATACTTTGGCGGCAAAGCCAAACAGCATATTCTTGCGCTCTCTTCTGATCCAGCTTCCAAAGGGAACAGACCTAAAACAGGGTCACTCCATCTCTTCCTCAACAACCAGCATCGGAGTCGGACATCAAACAGAACATCTATCATATCCGAACTATCAGAAGGCCGTAGCAAGGGCTCCGATAATACCTTATCTCAGGACTCAGATAAGTTTACAAATTATATACATTTGTGCAGATGAACTAAAGTTTGCAATCCTATTGTTATTCTGTAATACAGGTCTTTTATTCCTATTTCTAGTTGTTTGGTTATTTCTTTAACTCTTAACCTGTCTGCCACACTCGTGGTTAACTCCATACTTCAAACCTTGGAGTACTGTCGTTCGTGTCTAATTTCTTTATAATAGTTCTAATGTTGCATAACTTTTTATACTTCTGTTGTTATTATACCCCTATCCATACTTATCTTCTTGTTATCTTCTTTACTGCTATGCTAGGCTGATTCCTCTCTTCTGGTCTGGAATTTCTTGGGTTAGTCTTAGGCATTTCTTGGGATGTCTTGGGTGTTTCTTTGAATGGCTTGGGTATTAATTAGATGTTTCTTAAGCTCTGTGTTCATTCTTTTGTTCTTATAAATGAACAAAAAGTACATTAGACTCCAGAGGGATTACTTTGAGGGGGATAACTTGTAGCTTATAGTTTGGATTTGAAATACATTTTATGTGACACCAGTCCTGGAACTTTTCTGACATACCTCGTATATATATATATATATATATATATATATATATATATATATATATATAAAAGATATGAAAACACCACAAAATGCTGTTAAAGTGAAAACATTTTATAACTTCGCTGATATTGAACAATATTTTGATTTTATGAAAATCGTCATCAGAGCTTGTTTATACTGCGTATTGTTAAGAACGGAGATAAAAGTCATATAGATATGACTTTTATTGTATAGATATGACTTTTATCTCTGTTCTTAACAACACGGAGTATAAACAAGCTCTGATGACGATTTTCATAAAATCAAAATATTGTTCAATATCAGCGAAGTTATAAAATGTTTTCACTTTAACAGCATTTTGTGGTGTTTTCATATCCTTTTTATATATACTCATACTGTCGGATTCATTTCCTTTCTTTTATATATATATATATATATATATATATATTTATTATTTATTTATTTGTTTATTTATTTTTGACAATTTTCAAAAAATTTTCTTCCAGTGTTGACATGACATCCTGGTATGACTTCTGCAAAGGAGATACAAAGATAACAGGTGGGTAAATTCTTAATATCTATACCTATTTGGAATATCACTAATGGGCAAACATAAAAAAATATCAGAACTTTAATAATATTCAGTGGTAGACCTACATTGGGGTGAAGTGGGGCTTGGGGGAGGGGGCTTGAATTGCTACAGGAAGGTTTGCAACTTTAATAACATTTTTATTCTTATTTTAACTTATTTTATATTGAATTAAACTATACTATTAATATTATTTTCTTAAATCCCTTTCTCACACAGTAGAACCAAATTTTTTAAGCAATGTGGAATTAAATAACTTCTGGCGTGTTGGTTATCTTCTTGGTATAGTTATTTACTAAGCTTAGCTTAGATGTGGCACAAGGCCAAAAGTTTGGGGTGCCCAACGAGAATCAAACTCACTAACAATTATTTAGCTTGCTATCCATTACACCATTATCTTCTTGGTATAAGATGTAGGCATAATCACCACTTCTATTTATAGATTTTACCAAGCAGTAGCAGGAGCTTCCAATAAAATTGGCCAATAGGATGACAAGACAAGAAGCATTTAAGATCGTTTGCACTGTGCTAAAGATCACTTACTGGGGGAACCTTCTGCCAGAAAGACTCATCCTTGGATTAACACCAGAAACACTGCAGACTTAGGATTAACACCAGGAAACAACAACAACAACAACAACAAACATATCTCCCAAACAATGGCTTCATGGATTTTAACATGGAGGCCCCACCAGGATTTTAACATGGAGGCTCCACCAGGATTTTAACATGGAGGCCCCACCAGGATTTTAACATGGAGGCCCACCAGGATTTTAACATGGAGGCCCCACCAGGATTAAGGGCCCTGAAACTTAAGTTTCATTAGTTTCATTAATAAGGATTAGTTCATACACTGGTTTCAAACTTTCTGGTTAAAAATTTCCCATATAACATAGTCAAGAATGTTTTATTATCTTGTCTAGATACAAAGAGATGTTTCTATACACATTTTTGCAGTTCCAATGTCCTATATATATATATATATATAATATATATATATATATATACTCTCTCTCTACATATATAATATATATATATATATATATATATATATATATATAGTCATATCTATAGCATCTCTCTCTCTCTCTCTCTCTCTCTATATATATATATATATATATATATATATAAATTTATATATATAGTCATATATTTTGCACTCCTAATGTTCTTTTTTTCTGTAAAGTATTAAAAATGACCTCTTTCCATTTTCAGATGTTTTTGCATTACAGATGAAACACAGTTACTCTTGTCTTACCTGCAATACTCACTTCACTGAATATCACACCAGCTTTGATCTTTCTATGCCCATGAAAAAGGTAAGATACTCCTCCTGTTCATGACATATTTGGAGGTGCATGGTGTAATGGCTAGAGTCGTAGGAGATGGACTTATCGACCCGAGTTCAATTCCTAGATGAGTCTGTTTACATTTCACATAGCGCTAATACCCTCGGGAAAGGTATGCATCCATCTGTTCTCCGTCCAGCTATGGGTAAATAGCAGGGCAGACTGGGCTCTTTAAGCTTGGCTAGGTAACCAGTTTATGAGAAGAAAACTTTGAATTCAAATCTGTTAGACTCTGCTCAATAAATTACATAATTACATTTTTTGTAGGAGGTGCGTGGTGTAATGTCAGTCAAGGGAAATGGACTCATCAACTCGAGTTCAAATCCTGGACGAGGCCGTATGCATTTCACATAGCGCTGATACTCTTGGGAAAGGTATGCATCCATCTACTCTCCCTCCAGCTATGGGTAAATAGCAGGGCAGACTGGGCTCTTTAACTTTGGTTAAGCAACCAGTCTAGGAGAAAGAAAACTCTGAATTCAAACCTTTTAAACTCTGCCTAAAAAATGATTGATTCCATCGGTGAGAAGGACCCCAGAGCTGACAATACGTCTACACTCTCTCAAAGCTGGGTTGCATCTACTTAACTAAAAGTAAAACTATCTCACGTGTCTGTCATGGCGCGTTTTTAAGGGGTCAAATAAAAGGTCACAAACCGCCCATAATTGGCGAGTAACTTTCCCTTGATTTTAAATCAAACAGACCTTAATTTAGATATTTCTAGTTACATGTTTGTTCACAATTTATAACTTCTCATAAATTGTGACAGTCTTCTTAGGAAGCAGTAATAGGATCAACCCATTCTGTATATTTTTAGAAATGATATCATGATTGAATTTTTGTTAAATCTTTAACAGATATGTGAAAATTTCAGACCATATGAACTTTAGGCACCCCTTTTTGATCACGATTAAGAAAGGGCATGTTTTTCATTTATATAATCAATGTCCGGTTGTTTTAACAGACGATTTTTAGATACTTTTTTTTTAATTATAAATCTTACCCCTAACCATAACCCCTATCCCTACCCCTAACAAACAACCGGATATTGATGGTGTAAATGAAAAACATGTCCTTTCTTAATCGAGATCAAAAAGGGGTGCCTGAAGATAATATGGTCAAAAATTTCCTTAAAATAAGAAAAAGTTGACCGAAGATAATGTGACAATTAGAAATCTTAGTCCCATTTCTTGACACCTGTCCAGCACTAAGACAGTGAAGTACCAAGTTCCTATACCTTTTATGGCCGTGTCATCACCCCCCCCCCCCCACTTCCCGGACAGTGGCTGAAAACAAGCCATGGTTGGTTTGGCTTAGCCCAGTAAAGACCTAGTAGAGTTAACTCCCTCAGACTGGATTGTAAACTACCACTAAGTCACCACTCACTTCCAGGAGTTAACCTTGAAATTATACAAAATTCTACTAAAAAGAAAGCTTTCCAAAAGTAATTCATCAGTACGCCCCTGCCATTAAATAATAGGTTGGCAGGCTTTCCAACGAAATCATCTTAATTAGAAATTCAACTCTAAACCACAAGGAAATCGACACTTCAAAACAACTCAAAGACTATTTGCAACTTCAAGAATTCAAAACTCTATTACAAGAACTTACAACCTTTGTTACCCAGACTCTTAAAGCTAAGTTTACCCGCAAATAACTTCAAATTTGCAACCCACTCCACAGCACCTTCACCTTTATCTATCTCTTCTTCTATCTTTCAGATCTGATTGGCTAATTCAATCTTGATTTATATTTTACAGGCAATCAGAGTTGTAGACATGGAAGAGATTATTCGAGATTTCATGGAATGTACTTCAACCAATGTAAGTCTGTTGTTAATTATTAATCTAATATATGATACATCATTATCATATTCAAAATTAATAATGTACATTTTATAATGTATATTAATAATATATATCAATATTTTATATTAATAATGTACACTGATATTGTATTTTGTCATATGTATTAATAATCTGTATGTACGTTATAATGTATTTTATTAAGTATATTAAAAATGTATATTAATAATGTACATTTTATAATGTATTATATCATGTATACTAGTAATCTATATTTACATTTGATAATGTATTTTATCATGTATATTAATAATCTATATTGATCAGGTACATTTGATAGTGTATTTTGTAATATATATATTAAATATCTGTGTAAGGTGCATTTGATAATGTATTCTATCGTATATATTAATAATGTATATCAATAACGAACATTTGATGATGAATATTCTTTATTGAATTTTTATATTAATGATTTACATTTTATGATGTATATTAATAATATATATCAATATTATATATTAATAATGTACATTGATAATGTATTTTATCATATGTATTAATAATCTATATTAATAATGTACATTTTATAATGTATTTTATTATGTATATTAAAAATTTATATCATTAATGTACATTTTATAATGTATTATATCATTTATATTAACAATCTATATTGATAAGGTACATTTGATAATGTATTTTGTCATATATATTAAATATCTATATTAAGGTACATTTGATAATGTATTTTATCATATATATTAATAATATATATCAATAATGTACATGTGATAATGTGTATTGATAATCTATAACAATATTCTATATTCATAATCTACAGTTGGTAATTTTATCATGCATAATTCAAATTGAAAATTAATAAAATATTATTGTATTATTTTGACATTATATTTTTTCATAAAATGTTTGGCAAAATATTTTGTCATAATATAATTTCAATGTATATAAAATTAGAAGTGACATCATCTATGAGGGATGTCAAAAAGTAATAAGAACTTAATAAAAAAATATTACACAAAAGAAGCTGGGGCATTAGAATACACCGACTGCACCTCTGCAGAGGTGTAAAAAAACAAAACAATGGGGCCACCTGTTGACCGTGGAACCCAGGTGGCTGAGCAGTCGATGACCTGCAACACTCCACTTTGGCCCTTACTTGGGCAAGACAGGCAGGCAGAGAGGCCTCCTCTGATAAATCTGCTGGTCATGTCAAGCCCTAGCACCTATATTATTGCCCCAACCCTATTGCCCTTATGGCAAGCCCCAACCCTTCTTATCATATGGGTGCTAGAAGGCAGTGGCTGAGAGTCTTCATATCCTGGGAATGACGTTAAACTCTGATGTTGAGGTTCCAGTTCTGGAGGTTTGGAGAATGTGGAGCACCCCTTCATCACCATTGCTCCCTGGTCCACTCTGACCCGGAGTGGTAGTACCTGTTAGTGTCTCATCTATGGGTTAAATAGAAAAATGTGTTTTAAAAAAAAAAAATGAGTTACCATTAAGAATGAATTTATTTCAAAACTTTGTCAGCATTAAATGACCCACTGAAGTTGATATGCCATAAAACAAAACAAACCAAAAAAGAAGTTCATCATTAAATCATGTTGATACCATCCATCCCTTAGTACATCCTCTAGTCGGCATCCAGTGTCCACAAAGAGCTGAAGAATGTAAGGTTCTGCTGGCCAGCCAAAACTGGTGTGTCTATGTGTAGTAGTCTACAGGAGTACATCCTTGCTTTTCCAGCATTGCCCATCCGATATCCGTACAGAGCTGGATGCTGCTGGAAAAGTAAGGATAATCTCAATAAGAGATGTTCTCCTGTGGACACCTACACATGGACACACCAGAGTGGGCTGGCCAGCAAACAATTACATTGATCAGCTCTGTGCGGATATCGGATGTCGTGAGGAGGACTTGCCAGGTGTGATGATCGATAAAGATGGGTGGCAAGAGAGATTCATGGGAATCCATGCTGTCTGTGTGAAAAGATGATCATTGTTTGCTAGTTTTGTTTTATGTTATATCAACCTTGGTGGGTTATTTAATGCTGACAATATTTTGAAATAGATTTGTAGTGATAGTTTGGTAGAAAACAAATAATATATATATATATATATATATATATATATATATATATATATATAATGAATATGAAGGTGTTCAATGCTGAAATAGAAGAGCAGGTTTAAAATCAGAGATTAAATATTATGGTGTTAATATTCCATGACTGCAGTTTCATGCAATCTTCAGACAGTCTGAAGATTATATGATTTGCATGAAACTGCAGTCACGGAATATTAACACCATAATGTTTAATCTCTGATTTTATATATATATATATTATATTATATATATATATATATATATATGGTGGACTCTCCTATCGTGAACAATAGATGAGGGTCAGCAGTGAGTGATTTGTTTCCTCCCATGCTGTGCATGCTATCAAGAAGACATTTTGTGTTTCCTTGAGTGTGATAGCAGCCCAGCCTTGCTGCAAGCTATGAAGCCACACTGACAAATGAAATGTTCTAAGGCGGGGATCAGATGTTTTTGTTTTAAAGTTATGTGGAGCTGATCTCGATGCTTCAGTCTATTTTCTTCAAAGCTCTTTAATCTAGCAAAACAAGTCTTACGCCATTCTTTCCAATTTGATTCTAGATTTTTCCAAGCACTCAGGTTAATATTGAGGCATTTCAAATTGTCCTTCAATTTATCTTTATAGTGTAAGAGAGGATGTCCAATAGAACGCTTAGCATTTGGTAATTGTCCGTATAAAATCTTCTTTATTATTATCTGAACTATTGTTCAATTACTCATATTTTTGAGTACAATGCCACTTCTTTTAGGAAATGTAAAATCCTGGATGGTCTTATTTCTGTGAAAAGTTATTTTCCAAATACTTGCTTTGGTAGTATTTTGTTCGCACTAGATCAAAGTCTACACCCTCTAGCAGTATATGTTTCACTGTAAATCTCTCTTGGTATGATGAATAATGAGATGAATATAACTTTTTTCTCTTTTTCTTTTTATTCCAGATGTGCAAGAAGTGCGGAAAACTAACAACGCATGACTGCAACAAACAATTAGTGCATTTGCCAGAAATTCTTGTGCTCTGTATCCTTTTATTGCATCTATGTGTGCATCTGCATGTGTGTGTATGTCTGTGTGTGCATCTATGTGTGCATCTGCACATGTGTCTGTGTGTAGACACACATACACAAAGATACCTATATGACATTTGTATATACAAAGTGTGTCAAAAGAGTATCGAGATTTTTGTACTTTTTGACACACCTTGAATTCTGAAAAAATTAACGTTCCATTCGTTGTTCATTTCTATCTTGGTAAATACAGCTTCTAACTCGGCACTTTTATGACATACCTTGTATTCTGAAAAAAATTAACATTCCATTCATTGTTCATTTCTATCTTGGTAAATACAGCTTCTAACTCGGCACTTTTATGACATACCTTGTATTCTGAAAAAAATTAACATTCCATTCATTGTTCATTTCTATCTTGGTAAATACAGCTTCTAACTCGGCACTTTTATGACATACCTTG
Source organism: Doryteuthis pealeii (assembly GCA_023376005.1). Taxonomy (NCBI): domain Eukaryota; kingdom Metazoa; phylum Mollusca; class Cephalopoda; order Myopsida; family Loliginidae; genus Doryteuthis; species Doryteuthis pealeii. The sequence goes on along the minus strand of CM042147.1, from coordinate 66,056,614 downwards.
TATTCTGAAACATTCCATTCATTGTTCATTTCTATCTTGGTAAATACAGCTTCTAACTCGGCACTTTTATGACATACCTTGTATTCTGAAAAAAATTAACATTCCATTCATTGTTCATTTCTATCTTGGTAAATACAGCTTCTAACTCGGCACTTTTATGACATACCTTGTATTCTGAAAAAAATTAATTCATTCATTCATTGTTCATTTCTATCAAATACAGCTTCTAACTCGGCACTTTTATGACATACCTTGTATTCTGAAAAAAATTAACATTCCATTCATTGTTCATTTCTATCTTGGTAAATACAGCTTCTAACTCGGCACTTTTATGACATACCTTGTATTCTGAAAAAAATTAACATTCCATTCATTGTTCATTTCTATCTTGGTAAATACAGCTTCAAACTCGGCACTTTTATGACATACCTTGTATTCTGAAAAAAATTATGCTTTGGTTGATACTTGTGATCAAAATTGTGATAATTGTGATCAATTTGAAAAACGAATTAAATTAAAAAATAAATACGACCAGAGAATTAAAAAAAAACATTAAAATCATTTTGCTAAAATTTGTGATTAAATAAAAAAAACTGTCCCATCTTATATATAAGCCAGCCGTCAGCTGCTGAAAATTAACATACAAATAAGTTCATCTACTGCTCACACTCTCCAGTCTCTCTCTTTAAACTCACAGATAAAACTACCATATATAAAGAGTAGTTAATCAAGATATACATAGAGAGGGGGAAAATAACTGGCAGATGGGGAAAGTGATTATGAAGTAAAAGACAAGTGAGTTTTTGACTTTATTGCAAATTATGATTAATTAGAACCAAATAAAATGGAATTGTTTTCAAAGATAACTTAATCACAGAACTAAGCAATATTTTGGGATGTATTTTGTGTCATTAAAGTAAATAGGAAAAAAGCCTTTAGCAAACAATCATTGATTTATTGAGCTTTAATATAATGAGATATATATTTACCAACCCCTCTGCACAAGCAGGATGTGACACAAGGTCAATATCTTAAGTGGAGTTTACCAGATTTGAATTCAGAGTTTTCCTTCTCCTAGACTGGTTGCCTAACCAAGGCTAAAAAGCCCAGTTAGTCCTACTATTTACCCATAGCTCAAGGGTGAATAGTTGGATCTCATACCTTTCCCAAGGGTATTAGCACTATATGAAATGCAAACAGCTTTGTCCAGGATTTGAACTTGGACCGACGTGTCCATTTCCTATGACTCTAACCATTGCACCATGCACCTCCTATATATTGTTGTATGTATAAGTGAAAAGTTAGAAAAGAAAAAAGCCCAGTCGGTTCTACTATTCACCCATAGCTGGAGGAAAAATAGTTGAATCTCATACCTTTCCCAAGGGTATTAGCGCTATGTGAAATGCAAACAGCCTTGTCCAGGATTTGAACTCGTCTCGTCATACCCATTTCCTATGACGGTAACTATTACACCACGTGCCTTTGTATGTAGCCTTTAGATAGATTGGTTGGTTGGTTGGTTGGTTAGTCGGTTGGTTGGTCTTTAATGGCACATCAACCCTTGTGGGTTATTTAATGCCAAATTTTGTTTTAAAACAAGTAGTAAAATATGGAAATAAATCCAACGGTATGTTGAGATATAAATAAGAAAAAACAAAATATTTCAAAAGATTTATTCATAGATGATGAAGTCAACATTAAAAAGTTTCGGTTGTTATAAAACTTTTATCAGGACATTATGATGAGTATGGTGGTGTCTAGACTAACTTAGAATTATTTTCAAAATGAAAATGTAAGATGAGAAAGTATTAAATAAAATATTCTTTTTCTTTTAGAAAAAAATAACATTTTCTTTAATACTAAGACAATACCATACTCATCCTCATCCTGACTGGGAATGGTAGTACCTTTTAGAGTCCCATCTATGGGTTAAATAGGAAAGAAAATTTAGTTTGAAAAAATGTGTTTAAAAAAATTGAGTTTAAAAAATTTTTTAATACCCATCAAGAATGAATAAAAAAAGTCTTTGGCATAAGATAACCCAACAATGGTTGACATGCCGTAAAATCTAACTAGCCATTAGAAGGCTGGAGGGTTTAAGAGAATTTGACTTTGGAATTCCTGCTTTTTATTAAAAAAAATAAAATTAAAAATTAGTTAAACAGATCACTAATTAGGACTGAACCTATTCCAGTAGTGACCACCCCAAGCGGAGTTTTAACAGGTGTGAATTCAGAATTTTCCTTCTCCTAACCTTGCCTAACCATGGTTAAAGAGCACAGTCTGCCCTACTATTTATGCATAGGTGGAGGAAGAGTAGTTGCATTCATACCTTTCTCAAGGGTATTAGTGCTATGTCTACCATGCCACCTAGTGCCTAATAGAAGAACTATCTATGGCAAATAAGGAATATAATCCACGACAGACATGTTCAATCCCATTAATTATTTGCTGAAAGCAGCTGTTCAATTAAATGGACTGTCTCTTTTTTTATCGCATATATCTATCTATCTATTTATCTATCTATTTATCTATCTATCTTTGTCTATCTATCTATCTATCTATTTCATTCTATTCATTATCTATATATCTATCTATCTCAGTCTAATCATATCTATCTATGAAAAAAATAAATGAATAAATAAAAGGTTTAGCTTTTTTTATTATCATTGGAACAATTATTACAACAATTATTATGATTGTTCCAATGATAATAAAAGAAAGCTAAACCTTTTATTTATTCATTTATTTATCTATTAACGCTCTATTACAGATATTGAGCACTCTTCTAATAACACTGTATGTTGGATTACTACCGCTTCTTCAAGTATAATAGTACCAACCATACACATTGATATATATATATATATATATATATATATATATATATATATATATATATTATCACGCCTCTTGAGTTTGTGTCTGACTCTATTGCCAGGGATTGAGACACAATTTCATCACAGTGTAGTTTAACCCCTCCTGCCAGGAAACACAAATAACCTTTGGGTGTAGTTATAATGAATTTATTCAGCAGGAAAGAGGTAAAAAGCTGGAAAGAAAAAATAAACAAATGACAGACAAGGCAAATCAAGGTACAAAAGGCAAGGTAATTATAAGAAATTACAGGGAACGGATAAGGGACACAAGGTAAATGGGCAGAAGCAGGTGGAGACGGTAACATCATTAATAGTAGCAGCAGCACAGGGACCCAGGAAAAAGGAAGAGGTAGGGACCAGAGAGAGGAGGAGGAGGAAGCAACGCGCAGTGAACATGGAGTTATGACAAACTCAAAGCTCCAGGAAGTGACTGGGGCAAGTATCACTCGGAATAATACCATTTCAACATGAATGAGAGGAGACAATAATTCTTACTGAGAGTAGGAAAATGTTGCGAGGTGTTTCTGAGACAAATGTCTGAGGAAAGTGTCTGACTGATGGCTGGAGTTGAACAGACATATCTAGGTGTGAGGAGCGGTGAAGGTAACACATATTCTCTGAATAAGCACCATGTCAACAAAGGCTAGTGAATACGAAATAACTTTACTAAGTGCTAATAGTAAGAGTGAGAAATAATAACAATACATGTCATACAAGGGACCGGGAAGATATGGGCAAATAATAGAAAATAATATGAAGGGCATGATTTCTCACATAGAACACAGAGAAATTCAAGGTCGGACAACAGATAAAAATAAATAGTAGAAATAGCCAGTAACAGATTAGCTATGTAATTAAGGGAGAGAAGATAAAGAACTCTTCCTTACCGGGTGCCCGTAGTAAACTTCTAAGAGGGAGAAGTCAGCAACACGTCCATTGGGTGCCGTGGCGAGATAGAAAGAGAATTGAATTTAGCGCTGAATCATGATAACCGGAAGTGCCCGGTGAAAAGCGAAATAGTACTCTATTTACGAAAATAACACAATTGGTCTAAGGGATGTAACTCTTACCGCAGAATCATAAATTACAAGCCGAGACATATATATATATATATATATATATATATATTATATTTACCGACCCTTGTGGCTTGTTGAAATGTTTGTTTTTCTTGACTGCATAATTCAGATTTTCAACGAGCAGAAAAACTCGGAAAACTCAAGACAGAAATGCGATATCCTGTGGATTGCTTAGATCTTACACCTTTTGTCAATAAAGGTAAGTTTGTTACATCAATTAAAAGGTGTAGTATGTTGTTATAGTTATTAGGTAACTAGTATCTATATATTAATATGCTCATTCCTAAATCTTCCGTCCGTTATCATCCTTCATGTCGTAATCGGAAGCCTTCACGGAACTTCAAACCAAACCCATTATTCAATCCGCAGGGGTAGACTGTTCTCATTCCATTAACCATGATTGGGTATAAGTGTTAAGCTGTTAATTATTCTATGTTACTGTCCCCCTTAGCCAGGATTGAACCTGCAGCCCAGAGATAACTGTCACTTATTGTATTAACTCAATGTCTATATCTGTTGCGCCATGTGTCCAATTGGACAAAATTCAGAGAAATAACAACTTAAATTGTTTTTGTTTTTCTTATTCAGGAATACCAGGATCGACACAATATAAGTTATTTGCTGTTTGCTGCCATGCTGGGGACTGTGCAACGATGGGACACTATTGGGCTGAATGCCGACACACGGAAACTGAAGAGTGGAACAAATATAATGATACAAGGTCAGAAATTTATCATACTTATGTGAAATCAATGAATCTCGAGAACAAACATTTATCTGTTTGTTTTGTTTTTACGGCATATCAACCTCAGTGGGTTATTTAATGCCGATTAAGTTTTGAAATAAATTCATTCTTAATGGATACACAATTTTTTTTAATAAATACATTTTTCTATTTAACCCATAGATGAGACCCTAACAGGTACTACCACTCTGAGACAGAGTGGACCAGGGAGCAATGGTGATGAAGGGGTGCTCCACATTCTCCAGACCTCCAAAACTGGTCAGATAGAGTTTAATGTCATTCCTAGGGCATGAAGACCCTCAGCCACCGCCTTCTAGCATATATGATAAAAAGGGTTGGAGATTGCCATAAGGGCAATAGGGTTGGGGCAATCATATAGGTGCTGGGGCTTGATGTGACCAGCCAATTGATTGAAGGGGGCCTCTCCGGCCACCTGTCTAGCCCAAGTGGAATATTGCATGTTATGGACTGCTCATCCACCTGGGTTCTATCCTTAAGCATCATGGGTTGCCACCCACAGCCAACAGGTAGCCCCATTGGGGGAGTCTTACCCCTCTGCATAGGTGCAGTCGGTGCATTCTAACGTCCCAGCCGACTGGGCAGACGTTTATCTGTAGGTACAGGTAGTAGCTATCTGCCTTTCTACTGAGGCAGACTACTTTTATTGTCTATCTGATTTGCATACGATACTACACATACATTTCTAGGTAGACTGTAAATTCAGGGTCGTAAATTTTTACCATAGTTTACTCATCTGGGATTAATACTTTTAATAAAAACGAAACTTTAAAGAAAACATAACTTAATATGTTAATTCATTCATAAGTTTTTTAAAAAATTAAAGGACAGTATTAATTGATGTTGTATAGATTTAAAGTTGTTGCATAGTGATTCAGTTATACACTTTTTGACCTCAGAACTGCAAAAGTGAACTGTTTTAATTTTTTTTTATTGTGACTCTGAAATAGAAATATCATTAAATACTTGGCAAAATTACCAGCAAATAGTAATTTTCAGTTTTTTTCAGTATAGACTTGATAAGTTTATAATCTAAATTCCCTTAAAATAACAACACTGGGATAAAAAAAAAAGTGTATAACTGAATTACTAAGCAACAACTATACATATATAGTATCTGTTTTACTATAATTATATATTATATATTTTACTATGATTCTATAGTATCTTTTTCACTATAATATAATCTCTTTACTAAGATTATATAGTATCTGTTATACTATGATTATACTTTTTACTATAAATGTATTGTATCCTTTTTACTATGGTTATCCTTTTTATTTTAACTATATTGTATCTGTTTCACTATAAATATATAATATCCTTTTTACTATAATATATGGGGTGTTCATAAAGTCTTGCAGCAGTTTTGAATTTTAAATCTTGTAAAGAATCATTTCATAAAAACTATATGGAAATTGTAGTTTTATTTTTTATGTAAGTTTTGATTATTGCATTTCAACAAGACTGCCATCTTTGTTGTTACATTTTAAATCTGTGCAGGAGTTTATAGGCACCCGGTATATATATATATATAAGTTAAAAGAAAGGAAATGAATCCGACAGTATGAGTATGAAAAGGTGGAATGAAAACATCACACAATTCTGTTAAAGAGAAATTATATTATATTATAAATTGTTTTCTCTTTAACAGCATTGTGTGATGTTTTCATTCCACCTTTTCATACTCATATATATATATATATATATATATATATATATATATACTAATTCATTTTCAAATTAGGTATGACTATATATATATATACTAATTCATTTTCAAATTAGGTATGACTTCAATTAAGCACATATTCTCCCCAAAATTCAAAAATTGTCAGCTATCGCCATCTCAAACAGACTGTTTGTTTACTTTCATATATATATATATATATATATATATATATATATATATATATATATATATATATGAAAGTAAACAAACAGTCTGTTTGAGATGGCGATAGCTGACAATTTTTGAATTTTGGGGAGAATATGTGCTTAATTGAAGTCATACCTAATTTGAAAATGAATTAGTTGATAATTAATGAATTAGGAGAGCATATCTGTTCAAATGTAAGGCGTAAACAGATCGAGAAAAAGTCAATCTCTGTATGTACATTTCAGCATATTATGCCTCATCAGCAGAGTTATAGACAGGAAACTGCTCTGTGTGTAATTCGAACCCTAACTGCCAGGCTGACATATGCCGAAATGTACATGCAGAGATCAACATTTTCTCGATTAGTTTACGCCTTACATTTGAACAGATATGCTTGCCTAATTCATTAATTATCAACTAATTAATTTTCAAATTAGTTATGACTTCAATTAAGCACATATTCTCCCATTTATTCCATTGTATATATATATATATATATATATATATAGAGAATGAAATGAGATGGGTAGATAAGTTGAATAAATAAATAAATAAAATCCAAGAAGATAAAGGAAGTCCCTAGCGGGAATTTGGAATAGATTGATCTAACAGTGACTTTTAAAAAATAAATTTTAAAAAATGACCAAAAGCACTAGAACACAGCTGGACAAAATACTAATTTATTACCCACAGCTAGATTACCCCTCGGAAGTTGCCCACACAAGAGGAATGCAGGGCAAAAAAAAAAAAAATTGTTTTCAACTGACCTAAGAATAATAAAGAAAACATCATTTGGCATCTGAAGATTGGAGTGACGAGACAATTTCTCTAGGCTCCCTGAAAAAGGCTCTAATGCTAAAAATCTAAATCTTCTGTTATTTTTTACTGATATAATTTTGCTCTGCGACTCTAACAATAAGAGCACACATTGAGCTCTGCAAACTATGACATTTTGAAAATACTGCTGCGTCATAAGGACGATTACTTCACCTGATCTTTGGATTATATATCATCATCATCATGTTGCGCAATTAGCACGGATATCCATGACAATCTCTCGCCAACCTTCCTTATCATTCATTGTCCCAGGAAGGTCCTCTGCACAGCATCCAGCATCTTTGCATAGTTGATCAATGTAGGTCCTTGGTAGGTGGCCCACACTAGCATGTCCATGTGTTGGCTTCCACAGGAGAACGTCACTTATGAGCTCGTATATATATATATATATATATATATATATATATATGTATTACATTATATATATATATATACATTTAAGGTATCCAAATGACAGGTAGTAAGGGATGATTCCACCTGGGATCCTCAAAATCTCACTGTATAACCATACTATATACTCCTGTAGGTGTAGACATATTCATACAATAATTTTTTATAAATCCCTAAAGAGAGCTCAATGTATATAATCAATAAATTAGATCAAATACAGAGCAATATTTAACTTTCAAAGAAAGAAAAAACTTAACAAACCGTCATTCCGTAATAAATTTATTTCAACCAAAAGCTCAAAAGGCTTTTAGAAATTTTAAAAAATTTTTCTTTTAAATCCTTAAGAGGCTGGCCTCTTCAGACGGATATCACAAAATAAAGGAATTCACCTAGACTGTTTCACCAGAAAAATCAGGTCAGACAGCAAGTATAAGGTTAAAATTCTAAGTCTAATAAAGAGATACAAAGTATAAACAGTTTCCTGTTCAGCTGACTTCCTCGAAAAACATATATATATATATATATATATATATATATTTATTTATTTTTTTATTAATAAAAATTATTTATTTTATTAATTATAAAAAATTATAAAAAATTATTTATTTTATTAATAAAGATTGAGCACTGTATTTTCTTTGTTTCATCACAAAAAAAATTTTGTTTTTACATATACCTATATATATATATATATATATATATATATATATATATATACACAGAGTGTACTTAAAGTTTGTTATAGTTTTAAAATTAAAAACTTGATAACTCACATTGTACAAATGATAGAATCTCTTCATAAAAACATGATAATTCAACTCTTGTAGTTTTATATTTTTTGTACATTTTGAATATTGCATCTTAACAAATCTGCTATCTTTGTTGTTACATTTTAAATCTGCTGCAGGATTTTATAGACACCATGTTTAGTATCCTTTTTGTAATTTGCCTTATATTTATTTTATAATAAATCATTCCATATTTCGGATCATATTACCTTTTTGATCTCAATTAAGAAAGAACATGTTTTTCATTTACACCGTCAATATCCGGTTGTTTGTTAGGGGTTAGTTTATAATTTTTTTTAAATCTATAAATCGTCTGTTAAAACAACCAGATATTGAAGATGTAAATGAAAAACATGTCCTTTCTTAATCGAAATCAAAAAGGGGGTGCCTAAAGGTCATATGGTCCCCAATTTCTTGTGTAAATTTTTAAAAAATCAAGAAATATTTGTTAAATCATTTAAAAGAAAAGTATCTAGAGGCACGTGGTGTAATGGTTAGAGTCGTAGGAAATGGACTCATTGACCCGATTTCAAATCCTGGACAAAGCCACAGTTCACATAACGCTAATACCCTTGGGAAAGGTATGAATCCAACTATTCTCCCTCCAGCTATGAGTAAATAGCAGGGATGGCTGGGCTCTTTAACCTTGGTTAGGCAACCAGTCTAGGAGAAGAAAAACTAAATTCAAAACTGGTCACTACTAGAATAGGCTCAGTCTTACTTATTGATCTATTTCAATTAAAAAAATTTTCTTTTAATTTTTTAATTTAAAAAATGTTTATATCATCATTATTATTTAAATGATGATTATAGATGGCTGGATTCATCTTCTCTGATAGGGTCCAACCGGTGAGGAGAGTATGATGTTGTAAGACCCGAAACTCCCCAGTGACCCAAGTAATGACATCACTGACGACACCCTCCAAAATGTAATAATGAGCATAGATTTAAAGATTAACTTTTTAGTTAAGTATTTCCTTCAATCTCCTAGTTTATACAAATACCGAGCAAGTCTCTGTTTGGCTATTAAGTATCCCTTGGCCAATATATGAGAATTTATGAACTATTTGTAAAATACACAGAGTGAATCTGGAAAGGAGGTGTCCTAATAACATCTCAGGTCTATCGGTGGAACAGATATAATGTCGCAAAACCCAAAATCTAGTGTAACATCACTAATGACCTCTTTTAGTGCATTTCGGCAATGTTTATCAAGAAATTATTATTTAAATGATGATTGTGTAGCGATTGGACTGCCCCTGCTGGGAAGGAATTGTGCCCAAAAGTGTTATCTTCCGTTGCCGCTGAAGTTTCGCCACCAGGTGACACTACTAGCTGGGTATTTAAACAGCAGCCTGGGAATTTCTCTCTTTTCTCTTGGTCTAGCATCCACAAAAGATGGACTAGACACTTGGTGTCTCTGTCCATTAAGTGGGGAGTCTTGCCCCCAACTATGAGTAAGTGACTCTCGTATTGTTTATGAACTCTTTCGTACTTCCAAAGGACTTTCGTCCTATCTGTTTTGTAAAATGTCATGTATGTCATTCTCCACGTGCTCAGACAATAAAGTCTGTATTGTTGTTATGTTGTACTTCTTTGTTTGGATTTATCTATGTATATATTCACCTACATTGGAAGGTTACTCTAAGCCTTCTAATGTATCATAAGAACCGCACATTCTATGCTTATAATTGTAATTTTTCATTAAAGTGATTAAAAATTTTTAACTCTTTTTTTTTTTTTTCTTATAGAGTCACCAGTATAAGCAAAGGAAATACAGCCACAGGCAGTCGCGAGTGTGTTTTCTTTTACCAACGTAAATAACCTACCAACTGCTACAGACTACAATCAAAAATAACCTAGAGAGACCCCTGTCTTCTTATTTCCCTGTATTTATCAACTGGTGCCTTTAAACTGTTTTTTGGGGACTCTTTTTTGGTGACACTATACTGCAGTTGGACCCTCCCCGTCTTTTTTTTCTATTTTTTCTTTTTTTTTTTTGGTCCATATATTACAACATACAAGACAAATTCAAAGACACACCTGGCTAAAGGCATTTTCAGGTTTCTTGCAGTTCAGCTTATCAAGGAGTTTACAAATGGTGTAGAGGAAGGGACACTGCAACGCCATGTTTACACCAAGAATGTATGATGTACATTATGAGAAATGTGAGTTTGTAATATTGGGTTGCACGTCAACAGAACAGGGCTGTAAATAAACAGTATGAAGCTTTTGTCTTGTCTTGTTCAATTTTAAACCTGTGCAGTAAAAATGTTTAGTCAAATGCTTTAGAGATATGCTATATTTTCTATTCACTGAATGGATGAATCATTTAGAGATATGCTATATTTCTATTTACTGAATGGATAAATCATTTAGGATATGCTATATTTCTATTCACTGAATGGATGAATCATTTAGAGATATGCTATATTTCTATTCACTGAATGGATGAATCATTTAGGGATATGCTATATTTCTATTCACTGAATGGATGAATCATTTAGAGATATGCTATATTTCTATTCACTGAATGGATGAATCATTTAGAGATATGCTATATTTCTATTCACTGAATGGATGAATCATTTAGAGATATGCTATATTTCTATTCACTGAATGGATGAATCATTTAGGGATATGCTATATTTCTATTCACTGAATGGATGAATCATTTAGAGATATGCTATATTTCTATTCACTGAATGGATGAATCATTTAGGGATATGCTATATTTCTATTCACTGAATGGATGAATCATTTAGAGATATGCTATATTTTCTATTCACTGAATGGATGAATCATTTAGAGATATGCTATATTTCTATTCACTGAATGGATGAATCATTTAGAGATATGCTTATATTTCTATTTCACTGAATGGATGAATCATTTAGAGATATGCTATATTTCTATTCACTGAATGGATGAATCATTTAGAGCTATATTTCAGTTCATGCTTCTTGTAGTAATTTGTCACCTTATACCTGATATCCCCCCTCCACACACATTTACATGTATATTGTTACTGTATGCTGTTCATGTTCCTGACACTAATACATTATTCTGTCTACTAGACATGAGACTTTGATAAATTTCCTTATTATTATACAGTATATAAAGTAATTATATATTATATAATGGCCCATTTAACTCAATTGGTAGAGCTCCCACCTTGGAATTGGAAGCACACGAGTACCACAGATTGGGTAATCTGATCTGTGCGGTAAAGTAGGGTAAACTAACAGTATGTGTTGGGCTCCACCTTAGCAAAAATAATCTTCCTAGGTCTAGCGTTAGTGAAAAGGGGATAGACTCCCTTGCTGTTCGGCTGATACCAACAACAGGCCACTCAACCAACTTTACTTTTTGTGGATTGATGTAGATATTAGCTGACCTTCCACCATGTCAGATGAATATAAAAATCCGATTATTATGGGGGGAAACAGTTCAAGGGAGATAACTCCTAATACACACCATGGACAAACCAAAGAAAAAAAGAGAAAAATAAAATGGAAGAAAAATTATTGTTTATTTTTTCTATTTCTAATCACATCTCTGTCAATAAGTCTGATGGCATTTATGCTGCGTGGAGTACCTTGAACTCGTGGTATCAATATTTTTAGGCAATATTTAAAGCAGGCGCGTTGGTGTATGGGATAGAGTTGTAGGAAATGGACTCGTTGACCAGACTTCAACTCCTGGATGAAACCACAGTTCACATAGCGCTAATATCCCTGGGAAAGGTATGAATCTAACTATTTTCCCTCCAGCTATGGGTAAATAGTAGGGCAGACTGGGCTCTTTAACCATGGTTAGACAACCAGTTTAGGAGAAGGAAAACTCTGAATTCAAACCTCTTAAATCTCCGCTTTGGGTGGTCACTATTAGAATAGGCTTAGTCCTAATTAGTGATCTAGTTCAATTTTTTTTTTTAATTAATTTTAGCTCCGAAACCCTGTTTGAACCCAAAGTTATCGTCTGATGATGACTTTATTAAGGTAATTAAGAAGCACTTAAACAAGGCCTATTTTGCATCTGCACTTAATTTATCATTATGGAAAATTCCTATTAACTTCTAATTACAAAATATTTCACATATCTATTCAGGACTTTGATGTTAATTATACATATGATTCTCGAAATATTATGTGAATTGATACTGAGTTTAATGACCACCGAATTCAATACAGCATCTAGTACTTAATAAAGAAAAGTAAGGTTGATGTTTGAAAAAAGGGGACTATTTTGAAACGGGACAAATGGCGTATAAAAGAAAACAACTAAAAACACCATCGGCAGAAACAAAAGCTTTTACACGGAAACAGGAGTGACAATAATAATGACAATTGACTTAAAAGATAAGGCATTTTTTAATACTTGTCTCAAATAAAGACAATACAACAAGTATTAAGATATGTTATGGTATTCTTATCCACTGAAGTTTGGTTTTAAAATCGCATAGGCGTGAAACTGTCAGTTACCAAGTGTCGTTAACTTCATGTCGTCTCTGACATGGATATACATGGTGTATCAATGAAACTGAGCAAACTTTACTTATAATTATAGCAAACCCTGTTTGAACCCAAAGTTATCGTCTGATGATGACTTTATTAAGGTAATTAAGAAGCACTTAAACAAGGCCTGGGTTTACATAGCCCTGTCGGCTGTTTCTTTAGAATTCAACGACTGCACCTCTTCAAATGGGACCACCGGTGGGTCATGGATGGCGACCCGTGATGATTAAGGACAGAATCATTGTGGCTGAGCAGCCCATGACTTGCAACACTCCACTTTGGCCCTTACTTAGGCTAGACAGACAGTCGGAGAGGCCCCCTCTGATCAATCAGCTGGTCGCGTCAAGCCCTTGCACCTATATGATTGTCCTGACCCTATTGCCCTTATGGCAAACCCCCAGCTCTTTTTATCATAGATGTGCTAGAAGCTGGTGGCTGAGGGTCTTAGTGCCCTGCGTATGATGTTAAACTGCATCTAATGGTGAAGTTCTAATTCTGGAGCTCTGAGGAGTGTGGAGTACGCCTTCATAGCTATTACTCCCAGGTCCACCCTGACTTAGGTCCCAATTATGGGCCAAATAGAAGGAAATGAGTAAACAAAAATGTGTTTAAAAAAATTTAAGTTAAAAAAAGATTTTTCAGTACCCATCAAGAATGAATGGAATAAAATGTAAAACTATGCTGGTCGGGGTGCCAAATGTAATATTATGATCTGGTCACGGGACCAAATGTAATACAATGCTGTCGCGGCGTCGAATCTAACGCGATGGGTGTTCTTTGACCCACAGGAAAGTTGAAGTGCTTGTTCCGGGCTGTACCTGAAAATGACCAAATTCATCAAGGTTGTTCCACAATTAACACGAACGCGTTTTTAACAATAAAAGACCTTTATTAATCATACAGTGATTAAAAATCATGTACAACCACAAAGGGATATCGAGTTGAAGTTGAGTCGGTATTTTGTGGACTGATTGGCGATATATGCTGTGGTCTGATTCAAATTCAGGACTTTGAGTAACAAGACGACAAAGCAAAGACGGTGATAAGGGCCATGAGACGGAGCTATCAATCTGCTAGAGAAGCAGTTGTCCAATCTGGTCAAGAACCAGCTGTCCGATCTGGTCAAGGACCAGCTCTCCACTCTGGTCAAGAACCAGCTCTCCAATCTGGTCAAGAACCAGCTCTCCAATCTGCCTGGGACCCTTTTGGGTCCTCTTTTATGGGTTCCAAACCCCCGAATCCAGGGCTCTCATTGGCCAGCCAATAGAAACGCCGGACCAATGGCCCTACAGTGTAAACATCAGGAGGTGTACGAAACCCCACCCACGCGGTCGCATTTGATTGGACGGCCAATCAAAATCATGGCATTGGGTTACTTATCTCGGAGGTAGTAACAAGTCTCCGCCCCAGTTTCCTGATTGGTGAGGCACCTGATAATATTTTTGTTATTGTATAAATGGTCCTGTCAATTGCTATGATAATTCCCAGGGACTGGCCTAAGACCACCCGGGTAAATTGAGATTATCAACATTTTAAAGATTTACTCTTTAAACTGTTTTTTGCTAAATAAATGTCCTTATCTTACACAGTCCCCACAAGAACAATAATAGATATGGATATGTCAGCAGCCATTCCTTTTTCATCAACTGATTTCTGCCATTAGAATTCCCCTTCTTCAAAATTACTTCCTATCTTGTGTCGACGCTACAAGAATGATAATATATATTTATGTGAAAACATTTGTATAAACAAAAAGTCATTTGTGTTATATCAACCATCAACCGACTTTTAGCCATTAGAATTTCTTTGTGTTAGAGTAATTAATTTTATCTTGTGTTGACTTTACCACACCACTGACTTGTACTCTAATCTAAGTCACTTGTATGACTCTAGACTCAATTGTTTTGTTTTTAAGTATCTAATCGGATATCGGATATCGCCAATCAGTCCATAACACTACAGTGTTATAAAAACGTCTTCGGCATAAAATAACCCAACAAGGGCTGGCATGCCATAAAATCCAAAAAAGAAAGAAACAAAAAGTAAATTGTTCCGTCAAATGCTTTAGAGATATACTATATTTCTATTCATTGTGGACTGATGTACATATTTTCTGAGTTTCTTCCGTGTCAGAGGAAGAAAAAAGAAAAAAAGAAAGAAAGAAAGAAAAAAAGAATAAATGAATAAATGAATAAAGAAAGAAACAAAGAATAAATGAAGAAACAAAGAAACAAAGAAAGAAACAAAGAAACAAACAAACAAAGAAAGAAAGAATAAATCAATAAATAAAGAAACAAAGAAAAAAGAAACAAAGAAAATAAAGAAAGAAAGAAGAAAGAAAGAAAAAAAAATAAAGAAAGAATAAATGAATAAAGAAACAAAGAAAAAAAGAAAGAAATATGTTTATTTTCACACATTACATTTTTTTTACAAAAATACAACAAATTTATGTGTGGGGGGATGATCACTAATTAGGACTGAGCCCATTCTCGTAGTGACCACCTCTGCTATTTCATAGGTATTAGCTTTAAATAGGTTTAAATATTTTAACAGATATAAGTAATTCTTTAAAGAAGAAAAAGGGTTATTAATTTTAAGTATACAGTAAAGGCCGAGTCTCTTTTTGTTGGTATTTGATTATTTCTCTATCTTTTAAACCAATGAATATTAATTAGCCCATTAAAGTCGACGTCGATTTCGTCTTCTGATGGTCGGCATTCTGGATGTCTGGGTCGGAATTTTTGGAACTCCCGACATTTTTCATATAATGTCCGATTATTGGGGGGAGTCACAACCTGACCCCCCCCCAAAAAAAAAATCAAATCGAAGAAAAATTATTATTTATTTTATCTATATCTAATCACTAGGTATCTCCAAAATCGGGTCACGTGATCAGTTTAGGCCATATTGAATAAATGAAAGTAAATATTTTTTAACTTTTACAAAAAATCTTGCAAAAAAAGTAACGATCATACAGAATTGTTACGAAGAAAAACAGTTAATTCAAAGATCAAATTATCCGATTGGGAAAAGTACACCATTATCTTGAAAAATAAATAAAACAGTTCGTTTTACTTGAAAACGGGTGATTTTTATGTAGGAACCGGGACTGCAAATTTACATGTTATCTCTCTTTGACAATTATACATTTAAATGTATGGGTGGCTGTATTCGACAATTGTTTTCTTATGCATATTCAATAACCGATTATTGGTTTTCAACGATTTTTGAAAGATTTTTTTTTTTTTTTGTAGTTTCAGAATAATTCCGGAATATTTTTTTAGTTGAACTTATAGTGTAACTGAAGTAAAGAAAAGACATATTGTCAGTTTTGCTCTTCCATATATTATAAGAATCAAACATTACTATTCAACAATAAAAAAAATTACAAATTCTCTTTAGAATATTAATATATCGTGGATCGGACAAATTTTTAGTTCACCTGAATTCTAAAAATTCAGTGTTATATTATATTTAAATGTTAGTGAAAAATTCGATTTGTACACACAAAAAAGATTTTTTAAACATTAAAAAAGCACACAAAAGATTTAAAATCTCTTAAAAATTAATTTCTTTAAAAAAAATTTTCTTGACAATTTAATAGAAATTATACAATTATAAAAGAAAAAAAAAGTTTTCAAATAATGATATTATGACATTTGTTAGCACTTTTTATTTCAGAATTCATGATTTTTTCTACAAAAACTACCGCCTTGAATTTTATACAAATCTATTATTATAGTTATTCAGACTCTTATCTTTATAGAAAAAAAAGGAAAAATCGTTTTTTTCCGGTTCATTTTTTTCATATCTCACAAAATAAAATAGGAGTGGGGGTAGACCTCGTAATATATATATATATATATATATATATATATATATATAATATATATATATATATATTTCCCCTAATATATTTTAGGAAAAAAACTATTTCAGACATATTTTCATCAAAAGAAAAGCAATTCTGAAAATTTTCGTGACAATCGGATCATTAATTGATTTTTCATTGAATTTTTTTAAAATCCTCTTTTCGTAACTTGTTTTTGGCTACGTTAAATTTCAGTTGATTTAACAGTGCAAAAATGAAAACATTGTTTTTCAATCATAATTTTCATTATTTCCGTATGCTGAATTTTTTTTTAAATCATCAGGAGTTTGTTTAATGTTTCTTCTTTTGAATGGACAAAATATTTTCAAGATAATATTAACCTTTATGCAAGTTTCGTTGTGCTAAATATAGGGGAGGGGTAGATTTTACAGGGAAAATTGGTGGTACGTAATAATCACATTTATGTCAATAAGTCTGGTGGCATTTTATGCAGCTTGGATCCCCTTGAACTAGTGGTAATGACGATAATGTGTTATATACTCTTCATCTTGAGTATATAAATGGCGAAATAGAGACACATAAGGGGATGATAAGGGGATGATAAATTTGTTATTATTTGTTTTCTCGGATCAAGTATAGTATCAATAGGCAACCCAGCTGGGAGCTGTTATGAAAAGAACACCTTTCTCATTTCACCGTACACTTCCAGTTGTGGTACTAGAGGCGCATGGAAAATTAACTTTATAAATTATGTGATACCATTTCTGAACAACATCCATTTATTTAAATAAACATAAAAAATATTTTGTAACTAAAAACTATTTTCATTTAAATAAACATATCTGCATTTCTATTCTGATTAAATAAAAACTATTTTAATATTAAAATGTGTCTTTAATATAAAAACG
This sequence comes from Doryteuthis pealeii, assembly GCA_023376005.1. Classification (NCBI taxonomy): domain Eukaryota; kingdom Metazoa; phylum Mollusca; class Cephalopoda; order Myopsida; family Loliginidae; genus Doryteuthis; species Doryteuthis pealeii. The sequence continues at coordinate 66,038,742 of CM042147.1, read as the reverse complement.
TGGCTATCGTTTAAAGTTTTATAATTTAAAAAAAAATCCTATTGAATTAACAACAACAATATGAAATAACTAATTTTTTTATCAAAATCGAAAACTATTTTAGTATAAACATGTGCCTTTGGCTTGTAAATATACATGAACAAACTTTTTAAAAATCTTACAGTGAAATTCTAATGCAAAAAAAATCGTCTGTTGTTTGTAGACAAACAACCGGGAGTTTACGGTGAAAACAAAATGTGTCCTTTTCAAAACAGCTCCCAGCTGGGGTGCCTATTGGATACTTGGTCCGTTTTCTCTTTTCTACTTATTTGTTCCTGGCATCTTCCTTTCAGCTGATTCTGGGGGTTGCTTTCTTTTTTTTTTCTTGTTCGGGCTGAGTGTCGTGCATTCTTGTTTGTTAATGAATAAAGTAAGACTTGTTGTTTTTCTTTTTAGCTTTTATTAAAACGACCCCAACCCAAAACCGTGTGGATTGAGAAGCGACATCTCGAAAGAACGTCTTCTCTCGATGAGAAACTGGTCGCAACTAAAAGTAAAAAGTTGATTTTTATCTCACGTTTCTACTGCCACGTTTTTCGAGGGGGGGGGTCAAGCGGAAGTCAACCCATGTCAATCATGCCAACAGTAATTTTCAACTTAACTCCCTCCGATTTGAATTTTCTATCAAACTCTGATTCAAAATTCATCTAGCTACAGTATTTACATAATTCATAGATAATCCATGAACTAAGTAACATTATTACACCTTGCCAAGAACATGTGGGGATTAAAAATATGAAAATAAAAAAACCTAAAAAACAACAGATTTCCATGGGGCCTTGACCAGAAGAACCCCTTTTGCGCATGTCCGACAAAAGGGACTGACTTCCTACCCCCCAAATAATACCTCGGCCATTCGAACTGTGGCCATAATTGATTCTTGTAGGTCCTATTAGCCAGGGAGATTTCCCTCTCTACAGGCCACTATGACATGGTCAATAAAGCCTAAGTCATAAAGCCACCTTCTGCCTTTGTCTCTTTCCTTTCTCGTGCTTTCTCGTTCCTAAGTTCCATTTCAGCTGACCAGCCCACAAGAACAAAGAACCAACTTTTATTGGGGACAAGATACCAGCACCAACGAATTCAACCTAGCCCCATAAACAGAATAGAGACAATTGTCTTCATCTTTCTCGCCATTTATTGTTATATACCCTTTTACTCGGGTATATAATGGTGTGTGTGTGTGTGTGTGAGAGAGAGAGAGAGAGAGAGAGAGAGAGAGAGAGAGAGAGAGAGAGACGGGTAAAGACGATGATGAAAGGATTATAGATTTTGGTTCTTACTTCTCTTTGCTTGCTAACTCGTCGGCTGCCATATTGTTCAGGTGGGCTCTGCTGTTTAGGTTCTTCTGGTTGTTGATTTCTTCTTTCTTGTTTGGGCTGGGTGTCGTGCATTCTTATTTCTTAATTAATAAAGCAAGACTTTGTTGTTGTTGTTTTTTTGTTTTTTATTTAGCTTTTATCAAAACAACCCCAGTCCAAAACCGCGCAGATTGAAAAGTGACATCTCGAAAGAACGTCTTCTCTCGATGAGAAACTGGTCGCAACTAAACTAAAAAACGATTTTTGTCTCACCCATATACTAGCGTGTTTTCGGGGGGGGTCAAGTATGTGGGGATTAAAATAAAATTAGAAAAATGAAAATAAGAACGAAAAAACTCCCATGAGCCTTCACCTGAAGAACCATCCGCGCATGTGCGAGAAAAAGGTCCCACTTCCAATCCTCAAAAGAATCTCTCGGTCGTTCTAGTTGGGGCCTTAACCGTGTCTTAGTCGCTACTACTGGCCAGGGAGATATTCCCTTGCCACTTGGCGGCTATGATCGGTGAATAAAGCCTAAGTCATAAAATCACCTTTTGTCTTTGTCTCTTCCTTTTTCGTTCCTTAAATCCCTTCGTTTTCAGCACGACCAATAAATGAGATGGGGTTAAAAGCAAAACCCTAAGAACACGCACTAAGAATAACAACCGCCACCTTTTGAACCTTAAAACACAAACCACTTACAACCCCATAAGTGGAAGTCACCCCATGTCAATCATGCTAAATGGTAATTTTACACTTAACTCCCTCCGATTTGAATTTCCGGACCATATGACCTTAAGGCACTGTTAATGACAGTCTCACAATTTTGCTGACAACAAGTTTGGCTTTCCGAGTCTTTACAAAGAAGTTGTTTCGCACCGTGCGCTCAAGGACGTACAGACAAACACCGTAGTTCAAAATAGTTCTTTATTTTTTCATACGGCGCATGCCGTGAAAACTGTGAATTAAACGAAAATTCGAATAAGTCACAATATCACACAAAATACAATAAAATACAAATACAATAAAATAGACAAATATTACACAAAAAAGGGTAAAGACAATTACCAAGAAAGGTTTACGTCATGTAATTTACGGAAAATTCCAACTATAAAAACATTCAAAGCTAAAACTATGAATTACAAATTAAACATATGAATGGGGGGGGGGTATTTAAAACTCAAATGCCACAAAAAGGCACAAACAATATGTTAACAGGGGAAAAGGATATTTCTCATTTTGAGAAATTACAAATTAAACCACAAAATAACACATGTAAATAAATGCAGTTTCAGAGAAGAGAATGGAGAACTTAAATACCTTTGCTGGCACGTAGGGACTTGCACATTAAAAATAGACCAATATCTTAGTGGTTCTTATACTAAGAATTGCGGTTCCAAAATACCGCCAAAAGTTGCTCACAATGGGAGCCTCAAAAAACTTGACTTGCTCAAGTGGGCATCTCAACGGAAAGACAGGTCCTTGCCAGGACTCCTTTAGACCTGACAATACCAAAATTACTACTCAGTCCAAGACTTTATCTTTTATTTAAACCCTTTTCTATTTCACTGCACAAACAGCAGTGAGTTACTTATCATATAACACAAAGGCAAAATAAGCACTCCAAACAATCTCAAAAATGCACTTACACATATAATTGGGGTTATTAAAAACCCAAGAACTATTTCTTATAAGGTAACCATTTTTACCAGGGTGACCAGGGTCATAGGGTACTTTATTTGGGGTAAGAGGAGGGAGTGGGAAGGGGAGGCCTAAAGCCGGACATGAGGCCCATGACAAGACAAGATTTAGATTACTGCTGGAATCTGCCTAAAAACAGTAACAGCCACAGGCACCCCTTCCGTGATCTCGACTCGTGGGGACACTTTTTTCATTTACACCGTAAAAATCCGGTTGTTTTAGGGATTAGGATTAGGGTTAGGGGTTAGTTTTATAATTTAAAAAAAAACTCTAAAAATCGTCTGTAAACAATTAAACGGATTTTGACGGTGTAAATCGAAAAAATGTCCCCACGAATCGAAATCGCAAAAGGGGTACCTTAAGGTCATATGGTCCGAATTTTCTAATGAATTCTGATTCAAAATTTATACTTACATAATTCATAGGCTATCCATGAATTCTGTAATAAAATGCTCCAAAACCCTGCTTGAACTCCAGGTTATGATCTGATGATAACTTATAAGGTAAATAAGAAACAGCTGAACAAGACCCGAGGATACAACGGCTTGAACATTGTGTTTATACATACCACAATAAAGATGAGGACAACGGTCAGAAATATTTAAATTATTCAGATCAAGTCTCATCTCATAAATAAGACGAATAAATATTTATTATTGAACAAAACTTAAAGAAGAAGAAAATAACAAGTGGTATAGTAAAGTTTATACATTGCTGTATATATATTTACCAGCCCCTCCGCTTGAATAGGATGTGACACAAGGTCAATTTCTTAAACGGGGTTTAACAGGTTTGAGTTCAGAGTTTTCCTTCTCCTAGACTGGTTACCTAGCCATGGTTAAATAACCCAGTCTGCCCTACTATTTACCCATTGCTGGAGGGATATTAGTTGGATGCATACCTTTCCCAAGTGAATTAGCACTATATGAAATGCAAACAGCTTCGTCCAGGATTTGAACTCGGATCGACGAATCCATTTCCTATGACTATAACCATTACACGACGTGCCTTCCGATTAATTTTATCATATTAATCATATCATATTAAACAGATCTATATGACCCATTTAACATGGGTTAGAGGGGATCTGATAGTAATAGCAATGAAAGGGGTGATTCCACTCCCTCCAGTGTAATATATATATATTTACCAACCCCTCCGCACGAGCAGGATATGACACAAGGTCAATTTCTTAAGCGGAGTTCAACAGGTTTGATTTCAGAGTTTTCCTTCTCCTAGACTGGTTGCCTAACCAAGGTTAAAGAGCCCAGTCTGCCCTACTATTTATCCATAGCTGGAGGGAGAGTAGGATGCATACCTTTCCCAAGGATATTAGCGCTAAGTGAAATGCAATTACCACATCCAGGATTTGAACTCGGGTGACGAATCCATTTCCCAATGACTTTAAGCATTACACCACGCGCTTCCGGAGTAATATAAGGGAGTGATGTCCCTTGTGCACATTTTCAGTTTCTTACATGGAATCATGGCGCCGGTTATTTCCTATAATCTAACATAAACAAAGGGGAACCACTCTTGACTGATAAATTATTTATTTATTCATTGATCTACGAGGAAAAAAGAAGACGGGGTTAGGATTAGGGTTTAGGGTTAGTTTAATGGGAAAATAAATAACTTATCAGTCAAGAGTGTTTCCCCTTTGTTTATGTTAGACTTTAGGAAATAACCGTGGCGCCTGTACAGTAGGGTAGGTCGATTTTGGAATTGTAACGTTCCCATGTGGTGAAAGTTGCAAATTAACATAAATAAATTTCTTAAAAACTTTGCCTTCGTTGGATTTCAATCTTTTAAAAAGTTATCACTGTTAAAACTTGATAAATGAGGTAAAAAGCAGCTTATCGGAAGTGTTGGTGGTGATGGGAGATATTTTCAATTTTAATTCTAGTTATAATATTTTATTCGTTTCGTTCAAATTGACAATATTTTCTGTTTTAAATAGTGAAATTGCTAAATTTTTCTAACTAATTTCACGGCCAAATGTTACGAAAAAGTGGATTTTAAGTGCATTTTAACTGACGATCTTTGATGCTATTTCCTCATAAAGTGGTGCAAGTAAGAGATCTAGTTTTTGGTTTGAGTATTTATTATACCAACGCACAATTTTCGCTGTTTGAAAGAATTTGATATTTTAAAAAAGTTAAAATCAACCTACCCTACCATACAGTCATTTTCCACTATCCAATAAATCCTTTTCAGTCCAAGGGAGAGAATCATTAATTATAGGAATTAACAATGTAAGGGTTGTTTCCCTTGAATTAATCTCGCAGTTCTTTTCTTTTCATAAACTTTGTGGAAATTCGATTGATTTACTGAAGTTATACCCAATTTGTCGAAAAGTCGGTGTTTTTGCAATACAAATTTAGGTAATCTGAACATTGGTTACATAAATTCCTACCATAAAATTGTACTTGCGCATTATTTGAAATGAACTTAAATGCAGTTGTATTGATTCGAACAAATTCGTATTTTCAGTGTAGATTTATGGTGAAATGAAAATGGCCTATCAAAACATCCGACTTCCTCAAAGTGAAACAAACAAGGGGAGGTTACTCTCGTTGCCTTATTTCTTTTTAACAATTAAGTTCATTTCAAATAATGCGCAAGCACAATTTTATGGTAGGAATTTATGTAACTAATGTTCAGATTACCCATATTCTTTGTATCTATGCTTATTTTTATGTTTGCAAAAAAGTTTAAAGCAACCAATTTTTTAATAAATATTATCCTTAAATTAAAAAATAAATATTATCCTTAAATCAAAAGATAGCAGAAAATATAACTAAAATGTTTTGGGATAGTTTAAGTTTAATTACAAAATGACTCAAAAGTTATTTTTGTTAGTTTTAAAAAAAAAAGAAAAAAATTAGTGGGCATGATATATATTTTAATCTTTTGTATTTATTTAATTAAATTTTATTTCTATGTTCGCAAAAAAATTTAAAGCCTCTACAGTATTCCTAATCCGAGTTTATACAGGTCAAACTTTTTAAAATTTAACAAAAAATAGAATCAAGTATTTTTTTCTTAAAACCTATGTTACTATATATTAGGTATGTACAAAAACACACACCTGCTAAAGTACTATTTTAAAATTCCTCCTCCCAAATCAACTAATTATCGGATTTTAAATTTTTAAAATTCAGTATTCAAAGCAATAAAAGACAAGGTTTTTTTTAAAAAACATTTTTCCTCAAAATTTTGAATAAAATGTTGCCTTTTTCCTTTTTTTAAAATTCTTTTGTCATCAACAGCAAATATGACATCATCATATCAACTTTTTGACAAATGCGAATGTTAGTGTGTCATTCGTCACATTTTTTCAAGTTGGCTCCTAGAGGCCATAATCCAACATATCATACCATTGAGCAAATTAAAAACATTCTGGGCCGAATCCAGACTGCAACCCTGAAATTTTGAATGCCTAACTTTTAATTACTGTGGTTGTTTTTTGTCAATTTTTACGTGATTTTTGTAACAACTTTTTTTTTTGTATGATAGCAATTTTTATAACTTGGAAATAAATTTAGGAATAATCAAAATGAATTGTGAGATCCACCGAAAGTCACCCTATTTTTATATATATATATATATATATATAAGGTATGTCCAAAATAACTAAAGGGACAAAACAATTTTTTTTTCAATTTTAAAAATTTTAAAACAATTACCAAAAATCAGGGAATTGTCCACTTTTAATGAAGTTTTCAGCATTTTATTAATCAAGAAACTGATTTTATAATGAATAGCTTATTCTACTAGAAAAAACATTTTTTTTTTTTTTTTTTTTATCAATTGTGTTTTTAACCTTTGGTCACTTGAATAAAAAAAAAAGTTTTCCAGTCCCTAATTTTTACATTTCAAGAAAGATTAAAACCAGAAGACCACATTAAAAAATGAAAAAAAAAAAAAAAAAAATGTCAACACCTAAAAAAGTTCCTTGAAAATGTAAAAATTTCTTTTTTTTTAAACAGAAAAAATAATTTTTGTAGCATGTTTTCTGTTTTTATAGTTTTAAAAACATTTTTTTTTTTTTTATTGATAAATAAGTCATTTCTTTGCTTTAACTGACATTTTTATTCACTTAAAAATTTAATTGTGAATTTTAAAATTTAAAAGAAAATTTTTGATAGTGAATTTTAAACATTGTGAACAATATTTTTGTCATGAATAAAGATCTATTTCATCTAAAAATGTATGATTAAAAATACACAATATTTTCCAAGAGTTTTCTATATTAAAAAATTATTACTTTTTTATTTAAAAGAAATAATATGACCTTACACAGTTAGCGCCCCTTAACCATCACCTGATAAGAGACCTTGTGTAATTGGTTAAAGGTCATTGTCAGCGACCAATCAAAACACATAAAACACATATCACTAGGCTTAGTTTGGCCACCAAATTTCGAAGATTGATCCCTTCAATCTTCCTCTTTCGCTGCTACAACCTGTCACTATAAGACGTGTTTTTTGAAGCCAGCTACCTCAAGGGCCGATGACACCATAAAGTTGACTTAGCTCAAGCTAAGCAAGAGACACTCACCTCTTCTTTACAAGTGACAAGATAAGTTACGCAAGCACATTATTTTGCAACCTACACTCTATAATTTGTACAATTATAACACATTTGTATACCACACATACATTTTGTATATCACACATTACATATTTGTATATTGCACGTTGATGCTTGTTGTTGAATACATTGTTTTGTCTAAAAACCTTGTGTCATGTTTTCCATATCTGTTGCCTTTATCATTATCTTGTCAACGTATTTACCACATATTTATGGTAATGGACTACAATTGCTGATTGAAAAATGAGGTTTTCTCCTTTTTACTTCAAAATATCTGGATGTGGTAATAATTTTCACTCTGGAGGCAGCAACAACTATTTCAATGTACATGTCCTTGTTTTTTTTTTCTCACATTTTTTTTGCTACGCAGTGTAGCTGTGCCGAATGAAATTGGCATGTAATTTTTTTCATTTTTACCGTTTTTTTTTTTTTCAGATGTTCAAACATGGTTTTAGGGGAGACTGGGTTCTTGATAAGGTAACTGGGTCTATAAACATTTTGTTGTCCCGGATTCCAGCCCTTATCTACGCTATGTTTTTCTTTGACAGTAACACACGTAAAACAAGCCAAGCTTTAATATCAAGCGGTATTTCTTGGTTTAATTGGTAAATTAATTTAGATATTCTACTTTCTTCCAGTTTCCAGCCAAGAATTAAAAAATGGCTCGTTACGCATCTGAAGCAGAGAACCTCAGCAAATCTGCCAAGGCCAGAGGATCCCTTTTGAGGGTTCACTTCAAGAATACCCGTGAGACTGCTCAAGCCATTAAGCGCTTGTACCTGAAACGTGCTGTGCGTTACTTGAAGAATGTAATGGATAGAAAAGAAATTGTTTCATTCCGACAATTCTGTGGTGGTGTTGGTCGCCATGCTCAGGCTAAACAATGGGGAACAACCCAGGGACGTTGGCCCAAGAAGAGTGCCATCTTTCTGTTGCAATTGTTGAAAAATGCTGAGAGCAATGCTGAATTCAAGGGTTTGGACACTGACCACTTAGTGATTGAGCACATTCAGGTAAATCAGGCTCCCAAGATGAGGAGGAGGACATACAGGGCCCATGGACATATCAATCCCTTCATGAGCAGCCCATGCCAAATTGAGGTGATCCTCACAGAAAAGAGAGGTACCTGTCCCTAAGCCTGCTGGTGGAGAGGATGAACCTGTGCGTAAGAAGGTTTCACTGAAAAAATTGAAGAAACAAAAGATGATGATGAGAGACTAAACACTCTGTGAATAGAAACTGAAAATAGATAAAAATATTCTATAAAACTGAAATTTCAAAACAATTTTTATGCTTTTTATCGGGAAAATAATTCATCAATTTTTTTGTTTTAGCTGTTTTTACAATTGCCCACGACCCCACCCCCACCTTGGATAAAATACAAATAAGAACTCAGACAATTTTTTCGATTAAGTTTACTATTTACTGGTAAACATTGCACAATATAAAAATTATTTTGAAATTTCAATTGAAAATAAAAAGATTATCTGAATTCCTATTTGTATTTTATACAGGGAGAAGGGGGACTTGTGAAATATCTAGATTAATTTGCCAATAAAAAGCGAGAAATACACCTTGGTAAATATCTAAGCTAAGCTGTTTTATGTGCATTACCATCAAGGAAAAACATAGTGTAAATAAGGGCAGGAAAAACATAGTGTAAATAAGGGCAGGAAAAACAGTGTAAATAAGGGCAGGAAAAACATAGTTTAAATAAGGCCAGGAAAAACATAGTGTAAATAAGGGCAGGAATCTGGGATGACAAAATGTTTACAGAACCAGGTAACCAATCTAGGAGAAGAAAACTCTGAATTCAAACCAGCTCTACTCCTGAGTGTCCGATTCAGCTGTTTTGGAACAGTTTATAAATATAAGTTGTGATCTTCAGCACACCTTATACAAGAAAATATGTGAGTTCAAATCCCGGACGTGGTAATTGCATTTCACTTAGCACTAATACCCTTGGGAAAGGTATGAATTCTACTCTCCTTCCAACTATGGGTAAATAGTAGGGCAGACTGGGATCTTTAACCTTGGTTAGGCAACCGGTCTAGGAGAAGGAAAACTCTGAATTCAAACTTGTTAAACTCCGCTTAAGAAATTGACCTTGTGTCACATCCTGCTTGTGCGGAGGGGTTGGTAAATATATATACAAGAAAATATGCCAACATGATCCCATAGGACCCAGGTCACAGACTGCTCAGCCACCAGGATTCCAATGGCTGAGCAGTCCATGACTTGGGCTAGACAGGCGTCCGGAGAGACCCCATTGAATTAATTGGCTATTCACACCTATGTGATTGTACCTACAAATCCCCAACCCTTTTGATCATATATGTGCTAAAAGTCAGTGGTTATGGGTCAGTGTCCTGGGTATGATATTAAATCACATCTAGTGGTGAGGTTCCAATTCTGGAGCTCTGGGGAGTGTGGAGTACTCTTTCAGTGTCATTATTCCCAGGTTCATTTTGATCAAGAGTGGTAATACCTATTAGGGTACCATATATAGGTTAAATAGATTAAAAAAATGAGTTTTAAAAAATGTGTATAAAGAAATGATTTTAAAAAAAAAAAAGATTTGAATACCCAGCAAGAATAAATATTATTTATATCAAAATATCTTGTCCTGAAGAAGACTGCTTTCAATAAATAATTTTTATCCATACAACATTTTCTTCCCATTTCATTCATCATCATCATCATCATCATCATTGGCAATTCAGTCTCGAAAGACTATGATAAAAGTTTTTGTGTGCCCCTGAGGTTGCAGCACCTCCTGTGACTATGAAGTCCTATGTTTGAGAAACATTCTCGACCACAGATTTTGCATTTGTAGGTTGTCCCTGTAGATGATGATGTTCCGATGCTTTGTTGTCGTTGCTTTCTTATGGACCTCTTAGCTTCATGATGTTGTATCAGGGTGAATTCTGACGTGTACAGGCCTCTATGGAGATTCTGCCGCCACCGAGGGCAGTCTTGAGCCAAATTTTCCCAGCTGGAAGGGACAATGCCAAAGCACCTGAGATCATTTTTGCAGACATCCTTGAATCGCAGTAGGGGGCGACCAATCTGTCTTTTACCAGATGTTAGCTCTCCATACAGGATGTCTTTCAGGATTCGTCCATCATCCATCCGATGTACATGACCCAACCATCGGAGACGACGTTGTCTCAGTAGAGAGTACAGGCTGGGGAGTTGAGCTCTCTCTAGGACTGCTGTGTTAGAGATCCTGTCCCTCCAGGTGATGCCCAGTACACGTCTAAGGCAGCAAAGGTATATATATATATGTGTGTGTGTGTGTGTGTGTAGTAAAGAATAAAGGAAAAAGTGGACAAAAAGAGCAAAACTCAAACAAGTAGTTGTATATTTTGATCTGCATTGAGCAGGACTTCCTCAGTCATTTATTGAATAAATGACTGAGGAAGTCCTGCTCAATGCAGAACAAAGTATATCTCCTACATCTACTTGTTTAAGTTTTGCTCTCATTTTGTCCACTTTTTCATTTTTTTCTTTACAACATTCTGTTGGATTTACTCCAACCCTCCTATCCTCATATATGTATGATGTTGTTATGGAGTCTGCATATGCTTCTTTGTTTGTATAACTGATGAGTATATATATATATATATATATATATATATATATATATATTTGGGCAGCATTCTTTCATTTATACATGTAGAATTAAACAAAAGGCACATCTCCTGTTTAACAATTTTATTTTTGATCTTTTCTAATTTTCTGGCGATGATGGCACTTTGGAGTGCCAAAAGTACTCGGGAACTGAACTTTGGTGGACTTATCCACCAATTCCACCCAAACATTAAAAAGTTGGCCAGAAAATTAGAAAAGATCAAAAATAAAATTGTTAAACAGGAGATGTGCCTTTTGTTTAATTCTATATATCTCTATATATATATATATATATATATATATATTGGAAAAAAAATTCGGTTGTTTTAGAAGCATGAAAAAGAATAAAGATCAGAAATAAAAATGGTGAATATTGCTAAAGATACATTTCTCAAAGGTTTATGATAGACTGACTGCAAAAAAGATGAATGTACCATGAAATAATGTACCATGAATAATGTACCATAAAATAATGTACCATGAAATATTTGGTAAATAAATAAGAACACAATATTCATCATATTGTTTCTGATCTTCATTCATTTTCATGCTTCTAAAATCAAAAACTTTTCCTAAATATGTAATATATACAGTGTGATTGAAAAGTATTTTAAACTATTTATAATTTTCTTTTTATATGCATATGGGGCTGTAGCGTTAGTTTGTATTCGCCGGGTGGAGTTGTCTGTCCCTTTTAGTTTGATGATGCCCACTAGGGCACGAGTATTTAAGCGCCGGTTTCAAAGCCTTTCGCCCTCTCTTTATAGTTTCCACAACTACGAGCCACATGGGGTAGATTCTATCTAAACCCTCTCGTGGGCTCCGCCCCCTTACATTACTGTAAGTTCTTTACAGCATGGACTATCGCTAGTCTCATGTCTGTACTCTTTTATGTTATACTCTGTATCTTTCATGAATGTGTCTATCTTTATTTGTGTAACTCTGTTTACCTTATTATGAACGTTGTATCAACTGTTATCCATGTGCTGTGTTATTAAATGTTTGTCTATTAACCTTTGTCGGAGTTATTTGTATCCAAAGTATGTTGAACTTTAAACCATCCTTATAGGGCTAAGTTACGTTCGTTTGTACTGGTATCTTATCCCCCCAAAAAGCTGGTTCTTACTTCTTTAAGGCTGGTAAACTGAAATGGAACTTAAGGAACGAAAAGGAAAGAGACAAAGGCAAGAGGTAGTTTTAAGACTTAGGCTTTATTGAATGGGGCATAGTCAGCCGTAGCGAGGGAACATGCCCCCTGCCTAGGAAACGACCACACTCAGTTGCGAAGTATCCTTTTGGGGGTAGGGAGTTAGTCCTTTTTTTGTCGGACATGTGCAAAGGGGTTATTTTGTATTTTTTTAATCCCCACATAGTTACATTTTTCTCAGTTCTTTAATGTACATTCCTTAATATATGGCAATTAAATCTGCGTTGTTGTTTTTCTTTTCAGATTGATTATTTCTTTCAAAATTCGAAGCCCAATAAAAGATGTCTGACGTTTAACTCTGATTTAATTCTAATTCCAGAGCAGCTTGAGAGGCTGAAGGCGAATTTTGGTGCCCATATAGAATTTTAATTAAAACTCATGTTATGTGTGTTTTTCTCATATTCATCTTTTGTAAAAATAATGATTCAGAAATAAATTATAAGAGTTTTAAAATAGGGAAGAAAGTTACTTTACAGTCACCCTGTATATATATATATAATAATATATATATTACTCATCAAATATATATATATATAATACATATGTATATAATATATATATATATATATATATATATATATATATATATATATATATATATATATATATATATATATATATATATATATATATATATATATATATATATATATATATATATATATATATATATATAGACTCATCAGATATAATATATATATATATATATATATATAAAATAATCAGCAAATTACCAATTACTTTTTATATATATATATATATATATATATCAGATACATGATATAATTTTTAAAGGAAAAAAATATCAATGTTTTTTGTTTTTTTTAAAGCTGGTAATTAAATATAGAAAAATTACTTTGAAAAAGCAGTGTTTTTATTTGTAACCAGTTCCTCTGTTACAATATTCTGATGCACTCAGATGAGTATATTTATCTTGGTTGTTACTGTAGTCACAACATTTCGACCACTATAGTCTCTGACCTTCTTCAGGTGTTTGTCGTAGTCAAGAAACTTCCATGAATTTTACTCAATCCATGCGACTAGAATGTTTTCCTTCCAAGCAGAAAGAATATATTTGATATTTTGTTGTTTCCCGGGTCTTTCTCTTGGGTGTCGTTCTTTAGCAAGAAAAAAAAAAGGTAATCTGAACATTAGCTACATAAATGAGAGTAACCTCCCCTTGTTTCTTTCACTTTGAGAACGCCTTATGTTTTGGTCGGCCATTTTCATTTCACCATAAATGCACACTGAAAATACGAATTTGTTCGAATCAATACAACTGCATGTTTTAACATGAAAATATCATAAAATGTATTCTTAATTGTGCTTGCGCATTATTTGAAATGAACTTAATTGTTATTAAGAACACATTTTATGATATTTTCATTTCACTATAAATGTACACTGAAAATACGAATTTGTTCGAATCAATACAACTGCATGTTTTAACATAAAAATATCATAAAATGTATTCTTAATTGTGCTTGCGCATTATTTGAAATGAACTTAATTGTTATTAAGAACACATTTTATGATATTTTCATGTTAAACCATGCAGTTGTATTGATTACCGTGAAATGAAAATGGCTGACCAAAATAGATGGCTTCCTCAAAGTAAAAGAAACAATTTCCCTTCTTTCTCCTCCTGCAGCTTTCCTTTCTACCCCTCCTCCTCCTTTCCTTTCTCCTCCTCCCACTGCTTTCTTTTTGTATCCTCCTTTCCTTACCCTCCTCCTGCTGCTTTCCTTTTCCTTTCCCCTCCTTCTTCTTTCTCCTCCTCCTACTGCTTTCCATTCTTCTCCCCTTCTTTCCTTTCTCCTCCTCCTCCTGCTCCTTTGCTTTCTCCTCCTTCTGCTGCTTTGCTTTCTCTTCCCTCATTCTTTCCTTCTTTTCTCTTCGCTTCCTTCTTTTCACAGCCCTGTTGACTAGGGCTTTAGAATACACCAACTGCACTTCTGCAGAGGGGTAAGATCCTCCCATTGGGGGTCACCTGCTGGTCATGGGTGACAACCTGTGATACTTAAGGACGCAATCCTAGTGGCTGAGCAGTTCATGACATGCAACACTCCACTATGGCCCTTACTTAGGTTAGACGGACAGTCGGAGAGACCCCCTCCGATCAATTGGCTGGTCATGCCAAGCCCTAGCACCTTCATGATTGTCTCAACTCTATTGCCCTTATGGCCCTTTTTATCATATATGTGCTAGAAGGCAGTGGCTGAGGGTCTTAGTGTCCTGGGTATGACGTTAAACTCTATCTGATGGTGAGGTTCCAGTTCTAGATATCTGGGGAATATGGAGTACCCCTTCATCACCATTGCTCCCTAGTTCACTCTGACTCAGAGTGGTAGCACTTGTTAGGGTCCCATATATGAGTTAAATAGATAAAATGTCCTGGGTATGACATTAAACTCTATCTGATGGTGAGGTTCCAGTTCTAGATATCTGGGGAATGTGGAGTACCCCTTCATCACCATTGCTCCCTAGTTCACTCTGACTCAGAGTGGTAGTACCTGTTAGGGTTCCAGCTATGGGTTAAATAGAAAAAAAAACAAAATATCTTTGGCATAAAATGACCCAGTGGGTTGACATGCCATAAAACCCAACCAACTAACCACTACTTCTTCACTCACTGACACCTATTCACTGAATGGCCTGTCATCTGTTAGGGGTGTCTTCACCCACTTACCCACAATGCATTTGTACTCTCCTATAAGAAGAAGGCACCTTTCCCTCCCTTCTGGCTTCTTTATCTGTTAGCATGCTTGCAAACATTCCTCAACTACACGCCCAGTTTCCAGCATGTTGGTTTGGTTTGGTTTGTTTTGTTTTACGGCATATCAACCTCAGTGGGTCATTTAATGCCGATAAAGTTTTGAAATAAATCAATTCTTAATGGATAATACAATTTTTTTATAAATACATTTTTCTATTCAACCCATAGATGGGACCCTAACAGGTACTACCACTCCGGGTCAGAGTGGACCAGGGAGCAATGGTGATGAAGGGGTGCTCCACATTCCCCAAACCTCCAAAACTGGAACCTCACCATCAGATAGAGTTTAACGTCATTCCTAGGACATGTAGACCCGCAGCCACCGCCTTCTAGCACCCATATGATAAAAAGGGGTTGGGGCTTGCCATAAGGGCAATAGGGTTGGGAAAATCATATAGGTGCTAGGGCTTGACGTGACCAGCCGATTGATCAGAGGAGGCCTCCCCGACCGCCCGTCTAGCCCAAGATAGGGCCAAAGTGGAGTATTGCATGTCATGAACTGCTCATCCACCTGGGCTCTATCCTTAAGCATCACGGGTCACCACCCACGGCCAACAGGTGGCCCCATTGGGGGAGTCTTACCCCTCTGCAGAGGTGTAGTCGGTGCATTCTAACGCCCCAGCCGACAGGGTGGCAGCATGTTGGTAAATAGGTACTTACTTTTTATGACATAAATTAGTTATTTTAACACATTGGCAGCGATTGCTAATGTAATACTTATTCCTTTGAAATTTGAAATTCAGAGAAATTTGTTAATCCAGAGAAATTTGTTAATCCAGAGAAAATATATTCTAGCCGTTTAGAACTTTTTTTTTCACACATTGCTCACAGAGTTGGAAATGGATTCTACGCTATGACCCCCCCCCCCACCAAAAAAAAAGTGTGTTTACCCTAGGGTCTTTGAAATTGCGATCCCATCCGTTTTTGTGTGTGTGGTGACTCTCTCGCCCCTCTTTCATTGTGTCTGGTGACTCTCTCGCCCCTCTCTCATTGCGTCTGGTAACTCTCTCGCAGTCTGAAAGGACTTACCTCTGCAAAGCTGCACAAAATTCTTTGACGATTTTTGTGAATAATTTGAAGGTATCAAACTAGGATTCATTGAAATGCAAGGATGCAAGTTTTTTTTTTAATTATTTGGTCATTTTCAGTTACAAATAAAGATTTTCTGTAATATCGTTTACTTTGAACATTCCTTAACAGTATTAATGTTTTGTATTTTGAAATTTGACATTCAAAACTGATTTATGGTCATTTTAAGAATATATATATATATACTTTCATAGTTGGTTTTGGACAGTTCTTCATATACCATAAAAATGTAAGTAAAGTTGTCGGGGTGGCCTAAAGTCGGTATCAGCCAGACAGTGAGGGACTCTATCCTCTTTTCACTAGCACTGGACCAAGGAGATTGTTTTTGCATCTGAGGTGGAGTGCCACACCTATCATCAGCTTTTCACTTTACCGCATATGTGCTACTCATATGCTGAGTTGGCGAGGGCCAGTATCGAACCAGGAACCTTGTGGTTTCTAGCTGAACGCTCTACTGACTGAGCTAAACCGGCCCTCAAACATAAAAGGCATGAAACCAATTGAAATTCATCGCCAATTAATGGAAGTATGCGACAAGTTGAGCGTAGATGCCAAAACCCTTTGTAAGGGGTGTAGGGAGTTTGCAATGACAAAAAGGTTTAACGCTTTTTAAATGACATGGCAGCGAGCTGGTATGATATGGGCACATAAAAACTGCCTCATATGCTGAGTTGGCGAGGGCCGGTATCGAACATGGAACCTTGTGGTTCCTAGGCGGACGCTCTGCTGACTGAGCAAAACCGTGGTGCACATCACGGCCAACGTGTTAATCGCATTTTTGATTTCTTCTCTTGAATCAGAGTATATTCCACTATCTGTCCTATGAGAGCATACCTGAAGAAGACCAGAGAGCACAATGGTCGAAATGTTGTGATTATAAACTAGTCAGAGTATGTCAGCGTGTAATAATGAAATATTTTTTTGGCATTCTTTCCGTGTTAAAAAATGTTTATCATTTTTTTTGGGGGGGGGCGGAGAGGGTGCATTTTTGTGCCTGTTACAGCTTTTTCAACATTGGTTTATAAAAGATTTTTCCTGAGTTTTTCAAAAAAATATTCTCTGTGTTTCCTGTTGGTCGCCTTTCATAAATCTGTCAGCCAAACCAGTGTTTTCTGTGTTTATTAAATAAATCCATTTTTTCGGGGGTGGTTCAACTTCATCCATTTTTTGGGGGGTGGTTCAACTTCATCCATTCATTTTTGAAGCCAAAGTCATGCAACCATATCTGAGGTCCTAGAAAAAAAAAAAAAAAAAAAATTAAATTAAATTAAAAAAAGAAATTCAATCTAATATACAGGATGATTCAAATGTAACTCCATATTAAGATGAAATCTGGTTAGTAGTCAAAACTTGGGAGAATATTGAACACTTGATTTTTTATGCAAGATAGTGCTCCTCCAGATTTTGCTATTGTTGTTTGTGAATGGCTGAATCACCATTTTCCTGAGAGATGGATGGGTAGACATGGTCTGCATGAGTGGCCAGTTAGAATCCCTGATTTAACACCCTACATCTTTTTTCTTTAGTGTTGGTTGAAGAAGCAAGTCTATTATAAAACCAACGACTTTGGAAGAACTTGAAGGACGAATACAAGAATTTATTTCTGCCATTCCAAAAGAGTTCCTGGGAATGCAATTCCTGAACAGCTTCAGAGGCTTGAGATGAATGCAGTTGCGCATATAGAATTTTAAATAAAACTCCATGTCATAATGATTCGGAAATAAATCAAGATTTTTAGAATAAGGAGTTACTTTACAATCACCCTGTATAAACAATATTTTATATCTTTAATTCTGGTAAACTTTCAAGAAATTTTACAGAAAGTTGGGGCTTGCCATAGGGGCAATAGTGTTCAGACAATCATATAGGTGCTAGGGCTTGACATAGCAAGCCGATTGATCGGAGGGGGCGTCTCCAACCACCCGTCTCGCCTAAGTAATGGCCTAAGTGAAGTGTTAAATGTCATGAACTGCTCATTCACCAGGATTCTATCCTCAAGCATCACGGGTCGCCACCCACGGCCAATATTGGGGGGTCTTACCCCTCTGCAGTGGTGCAGTCAGTGTATTCTAAAGTCCCAGCCGACAGGACTGAGAATAATAATAGGACTTTATTTGAATAGAATGAGTTGTGTGGTGAATAAATAGTGAACTTTGAAATATCCTATAATACATGTTAAAAATACAAAAAAAATTTGTTCCAGCCATTGGAGGAATTTTGGTACCTTGAGACCATTAGGCACCCCAGCCCAAAAAGGAACTGAATTTTGCTTTTCACTGGTTGTTAGTAAACAAAACAACCGGCCGATAAAAACCAGTAACATTTTTATACTAAAATAGTTTTTGATTTTAATTAAAAAATAAAAAATAGTTATTTCATGTTGTCGTTAGCATATGTGAAAAAATTAATTTTGAACTAAAGATAAACTAATATTGTTATTTAAAAAAAAAATAAAACTTAAAACAAAAGACATGTTTATTTATTTTCCATGTGCCTCTACAGATAGTTAATATTAAAAAGTATTTATTTAAAAAAAGATTTTGCTATGGTTAGAGTTAGGGTTAGGGTTAGGGGTTAAGGGTTAGGGGTTAGGGTTAGCAGTTATTATTATAACATTATAATATACTTATTATAGCTTTAATCATTCCCATGTTAAATGTGTCTCATGTTAAAAGTTTTATAATTTAAAAAGAATTGCTATTGAATTAACAACATGAAATAAGTAAAAAAAAAAGTGTATTTAATATAAAAACGTGTCTTTCGTTTATAGTTTTATAATTTAAAAAAAATGTGTCTAAAAATCATCTGTTAACAAACAACCGGATTTTGACGGTGAAAAGCAAAACATGTCCTTTTGAATCTAGGTCGCAGATGAGGTGCTTAGCAACACTGACCTGCATCAATGTCACAAAAAGGAAGACATTCTTCAGATTAATAAACAAATGGGAGTCATTTTTGTTATTATAGCCTTGCATTATAAGAGTGCCAAATAAGGGCAGGCTTAGCTCAGTTGGTAGAGCACTTGCCTGAGAATCGCAAGGTTCCTGGTTCGATACCGGCCATTGCCTTTTAAGTTGATTATTATATCAAAAATATCCACCTATATATTTATCTCAATTTGTTCATCTCTCTCTCTCTCTCTCTCTCTCTAAATATATATATATATATATATATATATATATATATAGTGTGAACAAAAATTATTAAGACAATCAGGAATATTTCTTGTATGTTGTTTATTCTCAACTAGTTTCGACCTTAGGTCATCGTCAGGAGAAAATTTCTTATTTGAAGAAATTGTTGATAGATTATTAGAAAGGGAGCATTATAGAAGAACTATAAAAGTTGAAGTTTTTTGTGGGTTTGACATGCTATTAAAATCCGGGTAGACTAGTGTGTTAATAGTAGCATGTCCATCTGTTCCGTGAAGAACCTCTATGAGGTAGGTTATTTTTTTTATGCTCTTATATATGTGGGGGGGGGGGTTCATGGGAGTTGTGTGTATGACTATATGTGTATACATATAAATGTATGTGTGTGTTTACATGTATATTCACTAGCTTCACAACTAAAAATAATTTTAAAATTTAAAAAAGAATCAAGATGCAGAATCAAAAATGTAATCTATTTGCTGCAGACATTCCCCTGGAAAATAGGGCCAAATTAGCTCAGTCGGTAGAGCATTCGGCTAGAAACCACAAGGTTCCTAGTTCGATACCGATCCTCGCCAACTCAGCGTATGAGTAGCACAGTAAAGTAAGGAGCTGATTGTAGGTGTGGTGCTACACCTCATATGCAAAAAACAATCTCCTTGGTCTAGCACTAGTGAAAAAGGGATAGACTCCTTCACTGTCTGGCTGATATTGACATTAGGCCACCCCGTCGATTTTTCTTACATTACTGCAAAAAATAGGGCTGGTTCAGCTGAGTCATTAGAGCAGAAGGTTCTGGGTTTGATATTGGTCTTTGCCAATTCATTATATGAGTAGCAGCCTGGATATGTGCAGTAAAGAGTGCCCGATCTCATATATAAAAACAATCTCCCTGGTCTAGCACTAGTGTAAAAGGGATGGACTCCCTCACTGTCTAGCAGATACCAATAGTAAGCCACTTCACAGACTTTATTTACTATTATCATTGCAAAGACTTTTCTTGGAATTCAAAACCATGAGCTTTAAATTTTGTAAAACTTGACATTTGATCACAAAGTCATTAACATTAAAGAATGTTTTGTATCTTTATCCTTCACAAAATATAAATATAGATGAATATAAATAAATTTTTGTGTTAAATCTGTGTTGTTATATTTAACATTAATTGCATTCATAATAAAAATATTTACAGGGCCGGTAAAATAAGCATAAAAGTAGGTTCGTCTCTTTTACCGGAACCATCTAAATAGCTTTTTCCATATAGGAACGTGTCTTTCATTAAAAGTTTTACAATTTAAAAAAAAAAAAAATCTTGCTATTGAATTAACAACAACATGAAATAACTCATTTTTTTTATTAAAATCAAAAACTATTTTAATATAAAAACGTGTCTTTGGTTTGTTTATAAACATGAACTAACTTTTTTTAAAAATCTTACAGTGAAATTCTAATGTCAAAAAATCATCTAAGGCTTTGTTTACAAACAACTGGAAGTTTGTGGTGAAAAGCAAAAACTGTCCTTTTGCAAACTTGTCTCAGCTGGGGTGCTTATTAGATACTTGATCAATTTGTTCTGTGTTTGCTTGTTTTATTTTTGAACAAAACAAGATATCTAATATTTTTTGAAAATATTCCACAGAAATGTATCATTGCTAATAATTCTAGTCATCATAATCTATGTTATTTGTTAATAAAAATATTTATTTTAAAGCTTTTTTGTTTATCTTTATCAATTTTTAAAAGATTTTATGTTAATATTACTTTTTACAAATTTAAAAAAAAAAGTTTTTGCAAATTCTTAAAAAATTGCTCATTTTTAAGGGGTCCACCAAAACAATTTTTGCCTACCCCTCTCTTAGGCTAAACTCGTCCCTGTAATAGTATAAATATATTCTACCAATCATATAATTTCAAGTTATAAAAGATGAAAGTAACTGTACAAAATACATTGTAGATAATGATATTTGATTATTGAAAAAAAAAAAAAATGGTAAAATGTAGTACTCTTGAAATACCAAAACTACTTAAAAGGAACAGTATAGTGCTGGGCTTAGAGCCACATCTGGTTGGCTTGCAGATGCAGCTTCAGAGATATTTATTTGTGACTGGACACAGAATCAGATGAAGTGGCTGACTTCATCTAGAAAACACATGTGGGAAGAAAGGACCTTGTATGATAAATTATAATGAATATTGTTTTATTGTCAGCAATGGGTCTGAGTTAACACAGACTTAGGGTAGAGAGCTGGGCTGCAAATTTTCTCAGCAGGGATCCTAATGACCCTGAATACTTTGGTTTACTGTCTGCTGACTGTCTGCTGGTTGAAAATGTGAGTTGTTTTTATGTGAGTTTTGTCCTCTTTTATATATATATATCTTATTATAATGGAGATTGTTTGTTTTTCTGTCTGTAACCGAAACTATATTACTACTCAAGTCACAATTCCCTTAATTATTTACGTCAAATTCTCCATGATTTCATTTTTTTAAACCTTCAGTTATTAATAAAAATTGTTTTACATTATTAATACTGTTGACCATATCTACATGATATTTTCCACGTACCCCACTTGTACGGGTCAGGCACAATGCCCTATTTATGTGGGACCACCCACAAGCCGAAGCTCATTTGGTGGCAGGTGAAAAATTGCGTCGATCCCGTCAGCATTCCCCCTCAAGGGGGCACCTCAGGCACTGGGCAATAAACCCAGCCCTGCCCCTTTAAATCAAGGGGGCAGGTGTTGCCTGGGGGGATGGCCACCTGGGATCGACGCTGTTAATTATAGCAATGGTCCAGAGGCTGAAGCCACTGTTGACCATATCAACATACTAATAACATGCAATTGTATTTATATATACAACAAAATAGCAGTTTACAGTTTGAACGAGAAGGCTAATTTGCATATTGATATTTAAAATTTTATTTTAATAAATATGTGCTTGGTATTATTGATTTCTAATTGTTTGGTTTTATCTTAAGAAATATAAACAAAAATCTCGTGGATAAATCTTAAAAGAAATTTATTTACAAGAAGAAATAACCGTAATATTATCCTTTACTTCCTATTTTAACTAAATAGTTAAATTAGGAAAATTTACCAATGAAAGAGGGGAGTAATGGAAAATGATGGAATAGTTAGTTTCAAAGTTGTTCTATTTTTCGATTATACCCCCTCTGTTACTAATCTTTTTATCTGCATTCTTAGTCAGTTTCATTAGCCTTTCTAATTTAACATGATATTTTATTATATTAAAACTTAAATACTTGCACCCGGAGGGTGCATATATTTGCTAGTATATATATATATATATATATATATATATATATATATAATTATGTGTGAGTGTGTGTATGTGTGTGCCTATGCGAGCAAGCATGTGTCTGTGTGTGTGTATTCCACAATATATTCTGCAAACTATTATAGAGGTGGATGGTGTAATGGTTACTGTCGAAGGTAATGGATATGGTGAGACAGGTTCAAATTTTTGTTTGCATGTTTGCATTTCACATAATGCTAATACCATTGGAAAAGGAATGCATCCAACTACTCTCCCCCCAGCTATGGGTAAATAGTAGGACAGACAAGGCTTTTTAAACTTGGTATGGCAACCTAAGAGAAGGAAAACTCTGAATTCAAACCTGTTAAACTCTGCTTAAGAAATATCCTGTTTGTGCGGAGGGGTTGGTAAATATGTGTGTGTGTGTGTGTGTATGTGTGTATGTGAGCGAGCACAGGTCTGTGTGTGTATTCTACGATATATACTACAAATTATTTGATTAAACAATTGTGATTTGAAAAAAAAAGAATTTTAAGTATTGCAAGTCAGTGACAATGCTTAATTCTGTGACAATCCCCATTCTGCCCTTCGTACACCTTTGTTGCACAATGTCTATGACCACACGTTGTAATGCTCAGTGCTGGCCAATTCGAAGGGCACAAGTTAGAAACAGGTTCACAAAGATTAAAAACACAACACAATGTTTGATAACAGGATGCTAATGGAAGAAGAAGTTGTGATACTTTGTGCAGTTTGTGGTGGAGCAGAGGACACTTAAGTCTATGTTATCAGTAGCAATAAAGTTGTCTTAACTCTAAGTCGATTGCTGACTTCACTGATGTGGGTCCCTGGCTATTTTCTATCTACTGCTACTGAGACAACACTATTACCCCGACTGCAGGTCTGAAACTGACTGCCTAAGTGCTTGAGCCGGCTGAATATATATAAATTCCACCCCTACACATCCCCACGGATTCGACCACCCATAACTTCGGTACTTACTTTTCTTCTCAGACTTTTTGTCTGCGATTTCTCTTAAAATGATAGTCATTACTTTTTTTTCAGTCTCAGTGTCCTCACTTTTCAGACCATTAACTTTTTCAAGGTGCATTTTCTCTTAAAACATAAACCTTAAAGATATTATCTCTAACTGACTCAACTTCATGGTGGTAGTACACCCTTTATGACTCTCTTGAACTTTATATTACTGGTCACATTCTATTTTTCTTCTTTCTTTAATTTTTTTTTTTTTTTAATCTCTGACCATATTCTCACTTGACCATTGTGTCACAATTCCGACCATGGTCAGAAAAAATCATATAAATAAAAAAAAACAAGAATACACAAAAAGGACCATTGTTACATAATCATTAGATACCTAATGATTATGACAATAGTGTAGAAATCATATCAGTACAGCTGATGGCCTTGAGAGTGAGTGACGGCGCTTGACCTCGATCTCACCTTGCATTCTGGGGATGGAATGTGAGAACAGGAAGGCAATAGAAGGCCCCTTCCGGTTTAAGGATACTAAGTAAGTAACTTAGTCAGTTAGAACTTAGAAGCCGAGCTAGCAAGATGTAAGGATCCGCGCGCATTGTCTGGTCTGAGGTTTATGAATAAAGTAACATCAAAAGTAAATTGAAGTCTTGTGTTTATTACTAAAAACTAACAATGACACAAGGCTTCTGATAAGAAGAAATCCCAACAGAAACCAGACCCGGAATCCTCAATAGAAGACCAGACGAGACCTTAGAAGATATACCAGACCAAGATAGATGATAGACGAACAAGAACAAAGCCGGCCGGAAGAATAGACAACCAGAGTAAGACGTAAGAAAGATATATAACACCATGTTAGATTTAAGCTTCATGCTATATCTCAATATGGTGTGACTAAATCTCTCTCTCTCTCTATATATATATATATATATATATATATGTAAGTTGAAAATGGAAATGAATCCGACGATATGTTGAAAGGATGAATAAATAAAGAAAAGAAAATGATGAATGGATAAAATTGATTTAATTTGAGCTCCCAACACATGTTTTGGCCAGGATTTGTTCATGTACACATGTATTCTATTTATCATTATTTTAAATATAGAATAAAATAATAATAATAGAAAATTATAAAATATTTAAGTATACAAAGAAAAACAGCCTTCATCAGGGTAAAATGTTTGATATTTGAAGTTAAAGCGGAGAAAATATAAGACAACCTGATTATCTCCCTGTATAAATACGCTACGCCGTCATTAGACAATGGCAAATCTCTAATTACGTTCAATAAAGGCTCATCAAGCTGAGCGTCTTCATGTTTTCATTACAACCAGCAGATCACAGGGTGAAGCTAAAGGAAAATGAAAACATGGACAAATATCTGGACCTTGCCATAGAACTGAAAGAGTTATGGAATATGAAAGTGAAAGTGATACCAATTGTAGTCGGTGCACTTGGAACGGTCCCAAAAGGATTGGAAAAGGGTTTGGAAAGTCTGGAAATCAGGGGAAGGGTTGAAACCATTCAGAACACTGCACTGTTGCAATCTGCCAGAATACTCAGAAGAGTCCTGGAGACCTGAAGAGACTTGCTGTCACTCAGACTCCAGTGAAAGACCATCAGCTAATGCTGATGTGAAAACTCAAAAGGAGTAAATAATAATAATAAATAGTAGGACGTGTGAATATACCATGGTATGATCATTTAATTATTACAATATTTGATATGTTTACTTAAGAGCTATTGTAAATAGTTCAATATGTAAAAAGTAACATAATCTTGATTTAACTCTCTCTCTCACTCTTTTTTTTTCTTTCTTTCCTTCCTTGTTTTCATCTTTTCATTATGTTCCATTGAAACTGATTAACGTTATCACATCTGCACTCACCCCTCTCTCTATCTTTCCCCTATGCTCTTTCTTTCTTTATTTCTTATTATATTTTTTCTTTCTTTCCTTCCTTGTTTTCATCTTTTCATTATGTTCCATTGAAACTGATTAACGTTATTGTTGTACCGGCTGTTCCTACAGTGGAGAATATACACCGGTTCTCACTATAAATAGTGAGACACCGAGTGAAAAGGTTGTACTGTTACCGTTAACGACAAGCTAGTCGTTCATGTACCATTATTGTAAATACACTTGTCTTATTTTACCCTATCTCGACTTGACTTCTTTTTTACTGTTGGACTAACATCATCACAGATTGGCGATGAGAAATCGAAACGAAAGTCACTGCAAAAAAAAAAAAAAAAAAAAATCACCCAAAGTGATTAATATACAAGGATTCGCAATACATCTTCGTCATTGCAAACAGATATTTGGATTCGCAAGGATTAACAGCAAAGTAATTACTACAAAATTCAAAACTTGCTACCAAAAAAAAAAAAAAAAAAAATCGGCAGCTAGAGAACGCGAAAAATATTCTCAATTATTAAGTTAATTGAATACATTGACACCTTAAGTGTTCAAAAGAAAAAGAAAAGTTTGACTGCCTTCCCCAGACTCGAGAAATCGATTCACGGTAAGACTTTAAATTTTTTAAGTTCACTGACTTGTTAAGATAATTGTTGAGCAAAATTCGCTTGACTATTATTTAAAACGGTCTACCAAAATTGGCCAAGGGAAAGAAAAGGCAGACAAGGAAAAAAAAAATTCGCGTAAGTCATTTGTGCTTCTAAACAAAAGACGTTAAATAAGCAAGTCAGAAAAAAAAAAAAAAAAAAAAAAAAGGTTAAAAAAAAAAAGATTCCGATAAGACTAGTCTTATTATGCTTATAGTGACGAACTTTATTTTTGCTGCGTGTAACACAAAATGGAAATAAAGAAATAAAAGCTGTGCTTTTTTTTTTTTTGTGTTGAACAGAATCTATTGGTCGGACTGTTTTTATGTGCAGAAAAGAAAGAAAAAAAAAAAAGCTATTGGTCAGACTTGTTTTTACATGCAGAAAAGAAAGAAAAAAAAAAGACTTTTTATTAGTTTCTGTTTTCGAACAAAAGAACTGGAACTAAACTGTATTAGTTGAACAACTAATTAAGCACGTTGAATGGAAAACTGAGTTGTACAAGTGTAAAAGAGGTAGTGATGATGGATACTGAATTCAAAGATTCTCTTCTTCAATTAGTTAAATTCCAAACGGAAGAAAATGTTGCATTACAAAGACAGTTAATGGAACAACAATTAGAACTAGAAAGAAAATGAATTGAAAGTGAGGAGAAATTTAAAAGAGAGCTTTTGGACCAGCAAAAAGCCCAAAGAAAAATGAATGCTGAACAAAAAGAGCTTGCGACCACACTGGAAGAAAAATTCCAAGAAAGACTGCTACAACAGCAGAGACACTTTGAAGAACTTTTGGTAAAAACACAGGAGGAACAGAGGAAATTTTTAGAGGCAACACAGTTATCGAGAGCAAGCGAGAATCATAATGCATTCTCCCAGACGGCTGTGTGGAACGCTATTGAAAATTTCAAAATATAATCCAGAAGACGATGTCACTTTTGAGCACTTCTATAGAAGATATGAGGATTATTTTTGTATCGGACTGCAGTACATGGACAGACTCTAAAAAAGTTAGATTTTTGCTAAGAAAATTAGGGGCTGCCGAGCATACAAAGTTCGTGAATTTTATCCTTCCAAAAAGACCAGTGAGTTGAACTTCCAAGAAACAGTCACTTTACTAACAGAACTGTTTTCGACAAAAACTTCTCTTTTTCACAGGAGATATAAGTGTATGAATGTCACTAGAAGAGAGGAAGACGACTACACTACGTATGCAAGTATAGTGAATAAGCATTGCGACGATTTCAAACTTGAGGAATTATCATCGGATAATTTAAATGTTTAATATTCGTGCAAGGTCTGGTCTTAAATAAAGACTCTGAAATCAGACGTTGTGTGTTAAATAAACTCGAAAGTGTACTGAATCTAACACTTCAAAACCTAGCAGAAGACTGTGAACGTTTTGTTGTGTGTTAAAACAGGAGAGTCGTGACATAGAGAAAAGCGGAGTGTCGCACATTAAAAAGGATCCATCAGAAGAAAAAATTGACTTCAATGAATAACCAGAGAACAAAACATGGTAAAAATCCACCGGGACCATGTTGGAGGTGTGGAGACAAACATTGGTATGATGAGTGTCCCTACAAATTTAAACAATGTGACCACTGCCACCAGAAGGGTCATAAGGCATCATGTTGTAAAAGAAAATCTGGTAGAAAGACATCCATTAAACTGACAAAAAATTGAACCTGAGGAACAAAATATCCGGAAATATGTACAGGTCAAATGTTTAAAAAGAAAGTAAGACTTCAGCTTGATAGTGGGTCTGACATTTCCATCATTAATGTACAGACATGGAAGAAGCTTGGGCGACCCACTATAGGTCGGTTTCCCAAGGCGAAAAAGATGACTTTTAAACTTGTAAAAATATGCGGTGGGCATTATTTTTTAGAGAAATATGTATAAAATCATGAGAAACATATCTGTATCTTTGTGAGTTACCGTTTTTTCATGTTAGTTAATAATATATATTTTAATACACAAATTAGATGCTAAAATTTTAGTTAGCTACGTACACGAAGTAGCCAATCAGAATACATCTTTCATTGACTGCTGATAAAATTAACCAATCACGATCACCATAGCATGAGTTAATCACTCAACATGTCTGCTTCAAGCGAAGAAGTGTATAATGTAAACACACCAGAAATAAATGTTATGTGTATTTTAATTTTTAAAAAAACCTTAGTTATAACTTATTTTGGCTACTTAAATTTCAATTTGATTTGTGTCTGCTTCAAGCAAAGAAGAAGTGTATAATGTAAACACACCAGAAATAAATGTTTTATGTGTATTTTAATTTTAACTTGTTTTTGGCTACGTTAAATTTCAATTGATTTAACGGTGAAAAAATGTAACATTGTTTTTCGTTTATAATTTTGCATTTTTTGTAAGCCAAAAATTTTTTTAAAAAATCATTAGGAGTTTGTTTAATGCTTCTTCTTTCGAGTGAATAAAATTTTTAAGATAATATTAACCTTTATGCAAGTTTATTATGTTAAATATAGTAGGGGGGGGTAAATTTCACGGGGAAAATTGGTGGTAACCACGGAAAATTTTAATATGTGCAACATTTACGCATAAAAAAAATAGTATGATATTCAGGAGTCTATAAGCATTCATTTGGCCACTTTTTATTTCCCACCCTAAAATTACAAATTAAATCAAAAACTAGAGCCTTTTTGGCCTTTGGGCTCGTAGCCTACTATGATCAAATCACAAAAACGGCGGAGAAGTGTCAGTGGTGAAAAAATAACCCTTCGAGGGGAATTATTGACAAATATTTCTTTCAGAATAAGACCGAAAAAGCCAAAATCTTCATCATGCAAAAAATCAAATAACCTCTTTGGAACTGATCTTGATCGAAAAGTTTAGACTATGGGATCTGCCTTTAAGTTTTTTTGCAAAGGTTTGAGGATTCAAATGTGGAGGCAGAAAAACTCAAGAGGGAAAAAAGAAAATTTTCCAGAGACGTATTTTCAGGGGGTCTTGGAAGGTGTACGAAAGCGGTTGCACGATTTGAAGTCAAAGTGAATATGAACAGCCAATGTTCAGAAAGAAAAGAAATGTTCCATACGCTGCTATAGAGCAAATAAACGGTGAATTAGAAAGACTCGAAAACATGGGTGTCATTCAAAAATTGAGTGGAGTTCACCTACAGTTTTATGTTAAGAAAAGAAAATTAAAAATATCTTAACGTCCGACTTGTTTCTGGCACATTATCAATCCCAAGCGAAAAAAAACGGATAACAAAAAAACAGGTATAAAGGTTGGGTGAAAAAGTTTTTTTTTTAATATTCACAAAACAATAGGACTTTCTGGGAGTCTGGCACTATGGATAAACAAATAGGCACATGGTTCTATTATGATTAAGGACAGATTTTGTGCACAAACGTCACACTAACCAAAACCCGGAAAGATACTCAAACAGTGAGGTGACCAGATCGCCCAAAGAGGACATCATGGACACAGTTTGATACTTTCAGGTGCCCATACCGAGGACTACTCCTTGAGAATAGGAGATCAAAAAAGAAACGGAATCGACTGATTGATTATGGTTGGAACCCCAAAACAAACACGGTTATTAATCCCCAGATGGGATATTTTCAAAGGGGTGTGTGTACCGGCTGTTTCCTACAGTGAAGAATATACACCGGTTCTCACTATAAATAGTGAGACACGAGGTGAAAAAGGTTGTACTGCTTACCGTAACGACAAGCTAGTTCGTACACATGTACCATTATTGGTAAATACACTTGTTTATTTTTAACCTATCGCGACTTGACTTCTTTTACTGTTGGCAACCATCACAACAGTTACACATCTGCACTCCACCCCTCTCTCTATCCTTCCCCTATGCCTCTTTCTTCTTTATTTCTATTATATTTTTTTCTGCATACATGTCCTTTTTCTTTCCCTTTCTTTCTTTATCATAAAAACAGAACTGTGGATATAGTAAGTATCATAATTTGACCATTTCAGTGTTGATATGTTTACTAAAAGAGCTATTGCTACAAGTAGTTCGAATAATGTAAAATGTATAATCTCTGGCGGAAATTCTTACTCTTTTTTTTCTTTTCTTTTCTTTCTTTATCCCTTATTTTTTTTCTAACCTTTTCTTTCTTTCTTTTCTGCTTTTTGTAATTCTTATTTGGAACAAGATAATAAGTATCTTTCTACAAAATTAAAAAAAAATGTTGGCTCGGCGCACATGGGACTGTGCATGCTGAGCAGGAATTATTCAGATTAACATCCAAAGGGGCCATTTTTATCAACCAATCAGCGAACCTTTGCAGTCAACACCAAGGAAACTTGAAATCTGATCTGATCATGATCACACTCAGAACGCTGTCACACCAACCCTTCATCTGCTTCTATCGCCAGAACCAGAGATATCATATTTCACATACCAACCTTGACATTCATTGATCTGAGCTGATCAAACCGATTTCCTACAATCCACGCCCACAGACACCAAAGTATCACTGACTCGTGCACTCAAACAACGGACGACCTTAAACTCCACATAACCCATTCAATTGGCCTGTACAAATAAATTCACTTGTTATAATTAATCATATATATAAAAAGGGCAGTGTGTGTATATGTATGTCCGCGAGGAAACTTCGCAAATAAAACAATAAACGACCAAAGTAAATATATATACACATTAAATATCACCAGGGCTTGCGTTTTTGAGCAAAAAATAATAGAGATTTGATTATATTATGAAGATAACTTAAAAAACAAATCTAAATGATAACAGCATGGATTTTTTTTAAATTTAATATTTTAGAGTAGCTAGAACAATTAACATTTCTTTTCAGAGTAGGCTGATCAATGCAATGGCTCTATTTTTTAAATAGGGATTTAATAGGCATCCCATTGAGGATTACAACTCACGATTTCAGTAATAATGGATCTGCGGTTACAACTTTTAAAAAAATCCCCTCTACCCAGTGACGCGCGGCTAGTCTACTTGCTTAGTACAATATATTGAAACATTACCTGTGTTTTCCTTGCAACCAAACGCTTTGCATATTACATCACCTTTCTTTCATACTTCTCTCTCCTT
>CM042147.1:65816055-66007232 GCA_023376005.1 Doryteuthis pealeii | reverse complement strand
CGAACGCAAAAGATGTCCGTAAACGAATGAAAAGATGTTTTTAGTTAATTTTTCAGGGGAAATTGTCTGTGGTATAAATATTTGCTTCTGTAAAATTTCTGTAATTTTTTCGGGGAAATTGTTATTATAACCATTTCCATTATATTGCGAGGTTAATACACCAATAACAAAGCATGGTCGGAACATATAGATATCAAGTCATATGGAGTCGAATCTCCCTGACAAAGCTAAAGCGACAGTTCTTCCAGGCTTGTGGTTGTGTCATGCTTGCTATTGGTTGCCACCACCTGGACCCTAACAAGCGTCTTAAGAATAAGCGAGATGGGAGCTGCACAAGAATGCTGCGCGCAGTCTTGAACAAGTCATGGAAGCAGCACCCCTCAAGGAAACAGCTGTACGGTCACCCTGCCCCCATCTCACAAACTATCCGAGTGAGACGGACAAGACATGCGGACACAGCTGAAGTAGCAAGGATGAACTCATAAGCGGACGTTCTTCTGTGAAGCCCAACACATGGACATGCAAATGTGGGGCGCCTAGCAAAGGACCTACATTGACCAGCTATTGTGGGGGATGCTGCGTGATCCACAGAGGAGCCCCAGGTGCAATGAATGATAGGGAAGGTTGCGAAAGATTGTCGTGGGATACCGTGCTGTATGCACGACATTGATGATCCATGATGATATATCGTGTATATAAACGGTCGAGACAGAGAGACAGAGACAGAGACAGGACAGACTGACTACAGAGTATGAGACGATGATGAGGGGATAATAGATTGGTTCTTTTTTCTGTTTTACTTGTCTACCTTCGTCGGCCGCCATCTTCTCAGCGGCTTCTTCTGTGGGTTGATTTCTTCTTCTGTCTGTGCTGTTTGATTGTCGGGTGTGTCTTTGCTTATTTCTTATGGGATTGCATTAATAACCTTACGTTTTTTAAGCCAACGAAAAAACAAAAAGCATATTTTTACTAAAAAAGATTAATTCCTTACACCTTGGGACAAATAAGGGTATTATGTTTGTCTGAGCACTTGTTTTAAAAAATTTCATTGTTTGTTCGAAGGTTTTCGGGCAACGCTTTCCCTGTAATCTTAAGCTGATTAGAAAAAACTAGGATAATTTTTACGCCCTTTTGATTAGATAGATATTGATTGATAGGAATGATTGGGAAAAAGGAATATCACTCGACTAATTGTAACTTATGTCGAAAAGTTGTAAGGAATCCGGTTCATTGTATGGTTATATACTATTTGTGTATTTATTCCTATGAGCCTTTTTTAGCACAAGGTTACAATATCAATATTCAATGGAATGCCCTAATGATTTGTAAAACATTAAACCTTACAAGATATTATCTCTAAACTGACTCAACTTCATGGTGGTAGTACACCCTTTATGACTCTCTTGAACTTTATATTACTGGTCACATTCTATTTTTTCTTCTTTCTTTAATTTTTTTTTTTTTTTTTTAATCTCTGACCATATTCTCACTTGACCATTGTGTCACAATTCCGACATGGTCAGAAAAAATCATATAAATAAAAAAAAAACAAGAATACACAAAAAGGACCATTGTTACATAATCATTAGATACCTAATGATTATGACAATAGTGTAGAAATCATATCAGTACAGCTGATGGCCTTGAGAGTGAGTGACGGTGCTTGACCTCGATCTCACCTTGCATTCTGGGGATGGAATGTGGAGAACAGGAAGGCAATAGAAGGCCCCTTCCGGTTTAAGGATACTAAGTAAGTAACTTAGTCAGTTAGAACTTAGAAAAGCCGAGCTAGCAAGATGTAAGGATCCACGCGCATTTGTCTGGTCTGAGGTTTATGAAATAAAGTAACATCAAAAGTAAATTGAAGTCTTGTGTTTATTACTAAAAACTAACAATGACACAAGGCTTCTGATAAGAAGAAATCCCAACAGAAACCAGACCCGGAATCCTCAATAGAAGACCAGACGAGACCTTAGAAGATATACCAGACCAAGATAGATGATAGACGAACAAGAACAAAGCCGGCCGGAAGAATAGACAACCAGAGTAAGACGTAAGAAAGATATATAACACCATGTTAGATTTAAGCTTCATGCTATATCTCAATATGGTGTGACTAAATCTCTCTCTCTCTCTATCTATATATATTATATATATATATATATAAGTTGAAAAATGGAAATGAATCCGACGATATGTTGAAAGGATGAATAAATAAAGAAAAGAAATGATGAATGGATAAAATTGAATTTAATTTGAGCTCCCAACACATGTTTTTTGGCCAGGATTTGTTCATGTACAACATGTATTCTATTTATCATTATTTTAATAGAATAAAATAATAATAATAGAAAATTTATAAAATATTTAAGTATACAAAGAAAAACAGCCTTCATCAGGGTAAAATGTTTGATATTTGAAGTTAAAGCGGAGAAAAATAAGACAACCTGATTATCTCCCTGTATAAATACGCTACGCCGTCATTAGACAATGGCAATCTCTAATTACGTTCAATAAAGGCTCATCAAGCTGAGCGTCTTCATGTTTTCATTACAACCAGCAGATCACAGGGTGAAGCTAAAGGAAAATGAAAACATGGACAAATATCTGGACCTTGCCATAGAACTGAAAGAGTTATGGAATATGAAAGTGAAAGTGATACCAATTGTAGTCGGTGCACTTGGAACGGTCCCAAAAGGATTGGAAAAGGGTTTGGAAAGTATGGAAATCAGAGGAAGGGTTGAAATCATTCAGAACACTGCACTGTTGCAATCTGCCAGAATACTCAGAAGAGTCCTGGAGACCTGAGGAGACTTGCTGTCACTCAGACTCCAGTGAAAGACCATCAGCTAATGCTGATGTGAAAACTCAAAAGGAGTAAATAATAATAATAAATAGTAGGACCTGTGAATATACCATGGTATGATCATTTAATTATTACAATATTTGATATGTTTACTTAAGAGCTATTGCTAAATAGTTCAATATGTAAAAAGTAACATAATCTTGATTTAACTCTCTCTCTCTCACTCTTTTTTTTTCTTTCTTTCTTTCCTTGTTTTCATCTTTTCATTATGTTCCATTGAAACTGATTAACGTTATCACATCTGCACTCACCCCTCTCTCTATCTTTCCCCTATGCTCTTTCTTTCTTTATTTCTTATTATATTTTTTCTTTCTTTCCTTCCTTGTTTTCATCTTTTCATTATGATTATGTTCCATTGAAACTGATTAACGTTATTGTTGTACCGGCCGTTCCTACAGTGGAGAATATACACCGGTTCTCACTATAAATAGTGAGACACCGAGTGAAAAGGTTGTACTGTTACCGTTAACGACAAGCTAGTCGTTCATGTACCATTATTGTAAATACACTTGTCTTATTTTACCCTATCTCGACTTGACTTCTTTTTTACTGTTGGACTAACATCATCACAGATTGGCGATGAGAAATCGAAACGAAAGTCACTGCAAAAAAAAAAAAAAAAAAAAAATCACCCAAAGTGATTAATATACAAGGATTCGCAATACATCTTCGTCATTGCAAACAGATATTTGGATTCGCAAGGATTAACAGCAAAGTAATTACTACAAAATTCAAAACTTGCTACCAAAAAAAAAAAAAAAAATCGGCAGCTAGAGAACGCGAAAAATATTCTCAATTATTAAGTTAATTGAATACACTGACACCTTAAGTGTTCAAAAGAAAAAGAAAAGTTTGACTGCCTTCCCCAGACTCGAGAAATCGATTCACGGTAAGACTTTAAATTTTTTAAGTTCACTGACTCGTTAAGATAATTGTTGAGCAAAATTCGCTTGACTATTTATTAAAACGGTCTACCAAAATTGGCCAAGGGAAAGAAAAGGCAGACAAGGAAAAAAAAAAATATTCGCGTAAGTCATTTGTGCTTCTAAACAAAAGACATTAAATAAGCAAGTCAGAAAAAAAAAAAAAAAAAAAAAAGGGTTAAAAAAAAAAAGATTCCGATAAAACTAGTCTTATTATGCTTATAGCGACGAACTTTATTTTTGCTGCGTGTAACAACACAAATGGAAATAAAGAAATAAAAGCTGTGCTTTTTTTTTCTTTTGTGTTGAACAGAATCTATTGGTCGGACTGTTTTTTATGTGCAGAAAAGAAAGAAAAAAAAAAAAAAAGCTATTGGTCGGACTTTGTTTTTACATGCAGAAAAGAAAGAAAAAAAAAAGACTTTTTATTAGTTTCTGTTTTCGAACAAAAGAACTGGAACTAAACTGTATTAGTTGAACAACTAATTAAGCACGTTGAACGGAAAACTGAGTTGTACAAGTGTAAAAGGGGTAGTGATGATGGATACTGAATTCAAAGATTCTCTTCTTCAATTAGTTAAATTCCAAACAGAAGAAAATGTTGCATTACAAAGACAGTTAATGGAACAACAATTAGAACTAGAAAGAAAATGAATTGAAAGTGAGGAGAAATTAAAAGAGAGCTTTTGGACCAGCAAAAAGCCCAAAGAAAAATGAATGCTGAACAAAAAAGCTTGCGACCACACTGGAAGAAAAAATTCCAAGAAAGACTGCTACAACAGCAGAGACACTTTGAAGAACTTTTGGTAAAAAACACAGGAGGAACAGAGGAAATTTTTAGAGGCAACACAGTTATCGAGAGCAAGCGAGAATCATAATGCATTCTCCCAGACGGCTGTGTGGAACGCTATTGAAAATTTCAAATATAATCCAGAAGACGATGTCACTTTTGAGCACTTCTATAGAAGATATGAGGATATTTTTGTATCGGACTGCAGTACATGGACAGACTCTAAAAAAGTTAGATTTTGCTAAGAAAATTAGGGGCTGCCGAGCATACAAAGTTCGTGAATTTTATCCTTCCAAAAAAGACCAGTGAGTTGAACTTCCAAGAAACAGTCACTTTACTAACAGAACTGTTTTCAACAAAAACTTCTCTTTTTCACAGGAGATATAAGTGTATGAATGTCACTAGAAGAGAGGAAGACGACTACACTACGTATGCAAGTAGAGTGAATAAGCATTGCGACGATTTCAAACTTGAGGAATTATCATCGGATAATTTTAAATGTTTAATATTCGTGCAAGGTCTGGTCTTAAATAAAGACTCTGAAATCAGACGTTGTGTGTTAAATAAACTCGAAAGTGTACTGAATCTAACACTTCAAAACCTAGCAGAAGACTGTGAACGTTTTGTTGTGTTAAAACAGGAGAGTCGTGAAATAGAGAAAAGTGGAGTGTCGCACATTAAAAGGATCCATCAGAAGAAAAAATTGACTTCAATGAATAACCAGAGAACAAAACATGGTAAAAATCCACCGGGACCATGTTGGAGGTGTGGAGACAAACATTGGTATGATGAGTGTCCCTACAAATTTAAACAATGTGACCACTGCCACCAGAAGGGTCATAAGGCATCATGTTGTAAAAGAAAATCTGGTAGAAAGACATCCATTAAACTGACAAAAATTGAACCTGAGGAACAAAATATCCGGAAATATGTACAGGTCAAAATGTTTAAAAAGAAAGTAAGACTTCAGCTTGATAGTGGGTCTGACATTTCCATCATTAATGTACAGACATGGAAGAAGCTTGGGCGACCCACTATAGGTCGGTTTCCCAAGGCGAAAAAGATGACTTTTAACTTGTAAAAATATGCGGTGGGCATTATTTTTTAGAGAAATATGTATAAAATCATGAGAAACATATCTGTATCTTTGTTGAGTTACCGTTTTTTCATGTTAGTTAATAATATATATTTTAATACACAAATTAGATGCTAAAATTTTTAGTTAGCTACGTACAACGAAGTAGCCAATCAGAATACATTTTTCATTGACTGCTGATAAAATTAACCAATCACGATCACCATAGCATGAGTTATCACTCAACATGTCTGCTTCAAGCGAAGAAGTGTATAATGTAAACACACCAGAAAATAAATGTTTTATGTGTATTTTAATTTTTTTAAAAACCTTAGTTATAACTTATTTTTGGCTACGTTAAATTTCAATTGATTTGTGTCTGCTTCAAGCGAAGAAGAAGTGTATAATGTAAACTCACCAGAAAATAAATGTTTTATGTGTATTTTAATTTTAACTTGTTTTTGGCTATGTTAAATTTCAATTGATTTAACGGTGAAAAAATGTAAACATTGTTTTTCGTTTATAATTTGCATTATTTTTGTAAGCCGAAAATTTTTTTAAAAATCATTAGGAGTTTGTTTAATGCTTCTTCTTTCGAGTGAATAAAATTTTTTTAAGATAATATTAACCTTTATGCAAGTTTTATTATGTTAAATATAGTAGGGGGGGTAAATTTCACGGGGAAAATTGGTGGTAACCACGGAAAATTTTAATATGTGCAACATTTACGCATAAAAAAAATAGTATGATATTCAGGAGTCTATAAGCATTCATTTGGCCGCTTTTTATTTCCCACCCTAAAAATTACAAATTAAATCAAAAACTAGAGCCTTTTTGGCCTTTGGGCTCGTAGCCTACTATGATCAAATCACAAAAAACGGCGAGAAGTGTCAGTGGTGAAAAAATAACCTTCGAGGGGGAATTATTGACGAATATTTCTTTCCAGAATAAGACCGAAAAAGCCAAAATCTTCATCATGCGAAAATCAAATAACCTCTTTGGAACTGATCTGATCGAAAAGTTTAGACTATGGGATCTGCCTTTAAGTTCTTTTTGCCAAAAGGTTGAGGATTCAAATGTGGAGGCAGAAAAACTCAAGACGGAATTAAAAGAAAATTAGAAAGACGTATTTTCAGGGGGTCTTGGAAGGTGTACAAAAGCGGTTGCAAGATTTGAAGTCAAAGTGAATGAACAGCCAATGTTCAGAAAGAAAAGAAATGTTCCATACGCTGCTATAGAGCAAATAAACGGTGAATTAGAAAGACTCGAAAACATGGGTGTCATTTCAAAAATTGAGTGGAGTTCACCTACAGTTTATGTTAAGAAAAAGAAAATTAAAAATATCTTAACGTCCGACTTGTTTCTGGCACATTATAATCCCAAGCGAAAAAAACCGATAACAAAAAAACGGTATAAAGTTGGTGAAAAAGTTTTTTTTAAGATTCACAAAAACAATAGGACTTTCTGGGAGTCTGGCACTATGGATAAACAAATAGGCAACATGGTCTATATGATTAAGGGACCAGATTTTGTGCACAAACGTCACACTAACCAAACCCGGAAAAGATACTCAAACAGTGAGGTGACCAGATCGCCCAAAGAGGACATCATGGACACAGTGTTTGATACTTTTCAGGTGCCCATACCAGAGACTACTCCTGAGAATAGGAGATCAAAAAGAAAACGGAAATCGACTGAGTTGATTATGGTGAACCCCAAACAAAAACGTTATTAATCCCCAGACGGGATATTTTCAAAGGGGGGTGTTGTACCGGCTGTTCCTACAGTGGAGAATATACACCGGTTCTCACTATAAATAGTGAGACACCGAGTGAAAAGGTTGTACTGTTACCGTTAACGACAAGCTAGTCGTTCATGTACCATTATTGTAAATACACTTGTCTTATTTTACCCTATCTCGACTTGACTTCTTTTTTACTGTTGGACTAACATCACAACAGTTATCACATCTGCACTCACCCCTCTCTCTATCTTTCCCCTATGCTCTTTCTTTCTTTATTTCTTATTATATTTTTTCTGCATAGCATGTCCTTTTTCTTCCCTTTCTTTCTTTATCATAAAAACAGAACTGTGGATATAGTAAGGTATCATAATTTGACCATTTCAGTGTTTGATATGTTTACTAAAGAGCTATTGCTAAATAGTTCAATATGTAAAATGTATAATCTCTGGGGAAATTCTTACTTTTCCTTTTTTTTTCTTTTCTTTTCTTTTCTTTATCCCTTATTTTTTTTCTAACTTTTTCTTTCTTTCTTTTCTGCTTTTTTTGTATTTTATTGAAACAGATAATAAGTATCTTTCTACAAAATAAAAAAAATGTGGCTCGGCGCACATGGATCTGTGCATGCTGAGCAGGAATTATCAGATAACATCAAAAGGGGCCATTTTTCAACCAATCAGCGACCTTTGCAGTCAAACCAAGGAAACTTGAAATCTGATCTGATCTGATCCACTCAGAACGCTGCACACCAACCCCCTTCATCTTGCTTCTATGCCAGCAACCAGAGATATCATATTTCACATACCAACCTCTGACATTTCATGATCGTGAGCTGATCAACCATTCCTACACATCCACGCCCACAGACACCAAAGTATCACTGACTCTGCACTCAACAATGGACGACTTAAATCCACACTAACCCCATCAATTGGCTGTACAAATTAAATTTCA
Source organism: Doryteuthis pealeii (assembly GCA_023376005.1). Taxonomy (NCBI): domain Eukaryota; kingdom Metazoa; phylum Mollusca; class Cephalopoda; order Myopsida; family Loliginidae; genus Doryteuthis; species Doryteuthis pealeii. The sequence goes on along the minus strand of CM042147.1, from coordinate 65,998,883 downwards.
TTGTATAATTAATCTATATATATAAAAAGGGCAGTTGTGTGTATATGTATGTCCGGAGGAAACTTCGCAAATAAAACAATAAACGACAAAGTAAATATATATACACATTAAATATCACCAGGGCTTGGTTTTTGAGCAAAAATAATAGAGATTTGATTTATATTCATGAAGATAATTAAAAAATAAAATCTAAATGATAACAGCATGGATTTTTTTAAATTTAATATTTTAGATAGTAGACATTAACATTTCTTTTCAGAGTAGCTGGATCAATGCAAGGTCTATTTTTTTAAATAGGGATTTAAATAGGGCATCCCATGAGGATTCAACTCACGATTCAGTAATAATGGATCTGCGGTACTAACTTTAAAAAAATCCCCCTCTACCCAGGTGACGCCGGGTAGTTACTGCTAGTACAATATATTGAACATTAACCTGTGTTTTTTCCTTGCAACCAAACGCTTGATATTACATCACCTTTCTTTCTTTCATTCTTTCTTTATTTTTTACTCTTAAATTTCATAGAAAATATTCTTTATTGTCCCTGCATATTTCTTACTTTTTTTTCTCTTTCTAAAAATAAACATTCTACCCAATAATTTGGTACCATAAGAATGGAAGAACTGTACAAAAAAAACCTCATAGACTTCACCACATGTATATTGTGGCGCTCCATCTCAGAGGCAAAGCAATCTTGCTGGTCTAGTGCTAGTGAAAGGGGGACAGACTCTCTTACTATCCAGCTGATACTGACAATAGGCCACTTCACCTGCTTCACAACTATTTACAGATATTACATGATAATGCAATGTTAATATTTGTGTAAAAAATAATGTAAATTATTTTACTGTAGCAGAATTTAAGCAACAGTGTTTTTGGAAGATATGGATCCGTGGATCAAAGATTCCTCTAACAAAGAGACTGCACCTGTATGATGCAACATGTTTGATAATGTGTACCAGAATGGTATATGTCGCATAGAGCCAAGTTTGAGTTGTAGTAGTAGTTGTTTAGTAGTAGTAGTCGTCGTTAGTTCAGAAACAACACACGCAGGTTGCATAGTCACAGGGGGCTGTTTATTTCTTTCACACTCATGGGTTCTTTTTCAGAGAGAAGGAAAGAGAGAGAGAGAGAGAATATGGTCACATTATTCTATCTTCTAACATAGTATCATGTTCTGTACTGCTATCCCCAAACCCATACAGGGAACCAGGAGCTATGTCTCAATCCCAGCAGAGCCTAACCGAAAGGGAAGATTTTTCTCCTCTTCTGTTTCTCATCCTGGTGACACATCTGTTTCCGGTCAAAACCCGAACTTCCGTTTTTATTTTTAAATCTATTACTGGGGGTCATTTCTGAGTCAATTACTGGCACTCTGTTGAGTGTTTATCCTTCTAAACTTTAACCTTTGTTCTAATTTATTTTGGGGTCATTTCTGAGTCAATTACTGGCACTCTGTTGAGTGTTTATCCTTCTAAACTTTAACCTTTGTTCTAATTTATTTTTCTTCTCTTTCTCCAGAAAGCCGAATACTTTTTATTTTCAATCCCCAAATTCCCGGTAAACCCTAATAATTACACTACAAATGTACAATTGCAGTAGCTGGGCAGCTCCAAAGACATATATGGATAAGCTTAATGCCGCAAACATCTAAGAATTATCTCTGGACATGATGACCAAACAGTACAATTTCTAACAAGGCTCTGTACAAGATATGCAATAGCATTCCACTATCGATAAGGCTAGTGTAACTATGGTAGTGCCTGTTGGGTCATGTGCCCAAAGTACCCACACAAAAATCCTTGCTGTAATAGGGTCAAACAACTACTGGACACAAAAGGGCTCCCACTGCACAAACTTACTTGGTAAATTGCAGGCAAATCTCCAAAATGCAGGACTTTTTTTGTGTGTTCCGAGAAACCTAAGATCCCGCAAATGACTGAAGGAACTAAGGGACCTCACAAGGGAAAAGACAGAGTGGCTTTAAATGAAGGTTATATATACACGTGCAGCACAATGGGGCCTCTGTTTGTGTGTTCCGAGAAACCTCAGTGTAGAACCCCACCCACCCACCCACTATACAATAGAGAAAAAAAAATTTTTTTGAAGTAAAAAAAAAAAAAAAGAAAGAAAGAAAGAAAGAAAGAAGTTACTTTTACAACTACTACTACTAATTTAACTATTAATACTATTGCTACTACTTTTATTATTATTATTATTAATAGTATCGATTGATAATAATGATAATGATAATGATAACGTTCTTGAAAATTTTTAAAGACGAGGTAACTGTTTTGTTATGTCGAATCAAACAGAAAAGTTTTGAAAAAAAAAAAGGAAAAAAATTTTTAAATTTGAGAAAGAAAAGGGCAGGGTGGAGGTTGAGGGGTAATGGATGAAAGATGAAGAAGGACTAAATGCAGCTGTAGGATGTTCCAAAACTACTACAGTGGCAGAATACAATAAATGATGATGATAGCCAAATTAGAAAAATAAACATATTTGCATAATAATTTGGCACGGACTTTATGTACATATATGTGTATAGATTATACCCATCAATATACATTATGATCTTTACTTTTAAATGAGGATGAGTGTATAATTTAAATATATGAAGGTAATCCCAAAAGTAAGGTCTCCAAAGCGTTTGGGACGCAGGAAAACAGCTCGTACAGCTATTGGCAATACTGTTGTTGAGCAAGCACCTGTCCCGGCCTCACTGCCATGTTCAGTTTTGGTTTGGCAGTCGTTTCTGATGGAGCTCCCAATTGGCACTACTGCCAAGCATGAAGTTTGCGCAGTTATTTAGTTTTAGAACGTAAAAACAAATTGAAATTCATCGCTAATTAACAGAAATGTATAGCAAGTTGTATTGGCAACACTGTTGTATTTGTTGAGCATATGCCTGTGCTTGCCTCTGCCTCACTACTATGCTCAGTTTTAGCTTGACAGTCATTTCTGATGGAGCTCCCGATTAACACTCTCACCAAGTGTGAAGTTTGCACAGTTATTTGGTTTTAGAACGTAAAAACAAATTGAAATTCATCGTTAATTAACAGAAATGTATAGCAAGTTGTATTGGCAACACTGTTGTATTTGTTGAGCATATGCCTGTGCTTGCCCCTGCCTCACTACTATGCTCAGTTTTAGCTTGGCAGTCATTTCTGATGGAGCTCCCGATTAACTCTCACCAAGTGTGAAGTTTGCGCAGTTATTTGGTTTTAGAACATAAAAAAAAAGATAGAGTTTGTGTCCTTTCAGACTTACCTCTGCAAAGCTGCACAAAATTCTTTGACGATTTTTGTGAATAATTTGAAGGCATCAAACTAGGATTCATTGAAATGCAAGGATGCAAGTTTTTTTTTAATTATTTGGTCATTTTCAGTTACAAATAAAAATTTTCTGTAATATCGTTTACTTTGAACATTCCTTAACAGTATTAATGTTTTGTATTTTGAAATTTGACATTCAAAACTGATTTATGGTCATTTTAAGAATATATATATATATATATACTTTCATAGTTGGTTTTGGACAGTTCTTTGTATACCATAAAAATGTAAGTAAAGTTGTCGGGGTGGCCTAAAGTCGGTATCAGCCAGACAGTGAGGGACTCTATCCTCTTTTCACTAGCACTGGACCAAGGAGATTGTTTTTGCATCTGAGGTGGAGTGCCACACCTATCATCAGCTTTTTCACTTTACCGCACATGTGCTACTCATATGCTGAGTTGGCGAGGGCCAGTATCGAACCAGGAACCTTGTGGTTTCTAGCTGAACACTCTACTGACTGAGCTAAACCGGCCCTCAAACATAAAAGGCATTAAACCAATTGAAATTCATCGCCAATTAATGGAAGTATGCGACAAGTTGAGCGTAGATGCCAAAACCCTTTGTAAGGGGTGTAGGGAGTTTGCAATGACAAAAAGGTTTAACACTTTTTAAATGACATGGCAGCGAGCTGGTATGATATGGGCACATAAAAACTGCCTCATATGCTGAGTTGGCGAGGGCCGGTATCGAACATGGAACCTTGTGGTTCCTAGGCGGACGCTCTGCTGACTGAGCAAAACCGTGGTGCACATCACGGCCAACGTGTTAATCGCATTTTTGATTTCTTCTCTTGAATCAGAGTATATTCCACTATCTGTCCTATGAGAGCATAAAAACTGCCACAGCGCCTAGAAAAATGCATAGACTGAAAGGATGATTACATAGAAAAATAGATACATGTTCAAATCTTAAAATGATGTAAATATCATCGACAATAAATAATAAACATTTCTGTGATTTCTAAATATTTTGGAGACATTACCTTTGGGGATTACCCTCATAAATATACATTTTTTTTTTTTTAAATGGCAAACATAATTTACCTAAGGCCTCCAGACATTATAGAACTTTAAAGATTTTTATCTGAAGGAAAAGTTCAGTGGTGCTCCCTACTGTGAAGCACTTTCGAGTGGATCTCCGACTCTAACATGTGGAATGCATTGTAATGCTCGGTACCCTGAGTCTGTAACCAAAGACGTAGGATCTCACAGGCAGCAACTACTTGTTGAGAAGTCGGGGACGGTGTCTTTGCTGAGAATCCTAAAACTGGTTGCACTTCCGGCTCGGGGACAATCATCCCATCGACAATGACTGCCTCACCATCACGCTCTTCGATGACAGACTGGCAAATATCTTCATCACTTGGAATACCAGTACAAGGCAGGTGATCATCGACCGAGATAAAAGCTTGGAAATCTATAGGAGACATGCCAACTGGTGGCATAACAGTCAAATTAACGTCTTTGATCAACTGTGTTGTGAGTAAACCGGCGTTGTTGAAACAATACATTATTGTTTCGTTAGATATACAATCCCAGGAGGCTTTTATCAAGTAAAGAGCATCAAGGATAGAAACCATGCCAGTATGAGTACTTTCCTCTAAATGGTGGTAATTGCCTACAAGAGAAATAATCCGCTGCATCATGTGCTGCCGATATATCGCCTTGAAATTATGTACGATACCTAGAGAAAACGGTTGTCTTGGAGTGGCCACTTTGGGCGACAGGAAGATCAATCGGATATTTTGTAGCTGTAGATTTTTGGGATGGGCGGGACTCTCCTCTAAGAGAAGGAGAATTTTTCTGGAGCATTTTTGCAACTGGAGATCCCACTGTGTCAGCCAATGTCCGAAAACCTCAGACGTCATCCAGCAGCTCCTGTTGTAGTAATAAGGCAATGGAACCCTGGTGTTGATGAAACCAGACGGTTTTTCTTGCTTCCCGATGACGACAGGAACCTGTTTGTCTGTGCCGGTAAAGTTAGTAGCCAGAAGTAACGTAAGTCTGTCCGTAGCCGAGGGTGTCTGAGAGAGAACTTCTGACTTTATGTAGCTCTTGGTTTCGGGTAGGTACTTGAAATATAGTCCCGTCTCCTGACAAGCGTATATATCACAAGGTTTGTAGAGTAACAGAATAGTGTTAATCAAACTTTCCATTTGTTCATCTACACCACTGGATGCTGCGTTCATATCGAATCCTTCTGATGCCAACTGTATACCATTTTTCTCTTTCCAACGTTGAAGCCAGACATTTGAAGGAAGAAAGTTAGCGATACCAAATCTATCAGCAAAATGCACTGACTTTCCCTTCAATGTGTCGTCAGAGATTGGCAGGTTATGGGTGATAGCAAAATGGTACCAACGTAGCAATGCCCTTTCGATATCAGTATCTTTATTGGCAAAACGCCGGCGCTTCTGAGTCGGATTATTATTGGATTCCCATTCTTTGCGAATCTCGACCCGATTGGTTCCGATACGCGAGATCTGCGACTGTGAAACCATAAAGTGCTTGGCAATTATGGACTGTGAAATTCTTGGCACCGCTTCGAGCATTTTGATCACTTTCATTTGTTGGGCTAATGTTAGATCATTGCGTTTCCGTGACATCATTTGGGAAGGTTTCAGTTGCCAATAACACAGATTGTGGTAATGTCCTGAAAGTTAGAAAAAAAAATTCTTTTGTTTAAAAAAAATCAACTTTCCAAATTCTGTATTGCAAAAAGAAAACTTTTTAAAAATCCCTTGAAGCAAAGTCAGTATTTTTAAAACAATTATAATTTGAAAAAATGTAAGTAAAAACAAAATTTAAAAAGAAAACTTTTTAAAAAAAGTATCAACATGAAATAACCAATCTAGATCTAGCCAATATATTAATCACATTTCTGTCAGTAAGTCTGGTGGTATTTTATGCTGCTAGAAGAGCCTTGAATTAGTAGTAACGATATTAAAGCTCTGAAACCACACTTGAACTCAGGGTTATTGTGTTACATAATTATTAGATTCCTAATATTTATGTACAGTAGTGTAGAAACCAAAATGGCTGTTATAAGTTCAGCCGGCGGCCTTGACCTCATCCTGATCCTTCCTGTGGATACTGTGAGAATCGGTGGAGAAGACCCTCTTCCGGTTTAGATTAGAAATAGATTTTAGTCAGATCGGCCAAAGCCATGACGGTGGTAAGTCGTGTTATGCATGGTGCCGACTCAATCTGCACAGGTAGTCTGGTGGGGATTTCAGAATAAAATATGATCTAAGTTAAATCTAAGTCTTGTGTTATTATCTAAAAACTACCAATGACACAGGGCTTCTGATAAAGAGAAATCCCCAATGGAAGACCAGACACGAAGTCCCCAAGACGTAGTCCAGACGCTAGAAGAGACGCTAGAAGAATAGAAGTAAGAAAGTAAAGTATCCACTATACAACAATTGTCTGATAATGAATTTAGTCAAAGGTAAACAGACAACACCTAAATAAGGCCCAAGGATACAGTAGCCTGAATGTTGTGTTTATACATGCCACAATAAAGATGAGGACAACAGTTTGAAACATGCAAATTATTCACAAGAAATTATTTCTTTAAGAAAAATCAACTTTCCAAATTCTTAATATTATTTGGATTATTCGGACTATTGTCCTCATCTTTATTGTTATCTGTACAACATTTCGGCCGATGTGCCCTCAGGCCTTCTTCAGGTATTTCTTGTCAGACTCAGGAACCTTCTCAAACTAGGGAACCTTCTTGTCATAATTGGGAGCCATCACGGAACTTTGAACCAAACCCTTCATTCAATCTACGGGAGTATTCTGTTTTCATTCTGTTAACCATAGCTGGGGTACAGGTGTTAAGCTGTGTTAATTATTATTCTATGTTACTGTCGCCCTTGACCAAGATTGAACCTGCAGCCTAGAGATAACTGTCACTTAGACGTCTCTTAATCCAACACTTTTATCCACTAGGCTATGTGTCCAATTGGACAATTCAGTGTGAATTTCCAAATTCTGTATTGCTAAAAGAAAACTTTTTAAAAATTACTTGAAGCAAAGTTAGTATTTTTAAAACAATTATAATTTTTAAAAAATGTAAGTAAAAACAAAAACAAACTTCGATCAACATTATTTGAGAAGGTTTTCAATTGCCAATAACACTGATTGAAGTACTACGGCCTTCTTCAGGTGTTTCTTGTCAAACTAGGGAGCCTCCATTGATACAAGAAACACCTGAAGCATGCCTGTGGGTATATCGTATGAAACATTGTGTATATAACAATAAAGATAAGAACAATAGTCCGAATAATTCAAATTATCAAGCCTCATCTCAAAAATTCAGAGAAACAGTAAAAAATTATTTGTTTAAGAAAAATCAACTTTTCAAATTCTGTATTGCAAAAAGGAACATATTCAAAAATCATTTGAATCAAATTCAGTATTTATAAAACTAGTATATTTTATTATAATGCATATTCGGTGTCTGTCTGTCCATAACCAAAACCACGTCACTGCTTACGTCACAATACCCTCAGCAATTGCATACGTTTATCAATGAGTATCTAATTTATAGTCAAAATCATTAATACATAGAATAAATCTTAATTTATTAACAATGTCTCTATGAAAATCTGAGTTAGATTTACCTCAAAACAGCCCATATTATTTGTGCGTTTAAAATCCTGCAATGTGTATAATATATCACTAAGAAATAAAGGTTTACATAATATATGGTGTGGTTAATTTGCATACTGGTTTTAATAAAATCAGGTTTAATAAATAATTACTTGGTGTTATTGATCTCTAATATGATTGCTTTATCAAATACTCATTGATAAAATTACACAATTCTAGAGGGCATTGTGATGTAAGCAGTGATGTAGTTTCGGTTACAGAAAGACAGACAGACACCAAATCTCCATTATAATTAGATTTAATGATTTTCTTTGACTTAAAAAAGAAAATTACAAGAAAAAACACTAAGATGTAACTAGTATTCAACTAAAATAGACGTATTTCAGTTATCATAATAAGCCTGTAAGGATGGTTCAAAGTTATACATACTTTGGATACACAAAACTCCGACGAAGGTTAACAGACAAAACATTTAATATATACAGCACATGGATATGAAGATACAACGTACATAGTAAAAGAGTTACATATATAAAGATAAAGACACATTCATGAATGGTACAAGATAACATATAAAAGTACAGACATGAGACTAGAGATAGTCCATGCTGTAAAGAACTTACAGTAATGTAAGGGGGGCGGAGCCCCAACAAGAGGGGTTAGATAAAATCTACCCCATGTGGCTCGTAGTTGCTAAAACAGGAAAAGAGGCCGAAAGGGTTTGAACCCGGCGCTTAAATACTATAGCACCCTAGCGGGCACCAGCAAACTAAATAGGGCAGACAACTCCACCAGGCAAATATAAACTAACGCTACAAGCCTAAGCAACAGTACCTTCAGGTCAGTTTTGCTGAAGGTACTGTTGCTTATCTGATACACAAATGCCAATATACCATATCCCTAATCTCATTTCTTTTCTCAGAAACACCAATAGCAGTAAGATTGCGATACCTGCTACTTACATGGATCCCCAAATGGGTTAAAAGGGGCTCTTTAGCCTTGGTAGCAACCCATCAAAGTCAAGGAAAAGTCCGACACAAAAACTCTGCTGCCTTCAACGAAAAGCTAGGGGAATAAACCCTGAAAACAAATCAGGAGCTGGAGCCCCTAAAGGTGTTGTGATGCTGAAATCCAGTGCTACCCATCAACTCCTGCGACAATACCGTTGCAAACCCGTATTGGTACCTTACCTTTCCTTTGGATCACAGTGGCAGTGTGGAGAGGAGAGATTTGTTGCATGGGCAACAGCTTATCCTCCATGCAAACCCACCCAGGCTATGCAGTACAAAAAAAACTTTGACACCGCTCCATTGTCTCTCATAATGGAAGGCTGCCAACCAATAAGCCTATAGATTTTACCTTAAATCTAAACATTTAATTGATGAACAAAATATAAGAAAAAAAATTCTAATTTGACCTTAAATTGACGTATATTTGAAAACATATCTACTAAATACATCTACAAAAATTACACCTGAAAAGGAAACTTGAGTACCAACTTTTATCTCACAGTCTAACAGTTTTGGGCATTAAATAACCCACAAGGTTATTATACCATTAAACAAACCAAACCAAACCAACTGATGTTAATGAAAATTGTATTATTTAGATTATTCAGACTACTGTCCTCATCTTTATTGTTATCTGTACAATGTTTCGGCGATGTGACCCCCCACCCCCCCGGCTTTCTTCAGGTATTTATTGTTGGATTTGGGAGCCTTCTCGAACTTTGAAACTTCTTGTCGTAATCGGGAGCCATCACGAAACTTTTAACCCAACCCTTTATTCATCCATGGGGGTATCCTGTTCTCATTCCACTAACCATAGCAATAAAGATGAGGACTATAGTCTGAATAATCCAAATAATCCAAACTATCAAGCCTTATCTAAAAATTTCAGAGAAATATTAATGAATAATATTGAAGATATTAAGAACTTGAAACATAGAAACTTTTATCAAAATTACTTGTTTTGGCATTGAATAACCCAAAAAGAGTTGGTATGCCATAAAACAAACAAACCAAAAAAACTGAAAACAGATTCCTGCACGAAAATCTGATTATAATGGAGATTGTGTGTCTGTCTCTTGATAACTGAAACTATGTCACCATCAACGTCAGAATTCTCTTAGTTATTTATGTTATATTCTCAATGGTTATTAAATAATCCTTATTTAACCTTAATTAGTATCTTATTTATTAATAACTAGCAGCGGCTACCCAGCGTTGCCTGGGTAGAGGGGGATTTTTTAAAGTTAGTCCCGCAGATCCATTATTATTGAATCGTGAGTTGAATCCTAGTGGGATGCCCCATTTAAATCCATATGTAAACAAAATATACCTTGCATTGATCCAGCTACTCTGAAAAGAAATGTTAATGTCTACTATCTAAAATATTAATTTTTTTTAAAAATCCATGCTGTTATCATTTAAATTTTATTTTTTTTAATTATCTTCACCAATATAAATCAAATCTCTATTATTTTTGCTCAAAAACCATTCCCTGGTGATATTTAATGTGTATATATATTTACTTTGTCATTAACTGTTTTATTTCCGAAGTTTCCTCCGGACACACACAACTGCCCTTTAAGATAGAAGATATAGATAGATGTCTCCATAAAGGTCTAGCTGAGATAGATTTGTCTCAAAACAACCAATATTATTAATCTGCTTAAAATCATGCAATGTGTGTTCATTAAGAAATAAATGTTTATTATATGATGTGAATCATTTGCATACCGGTTTTAACAAAATCGTGTTTAATAAATGATTATTTGGTGTTATTGATTCCTAATATCATTGTTTCATTCTCAAATGTATTAAAAACAATCCTATGTTTAAGCTTATATTGAAAACTATTAGAATAAAGTAAAAAGAAGTGTTATCTTTTTTGTGTTTGTATTTAATTTTATTAGTCTTTCTAATTCAATATGATATTTACTTATATTAAAACTTAAATACTTGTGCCAGGAGGTCGCATTTTTTGGTTAGTTGTAATCATATTCTAAAAGTAAAAGTCCATGTTATTTTTAAATTTTTTTTTTTTTTTCCTTAGTCTTATCTTTTTTAAATCTAATTATTTTGATCACAATATTAATGTTCTTTAAGAGCTCAGGAAAATTACTTATCATCAGCAAAACGATTTGGTTTCAAAAGTTTGTTTTGATCACATAAATAAACACAACATTAAACAAAAACGACGATAGAACAACAAAAATAATGAGCTATCGTTGTTAGCCCCCTTGCAAAATCAAATAAAGGTTCTTTCTTAAAAACGACAAGCAAAATAAATCATCCTCACCTTGCTTTTTAGCGCAATCTATTCCTAAAACGATTAATTACATAATTAATTTAAAAATTATAAAGCAAAAAACATGAAGTTTTCAAAAACTTTGCGGAAATACTTCTACCAATTAAACACAAATAATAAACACTCTTGGCGGTGTCGACCGAAATATTTCCCTCATTTATTATCAACTTTTACCGGTGATCATTCAAATTTATTATTTGTAATAAGAAAAAAAAAAAAAAAAAACACGCATTATTTTATTTTAATTTTATTTTACGTGAAGTGGTCTATAAAAAATTCACGCATGCATACACATGCTAACTTATCTTCTTTAGTGTTTAGATAATTTATTCAAAAAACCAAGAAAGAAATCATACAAAAACAAACCTTGAAAAAGGAATTGAAACTGAAATAAATACTTTGAGTGAGATATTATTGCGAGACACAACTGAACCAGCGTAGATATTTCTTTACCCAACCAGTTCGCCATGGGTAGAATATCACAAGTAGCAGCTAGCGATAATCGAACTCGCTATTTTGTAGTAATTGGTGTGCGAGATTAGCTTGCTAAACATTACACAACGATAGGACGCCCTAACTTGGTCCAGCGTATAAATAAAATAAAAAAAAAAAATATCAATAACAAGAACGATAAGCCATGACACTAGGACACCTCATTTATTGTAATGGTTAGCAAGCTAAATTAAGAGACTATAGTTCGTGGGTTCGATTTTCACTGAGTGTCCAATACTTCTGGTCTTGTGTCACAACTAAACTAAGCTTAGTAAATAATTCAGTTCCTACTAGTCCGCTACAAGTAGGTATGTACAAAACACGCTCTTTTTATACGCGCGAAAATTGTTAAAAAGTATTTTAAAACGCCAATAAAAAAAATGAAAATTAACTTTTTAATGTTTTCTTTTACGTTTAATATAAAGAACAATTCCAAGTTTATGTGTTATAAAAAAGAAAAAACAAATTTCTCTTACATAAAACCTAAATTTTTGCATTTAAAAGTAAATTCCCGTAAATTTTTAATCTTTGTTGACATAATTATCGCATCTTGACGTGTGCACTATTTTTTATATGGATGATTGTAAGTATAATAATTTATTTCCGAAGCAAAAACAAATTACTAATTTAGCATTTTCTTGATGTCTCACGATTTAACTTATTGACCTCAACTACCCAGCGCTGAAACAAAAAACAACAACTACAAGAGTTTTCCTCAAAAACCAAAGCGTATATTATTTCCGTTAGATCCATCCATTAATAAGAATGACGACAGTTTGTAATTCAAACATTATTTTCAAAATTTAAAAAAATAAAAACCGAAAGATGTTATGTCATTATTTTTAGCTAGATATTTTTTATACAGTATTTTCTTTGATTAATAAATACGATTTTGATATCCGCTAAACAGAAGTATTTATTTTACATTTTATAATTTTTTTAAATCCCTGAAAAAAAAAAAATAACAAGTAGACAATAGGAACTTTTAATATAAAAATCTTTTAAAAATAATCTAACAATTTAGGGGAAAAAAAGAAAAAAAAAAGATACATATTTTTTCTTATTTACGAGATTTAAGTTTCAATGTTTAAGATGCCCTATTACCAAAACCGAATTAGTTGCGATTTAGTTTTTTTTACATATGTTCCATCGTTGAATTATCTTTCCAAAAATGTAAAAATTATTTATATCCCCCCAAAAAAAGAAAAGATCTTTGTATGAGGATCAATGCGCGAAACAAAAACTAACGAAAAAAATTATTAGCCTTTTCAATTTAGTAAACATTTATTTATAATAAAAGTTCGTCTTTTATTACTTCATATACCGAAAGTTTTATTAAAATCGGATAGTTAGTTTATTTTATATGATTTTTAAAAGAATTTCCTATGATCACCCTTTTTTAGAGCCAGCGAGAAAATCCCTAGCTACAAGCATGCGTCGGGGATAACTAATGTTTCAGTCGTTTTGAAAAAAATTAACATATCATTTAGAATGAGAAAAAAAAACAAAAAAAAAACTATGGGAGCAAAAAGTATAAAATTTCATACGAAAAAGAAAGAAAAAAATAACACAACCAGTGCACTAAAGTAGTTGATGCTGTCCTCGGAGTAAAAATACGGGTATTTTGAAGTAAAACGGTAAATAACCCATGTTTGTGTATGTTTTAACGCTGTCGATCTTCCGTAAACGAAAAAGATCAATCGTTAGTAATGGTTTTTAAATATACAATAATCTCAGAAAATATGTTGCGCAAAATTGCGCACCTTTAATCAAACATTTTCAGATAAATAAAATCAGTCTTTATCTATGATAGAAATATTGTGTACAACATGACAACTTCCAATAATAATAATAATAATAATTGACAAATACTTGCATAGTAATAATAATAGATGAATACTGGCACAGACAAAGACTTGCATCTTGCCAGAGAGCTAAATAAATAAATAAATAAATAAGCAGCGGATGTTACGATTTGTGAGGCCATCATTAGGCTTCAAGCTAGAGCACTGTCCAGTGGAGATCCTTTGTGTTAAGCTGAGCGCGATCCTTAGTGAAGAATCCTTTGGTTGCTCCTTAATGTCCTTTAATATTGGGTATGATCCTTTGGTTGTTCCTTGGTGCTCCACAGTCTTGCAGGTCGTTCGTCAATAAGTACAAATGGATGTCTGTCAGTATCAGCGATTAAGTAGTTAGCCAATCAGGTATTCTGACTTTAGATTGGCTGAGTTTTAAACCACGTGACCTCGCTTAGTTTATAAATTTAAGTGGTGGATTGCCACACGGCTCATATACAAAAATAATCTTTTTTCCTGCTCACAGTTTGTTTTTTTGTTTTGTTTTGCAGCGGGGTGGGCATGACCAGTGTGTGGCCATCCGTGACCAACACTGGTCATTTATTTGACATATTTTTCGCAACTCATTTTTTCACTTTTTCCTGACCTGGTCCAGCCAAAAGTCTTTTTCCACAAGTTCATCATCATACAAAGACATTTTCTTCACCTCACCAAGGATTACCTTCAAGGATTCCCCGAGCTGGAGTGATTTGCCTTAGCTCTGGTCGTTAAAAAAAAAAAAAAAAAAAAAAAAAAAAAAATTTGATACACAGAAACATAAAAGATACAGGAATTTTTCCTTTATGGCCGACTTGAAGTCCCGGTTCGGCCATAAAGGCCCTCTTCAAGTACCCCGTTAAAGGGGGACAAAATGAAAAGAAAAAAAAACATAGACCTGAAAAAAAAATGATGACAAGACCCAACAAAAAGAGAAATCACCAATTATGACGACAAGTGGGGGCTCTCAGAAAAACATGTGAAGTGCACCTCCGAAACTTACTGATAATGTCGAAGAGATGGTCCAGCGGGCAAAAGTCATTTCCTTCGATGTAATGGAGAAGGGGCTTTTGTTCAATTTGGATCAGCTCCGACAAGACACACAACCAAAGGACTGTATCGGTCTTTTTAACGGACAAAAAGACCCCGGTAAAGACCTGGTGATGAAATTACTAACTAGCCTAGGGGTAAAGGCCCTAGCTATTGTAGCTGGGCCCTATTACCCTTTATGGGATGTATTGGTACCGTTTGTTTGTTAGGGGTTAGGGTTAGGGGTTAGGATTAGGGGTTAGTTTTATAAAAAATTTTAAATCTAAAAATTGTCTGTTAAAACAACCGGATATTGACGGTGTAAATGAAAAATATGTCCTTTCTTAATCGAGATTAAAAATGGGTGCTTAAAGGTCATATGGTTCGCTGGATTTGCCTCTGGCTTGGAGCATGGCCTTGGAATTCATAATTTACAACCTGAACAAAATTCCTTGCTCCATTTGGTTACTGTGATCAACTGTGCATTTACCTTTGTTCAACAAATTTTTTTTTTTTTTTTTTTTGGTTGCAACTCCGGCGAGTACAGCCCAGTTTGAAATTATGATGCGTAAGTTCCCAAACTTAGACTACATTTCATCGGTGTTGGCTTTTAAGTCACACATGGAATTAAGTAAATATATGTATCAGCTCGTCCTCCATATGAACCCACCCAGGCTATGTAGTTAAAAAAAAAAAAAAAAGAAAGAAAAAAACTTTGACACTACTTCATCGTCTCTTGTAGACGGAAGGCTGCCAACAGATTATAAATACCATTATACGGATTTTTAAAAAATGACCTGAAGGTACTGTTCCTTATCTGATACACAAATGCAAAAAATCCTCCATATGAACCCACCCAGGCTGTGTAGTTCAAGGGAGAAAAAAATTGACACTACGCCATCGTCTCTTGTAGACGTAAAGCTGCCAACCATGTATCAGCACACCAACTACCATGATACTACCAACCAAAATTGGTACCTTCCATAGCTTCAACTGTTTCCTTCACATGATATACGTACTGCAAACTAGCACATACCAAAATATTGCAAACTTTTTTACTCACCCTAGGATTGCACAGACAAATACTTGCATCTTGCCAGAGAGCTAAAAAAATCTATACATATATAAAGGGCAGTTGTGTGTATGTATGTCCAGATGAAATCTATACATATATAAAGGGCAGTTGTGTGTATGTATGTCCAGAAGAAATCTATACACATATAAAGGGCAGTTGTGTGTATATGTATGCCCAAATGAAATCTATACATATATAAAGGGCAGTTGTGTGTATATGTATGTCCAGATGAAATCTATACATATATAAAGGGCAGCTGTGTGTATGTATGTCCAGATGAAATCTATTCATATATAAAGGGCAGTGTGTATGTATGTCCAGAAGAAATCTATACACATATAAAGGGCAATTGTGTGCATGTATGTCCAGATTAAATCTATACATATATAAAGGGAAGTTGTGTGTATATGTATGTCCAGATGAAATCTATACATATATAAAGTGCAATTGTGTACATGTATGTCCAGATGAAATCTATACATATATAAAGGGCAGTTGTGTGTATATGTATGTCCAGATGAAATCTATACATATATAAAGGGCAGTTGTGTGTATATGTATGTCCAGATAAAATCTATACATATATAAAGGGCAGTTGTGTGTATGTATGTCCAGAAGAAATCTATACATATATAAAGGGAAGTTGTGTGTATGTATGTCCAGATGAAATCTATACATATACAAAGGGCAGTTGTGTGTATATGTATGTCCAGATTAAATCTATACATATATAAAGGGAAGTTGTGTGTATATGTGTGTCCAGATGAAATCTATACATATATAAAGGGCAGTTGTGTATATGTATGTCCAGAAGAAATCTATACATATATAAAGGGCAGTTGTGTGTATGTATGTCCAGATGAAATCTATACATATATAAAGGGCAGTTGTGTGTATAGGTATGTCCAGATAAAATCTATATATATATAAAGGGCAGTTGTGTGTATATGTATGTCCAGATGAAATCTATACATATATAAAGGGCAGTTGTGTGTATGTATGCCCAGATGAAATCTATACATATATAAAGGGCAATTGTGTGTATATGTATGTCCAGATGAAATCTATACATATATAAAGGGAAGTTGTGTGTATGTATGTCCAGAAGAAATCTATACACATATAAAGGGCAGTTGTGTGTATATGTATGTCCAGAAGAAATCTATACATATATAAAGGGCAGTTATGTGTATATGTATGTCCAGAAGAAATCTATACATATATAAAGGGCAGTTGTGTGTATGTATGTCCAGATGAAATCTATACATATATAAAGGGCAATTGTGTGTATATGTATGTCCAGAAGAAATCTATACATATATAAAGGGCAGTTGTGTGTATATGTATGTCCAGATGAAATCTATACATATATAAAGGGCGGTTGTGTGTATATGTATGTCCAGAGAAAACTTCGCAAATAAAACAATTAACGACAAAGTAAATATATATACACATTAAATATCACCAGGGTTTGGTTTCTGAGCAAAAATAATAAAGATTTGATTTATATTCATGAAGATAATTAAAAAAAACTATAATTTAAATAATAACAGCATGGATTTTTTTTTTAACTTAATATTTTAGATAGTATAGACATTAACATTTCTTTTCAGAGTAGCTGGATCAATGCAAGGTCTTTTTTTTTTACATATGGATTTAAATGGGGCATACCACGAGGATTCAACTCACGATTCAGTAATAATTGATCTGAGGCACTAACTTTTAAAAAAAACTCCACCCAGGCGACGCCGGGTAGCCGCGGCTAGTGAACCAATAAAGAAAGTTGTGAAGGGACATTATTACTCTTCCTATCCCACTGACGTTTTAAATTGGCATTTCTCTTTCATTTTAGAACTGGTTGGGATCAGAGTGTAGTATCAGTTCATCTCCTTCAGCTATGTACCTGTATTTGGACATGATGCAGCAGAAAACAAAAGTGGGAAGGGGTTAGGCCTGGTCCTACAGAGGGTCGGTAGTTTGTATTCATGACACTGGTCACAGAGACCAGGCAATGAAGCAATGTTTACTCTTGCTCACGTATATGTGTGTCCACCTCCATGATAAATAATCATTGTAGAGAGATACATGCTCTACATGGTATAATTGTTAGTTAAGCTAGCAGACTGTTGTTAATGAGTCTGATCCTCACTAGGTATCTTATATTACTGGACTTGTATCATACCAAAACAGGCTTTGTAAATATAAATATCTATCCTAGTCAAGCGATGGTTAAATATGGAATATCAACTACAATAAAATACATTCTTTCCTTTCATGGAAAAATTTTTAAACTATCCACTTTTTATGCAGTGGAAAATTGCTTGTATTTCCAGGTTTTTTTACTTGGGAAATCCTGGAATAAAAACGGTGTCCAATTTACTGTTAAATGTTTTAAACTGTTTGCTTAGTCACTATTTTGAGATAAAGTGATTTTTGTTTAAGAGGAGATTTATTTGATTTTATACACTTGAAAGTTTTATACAATTTTATCAGACAAAGGTTATTTACCATATCTCTCTGATATAAGCACATTTGGACAAAGGATTACAAAGATATCTGAAGTGACATAAATTACGTACGTGGTAGCTCAAAGCGAGCACGAGCATGTCTGCAAAATGAGATCAAGGGGAAGTGTAGCGTGTGATTACAGAGATTGAACCTGCATCCTCTTGATCGTGAGTCATGGCTCGACATAAGACTAACTCGTTGGTGTGTATGCAAATTTATACACTGTGCAATTAACCTACATGTGGGATCTTGGTCAGGGCAAGGTTAATGATTATTTAAGACCTGCCTTTCCACACCGAGAGAATTGCGTTCTGATCTTGCTGACAATGGCACTGACATATGATGAGGAAGAAGAAGTGAGTGAGCTTTGGCGGAGGACGGATGGAAAAAATTGTTGCAGGGGACAAGGACTTGGTCAGGGGACTTTGGCAGTTGGGAGAACATCTTTTTCGGTGGAGAGATCCATCTGTCTGACCCAACGAATTTCTGTTCACTCATTATAATGAGATAAATGAAGAGATCAAAGTTAATTTCTGAAAGGAAGTCAATATCAGGAGAGATTTGTTTTCTAAATCCGTGTGTGTGTGTGTGTGTGTGTGTGTGTGGATATTTAAATTTATCTCCTCAGGTGTCGTGGAGGTATGGGTAGCATGGGTATTGCTGTTGGAAATAGACCAAATGAGCTGAGTTCAAATCCTGGACAAGGCTGTTTAATTTATTCAATCTATCTAAAAATGTATTAGGCCATCATGATAGGATGATACCAAAGAAGCGAAATAAGGAATGCTTGAAAAAATCCCTTGGTGCCTGTTACATCAACCATTAGCCGATGGCCCACTCTAGCTGAGAACTGTGACACCTAGCATCTCACCACCAACCATGTTGTCTCCTCCTTTGAAAACACCTGCAGGGCCATCCTTAAAGAAAAAAAGCAAACGAGGAGGAATTATAAAGAAACAAGACACGAAACGACAATGCTCAAAGGTTTGAAGTATGGAGTTAACCACGAGTGTGGCAGACAGGTTGAGAGTTAAAGAAATAACCAAACAACTAGAAATAGGAATAAAAGACGTGTATTACAGAATAACAAGAAGGATTGCAAACTTTAGTTCGTCTGCACAAATGTATAATTTGTCACTTATCTGAATCCTGAGATGGGGTATTATCGGAGCCCTTGCTACGGCCTTCTGATAGTTCAGATATGATAGACGTTCTGTTTGATGTCCAACTCCGATGCTGGTTGTTGAGGAAGAGGAGCGACCCTTATTTAGGTCTGTTCCCTTTGGAAGCTGGATCAGAAGAGAGCACGAGTCTGCTTATTCGGCTTTGCCGCCAAAGTATGCTGGCTCGTGATTGGTTGGTTCGAAACAGAGGCTCGTAGACAAGGACCATAACCCCTATACCCCAGAATTCTCAATAGAATCGACATAACAATTGTTTTCTTGTGCATTATGCAATAACTGATTATTATTAAAGAATTTATGATTCCTTTCTTTTCTTTTTTTTAAACAGTAGTAAGACTGGAATAGAAGATATGCAACATGTCTCATATTTAGTTCGTGAAAAAATTCAAGAAAGATAACCAATATTCATTGATACAATGGTCTTCCATACATTCTAGGAAGCAAACATTGTTATTCAATAATAAAAATTCCAAATCTTCTTAAAAATACTAATATATCTTGGTTGAGTTAAATTTTGCGTTAATCAGAATTCTAAAATTCAGTGTTATATTATACTAGCTAAAATACCCGGTCTATGACCGGACAAAAAAAATAGGAACACCAAAGAATGAATGGGGAGAAAATAAGGTATACCCAATTTCAGTTCATTTTTTTTAATATCTCAGAAAATAAAATATTTCCCCTAATATATTTTCGTGAAAATCGGACCATTAATTGATTTTTCATAGTATATTTTTAAAATCCTCTTGTCGTAAGTTGTTTTTGGCTACGTTAGATTTCAGTTGATTTAACGGTGCAAAAATGAAAACATTGTTTTTCAATCATAATTTTCATTATTTCCGTTAGCAAAAATTTTTTTTTAATTATCAGGAGTTTGTTTAATGTTTCTTCTTTCGAATGGAAAAAAAATTCAAGATAATATTAATTTTTATGCAAGTTTCATTGTGTTAAATATAGGTGGGGGGGGGGGTAGATTTCACAGGGAAAATTGGTGGTAACTAATAAGAGATAATTATTTATCAATTTTTTTAAAAAATCGCCGAGAATTGTCTAATGAATAAACGGTCGAAATAAATGTTATATTCGGGACGACACTAATATGAATGAATTAAAGTAACTTCTAAAGTTTAAAAAAATGTTAATAAATGTTTAAAAGAAATCTCGAGATAAGGGCTGAACTTGTAAAACGGTTGGAAAATTAGGGTGACCCCAAAAAACAAAACCCAAATTATTTATTTATTTTCCCATTAAACTAACCCTAAGCCCCAACTCTAACCCAAACCCTAACCCTAACCCTAATCCTACCCCCCCCCCAGTTAAAATTAACAGTTTTATTACAAAATGTGTGGGTTCTGTTTTTTCTGGGTCACCCTGTATACAGGTAACCCAGAAAAAATAGAACCCAAATTATTTATTTATTTTCTCATTAAATTAACCCTAAACCCAAACCCTACCCCCCCCCCCAGTTTGAATTAACAGTTTTGTTACAAGATTTGTGGGTTTTGTTTTTTCTGGGTCACTCTAATTTTCCGACCGTTTTTCAAGTTCAGCCGAGATAAGTTCGAAAGACCATTTCTGACGTTTTTTAGTAAAAAAAGAAAGAGAAAAAAAGGAAGTGTTGATTTAATTTTTTTTAATCTGCCTATTTATTTATCATTAGAATTATGATAAATTAAATTTAAAAATTCTTATTCAAGTTACGTACATTAGAATCATTTTTATTTTATGTTTGTTTAGTGTTTAATAAACACGAAAGAAACAAAGCTTAACTTAACATTTCAAACACTGGTATTGTTTAAATGTTAAGTTAAACTTCTTCATATAATTTATTCAACTACATCGTATTTTTATTTTTTAAATTTTGTTATTGTTATTACAACTATATGTTTACTTATTTACGAAATAAGTAGTTATATAATTTAACTACCTATTTTTGTAACAGGCTTTTTTTTTCTAAAACTCTTTTGTATATACGAAAAAATTAAATATTGATTAAAAAGTTGAGTTATTATTAAATGTTTTCGCTTATTATTTCGCTTATTATTGTTATTTACTTTGCTGTAAAAAATAATTCAATCGATAAAACCCCATCTTTCTCACCAAATAAATATTTGTAAGATAGATTATTTCATTTAATTTCTAACTAAATTAATATTTTAAAGACAGGAATAAAAAGATTGCGATATGAATAAGATTTGATTTTTCGTTAAAACATACTTTTGCTGTCTGGAGCAAAATAATTTTTTCTAACTCGCTATAAAAAAAATAATTAAATGGATAAAGACTCATACAAATTATATATTGAGAAAGGCTATTTTTTCTTCTTTCCAACCATATGGATATTTTTAAGATTGGACTATAAATAGGCGATAAATTCCGAGCTGAAGGGCTTAAGACTGCGAAATTTATTCACTAAATGGTAATCGCTGTAACAAAAAGTCAGGCAGGGGACAATATTTCATCATCAGCAGGAGTTGATATACGGACAGTTTCGCAAATTGGGTGATTTTGGCTTAATTAATTAATTATATCCCTTAATCAGTAAAAATCAATAACCAAATTTGGCGTGTTTCTTAGTTAGAAGGATATTAATATGTATGCAAGATTTCGAATCAGAGTGACCTACCGTTTTGAACTTATACGTTGACACGTACATACCAAAAACTTACTTTTATACATTTAGATTAAAAGATGAATGAAAAATTGAATTCGTATACAAAAAAAAAAGATTCTTAAACATTAAAAAATCAACATTATTTAATCATATTAAAAAATTATTTAAAATCTCTTAAAAATTAATTTCTTTGAAAAAAGAAAAGATTCCTTGTCAATTCAATAGAATATAGAATATATTCATTAAAAAAGTAAGTGAAATTTTTCAAAGAATAATATTATGATATTTTTAGCACTTTCTATTTCAGAATTCATGGAATTTTTACTAAAAAAAATCAATAGTAGAAATTTCTAAAATCTTCTGATATAATTATTCAGACTCTTATCTTTATAGAAAATATTTTTAAATCGTATGAAAAATCTCAATTTTTTCAGATTTCATAAAAAGTAATAGGGGAGGGGAAATCTTGTAAACAATATTTCCCCTAATATGTTTTAGGAAAAACTTATTTTAAACATAAATATATCTAAAGGTGAATAAGTATCGAAATTTTCATGAAGATTTGACTCTTAATTGATTTTTCATAGAATTTTTTAAAAAGCCTGTATGCGTAACTGATATTTGGAGCGAAAATGTAAACATTGTTTTCGTTCATAATTTTCATTATTTCCGTAAGTTGATTTTTTTTTTCAATCATCAGGAGTTTTTTTGTTTTTTTTTATGGTTCTTCTTTTGAATGATTAAAAAAATGGTAATTTTCACCTTTAGTTGTCAAAATTCCTAGCAAATAAGTCAATTAGAGTAACCTCCCTTGACTTTCACTTTGAACCAAGCCGGTAGCTATTTTGAAAGTCTCCGTGCGAAATAAACAAATCTTAGAAATTTTTTCCGAAAACAATACAACTGCATGCTTTAACACAAAAATATCATAAAATGTGTTCTTAACAACAATTAAGTTCATTTCAGATAATGCGCACGCACAATTTTATGCTAGGAATTTTGACAACTAAAGGTGAAAATTACCAAATAATTGATAATATTAACCTTTATTAAAGTTTCCTTGTGTTAAATATAGCGGGGTGGAGGTGGGGATTTTACATTTCGAATTGGAGGTCCCAATTAATTTGGTGTCGGGTATGTCTGCAGCTATATATATATATTTTTATAACTGTGGTCTGATGTTAATAAATTTTCTTCTGAGATTGTATTTTTATTTTTAGCAATGCACTTGTATTAGCACAGATTTTCAAGTAGTCACTTAGTTAAAGATTAATGCACATTTTTGCAATTAAACTTTTTTTTTTCTTCTTTTTCTCACACAGAATCGATCGTTGAGTAAGTACCACCAATTTACCCTGTCAAATCCCCCCCCCCCACTATATTTAACACAATGAAACTTGCAGAAAAATTAATATTATCTTGAAAAAAAAAATTTCCATCCGAAAGAAGAAACATTAAACAAACTCCTGGTGATTTTTTTTAATTTTCAGCTCAGGGAAATAATGAAAATTAAGATTGAGAAACAATGTTTTCATTTTTGCACTGTTAAATCAACTGAAATCTAACATAGCTAAAAACAAGTTACTATAAGAGTTTTTTTCTTAATTCTATGAAAAATCAATTAATAGTCTGATTTTCACGAAAATTTCCATAAATGTGTACCTTTAGATGTAAATATATCTGAAATAATTTTTTCCTAAAATATATTAGGGAAAAAAATTTTTTTACGAGGTCTACCCTATTTTATTTTATGAGATAAAAAAAATGACCCGTCAGAAAACTTTTTTTTACTTTTTTCTATAAAGATAAAAGTCTGAATAACTATATCAAAGAAATTGTATAACATACAACGCAGTAGTTTGTTTTTTTTTAGAAAAAATTAATGAAATCGGAAATAAAAATTGCAAAAAAATGTCATAATATTATTATTTGAAAACCTTCTTTTTTTTGCTTTTTTAATTGGTATGTACTATATTCTATTAAATTGTCAAAAAAAATTTTTTTAATAGAAATTAGTTTTTAAGAGATTTTTAATCTTTTGTGTGCTTAAATAACTTTATTTTTAATGTTTAAAAAATTTCTATGTGTGAAAAAATCGAATTTTTCACGGATATTTAAATATATGAATTTTAGAATTCAGGTGAACTAAAAATTTGTCCGATACACGCTATATTAATATTTTTAAAAGAATTTGTAATTTTTATTGTTGACTAGTAATGTGCGATTCTTAGAATATACGGAAGAGCAAAACTGACATATTTGTTTTTATACAAAGAGACGAGACGCTTCTCAGTATATTAACTATTGTTTGTTATTTTTAAACGTAAAAAAATCTTTTTCAACTTTTTCTACCTATTAGAATAAAAAGTAAGTATATATTGATTATCTTATCAGTTTATCTCTTCGAAAAGATATTCAAATTTCATTGACATTTTCGATTTTAAAAACCAAAACCGAGGCCTTTTTAATAATCAATCAAACTATGAAATTTTGATATAAAATTTTTTCAAGTTTTTATTTATTTTAATAGTAAATTTTGGCTAAACTTGCAAATCGGTCGGAAAATTAAAACATATTACAGGGTGACCCAGAAAAAAGAGAACCCAAATTATTTATTTATTTATTTTTCCATTAAACTAACCCTAAACCTCAACCCCAACCCTAACCTAACCCCTAATCCTAATCCTAACCCTAAAATTCCCTAATTAAAATTAACAGTTTTATTACAAAATTTGTGGTTTCTGTTTTTTCCGGGTCACCCTAATTTTCCGACCGTTTTTCAAGTTCATCCTAAAGTAAAGTTATGGAAATTTTTGTGAAAATTGGACCATAAATTGATTTTTCATAGAATTTTTTTATAAAGCTGGTAGTCATAACTTGAGTGGGGCTACGTTTAATTTAAATTGATTTAACGGTGCAAAATAGAAAACATTGTTTTTCGTTCGTAAATTTTCCTAAGCTGAAAATTTTTTTAAAAATCATCTGGATTTTTAAATGTTTCTTCTTAAGAATGCACAAAATAATTTCAAGATAATATTTCAAGACAAAAAAAAAAGAATATTTTAAAAATCGTTGAAAACCAATAATAGTTATTGAATATGCACAATAAAAAAATTATGTCTCGTAGAGTCCGCTGTACAATTTAAATGTACAATTGTCAAAGAGGAATAATATGTAATTATTCTGCCCAGATATCGACTTTCGAATTACCCTTTTGCATGTAATACGGATAGGTTTATTTATTTTTTAAGATAACGATGTAATTTTCCCATTCGGATAATTTGATCTTTGATTTAACTGTTTTTCTTTGTAACAACTCTGTAACAACCTTAGTAAAAATAAAATTTAAAATAAAATTCGTAAAATTCAACCAATCAGAGGCGTTCCCGCCTAATAAGAAAATTTATCAAATAGACCTTTTTGGAGCCTATGCTGGACTATAAATAAAGCCAGCCTTTCGGATCCTAACCAGAAATATCTCATTTGCCTAAGGAAATTCACGTCACCCTTTTTAAGAACATTTTGCTTACACGCTGAAGGTCTCTCTCTCTCTCTCTCTCTCTCTCTCTCTCTCTCTCTCTCTCTCTCTCTCTCTCTCTCTCTCTCTCTCTCTCTCTCTCTGAATAACCTATGCTTTCGGAGATAAACCTTATATTCATTCAACTTATGTCTGACTGCTTTTGAGTTGACTTTAAACTTTCACCTTTCTTTTGAGCTGTGAAATAACAGCTTAAATTTTACATATGAACTTTAAAAAAAGAACTTTTGACTGAACCTTGCCCAGTATAAAATGCTACCTTTTGTAAACTTCTGTTAATACAATTTTATTTGTTTAATCCAGAGTTTTGTCTTCTATGCCATTGTGCTTGATTTATTTATGGTCTTTAAATGTTTGAACACTTTTATTGAATATTGACATCAAACATCCCACATCAATCACCATAGGATCATTCCCTTTTGTTTTGCGAGATTTTTAAAAACAAAGTTCAAAAATATTTACTTTCGTTTATGAAATATAGCTTAAAATGATCACGTGAAAAATGGTGATACCTATTGAGTAATGAGTATTATTGAGACACTGACAAATAATATGTGTGTGTGTGTGTGTGTGTGTGTGTAAAGGACCATACAGACGACACCGTATTTCTAATAATTCTTTATTTTCCATACAGTGTATGCCGTGAAAACTGCGAATTAAAGGAAAGAATTCGCGTAAGTCACAAAATAACACAAAATACAATAAATTTACAGAACAATAAATCACACATATTTCACACAAAAAAGTTATAGCAAAAACCACAGGAATAGTTTACGCCTCATAATTTACCAAAAATTCTAAATATAAAAACATTTAAGCATAACTAAAAATTACATACAAAAGGGGGTTTGGGGTATTTAACATAATTGCATCAACAGGCACAAACATTGAATTAACCAGGGTAAAGGGATAATTTACCATTTAAGAGAAATTATAAATTGAACAAGGAAATAACACATGAAATTTAAATGCAGCCTTAAAGAAGGGAATGGAAAATAGTTTACCTTTGTTGGTACGTAGGGACTTGGACTTGAAAGGACCATATCTTAGTAATTCTGTACTAAGAGCGTGGTGTCTAAATTTACCGCCCCAAAAAATTGCTCTACATCAGAGAGCCGAAAAGTTGTGACTACACCACAAAGTCACCCCAAAGGGAAAGAAAGATTCTTGCTGGAAATCCCTTACCCTGACTATTTACCAAATCACTACGCCAAATCCAAAACCCTACAAACTATCACTTTTTACTAAAAACTATTTGCAATAACCGCCTAAGGCAGTGTTCTCTTTTACATAGCTACACAAAGGCAAACAAGTATTTCAACAATCTCAAAAAATGCATTTACACATATTTAGGGTTTTTTAAAACCAAGGAACTATTCCCCCCCATTTTATTTTATGAGATTAAAAAAATGACGCATCAGAAAAATTTTGTATTTTTTTTCTATAAAGATAAGAGTCTGAATAACTATATCAATGAAATTGTATAACGTACCAAGCTGTAGTTTTTTTTAGGAAAAATTAATGAAATCGGAAATAAAAAGTGCAAAAAATGTCATAATATTAATATTTGAAAACTTTTTTTTTGCTTTTGTAATTGGTATGTACTATATTCTATTAAATTGTCCCAAAAAATTTTTTTCTTTTTAAGAAATTAATTTTTAAGAGATTTTCAATCTTTTGTGTGCTTAAATATTTTTATTTTCTGAGTTGGTCCGATCCGAGCTCGATTAATATTTTTAAAAGAATTTGTAATTTTTATTGTTAAATAGTAATGTATGGGTCTTAGAATATACGGAAGAGCAAAACTGACATATTTGTTTTACAAAGAGACGAGACGCTTCTGAATAACCGAAGTTTGTTTTTCTTTAGTCAAAAAAGTTAAATAAAATAATTTTTTACGCTATTAGAATAAAAAGTAAGTATATATTGATTATTTTATGAGTTTTTCTCTTAGAAAAGATATTCAAATTTTCATTTCATTTCATTTTCGATTTTAAAAATTAATACCAAAACCGAAGACATTTTTTTAACGTCAATTTCACGGTGACATTTTAATATTAAATTTTTTCAAGTTTTTATTCATTTTAATGGTAAATTTTAATATTAAAGTTTTTAAAGATATTATTCATTTTAATAGTAAATTGTGGCTAAACCTGTAAATCCTTCGGCAAATTAAAACATATTACAGGGTAACCCAGAAAAAACAGAACCCAAATTATTCATTTATTTTCTCATTAAACTAACCCTAAACCCCAACCCTAAACTCCAACCCCCAACTCTAACCATAATCTCCAACCCTTAACCCCAACCCTAAACCCCTAGTTAAAATTAACAGTTTTATTACAAAATTTGTGGGTTCTGTTTTTTCTGGGTCACCCTAATTTTCCGACAGATTTGCACCTTTAGCCTAAATTTTAATAAAGTTTTTTTTTTTTTTCCTAAGTTGAATTTTTTTTTTTTTTAAATCATCGGGATTTAAAAAAATGTTTCTTTCGAATGCACAAAAAAAAATTTCAAGATAATATTTCAAGATAAAAAAAAAATAATATTCTAAAAATCGTTGAAAACAAATAGTCGGTTATTGAATATGCACAAGAAAAAAATGTCAATTAGAGCTAGCCATACTTTAAGTGGTATAATAGTAAAAGGGAAATAAAATGTAACTTTTCTGTCTAAATTGCGGCCTGAAAATTACCCTTTCGCATGTAATACGGATAGGTTTATTTATTTTTTAAAATAACGATGTAATTTTTCGCAATCCGATAATTTTATCATTGAATTAACTGTTTTTCTTTGTAACAGCCCTGTACGATCTTTAATTGTTTTTTTACGAGATTTTTGATAAACAAAGTTCGGAAATATTTATTTCCGTTTTATTCAAGATGGCCTAAAATGATCACGTGACCAAACTGGTGATCCTAGTACTCAAAGAGTTATGGGGAAGGTGGAGGGGAAGGGCGTAAAACAAGCCTGTTGACCACAACAATAAATACTACTACTACTAAGTATAGGGACTAGCATTTTTGTCGTCTGCTACGAATTTTAAAAGCGAATTAAAAATAATTAAATCTATTATTTAAGGTCAAACTTTGTCCAAATCGATAAGTAGTAACATAATAACCATCATTAAAAAAAGAAAAATATCATTACATATGCAGTTTATTTGTAAAAGATTCAAAAGCATTTTTTTTTTCAATTTCGACGCGATCAGCTTTTTCGATGGTTTTAAGTGCTTGTTTACAATTTTACTTGTTTTAATTTGGTACATTTTTTTTGCAATCGCGAATGTTACATTCGCGATTGCAAAAAAAATTACCAAAAATCAGGTAATTATCCAATTTTAATGAAATTTTCAGTATTGATTTAACAATTAATGAATTTTATAATGCATTAGTTATTTTATTTCAAAACTTTAATTTAGTATTTTTGCTATGAAAAATAATATATAAAATTCATTTAAAATATGAAAATCCCGATGTTAAGTTTAAAATGTTATATTTTTAGATTTAAAAATAAATATCTACTTAATGCAAACATTATTTTAGGTGCCAAAAGTAATAAGTTTTGAAGAAAAACTCGATTGAAAATGTACCACCTACCCTTTTTAAGCAGAAAAAACATCGATGTATACTTTTTTCTTTTATAAAATAATAGCCAATTAAATAACTATCGAAATGAGTAAAAAAGAAATCTCCAAATAATTAATTATTTATTATTTTTTTACATTTTATTTTTCGATTTTCGGTACTTATTTTCTCATAAAACAACAACCGTAAAAAAATTTTTTGTTTCTATTCATAAGTTCGGTCTTTTATCTCATTATTTATACTGTAATTAGTATCGAAAATGACCAACTCGCAAAACATTTTACGTCCCCAACATAAGGGGGGTCAAAATTAAGTAACCTGAAAAAAATGAGAAAGTTTTGAAATAAAATAAATAATGCATTATAAAGATCGTTTATTGATAAATAAACACTGAAAATTTCATTAAAATCCGATAATTCCCCGATTTTTGGTAAATTATTTTCTGTAGGGGGCTAAAGTCATTTTGTCAAAAAGGCATTTTAGGCTCATTTTGCCAGTAGCTACATAATAACCAACATTAAAAAAAGAAAAATATCATTACATATGCAGTTTATTTTTTAATAGATTTAAAACTATTTGTTTTGGTCAATTTCGACGCGATCCGCCATTCTGTCTATTTTTCATTGGTTTTACGCGCTTGTTTACAATTTTTATGTAACATTCGCGATTGAAAAAAAACTTACCAAAAATCAGGTAATTATCCGATTTTAATGAAATTTTCAGTATTGATTTATCAATTAATGAATTTTATAATGCATTAGTTATTTTATTTCAAAACTTTAATTTAGTATTTTTGCTATGAAAAATTAATATATAAAATTCATTTAAAATGTGATAACCCTGTTGTTCAGTTTAAAATGTTATATTTTTAGATTCTAGAAATAAATATCTATTTAATGCAACCCTTATTTTAGACACATAAAGTAATAAGTTTTGAAGAAAAACTCTATTGAAAATGTACCCCCCCCACCTTTTTTAAGCAGAAAAAATATCAATGTATAATTTTTTCTTTTATAAGATAATAGCCAATTAAATAATTATCGAAATGAGTAAAAAAGAAATCTCCAAATAATTCATTATTTATTATTTTTTTACATTTTATTTTTCAATTTTCGGTACTTATTTTCTCATAGAAAAGCCACCGTAAAAAAAATTTGTTTCTATTCATAAGTTCGGTCTTTTATCTCATTATTTTTATTATTATTAGAAAACTATAAGACCAACTTGGAAAAAACGTTACGCCACCAACATAGGGGGGGGGGTTAAAAAATAAGTGACCTGAAAAAAATGAGAAAATTTTGAAATAAAATAAATAATGCATTATAAAGATCATTCATTGATAAATAAAAACTGAAAATTTCATTAAAATCCAATATTTCACTGATTTTTGGTAAATTATTTTCTGTAGGTCATTTTGTCAAAAACGCATTTTAGGCTCAGTTTGCCAGTATCTATTACTACAAGCTGCCTACAGTGGCAGCCACACACCTGGTTACCACACCGGATGGAACCTATCCTCAAAGAATCTAGAATTCCTCTCACAAATATCCATAAAACCATCATACCAAAAACACCACCTTGGATCATTAAAAAACCTAAAGTGATCCTTGAGCTAAGTGAACTCCCTAAAACAAAAACCCATCCTAGCACTTACCAAGACAAATTCCACAATATTCTAGAACGCTACCCCAACCACCTCCACATCTTTACAGATGGCTCTAAGGACAATGACAAAACAGCATGTGCAGCTATTTTAAATTAAAAAATTGTAAGAAAAGCCCTTCCAGACGAAAGTTCCATTTTTTCAGCTGAAACCCGTGCAATAGATATAGCACTTGACCTCATCTCTGAAAATAAACACACAAAATATATCATCTTTTCAGACTCGCTCTCAGTCCTACTATCATTAAGAAATAAAAAAAACTGGAAGACCCTCTCATCATTAAGCTCCTGAATAGATTAGACTCAATGTCTAACTCTAAGGAGATTATTATATGCTGGATCCCAAGTCATATAGGAGTGAGGGGGAATGAAAGAGCTGACTCTGCAGCTAAATCGGCTCTAGATTTAATCCATGACAAGTTCCAGATACCATATACTGACTTGAAACCTAAAATTAATAGATTCCTTCATACAAAATGGCAGCAACACTGGAATAACTGTATCCACAATAAACTCTTCCTAATCAAACCGACTTTGTGAGGCTGCAGACCAACTTTAAGGAAGTCTAGAAAGGAACAAGTCATTATGTCCCGATTATGCATTGGTCATACAAAACTAACACACTCTTATATACTCAAACAAGAACAACAACCACAATGTGAAACATGTCAAACACCCCTGACAGTTAAACACTTATTGATGGAATGCAGATTTTTTGCTCCCATCAGAAACCATTATTTTAAAGCAAACAATATGAAGGATCTATTTGAAAATGTTAACATTGGAGATATTTTCTCCTTTTTAAGGGAAATAAAATTATACCATAGAATATAGACATGAAACAAATCAATGCCATACAATATAATTCCCAATAATGCTAACACATTGTTAAAACCAATTACTAGCCAAGTGCAAATTCTCGCCTACTATATAAAAGGGTGATCACAGGAAATTCTTCTAAAAATCATATAAAATAAACTAACGATCCGATTCTAATAAAACTTTCTGTTTATGAAGTAATAAAAGATGAAATTTATTGTAAATAAATTTTTACTAAATTGAAAAGACTAATAATTTTTTCGTTAGTTTTTGTTTCGCAACAAATATCTTTTTTTTTTTTTTTTTTGCATATAAATAAATTTTACATTTTTATAAAGACAATGTAATGACATAACATATATATAAAAAGATAATTCGCTAATAAATCGGTTTTGGAAATAGGGCATCTTAAACATTGAAACTTAAAATCTCGTAAATAAGAAAAAATATGTATCTTTTTTTTTTTTTTTTTTAATTGTTAGATTACTTGCAAAAGAATTTTATATTAAAAGTTCGTATTGTGTACATTTTATTTTATTTTTCAGAGATTTTTAAAAAATTTATAAAATGTAAAATAAATACTTTTGTTTAATGTATAACAAAATCGTATTCCTTAATCAAAGAAAATATTGTATAAAATGTATCTCGCTAAAAATAATGACATAATATATGTCTATTCTTATTTTTATGAATTTTTGAAAATAATGTTTGAATTAAAAGTTGTTGTGAGAATGATTACGAAGCTGTAATGGAAAAAAAACGTATTTGTCATTTTAACTGATGTGTTATGGGTAAACAAGTTCAAATACTGACGCC
This sequence comes from Doryteuthis pealeii, assembly GCA_023376005.1. NCBI lineage: Eukaryota > Metazoa > Mollusca > Cephalopoda > Myopsida > Loliginidae > Doryteuthis > Doryteuthis pealeii. The sequence goes on along the minus strand of CM042147.1, from coordinate 65,966,461 downwards.
TACATATTTATACTCTGTGAAGTGAAAGAGAAACCAGACAGTGTTTGAAGAAATTTATTATTTTATTTGGAAACAAATAATTCTCCCGTGTATATACAGAAAGCCCAGCCGAACTTTCAAGTCGTTCTCCGTTGATTAAATTAACCTACCTTGTTTTTGGTTAAAATCTCTTTGTAAGTCAGCAATGCTCTTCCGTACATTCTAAGAAGAGCTCGTATCGGACCAATGTTTAGTTCACCTGAATTAGTGAAGATTTTTGACGCAGGAAAGCAGAGATTGAAGTTGACAATTTAATAGAATATAGTACATACCAATTATAAATTTGACATTTTTGGATTCGACGTTGGATCAGACTGAAAAAAGAAAAAAAATTTTCTTCATTTTTTTTTATTTCATAAAATCAAAAAATATTTTAATATCTATTTCAGATGTGGTAACCGAGGATTCATAGAATTGTAAAGCTACGTTAAATTTCAGTTGATTTAACAGTGCAAAAATGGTTGTAATGGCGTTTGTTTAAAATGGAAAAAATCTTTTCACTGCAAGTTTCATCACAGGGTCAAATCTACCAGATATGTTCAGTCAAAATTCTGAAGGTAAATTAACTTTTTATTTTATTTTATTTGTTTCTTTATTTTGTGTATTGTATTTTACCAAAAAAAAAAAGTTTCGCCGAAGAAGTAGACTCTAAGAATCTTTTTCAATAATATTAAGAGTTAAATCGTGAGGCATCAAGGAAATGCTAAATTAGTAATTTGTTTTTTGCTTCAGAAATTTTTTTTTATTCGTGTGCCCATCCATACGAAGAAAAAGTGCACACGTCAAGATCCGATAACTTGTCAACAAATGCGCGTTCTTGCGCGGACTTGAGCCGATTTACTTTAAAATGCAAAAATTTAGGTTTTATGTGAGAGAAATTTGTTTTTTCTTTTTTATAACCCATAAACTTGGAATTGTTCTTTATATTAAACGTAAAAGAAAACAGTAAAAAGTTAATTTTCCAATTTTTATTGACGTTTTAAGATATTTTTTACAAGTAAACAGACTTTCAAAATGGCTATTAGTTTGCACATGCCTACCAATTACTAAAAGTATATATATGAATACACAATATGTGAACACCCCAACCGCTAGGCATGATAGCCGTTAAAATCAATAAACAAACAAACAAACAAACACCTGGTTACATATTGTGTGCAACTATCAGAAATCATTGACCAAAAATGGTGTTAATCACGCGGATCAATCTTATGCTGTGAAGTATCCATAGAAACGAAACTATCTAGTTTACTAAACTACAAATCACCGGGTTACCTAATAATGGTGTTAGTCACGCGGACCAATCTTATTTAAGCAACTCGAGTCGTAATTCACCGCTTCACAATACGGAGATTGTGGTTTTGAATACTTTCCTGTCTTAGCATAAAGAAAAAAATTTTCGTGAGTTATTTTTCTACACAAATTAAGTCTTTTTTTCTTCAATATTTTATTTATCAACAAATGAACTATATTTTCCAATGTTCTAAGGTAAAATTTTCATTTAATATTTTCAAGAAAAACGTTCGCGCAAGAAAAAAACAAAAAAACATTTTTTGTTTGTTTATGTGTTTTTAATGTTTTTACTGACAGTTTAAAAAAAGAAATTGACTTTTTTTTAAGGTAAAATGCATTTTGCTGGGATCAAATTAGATTATAATAGCCAAAGTGACTAACTTTCATGTACTTGACGACCTAACAAAGTCAAGTAGTTTTTACAAATTCATTCAAATACACACAACACAACAAGAGTCTATTTTCTAATTACTTTTTTTTTCTTTCTTTTTTAGAGAAAGAAAGCTTCTTGCTTATTCTTGTTAACAACACCAAGAACACTAAATTAGTTCGAAAAATGTCTTGTAATAAAGAACATAAAATTTTTAATGATCCCGTCCATGGATCTATCGAACTGCATCCTTTGTGCGTTAAAATTATAGATACGCCGCAATTTCAAAGAATGAGAAATATAAAACAATTGGGATTTTGCTACTTCGTTTACCCCGGAGCTTCTCATAATAGATTCGAACACAGCATCGGAACCTGTCATTTGGCAAATCTCATGGTGAAAACCCTCCAGCAACGTCAACCAGAATTGAAAATAACCGATAAAGATCGTCTTTGCGTGAAAATTGCTGGATTATGTCATGACTTGGGACACGGACCATTTTCGCACACATTTGATCAAACGTTCTTACCTCGTATCTCCCCCGAGAATACTTGGGTACATGAAAAAGGCTCTATAGATATGTTTGACTATTTATACAAAGAAAATGAAAAGGTCCAAGAGCAATTTAGAGAAGCAGGATTAAAAGAAGAAGACAAAACATTCATAAAGAATCTAATCAAGCCAAATGAAAATTTTAAAAATACCGGTAGAGGTAAAGACAAAGGCTTCCTCTATGAAATAATCTCCAATAAAGAAAATGGAATTGATGTTGATAAATGGGATTATTTCGCGAGGGACTGTCATCATTTGGGAATTAAAAACAATGTTGATCACCAAAGATTAATGAAATGTGCGAGAGTGATAGACGGACATATTTCCTACAGGGACAAAACGGCCGAGAATATTTACAACATGTTTTACCAGAGGAGAAATTTACACAGGAGTGCGTATCAACATAAGATTGTAAATATAATTTCAGAAATGTTCGTTCAAGCTCTTTTGCATGCCAACGACCATATTACCCGTATTGGTTCGGATGGAAAGATGTGGAGTATCTCTAAATCTATAGGTGACATGAAAGCCTATTCACAATTTACCGACAACGTTTTCGAAGAAATACTTTACTCAACATCAGAAGATTTGAAATACTCCAGAGAAATCTTGGAGAAGATAATACGACGGAATTTGCATATATTCATTGGAGAGGTTCCCTTACCCCTCACATTTAAGAAAGAAATTGAAAAAATTGAAGAAATTGAAGGAATTAAAAAAATTAAACAAGATATATATGTAAACGACAAGGAATTAGACGATCAATTAATAATTTGCAAAACTAATCTTAACTATGGCAGCAAATCCGATAACCCTGTTGATAAAGTTAGGTTCCATTCCAAGGATGGCGAAACCAAAAGCCTCTCCCAAGATATGATCTCCCACATGCTACCAAAAACCTTTGCTGAGACATATGTACAGGTTTTTGTGCAAGACTGTTCCTATTTTGAGAAGGCAACAGAAGCATTTAAGAAATGGCAAGAATCGTTGAAAAAAGATTAAATTATTTAATTCCAAAGATTTATGGGTAACAAAACAACTGTTTTAACGTTATTTTGCTTTCAAATCTGAAAAGAAATGTGTACTTTTTTTTTTTTTTTTTTTTTTTTTTTTTTTTTTTTCGGAAAAAAGGATGTGATGGAAACAAAAAAGTAAAAACACTTAAAATTGTATAAAAATTATTTTATGTTCAAATTAGTTGAAAGATTGAAGAAAATTATGATTTTTTTCCCATCCAAAAGGACCGGTGACATTTGGTTTGGAAAGTTTTTACATTTTATAAAATGTTGTAAGGGTTTGCGTAGAAATTTTTTGAAAATATCTCCAAAATCAACTAATTATTAAATTTTAATGAAATTTTTCAGGCCTTTCGTGAAGGAAATTTATTTTTGCTAAAAGTATTTTTTAAGAAAGTCTTATCTAATTTTTATGAAATTTAAAAAAAAAAATCAGGTGAAACAATAAACATAAAATGATTATTGTCATTATTTCATAAATCTCCGCAAAGTTTAAACAAAACAAAACAAAACAAAACTTATTGCTTTTACAATTCGTTAATTTTTTAATTAATTTATGTCGATTATTTTTATCCCGCCAGAGTAAAATTGTTAATTTCTTTTCATATTTATTTTTTTTAAGTAACAAATGCTTAGTTGTTAAATGACATGCGTACAAAGAAAAGTTTCTGAAATATTATCACTTTTACTAACTTTTACTTTATTATTTATCTTTATTTATTTTTTGATAATTTCTTTCCACTCTTCCACTAGTGACTGACTATAAAATGAAATTTGTTCACAAAATCTCAAAGAATGAAAATCATAATTTATTTTAATTCAGATGGGAAAAGATTTTAATAGATTTAATTAGTAAACACCTAAATTCACTTTACTAAAAATGAAGGTAAAAAAAACTGAATGAATGTCATCCCAACAATTTCTTTTATTCAAATAATTTGAATCGGTTACACCGGTTTAGCGGTGTAACAGATATACTCAAACAGCTGATGGTGCATTTTAAGGGTAAGAATTTCAAGGTTCAAAGGGTTACGTCCGGTAATAGCAAAAATAAGTGAAATTTTAACAGCATAAAACTAAAAGGAAAAAATATTGATCAAACAAATTAAATGAACAAACAAGTGATGTCCTTTGATAGTACAACACTGGAAACGATACTTGCTAATGACTAACTGTAAAAGAAATTATACAAGGTTGGGTATTCAAAATTATTTTTTAAATTGTATTCTATAGATTTTAAATGTAGAACAAGTCTTAGGAGAGAAAAAAATGACAATATTCAGTTATCTTCAAGATACGCACGATGATAATGATTATTCCTGAATGAAAGTTTTCAAATTTCATCATTAAAAAAAGTTAATTCATAGTTAACAAAAATAAAATGTTCATATTGAGAGATGCCCAAAATAATTTATTGTAAAAGAAAATTATTTAAGAATTCAGATAAAAAAAAAAGTTTATTTTCCGAAAAATGCAGATAAAAAAGGCGTACGAGGCAACTTGATAATTTGAACGGGAGTGTGTGTATCTTTATTTTATGCAATTTGTTGTACGGTTCAAACAATTTATATATCTCCTCTCAACAAGTTACAATTGTTTTTTTCTTTTAGATTTTAAATTTTCCAGGCAATTATGTTCCATCTGATTTTTAAAACGTATAAATTTCATTAAATTAAATAATAGGTGATTTACTGCCTTTTTAAAAAATATATATTTTGGAAAGTTTTTCTCATGATCCCATTTGCAAAATTAAATTCCTTTTTAATGAATAAATCCTGCAAACTTCATAAAAATCTAATGATTTAGTTGATTTGAGGGAGATTTTTAAAATAAACGTTTTCGCTGATTTCGTAATCCTACCAACTAATATCAATATTTTATTGATTAATAATCAAATATTTTACTAACTGGTGTTTAGACACATCTAAATAATATCATTCCACATCATCTTTTATTGTTGATATTAATTAGGTAAAATTACGTGTATCCATTCAATCTTTCTTTTTAACTAATTGTACGATGTACAAAGATTTTGATGATATAATAAACTTTTATACGAATAGTAATCATTAAGAATTCGCTCTTTGAATTGAGAGAGAAAATTCGGTATTTGATATTCTTAACGATTACTTAAATTTTAAGTCTTTTTCATCATATCACTTTTTTATTTAAATAAATAAAAACATTTCTATGTTTTTCAAATACCCATAATAGTTGTTACATTTGTATGTGAATTTTATACACTACGTAACACTAACTATTATTTGTTATGGGTAGTGAGTATTAATTTAAATATTTCTAATTTAATTTTCATAATGGCAACATCTTTTTACATCAATTCTAGAAGTGATTTTAACTTATGAAAAATTGTTGCAGTAAAATTATACAAAGTATAATGTTTCTAGCTTATTTTTATCTATCTTTTAAAACATTGTCATGCTTTTGTGATCTCATTTATTTTTAAAAAGTATTTATTAAATTATTAAACTAATATTTATTAATTGGAATAAAAAAATTTATTCAAATTGATTGCTTTCACCGAGTTTTAATTTTCACAGACTATATCAATTTGGTATACGAGTGAATGTAGTATTTTTATCTTTTTTTATTTTATTTATTTATTTATTTTTAATGCCAATGGAATTGAATACACTACAGTAACATTAAACTGTTTTTCTTATATATGAATTGATAAATGCTTTTGTTTATAACCACCTAGTTTATACGACACAGGTAAGTACTCAGTACTGTAGGTACCACCAGACCGTTTATGCCATCTTGAATAAAACGGAAATAGATATTTCCGAACTTTGTTTATCAAAAATCTCGTAAAAAAAAGATCGTACAGGGTTGTTACAAAGAAAAATAGTTAATTCAAAGATCAAATTATCCGATTGGGAAAAATTACATCGTTATCTTAAAAAATAAACAAACCTGCCCGTATTACATGCGAAAGGTAATTTTCAGACCGTAATATAGACAGAAAAGTTACTAATTATTTCCCTTCTACAATTAACCAGTAAAAGTATGGATAACACTAATTTAACTTTTTGTCTTTGCATATTCAATAACCGATTTATTGTTTTCAACGATTTTTAAGATATTCTTTTTTTTTATCTTGAAATATTATCTAGAATTTTTTTTGTGCATTCGAAAGAAGAAATATTTTAAAAAGTCCTGATGATTTAAAAAAAAATTCAGCTTGGGAAAATAATGAAAATTATGAACGAAAAACAATGTTTTTACTATTAACATGAATAAAAACTTGAAAAAATTTAATAGTAAAATATCACCGTGAAATTGACGTTAAAAAATGTCTTCGGTTTTGGTATTACTTTTTAAAATCGAAAATGAAATGAAAATTTGAATATTTTTTCTAAGGGAAAAACTGATAAAATAATCCTGTAAACTTACTTTGTATTCTAATAGCGAAAAAAATTATCTTATTTAACTTTTTTGAACAAAGAAAAACAAACTTCGGTTGTTATTCAGAAGCGTCTCGTCTCTTTGTAAAACAAATATTACGGTTATGCCCTTCCATATATTCTAAGAACCAAAAATTACTATTCAACAATAAAAATTACAAATTCTTTTAAAAATATTAATCGAGCACGGATCGGACCAACTTTTAGTTCACCTGAATTCTAAAATTCATGTTTTTAAATATCAGTGAAAATTTTGATTTTTTCCACAGGAAAAAAAAAAATTTTAATTTATTTCACGCAGAAAATAAAAATTTAATCACACAAAAGATTGAAAATCTCGTAAAAATTAATTTCTTAAAAAAAATTTTTTTTTTTGACAATTTAATAGAATATAGTACATACCAATTACATAAGAAAAAAAAGTTTTCAAATATTAATATTATGACATTTTTTTGCACTTTTTATTTCCAATTTCATTATTTTTCCTAAAAAAACTATAATTCGGTAAGTTATACAATTTCATTGATATAGTTATTCAGACTCTTATCTTTATAGAAAAAATACCAAATTTTTTCCACATCATTTTTTTTTTATCTCATAAAATAAAATAGGGGGGGATAGACATCGTAAAAAAATATTTCCCCTAATATATGTTAGAAAAAAACTATTTCAGATGTATTTACATCCAATGGTAAACATTTATGGAAATTTTCGTGAAAATCGGACCATTAATTGATTTTTCATAGAATTTTTAAAAAATCCTCTTATCGTAACTTGTTTTTAGCTACGTTAAATTTCAGTTGATTTAACAGTGCAAATGAAAAACATTGTTTTTCAATCATAATTTCATTATTTTCGTATGCTGATAAAAAATGTTAAAAATCATCAGGAGTTTATTTAATGTTTTTTCTTTCGAATGGAAAAAACTTTTCAAGAAAATATTAATTTTTCTGCAAGTTTCATTGTGTTAAATGTAGGGGGGGTAAATTGCACAGGGTCAAATTGGTGGTACCTACAGTACTGGAACATTTTTTTCAAGATTTGATGATCTAACTTTCTTGTGGCTAAAAAAAAGGTCATAACTTTTGTTGTGGCTATGAAATTTTCAGCTTTATACAGTTAATACAAAGAAATGGTTAAGAAGCTACAAACAATTTTTACGTCATAGATGTATTTTACAAAATGAAATCCCTACCCCTGACTGAAAAAAAAAATTACCAAAAATCAGAATCATCCGATTTTAATGAAATTTTCAGTGTTGATTTATCAATGAATGCATTTTATAATGCATCAGTTATTTTATTTAAACACTTTCTGATTATTTTTTTTAAGTCATTTAACTTTACCCCCCCCCCCACACACACACACACCTTATTTTTGTGGCGCAAAATATCGGTGGGGTACTAATTTTTGCATAAATAAAAAGATAAAAGACTGAGGGTGTGAATAGAAAAAAAAGATTTTTTAAGGAAATATTTTGGAAGAAAATAAGTACTGAAAATTAAATGTAAAAAAAAAAATTTTTTTTAATATTTTTTAATTTTGATATTCTTTAATTACTCTGTTGCATATGAAATATATTTTTTCTTTTAGATTATCAGTGAAATAATTATACATCGACATTTGTTCTGTTTAAAAGGGTGGAGGCCTAACTTTTAAACTGAGATTTCTCCATTAATTATTACATCATCCTACTAAAGTAAGCTTGTTATTAAATAAGTATTATGGGTATTATATATTTTGAATTTTATTTATTAATTAGGTATATAAATTGTTGTGCGTGACGATACTATGGATGAGTCTAACAGTAATATTTTAAAGAATTTTGATTTATTTCCATTGAATCTGTTTGTTTGAAACGATTCAGAAATTTAAAAGCAAGGTAAGTTCATTTCTTTATTACTATTTTTTAATTAAAACATTGTAATGCAAAATAAATCAATTTTAACAGCAAGACTTGCCCTAAAAAGTTCTCAAAAGGTGGGGGCGCAAGTAACCTGAAAGAAATCTTCAATTTTTAAAATAAAATAACATGCATTATAGAATTCATTGATTAATAAGTCAAATGAAAATTTTATTAAAATCGGGTAATTTCCTAATTTTTGGTAATTTTTTTATTTATCAATCTGGGTTTAGTGAATTGTCACTTATCGGCTATCATAGTTTTAACATATCCCGCTAAACTTTAGACTAAAGGAAAACAAGTTTTGCAGACTGCATGTTTGGAGCAAAAAATATTATATTTAAATAAATATCAACAAGTTAGTAATTTTTCAGTACATAGTGTATTTAATGTTTTTTTTTATTGATTCCTAAGAATAAACATAAGTTTTTTTTTTTTTAATCACATATTTTGTAAGTATGTGACTTAGTGTTGGATTTCGTTAATTTTTGGTCTAATTTGATGTTTAGAATGTATTAAAAATTAATTATTTTGCTTGCTGCTACTTTTCGACTAAAACAAAAATTTGACCTTTAATAATTGATTAATTAATTTTAATTTGTTTTTTATGTGAAAATTTGTGCTTAACTTGTTGGTCCCAAAGGTTAAGATAACCTGAGAGACACAAAGTTTAGAATACACTTACATTTTATTTTGATATCTGTGATATCCGCCCCTACAGAAATGTGTTGACCAAAATGGCTTTCCTATAATTTCAAAATGGTTCGCACGTGTGCATAAAAGCCATACAGACTCACAGGTGATTTTAAACTAGTCTTTTATTTTGTTCTCACAATGGAGCCGTCGAAACTAGAAATCAAACAAAAAACTTTGTAAGTCTCAAATATACAAAAAAAGTAACAATAAAACAAACAATAAAACAAACAAATTTCACACCAAAAAAGTTTACGCCTCGTAGTTTACTAAAAATTCTAAATATAGAACATTTAAGCTTAACTATGAATTACAAATTCAAGGAGCAATATCAAAAGGGTTTGTGGTATTTAACTTAAATAGCCGCAAAAGGCACAAACAATGTGTTAACTAGGGTAAAAGGAAGTAATTTACCATATAAGACAATTCTCATTTAACAGGAAAAAAATAACACGTTTCGAACTTACAGAACAAATACAATTTCAAGAAAAGAATGGAAAAAAATAGTTTACCTTTGTTAGCACAATAGGGGTTTGGATATGAACGGGACTATATCTTAGTAATTCTGTACTAAGAGTGCGATAACTAATTTTACCGCCCAAAAATGCTCTACATTGAGAGCCCAAAAAGTTGTGACTACACCATAGTCACCTCAAAGGGAAAGGAAGAATTTTGGTGGAACTCCCTTAGCCTGACTATACCAAATTACTACGCCAAATCCAAAACACCATAAAAACTCATTTCTTCACTAAACTTTTGCTTTTACTGCCTAACAGCAGTGATTCTCTTTTACAAAGCTACACAAAGGCAAACAAGTATTCCACCAATCTCAAAAATGTATTTACCCATACTTTTAGGTTTTTAAACCCAACAAACTATTTTCTCTAAGGGAACTTTCTTACAAGTGGGATGACCAGGTCACAGGGTACATTTTGGGGAGAAGGAAGGCATAAATCAGGCCTGTTGACCACAACAAAAAATACTACTACTACAAGCTACTACATAGCTGCCTACAACAGCAGCCACAATATCAGGGATGAATGCAGTTAAATTTTTTTGTTATACAACATTGATGTTAGTAAATTTTCTTCTGAGATTGTATTTTTATTTTTAGCAATGAACTTGTATCAACACAGATTTTCAAATTGTCAAGTAGATTAAACTTAATTCACTGTTTTGCAATTACACGTATTTTCTCTCCTTCACACAGAATCGATTGTTGAGTATTGACACTGATAAATAATTTATAATTCTGTGTGTGATGTGTGTGTGTGTGTAGTAGCTACAGCATTCATAGTATAGAATCTATTATAACCAAGGTGGAGTGGGCATTTGGTAAGGATGAACGATGAGCGACTTCCCAAACAATTGTTCTATGGGAAACTTGTGAACGGAAAGCGTTTGACTCAAAAGCCTAAGAAGAGGTACAAAGATTGCCTGAAGTCAACCTTGAAAAAGTGTAGCATCGACAAGAAAACCTGGGAGAGCAAAGCTTTGGGCAGTGGAGAAAAACTTTGCAGGAAGGCACAAAGACATTTGAGACCAACCGTAGGCAACATGAACGATTAAAGCGAGATGTTTGCAAGGGAAACGTTAATAAAACGGACGACCAAGGGCTTCAAATCGGTCTACTATGTGAACAATGTGGAAGGCCGTGTCTGGGCAGAGCTAGCCTGATGAGTCACCAAACTATGCATCGCCGAAATGGACCAATAAAATATCCTGTGCTTCCTGGAATAACTTGTGAATGTGGGAAGAAGTGTAAGACTTTAGTTGGACTAAAAAGCCACATTCGCGCAGCTCACCATTGAACTTTTTGAAGCTCATCGTTGTATTCTTTGAACTCCTGAACTTTATTTTATCTAATTTTTTTTATATCAAGCAATGGCAATACTTGAACACGAGTTTGCTGCCATCATCAGTACCTACAGCAACACTTACAAAATGAATATATGATGTGTGCAACAGCTGATAACATTCAACTTATGGGAAGTGACTCTGATGGTGTTAGTCACTCAGACTAACCTTATTTAAGTGACCCATGTCTATATTTGTAGCAAGATGGGTATTATCCTGAGCGAGAACTACTATATTAGAAAAGAGAGAAATAAGAGATAGTAAAGGTTTAAAAAAATAGTGATGAGCACAAAACCGTTGTCGTGATTTTGACCGGGGCGTGACCCCCCCCAAATGGAGAATTGAGTGTCAATCGGAAGTCTTGGGTGTTGACCGGAACCGGAAGTCACGTGGTGACGTGGAACGACGAAGAAAAATACCTGCCTCTTTGTGCTTTCCGACATCGTAGGGTACGGACCAGAACTTGGGTCCCTTGTGGGATCACAGTAATCTAGCAGTGTTCTCTCTCTCTCTTTCTCTCTGCCTTTTCCTCCTCTCCAACACAGCCCACGAGACTAGCCTGGAAATAAAAGCTAAGCAGCTTGTGAAGATATATTTCTCGCGTTGTACTTTTTTATCGACAAAATGACCGCCACGTGCAGAACACCTTTTTAGTGTCGTGAATTTGGAGGTATGTTGACAAGACCCGCGATACAACGTATATCGATATTAGAACGTTACGTATATCAGCTTTGGGTATCGTGAATACAACAGATACCGCTACGTTACATATTTCACCGCTTCAAAAAAGGAGATTATTGTTTGAGATACGTTAAAGAAGTACTGATTCTATTTAGCATTGCTCTTACATTCTAATCAAATCCCTGATTAGAAAATTAAAAAGTTTTGTTATCTTCAAGATACCTACTCCCAGATTTTTCAGTTTTTTGTTTTTTTTGTAAAGAAATATGATATGAGCACAACATTTTAGTCACTTATCAGGGTCTCCACCAAGGTTATCAAGTAGGACTAAGTTTTTGCCCTTTCCATTTTTCTTATCTCTCTACCCCCACCCTCCCTCACACATCTCTCCCTCTATCTATCATGATAAAGTCATGCTGACAACACCCATTCTCGCTAGATCACCGAAGTTAAGCAGTGATGAACATGTTCAATACTTAATTGGGTGACTACTTAAGCAACCACAGACAGTGCAGTCCTTTGTTCATCAAAATGACGTGATTTGGCATTAAATGATAATATGCTGTAAAACAACCAACAACGAACAAACTCTCTTTGCAGTCAGCTGCTCTGTCAAACATCCAAAATTCAATTTGACTTTTAAGTTTATCAACAGAGCAATTAGTAAATACCACTAAACACTTCAGTATGTAATCATAAGCTTTCATCCCATCCTCCCCTGAGTGGTTTAGATTCTCACCATAGCCAGTTGTGAGTGATGTTCTCAAACCAGACATTTGTGTTATTGTTATATGGTCCCTTTTTATATTGTACTGATAATGGCAAAACACTTTTTGCAGTGTCATCAAGTCATGTTGTAATGACTTTGTCCTGTTTGTTTCACAATTGTTGTGCAACATATTCAGGTAAGAAAAAAAGAAGTGAAGAAGAGAGGAAAAAAGCTGCCACAGAAAAGAGAGCTAAAAGAAAGGAGAAACAGCAGCACCCCCAACACTTACAGAAAACATCACCTTTTGTTTGCAGCCATTGCACCAGAGATTATTGATTATTCATCGACATAGACACGTGGGAGGCTTGTGCAGAAGACCGTGCAACCTGGCGCCTCCTCGTCAAACAAGGAACAAAAAGAAGTGAAGAAGAGAGAAAAAAGCTGCCACAGAAAAGAGAGCTAAAGAAAGGAGAAACAGCAGCACCCCCAACACTTACAGAAAGCATCACCTTTTGTTTGCAGCCATTGCACCAGAGATTATTGATTATTGATCGACATAGACACGTGGGAGGCTTGTGCAGAAGACCGTGCAACCTGGCGCCTCCTCGTCAAACAAGGAACAAAAAGAAGTGAAGAAGAGAGGAAAAAAGCTGCCACAGAAAAGAGAGCTAAAAGAAAGGAGAAACAGCAGCACCCCACACTTACAGAAAGCATCACCTTTTGTTTGCAGCCATTGCACCAGAGATTATTGATTATTCATCGACATAGACACGTGGGAGGCTTGTGCAGAAGACCGTGCAACCTGGCGCCTCCTCGTCAAACAAGGAACAAAAAGAGTGAAGAAGAGAGGAAAAAAGCTGCCACAGAAAAGAGAGCTAAAAGAAAGGAGAAACAGCAGCACCCCCAACACCTACAGAAAGCATCACCTTTTGTTTGCAGCCATTGCACCAGAGACTGCCATTCGAGGATCGGTCTGCCACAGATCTGAAATTCTTTGTTATTGCCACACCGTTTGTTATCTGATTCACTTTCTACATTTGAACATTAATCTACGTTAAATGTCCACTGTTGACAAAATATATTGGCTACATTGGCAAATGTCATGCAAATTTAATTTGGGGAAGCTATGGATTCTGACAAACACTGGACCAAACAACAAATCACAGGCTCATTGAATAAACTGCATCTATTCTTAACCTTCACATCTTGGAATGCAAAAGAACTACTGGAGGATCAAGTCTCCAATAAGCACCCTAACTCAGACCAGTAATAAAAAGACAGTTTTGCTTCTCATTGCAAAATTCCGATTATTTGTACACAAATCAATAGACAATTTTTTAATTAAAAAAGTATTTATTTATTAAAAAATAGAACTATTACAATATTAATTAATTGTTAGTGAAAAATTAATTTTTCACATATGCTAACAACAACAATATGAAATAATTTTTTTTTTTAATTAAAATCAAAAACTATTTTGATATAAAAACATTTCTTTGGTTTGTTAATAAACATGAATTAAATTTTTAAAAATCTTACTGTGAAATTCTCAGGTCAAAAAAATCATCTGTTGGTTTGTTTACAGAAGTTTGCAGTGAGAAGCAAAACTGTCATTTTTTGATTGCTTATTGGAGACTATCAGAATTACTGGTGGCAGTATCATTTTTGCCAATATGTGAAGAATAATATTTTCTTTCCATGAATAGAGTTCCTTTTTGATGTGAGCTGCTCACAAGGACACGTGCACTGAAACATCCGGGTATTTTGAGATAAAAAGGAGAACACACCTCCTTTTTTTCTTTAAGCAACTCTAGTCCACCATAAAGGAAAAAGAATAATCGTTATAATTCTTAAATATACAAACATTTTGGAAAATACAAAATTGTGCATTTTTAATCATGCATTTTTAGATAGCAAAAATAAATCTTTATTCATGACAGAAATATTATGTACAACATGCCACCTTCCAGACAATTAACATAGATACACCCAGTTCCCATTCTCTTGACCCTTGGCAGCCAATCCACACATATAGGTCTGGGTTACTGGCCCAGCAAGGCATAATTTTTCTTATTAGCTGTTTTCAGCTAAACACAACAACCAACCACTTATGGAAACCCTTATGTAGTACAGCATTTCCTGGACACAGCTATTCTTAGCTTTGCAGTTAGAGCTCCACAGAAGTACTGACTGCACAATTTACAAATCTATTGATTCCATAGGTATCTTACCTATTGCGGGCATGCTGTTCATGCCTGCCATCATCTGCGATAGGTGCCTACATTGGCTTGACAACATCAGAAGGATGGACAAAGGCCGCATCCCCAAAGACCTACTGTATGGCGAATTAGTGGAAGGCACCCGACCAGTAAGGAGACCACGCCTGCACTTTAGGGATGTCTTTAACAGAAGCATGAAGACATGCCACATTAACACCAGCACATGGGAGGCTTGTGCAGAAGACCGTGTTACCTGGCGACTCCTCATCAGACAAGAAACGAAAAGGAGTGAAAAAGAGAGGAAAGAAGCTGCCACGGAAAAGAGAGCCAAAAGGAAGGAGAGACAACAACAACTCCAGCAAGCATCACTGTTTGTTTGCAGTCACTGCTCCAGAGACTGTCATTCAAAAATTGGTCTGTTTAGCCACTCACGCAGTTGCAGATAAAAATGGAAGGATGCCAACAACTTACCTATTGCAATTAGATGCAGCAATGGTGGAACCCTCTCAATCATGCTACTGTATCACTAGCTCTACTCTTCCCATATAAACGTATACAACCTATACAAGAGACTTACACATACTCTCTCTTCCCACATAGTGCCGTGCAAAAGAAAGACTTTATGTCATTATCAAACTTCTTGGGGGTTATCCCATACTGGCTACTATTTATCAGCATTCATGGCAGAGAACACCATCATCCACAGCATCCATGCAAGCTAGAAAGAAACTATTCATCTACTGCATCTATTTTCTGTCTGCACCAAAACTTATCTCCCTTTATCAAACAGACATTCTCACTATTTTGCCTTTTCTATTCTATTCATGAACATTCGCTTTTACTTGGTTTGTTTTTTGTAAAGTTTTTAAATGCCATCCTTGGCCAGTTGAAAAGGGCTTAAAGTAAGTCCTGAGTTATGGAATCCTTTGGTGAGCGTAGAAGTCCTATCCTGCGTATTGGTAAAGGTCCAGTGATTTAATCCTATGTCCATCGTCCATGAAGGTCTCAGTAAATATATTCAGTAGGGTCGGTTTAAGTATTGTATCAACCTCAGAGTACTGCCAGTGATTGGCCAAGAGTTTGATCACATCGTTCTGGCCGAGTCTATAAGTAGGAGTGGGCAAATTACACAGTTTTGATGGCTATCACAATGCAAGTGTAAAGTAAAAAGAAGGTAACTGTGGTGTTGTTTGTTAACCTGTGATTAATTCTTAATATTTCAGGATACAAATCTCTTCTACAGAAGATCACCAGAATTGAAGTTGTTGCTAGTGGCTGTTCATTTGTTCTCTATCATGCCTTCCAAATTCTGTGTGTGGGTGTGTGTTTGTGTCTGTCCTTTTTTTCTTTTTTTATTATTATTCCAGATCTGGCTTGCCTGAATTTTTTTGTTTGCTAACAGGACCATCTGATCCTTTTTTTATTTTTAATGTGTCTGTGATTAACATTACAGATTTGGTTGGTTATTTATGGGTGTGGGTGTGTAAATTTCATGTCTATCAAAATCAACTTTTGTTTTTAAGCCTTTTGTTTATCAGTCATTTCTTTACTCTTTATCACCCTGTCTTTGTTTCCTCCCCTGCATTACCATGCACCTAACCCTAGTACCTATATGACTACCCCAACCCTATTGCCCTTATGGCAAGACCCAACCCCTTTTTATCATATATGTGCTAGAAGGCAGTGGCTGAGAATCTTCATGTCCTGGGAATGATGTTAAACTCTATCTGATGGTGAGGTTCCAGTTTTGGAGGTTTGGGGAATGTGAAGCACCCCTTCATCACCATTGCTTCCTAGTCCACTCTGACCTGGAGTGGTAGTACCTGTTAGGGTCCCATCTATAGTTAAATAGAATGTATTTATAAAAAGAAGTGGGTATCCATTAAGAATGAATTTATTTCAAAACTTTATCGGCATTAAATGACCCACTGAGGTTGATATGCCATAAAACAAACCAAACCAAACCAACCTTTTCATAAAGTTAATAGAAGTTTGAGCAATGACATTTTTTATTCTGCATTTTTCTCCCCTTTAGTGGCAGACCCTTTGTGATAAAATTGCTAATAAATAGGAAATGAATAAATGAAATTATTATTAATACTAGCAAATATATGCACCCTCCGAGTGCAAGTATTTTAGTTAAATTTTATAATAAAATATGATATTAAATTAGAAAGGCTAATGAAACTGAATAAGAATGCAGATAAAAAGATTTGGAACAGAGGGGGTATGATCGAAAAATAGAACAACTTTGAAACTAACTATTCCATCATTTTCCATTACTCCCCTCTTTCATTGGTACATTTTCGTAATTTAACTATTTAGTTAAAATAGGAAGTAAAGGATAATATTACAGTTATTTCTTCTTGTAAATAAATGTCTTTTAAGATTTATCCACGAGATTTTTGTTTATATTTCTTAAGATAAAACCAAACAATTAGAAATCAATAATACCAAGCACATATTTATTAAAATAAAATTTTAAATATCAATATGCAAATTAGCCTTCTCGTTCAAACTGTAAACCGCTATTTTTTGTATAAAAAAATTCAATTGCATGTTATTAGTACGTAGATATGGTCAACAGTATTAATAATGTAAAACAATTTTTATTAATAACTGAAGGTTTAAAAGAATGAAATCATGGAGAATTTGACGTAAATAATTAAGGGAATTGTGACTTGAGTAGTAATATAGTTTCGGTTATAGACAGAAAAACACACAATCTCAATTATAATAAGACTAGCACAGTTATGCACCTTCCAGGCATAAGTATGTAAGTTTTAATGTAATGAAATATATTAAATTAGAAAGTCTATCAAAATTTGATAAGAACACATATAAAAAGATTACACTTATTTTAATTATATTAATAGGTTTCTATATAAAGTTATTCATAAGATTTATTTTAATGTTGGAGAATAAAACAATAATATTAGGAATCAATAACATCAAGTAATTATTTATTTAACATGGTTTTATTAAAACTAATATGTAAATTAACCCAACAATATATTATGTAAACCTTTATTTTAGTGGTATATAAGATGTATTGCAGGACTTTAAACACTAATAACATGATCTGTTTGAGGCAAATCTAACTCAGATTTTCATAGATACATCATTTATAGATAAGATTTATTTGGTAATTTATGAGGAAGTGCGTCCCGGTCTCCCGCCCCAAAAACCGCTACCCAGTGACTATAAAAATAACATCCCCAGCTCTTCGTAATTCTTGTTTATTTATCGTAATTTGTTGTAATTCTTGTTAATGTTTAGATATGAAGATGGATATATAGTTTTGAATAGACTGAGATAGATAGATAGATAAACAAACAAAATAATATAGATAGATACAAACAAATGGAGATAGATAGATTTTTTTCGACAAGTAAATGTATTTTGGGGGGTGGTCGCTTCTTTTTTTGTCGTAATTCTTGTTTATTTAAACTAAAAACAAGACATTAAACAAACATGAATAAAAAAAATCTTAGTATTTAAAGTAATATAGATAAATATGAACAAATTGAGATAGATGGATAGTTTTGAATAGACTGAGCTGGGTTGTTATTTTAATAGTCACTGGGCAGCAACTCTTGAGGCAGGAGACCGGGACGCACTTCCTCATAAATTACCATTTATTCTATATATTAATGATTTTGACTATAAATTAAATACACATTGAAAAACTTACACAATTCCTGAGGGTATTGTGATGTAAACAGTGACATAGTTTTGGTTAAAGATAGACATCGAATCTCCATTATAATAAGATTATCATCATTATTATTATTGTTATTATTATTATAAAATTTCTATCATAATAGAATAACTAAAAAGCTCTCAAGGTCATTGGCAGCAGTGAAAGAGTGTTGCATGTCATGGACTGCTCAGCCACCTGTGTTCCATCCTTAATCATCATGTGTCATTATCCACACCCAACAGGTGGCCCCATTGGGGGAGGCTTACCCCTCTGCAGAGATGCAGTATGTGAATTCTAAAACCCCAGCTGACAGGACTATTTTTCTTTAGTGTTGGGTTTTATTACGCCAGTAATAGGTAGTTTGAATTCTCAAAGTGGTTGGTATTAATGATAGAGGGTTAGAGTGGGAGAGATAAAAATTGATTATATAAAAAATGAGACAACAACTGTATCCTTGTATGACACTAGGTGAATCCCCATCAGAGGCTTGACAACAGTTGACACGAATGAGTGGAATTGTTTAAACATTATTTTGATAATTTGATATAAATTGTTTTGATAAATATTATAAAATTAACTAAGATGATCACAGAAAATTGTTTTTGATAAATATTGGAATATGAAATTTGATCAATATAAATTCTTTGATAAATATTATAAAATTAACTAAGATGATCACAGAAAATTGTTTTTGATAAATATTGGAATATGAAATGAGAACTGAATTTATTGTTCTGAAGGTTAAATTTTCTGATAAAAATCTAACAAGTACAATTTAATTTTTTTTTTTTTTTTTTCTGATAATGATTGTCTTCCAGGACATTCAGCTTTTGATAAACATGCTATTGTTTCAAATTTCTTTTAGCAATCATAGTTCAATTGTTTAGTTTATCACGGTTTTTAGAAAAGTATTGTAAAATGCCATTGCACAACAATGACTTTTATTTTGCTTGATTCGAGCACAGAAAATGTTTTCTCAACAGCTATAGTTTTTGGTACTATGACTGACAGTGGAATACCTGGTGCTGCTGAAGGCCTTAATAATAAATTTTAAATTATATATTATATTTTTTGCTTGAAGGCAATTACAATGCATGTATCGCATAAAATTTGATACTTTTTTAAATAGAAAATGAACTTGACAAGTGTAATCCCGGCAAAGGATCACTTGGTGTGTAGAACATTGTACAGACTGTTTCAACTTTATTAAGTCTCATCAGCGATGTATACTAAATTGAAACCGGGGCCTCAGCAGGCATAGTCAAAGACAATATTGCCTCGGCCACACTACACAGCGAACAATCCCTGCGAAATTAACCTTGTCAATGATACTTACACGTCTCTACCATAATAGGTAAGGGGATGTTTCTCTACAAAAGTGTGCATCATAAGAGCCAATATTTTGGTTTTTTAATACATTTTTTTAAATTGCCAATTCCTTTTGTAAACACACTTCTGTTACTATTACTACTACTACTACTAATAATAATAATAATAATAATAATGAAGTGTTTACTACCACTCTTGAGAAAAAGAAGTCATGTCGCAATATAAAGGATGTGTTTGTGTTGAGTCATTGGTTCTATTTAGTGGTTACTATTACTACTACTACTACTAGTGATAATGATGAAGTGTTTACTACCACTCTTGAGAAAAAGAGTCATGTCGCAATATAAAGGATGTGTTTGTGTTGAGTCATTAGTTCTATTTAGTGGTTACTAAACTTTCTATTAAAACAGAAATATTCCATAGCTTAAAAAAATATTTAGCTGTTGAGAATTTTTCAAGTCCAGAGCCCCATGCCTATTAGGATTTATCAATAAATGGCTAAAAATGTCCTTTTCATTTAAAGTTACCTGTTATTTCCCATAAATCAAAGACTTCTAAATATGTTTAATAATACATTTAAACAATTGGGGTAGATTAGGAAAATGAATGTGACTTCCGGCCGGGTGGAATCAGGTGGTATAGGATGTTAACAGTTAATTTGTGTGAAATGAATATCAAAAATGCTATTTGGTATTTAGACATAGATTAGTGTCTAATTCTTTAGAAAACAAAAGTTTATAAATAAATAAAAAATGTTCAATTATACACATTCAGTTGTGATAAAAATGACAATAAATATGAATGATACCCTGGATAAAAAAAAAAAAAAAGAAAGTCTAATGACCAAACTCAGCCAAACAATTCATCCTCATCAAGTTTAGAGAATTGAAATGGAAAACTTGGAAGCAAAAGCTGATTCAGCATTTTTGGAACTGATGTGTCTAATTAGAATAAGAAAATTTATGTAAAGTAGAATGAATATGTCTCCAAGATTAAAGATAATTGATTCCAAATATAATTCCTTCAGATCGGTGGCTTAAGTCTATTGACTTAAGTGTTATATACCCCTTTACATCTCGGGTATATAATTAGGAGTGAGTAGAGAGGAGAGGGGTTCTTACTTTGTCACTGGCCATCTTCCTCTCAGCTGATTCTTCCTTCTTCTGGGCTGGTTGTCTGTGCCTATTTCTTGGTTAATAATTAAGCAAGACTTATTTGTTTTTAATATTCTTTATTAAAAAAAACAACAGCCCAAAAGGGTTTCTAACCATGCGGTGAGAAGTCGGCATCTCAGGAGTGAATGACGCCTACATCTTTTTGATGTACATCTCCTTTTGACTAATGGCCAAAATCTGCTAACTCAACCCAATTTCAGTTCTCACGTCTTCTCGTTGGTGGAAGTCGGGGGGGGGGTGTTCAAGTAAAGGTCATTACCTATAACGGTAACTTTCCATTTACCGTCTCGTTATTTTAATTTTAACTACACTTACATACATAATTTGCAGGCTACCCACAAATTATGTAACAGAAGTAGCTTGATGGAAAATTCAGTCTATATCAAACCAATAAATAGAATGAAAACTATTAAGTCACTCCATCTCCACAGTTTCATGTTATGTAGAAAAATATACTTGTGAAAAATTGTAATCCACCAACTGGATGAAAACAATGTTGTTGCTATTGTTGATAAATAAATATTTGGTTTGGTTTGGTTTGTTTTGTTTTACGGCATTTCAACCTCAGTGGGTCATTTAATGCTGACAAAGTTGTGAAATAAATTAATTCTTAATAGATATTCAATTTTTTAATGAACTCATGTTTTTCTATTTAACCCATAGATGGGACTCTAACAGGTACTACCACTCCAAGTCAGAGTGGATCTGGGAGCAATGGTGATGAAGGGGTGCTCCACATTCCCCAAACCTCCAGAACTGGAACCTCACCATCAGATAGAGTTTAACGTCATTCTCAGGACTAAATATTTGGTTTCTTTATCATATTTATAATCATTAAAAACGTGAGACTACATCATTTAATGGTTTCTTTATCCTATTTATAATCATTAAAAACGTGAGACTACATCATCAAGAACACTTTTGATCCAGAACTTTGAGAAATCTTCAAATCTTAGACACATGGGTAAAGAGGTCACCAATGTGCAGTGATGTATACAGTTGAGTGTTATGGAATGGTGAACAGAAATAAGTGATGAATTACTATTTAAACTTGTATGGTCTGGATAAACAATGCCTAGCTGAGAGTTGTTTACGTTACAGAAGGGACAACTAAATTTGAGTGTTTTTTTTTCAAAATCCAAATTTTCAAAGCAAATCTCTGACGGTATACAATCGTTTTTATTTTACACATATATATGAAAATAATTCTAAGGATGTCTCCAATTAGGCATATAGTGCTTTTTTTTTTTTTTTTTTTTTTATCTTATATTATTTTTAATAAATTGCATTTAACTTTGGTCTATTGTAGTTTCACTCCCAAAGGTCAGAAAAGAAAAAAAAATTCTGCTTGTAGTTAAAAGTGTCTCCTATTTAAGTGTAAAATTTCAAGAATATTGATAAAGATTAACCCCTTTGATTTTACAAAAAAAAATAACACAGAAAATTTAACCGTGGAACAAAATTTGTATATAGCTTTTTTGGCCGCTTGAATCAAAAATACCGTTTAAACTCGCTGTAAAAAAAAAAAAAAGAATAAAGTCACATAAAAATGACATATTTAGAAAGATTATTTTCTTTTCTTTCAAGCCATATAATTATTATTTTAAAGATTAGATCATGAATAAGCGAGAAATTGCAAATTAAGCTATTGTGGTCGGAAAAACGAGTGCTGGGTGTTTGTTTACAAATAAAAAAATGAATAAATTTTAAGTATTTTTTTTGTAAAATTCAAACTTTGACACAAAAGCATGATGGTTAACCATCATGTAAATATCACAATGTATATATCAAAATAATTATTAGGGTATATAGTATCACGGACATAGTGTTTTTTTGTTTTTTTTCTTAGTTTATACTTTTTGAAAGAACTTGCGTCAACTTTCGTTGATAGTGGTTTCACTTCGGAAGATCAAAGAAGAAAAAACAACCTACACGATATAGTATAAAGTGTCTACTAATTAAGTGTTCAATTTCAAGAATATTGATAAAGATTATCCTCTTTGATTTTGCAATGCAAACTAATGACTAAAATTTAGGCTTGAAAAAAAATTAATATTTTTTGTTTTCAACCTTTCGGAGGAAAATACGGTTTTAAATCACTGTAAAAAATAATTCAATTGATAAAAACCCATGGAAATTACATATTTAGATTATTTTATTTTATTTCCAACCATATAAATATTTTAAAGATTGGTTCAGAAATACTCGAGAAATTGCAAATTTTACTGATTAAGGTCACAAATTTGAAAATGTCCGCATTTATCAGCTAAATGCTTGTAATGCTAGGAAAATATACAATTTCTGGCTAAACTGAATGAGAGAGTGTCATTGATATGAAGTATAAAAATGTTTATGGCTATAAATGTTAAGATAGACAAGGTCTTATCTATATTTTTCACATGTCCAGCTATATGTTGGATGTTCATAAGTAATGAATAAAAGGTTTTATTTATTTCTAAAAGATGGAAGAAAAAGAAATAGTGTACAGAGGCAATCAGAAATTGTCTTGATTTAAAACTCTTTTGCTTGTGTATTTATATCGGGTTCATATTTCCATTTAAAGCCTTTCCCCCCCCCCCCTGTTTTTTCTTTTTTATGTGACAGTCTGTTTGATCATACCTTGTATGTAACAACTATTTCAGCTGTGAGGTAAGGTCATTCAGTACTACTTAATTTCTAATAATTTCACATGTATACATTTCTTTTTTCTATTGCACAATAAGTTGGGAAATTACTTATTGTTGAATAATTCCTTTATCTATACAAATAAATAACAGCTGATATTTTAACATTTATATTTGAGTTTGTTCTGTCTTTTTAAAATAATTTCTATTCATTCAGTTGCAAAAAGTGAAAGGAACAGTATCTAAGAATTCATAAGTTTTTCTCAACAATAGTAAGTAAAATCAGCGGAGTGACCTATTGTTCGTATGAGCTGCACAGCAAGAGAATCTATCTACTTTTCACTCACGCTAGACCAGGGAGATTGTTTTTGCGGCTGTGACAGAGCGCCACACCTGCCATCTATCTAGTTTGTACAGAATTCTCACTAAACACATACTGATACACCACAAGTTAACCAGCCTGTCGGCTGGAGCATTAGAATACACCGTTTGTTTGTTTCTATAGAGGGGTAAAAAAAAACCCAATGGGGCCATCTATTGGCCTTGGGTGGCAAGCCATAATGCTTAAGGATGGAACCCAGATGGCTAAGCAGTCCATGTAACACTCTACTTTGGTCCTTACTTGGGCTAGACGGCGGTCAGAGAGGCCCCCTCCGATCAATCAGTTGGTCATGTCAAGCCCTAGCACCTATATGATTACCCCAACCCTATTACCTTTGTGGCCAGCTTCAACTCTTTTTATCATATAGGTGTTAGAAGGTGGTGGCTTAGGGTCTTCATGTCCTGGGAATGACGTTAAACTCTATCTGATGGTGAGGTTTCAGTTTTGACCTGGAGTGGTAGTATCTGTTAGGGTCCTATCTATGGGTTAAATAGAAAAACATGAGTTTATAAAAAAAATTGAGTATCCATTAAGAATGAATTTATTTCAAAACTTTGACAGCATTAAATGACCCACTGAGGTTGATATGCCGTAAAACAAAAACATAAGACCACTTTGAATACCAAGACAAAAAATGGGTTCGGAAAAATGATCCTTATGCCGATACATTTATATATTCTTGTCTGTAAAAGACATTGTATTGTAGAATTCTCTTGAACTTGAGAATCTTCAATAAACGTGGATCATGTGGTCCGAAAGTCTTGTCATCACCTACATATTTACTTTGGAGGTAAAAATGTCTCTTTAAACATTTTCTCATCCCGGATTCCTGCCCTTATTTACGCTATGTTTTTCCTTGACAGTGATAGGCACAAAAATGTCCGGACCATAGGACCTTTAGGCAATCCAGTTGTTTGTTAGGGTTAGGGTTTAGAGTTAGGAGTTAGTTTTATAATTTTTTTTTTAAATCTAAAAATCCTCTGTTAAAACAACTGGATATTGACAGTGTAAATGAAAAACATGTCCTTTCGTAATCGAGATCAAAAAGGGATGCCTAAAGGTCATATGGTCCATTTTTTTTTTAAAGGTAAAATAATTACATAACTTATATTATATTGTTAAAACTAAAAATAATGAAAGTTAAAACAGAGTGACTTTCAAACCAGCCTGTAGAACAATTCATAATTCTTAAGAATTTTAAGCCTGGATCAAGTTTTTCTTATTGTCTTATTCTGAATAAAATCATGTTGACTAAGTATACATAACTTGTGTTATCATTTCCACATGATGTCAACTATAAACAAACTAAAGTGTATGAGAATAGTAGTCTTTACTTTTACTACAAGTCAATTGTATTAGTCAATGCTTTGAACTACATATACACATTAATAATAGGTTTTGCCTGTTACAAGCAGGAGTTAACTTACTGTAATCACTGGGTAAGGGAAAATTGGAGCTTATGCTCTGTATTAAAACAATAACAATCAATAATTTTCATTTTATATCAACATGGGATATTTTGTCTGATTTGTACAGGTTTAGTTTCAATGCACAAATACTCCATTTAGGCCCTTACTTAGGCTAGATGGGCTGGTCACGTCAAGCCTTAGCACCAATATGATTGCCCAACCCTTTTTATCATATGGGTGCTAGAAGGCGGTGACTGAGGGTCTTCTTGTCCAGGGAATAATGTAAAACTATCTGATGGTGAGGTTCCAGTTCTGGAGGTTTGGGGAATGTGGAGCACCCCTTCATCACCATTGCTCCCGGATCCACTCTGACTTGGAGTGGTAGTACCTGTTAGGGTCCCATATATGTGTTTAAAAAAAAAAGTGAGTATCCATTAAGAATGAATATATTTCAAAACTTTGTCGGCATTAAATGACCCACTGAGGTTGAGATGCCATAAAACAAACCAAACCAAGCACAAATACTCAGCTGCAGAACTTGAACAAAATAAAAATAAAATAAAAACTCAACCATAAAATTTTTTTAACACATCAGTTTTATAAGTTGTACAAACAGTATGTCAAAGGAATTTTTGGACCATATTACCTTTAGGCACCCCTTTTTTATCTCGATTAAGAAAGGACATGTTTTTCATTTACACCATCAATATCTGGTTGTTTGTTAGGGTTAGTTTTATAATTTACAAAAAAACTAAAGCCACAGATCATCCAATAGACGTAGGGATGAGAGACCAAAAAGTAACCACTAATTTCTGGTGCAAATGCTTCTTGGAATTTTCACCAGAGCCCCTTTGGCTGGGTTGTGACCCTAATACCACTTTGAAATTTGATTTCAGAAACTATTTCAGTGATTTTTAAAATATTTGGCGTCTAGTATTTGAACTTGTCTCGTCGTATCCATTACACCCACACACGCCTCTGAAAATCCTTGTGTAATCAAGGTAGATGTACATTGAGTGGGAAATTATCAAATTAACCTTCAACTAGCCAGACTAAAATGGTAGATCTTGAGATCTATCATTCAAATGAATCAACAGTTTAATTTTCGTTGGAACAACTAAGTCAATGTCTTTCCATATCTCTCTCCTTTATTTTTGAAAATGTTAACAATTGTTTATTAAAATAAGCATAAGTAATCTTGTGACGGTGAACGAGAAAGGAAAAAGAGCAATACATTGTCTTGACTGCCGGGATCAAACTCGCGTCCTCCCACATGCAAAAACAAATACATTTTGGGCACTGGACGGACGCGAGGTTCGACTGATGTGCCCGGATGTTTGGCTAATATGCCCATAAAATAACAAGTGAGTCGAGCGCTGGGCAGTCAGCAGCAGAAACAGTCGACGACGAAGCGCTTTCAGTAAAGAAATGGATTTTAGTCGAAAAGAATCAAAACTAAATAGGAAATGTGATTTTGAACTGCTAAAGATTATTTCGACTACGACGAAGGATTTTCCAGCTGCTAGACGAAGAATGTGTTGACCAACAGAGGGTCTGGCTTGTGAGAAGACGGAGAACTCGCTTGTTTTTGGTTCCCCCTCAGTGGGAGCTTGTTGATTCGAAGGTCTATTTTGCCCCATATATAAATCTAATGCAACTGTAGTATAGATGGTTTTTTGTTGTTAAATGTGATTTTAATAAATTACGGTTTTACTCGAAAAAATGTTGTTTGTCTCACTCTGAAATATTAGCCATCTCTTTTCTTTTGAGATTTAAAAATCTTAATTCTTTTCTTTTGAGATTTAAAATTCTTAATTCTTTTCTTTTACAGATTCTTGGAGGATCTTTCTTCAGTGATAAAAACAGTTAACTATTTCTTGTTAATTTTAATGTGAAATTTGAGTTACAATCTCAACCAGATTCCCACGTTTTCATAATTTGTGCCACAGACAATAATTAAGGTTCAACAGCCATTTTGATTTGATGGTAATTTATGAGGAAGTGTGTCCCGGTCTCCTACCTCAGAAATTGCTACCTGGTGACTATTAAAATAACGTCCCCAGCTATGTCGGTGTTACTTGAAAGAAAACAACCAACTTAGGGCGTAAATGTATTTTAGAGGGGGGGCTTCTCTTTTTTGGCGTAATTCTTATTTATTTATCGTAATTTGTTGTAATTCTTGTTCATTTATAGAAATTTGTCGTAATTCTTGTTCATTTATAGAAATTTGTCGTAATTCTTGTTTAGATATGAAGATGGATATATAGTTTGGAAAAGACTGAGATAGATAAACAAAATAATATAGATAGATATGAACAAATGGAGATAGATATATTTTCTACAAGTAAATGTATTTGTGGGGTGTCGCTTCTTTTTTGTCGTAATTCTTGTTTATTTAAACTAAAAACAAGACATTAAACAAACATGAATAAAAGAAAATCTGAGACGACACAGCTGGGGATGTTATTTTAATAGTCACCGGGTAGCAATTTCTGAGGCAGGAGACCGGGATGCACTTCCTCATAAATTACCGATTTGACTGCAAATCTTGGTTTAAACAAAAGCATGTGGCAAGTCTTAGTGTGTTGCTCAACGGTTAATAAAGATCTTCTGTGCACTTAAACAGTGCAAATATCAATGTGGTCAATGATTATCATAATATCCACGAGTGATGAGATAAATAACATATTTCGTATGTAAAAAAATGAAAGTTGGTGGTCAGTTGTGACTAATTATTGTGTAATTAGTGTACCATATTTTCAGACTATAAGGCGCACTTAAAATCCTTATATTTGCTAAAAAAATCGGCAGTGCGCCCTATAATCCAGTGCGCCTTATGTATGAATCCCGGTTGTGCTTAGGACTTCTGACCTCGAACAGCAATGAGACTGACTCAGAGGATGACGAAAGGGATTCAGGTTTTGTTGATGCCGCCATCGCCCAACTGTTAAACTCCGACACCGAAGATGAAGAATTTGACAGATTTATAGAAGTGGAATGATTGAAAAAGTGAGCGTATTTTTCTGTTCTTTGTGTGTTACAAGTGAACAATATTGATAGTTATTTTTAGTGACTTGAATAAATCTGACCTATCCAACTGCTTTGTTCTGCTTTATGCGCCTTATACTCCAGTGCACCTTATATATGAAAATAGATCCGTTCACTGATACTGCGTCTTATCGTCTGAAAAATACGGTATATATTTACCAACCCCTCCACAGGTTTAGGATGTGACACAAGGTCGATTTCTTAAGCGCAGTTTAACAGGTTTGAATTCAGTTTACCTTCTCTTAGACTGGTTAAAGAGCCCAGCCTGCCCTACTATTTACCCATAGCTGGAGGGAGAATAGTTGGATTCATGCCTTTCCCAAAGGTATTAGCGCTATGTGAAATGCAAACAGCCTCGTCTAGGATTGAACTTGTCTCGTCGTATCCATTACACCCACACACGCCTCTGAAAATCCTTGTGTAATCAAGGTAGATGTACATTGAGTGGGCAATTATCAAATCAACCTTCAACTAGCCAGACTAAAATGGTAGATCTTGAGATCTATCATTCAAATGAATCAATTGATCTATCTACTATGTGAATGTGTATCTGTATGTTGTATAGCCAATTAAGTTCCGTACAGTCCTGGTTATATACATATTAAACCTAGAAGTAAATTATGCATACTCACATATAGATTTACTGTACAGGTATCTAAATAACAGTACATAGTAAGATTTCCAGATAATATGACCTTTAGGCACCCCTTTTTGATCTCGATTAAGAAAGGACATGTTTTTCATTTACACTGTTGATATCCGGTTGTTTGTTAGGGGTTAGGGTTAGTTATATAATTTTTTTTTAAATCTAAAAATCATCTGTTAAAACAACCAGATATTGACGGTGTAAAAGAAAAACATGTCCTTTCATAATCGAGATCAAAAAGGGGTGCTTAAAGGTCATATGGTCCAAATTTCCAAGGTGTACGATACATTTGTTTGTGAGTGCAATGTGAATGTGGTGGAATCATTCATTTGATTTCATGGAAATGAAAGGAAAAAGAGCAGAATATATTTCATAGAGAAAGTGGAGGATTGATATTGCTAATTGTAGAGGACAGGCTTACAACAATGTGGTGTTGATATCTGGCAAGCACAATGGTGTTTAGAAGTGCATAAAAGATGTTAATCTATAAGCCAAATTCATTCTATGGCCCTGGTACACCATACTATGGCCCTTGGGGCAGGATATGCCACACTCTTTGTATTGGTAGGTAATGATCAAATGACTATGTAAGTAAAGTCGTCAGGACAGCCTAATGTCAGTATCAGCCAGACAGCAAGGAGTCTATCCCCTTTTCACTAGTGCTAGACCAAGGAGATTATTTAGTGTCTGGGGTGGAGCGCCACACCTACCATCAGCTCCTCACTTTACTGTAAAGATCCCTGTGCTACAAATATGCCGAATTGGCAAGGGCTGGTATCGAACCAGGAACCTTGTGATTCCTAGCCAAATGCTCTACCGACTGAGCTAATCTGAAGAAAAACCCTGAGGAACTTTATTGAATGAAGGGAGGACAGATTGATGCTCTATTATCAATCTGTCCTCCCTTCAGTTATTCAATAAAGTTGAAATACACATTATTAACTCTTAACATCCTGTTGAGAATTTTCTAAGTCCAGAGCATTCCTATAAGGATATATAAAAAAGATGGTTAAAAATGACCTTTGCATCTAAAGTTACCTGTTACGTCCCTTAAATCAAAGACTTCTAAATATGTTTAATATTACATTTAAACAAGGTTATCGTTTGAAGTGGATTATGAAAACAAATGAGACTTCCAGACGGGGTGGAACGAGGTGGTATAGGACTTTAAGAGTTAATAGGTTCTGCCCATTACAAGCAGGCACTAACTCACCGTAATCACTGGGTAAGAGAAACTCGGAGCTTATGCTCTCTATTAAAACAATAAAAATTAAAAATAATGAAAGTTAAAACAAGACAAGTCAATATTTTCAGACCATTCTGTAGAATCATTCATAACTCTTAAGAATCTTAAGTTTTTCTTATTTCATGTAGAATAACAAGAATGAAAGAATCAAACCCAAATTTATGTCCGCCCTGTTGGTTGGGGCTATAAATTAAGCCAACTACACCTCTGTAGAGGGGTAAAATCCTCCTCAAAGGGACACCTATTAGCCATGGATGATGACCCATAATGCTTAAAGATGGAATCCATGTGGCTGAGCAATCTATGACATGCAACATTCCACTTTCAAGCCCTAGCACCTACAAAATTGTCCTGACCCTATTACCCTTATGGCAAATTCCCAACCCTTTTTATTATATATTTGCTAGAAGGCGGTGGTTGAGGGTCTTAATATCCTGGATATGACGTTAAACTGAATATAGTGGTGAAGTTCTAATTTTGGATCTCCAGGGAATGTGGAGTACTTCTTCATTGCCATTACTCCCAGGTCCACTCTGACTTTTATCTACTGCTAGTGGGACGATATTCTTACTCCAACAGCTGGTCTGAAACTGCTAAAGGGGTTTGAGCTGGATGAATATTTGCAGATTCCACCCCTATATACCCCCAGGAATTTGACCACTCAGAAAGTAGATACTAACTTTTCCTATCAGATATCATGACTGCAATTTCTCCTAAAATTATATCCATTACTTTTTTATCAGTGTCCTCAATTTTCAGACCATTAACTTATTCAAGACCTATTTTCTCTTAAAACTAGCCACCTAAAGATATTATCTCTAACTAGTTTAACTTTATGATGGATGTACATCTTTTATGACTCTCTTGAACCTTATCTGACTGATCCTTTGTCCCCCTAAGAACATACCACACCTATATACATATGCCTGGACCTAACATTTGTGTCACAGAAGTCAAGATCAAAAGAAAGAGACAAGAATTTTCTTGAGTTATCTGTATGAGAAAAATTGAAAAGAAACAAAATTTGCCTTTAGAGATCCTAAGATTTATCATCAAATATGGTTTTCAAAATTTAGTGCCAAACTTGATATTACAGAGACAAAAGCTGTCAGAAAAATTCTGCTTTCAGCTAGCCATACTAAGTTGAAATTAATAAAAAAATTACCTTCACTCAATTACGAGCTATCATAGACTCGCTAAACTGTAACACTATGGTTAAGTGAGAATATGGTCAGAGGAAAAAAGTATAATGTATATGGGTATGTCTTTGTCCTTTAAGGAGACAAAGGATTAGGCAGTAAAGTTTAAGAGAATTGAATGGTCACCATGAAGTTAAGCTAGTTAGAGATAATATCTTTAGATAGCTATGTTTTAAGAGAAAATGCTGTTTTTATGAGAAAATCTGTTTTGAGGGAGTTAATGGTCTGAAAAGTGGAGACACTGAGCCTGATAAAAAAAAAGTAATGGCTATTGCTTTAAAGAGAGATCACAGACAAAAAGTCTGAGAAGAAAATAAGTACCGAGGATCTGGGTGGTCAAATCCATGAGGTGGTGTAGGGGTGGAATTTACATATATTCAGCCAGCTCCAGCCCTTGAGTTAGTTTCAAACCAGCCTTTGGAGTAAGAGGTTGTCCCTGTAGTAGTAGATAGAAATAGCCAGGGACACACATCAGTGAAGCCAGTAATCAACCACTTTCTTGCCAGCTGACTATAACACTACAAATGTTATGGGTTGAAACATACCCCACCTATATACATATGCCTATCTTTTAATTAAATACTAATTAATCAAAACTACCCTAATTATAAATAACAGAACGACCTCCAGAGTCAGTCACACCGCAACCAGAAGACTCGCTACACGTCTGATCCCTTGTCACCGTCCATACTGCACTCTGACGTCTTGCCACTCAGTAACAAACCAAATTAATAAGTTATCCAAAAACAACTAGCTGTAGATCGCCAGTCAACTAACAAAGAAATTACCTCGCTCTTCTGACATTATACAAAAATATTAATCATTGTATAAAAAACAATAAATGTATATATTTTGTATATAATTATCAGAAGGCGTTCCTGTTTGTTTTGTTTGACCCCGTTGACAGCTTTTGGTTATCATATTTCAGCCGAGTTGGTAAAGGAACAAAACCAGCTCTCCTTCAGGACACTATAATACTATAATGTGTTACGACCAGCATTAGAAGAAATCTCTCAGTATAGTATTATATTCAGTATCATCCAACACAACAACTGTAATACTGAGCCGGAGCATCGTTCCCATACATTGAGACCTTGCCCCAGCACATGTTATTATATTATTACATAGGCCTAAGTGTCCTCTGCTCTACCACAAACTGCACAAAGTATCACAACTTCCTCTTCTATTAGCATACTGTCATCAAACTTTGTGTTGTGTTTTTTTGATCCTTGTAAACCTGTCTCTGACTCGTGCCCTTTGAATCAGCCAGCATAGAATATTACAATGTTGGGGGTCATAGACATTGTGCAATAAAGGTGTGTGAGTGTAGATCGGGTATTATCACAAAACAATTTTTTTTCCTGTTGAAAGAGAATATACCAAATCCCCTGATGTTGAAGAGAGAATAAAGGACTATGCAATTTGAAAAATTATTTCAGTGTTCATATCTATCTATCTGTCTGTTCGTTCATATCTATCTGACTGTTTATTTATATATATATATTATATATATCTGCTTGCCTCTGTCTGTTCATATCTATCTATTTATATCTATCTCTCTGTTTGTTTATATATGTATGCTTGTCTGTCTGTCTGTTCATATCTATCTGTTTGTCTGTTCATATCTATCTATATGTTTGTCTCGAGAGAAGTAACAATGCACAAATTAGTATGATCAATGTTCGTTTATATTGTGGGGTGGGGACGGGATGAGAATAAATATCTAAGTTATTCAGTTTTTTATATTTTTATTACTTTCAACTTTTTACTCTTTTTGGACTTTTATTTAGGTTTAGCTTAGTCGGTGGAACAACTGCTAAGGAATAGCAAGGTTCCTGGTTCGATACCAGTCCCCGCCAACTCAGCATATGAGTAACACAGATTGGGTAATCTGATCTGTGCAGTAAAGCAGGGAGCTGATGGTAGGTGTCACACTCCACCTCAGCAAAAACAATCGCCCTGTTCGAGCGCAATCAAAAAGGTGATAGACTCCCTTGCTTGCCCGGCTGATACCGACAATAGGCCACTCCACAGATTTAATCACTAATTTTTTTTTTTTCTTATTGTTGTCTCTACAAGTTTTGATCATTACATTGTTCATCAGTCACTAAATAAAATGTAAATTTTTCATCTATGTGTTTTAGTGGTCAAAGTTGGAAGCGAGTGGCCAATTTGGCTACGGTACGGGGCAGCCCAAACCCCTGCTATGCCCTTGCTTTTATTGAAATTTATTTCATAGTTTTAAGTGAAACTATTTATAGACATGTAATATTACATTGTCAAATTTCTTGTGAGATTGATTCTCATAGGGTGCCTCATGTAGCGTAATTATTATGGCCTAAAGAAAATTTGGGGATTAAAAAGAAAGCGGTAATTGGATTTCTGAAGAAAGAGAAGAAAAAAAAAGAAATAAGAACAATAAGAGGTTAAAGTTTGGAATTGTAAACACTTAATGTGTGCCAACCATTGACCGACCAATGACCCATAAACTAGATTTAAAAATAAAAACGGAAGTCCCAGGTTTTCTGCAGAGGGCAGAAGCGGATGTGTCCCTTTCCCCACCCCCAGGACCACAAACAGAAGAAGAGAAAAATCAGTCTTTTTGTCTGGGCCTTCGTCAGAGGCATATGTGGGTTTCTTAGGGTTCCATAGTGACGTGTCTAGGCTGGCAACGAACAGCGTGCATGAACATGATTTACGATAGAACAACTTTACCTTACCCTCTCTCCTTATCTCTGAAAAAGAACCCATGAGCCTAGAAAGAAATGAACAACCTCTTTTCGACAACTTTCATATGTCGGTTTCTCTGAGCTAACGACGGCTACTACTACTACTACTCGACCTTGGCCTCTACACAACACTCATACTTTAAGGCCTTGTGTCAAACTAAACATTGCCAAGTAAATGATTCAACGGTTACGGTTTATATTTTGGACCATATTACCTTTAGGCACCCTTTTTGATCTCGATTAAGAAAGGACATTTTTCATTTACACCGTCAATATCTGGTTGTTTGTTAGGGGTTAGTTTTATAATAAAAAATAAAAAATCTAAAATCATCTTTTAAAACAACCGGATATTGACAGTGTAAATGAAAAACATGTCCTTTCTTCATCGAGATCAAAAAGGGTGCCTAAATGTCATATATTCTTATTTCTCAAGCTTAGCTTAATTTCCATTTCTGGATAATTCATATTTATCTTCAATCTATATAATAATGATTCGATTTTTGTATGTGAGTTACCCAGACAAAACAAAAAGAGTACATCTTATTATAATGGGGATTCGGTGTATGCCTGTCTGTAACCGAACTCACGTCACTGCTTACATCACAATAACTTCAAGAATCAATGTGTATTTAATTTATATTCAAAATCATTAATAGATAAAATAAATCTCATTTATTAACGATGTTTTTATGAAAATCTGAATTATTTGCCTCAAAACAGTCCGTCATTAGTGCATTTAAAATCCTGCAATGTGTCTTATATGTCACTAAGAAAGGTTTACATAATATATGGTGTGGTTAATTTGCATACTGATTTTAACAAAACTGGGTTTGATAAATAATTACTTGGTGTTATTAATCTCTTCATATAATTGTTTTATTCTCCAACATATTAAAATCTATCCTATGAAGGATCTTATATAGAAACCAATTAAAATAAGTGTAATCTTTTTATATGCGTTCTTATTTAATTTCATTAGTTTTTCTAAGTTAATATATTTTATTACGTTAAAATTTAAATACTTATGCCTGGGAGGGCGCATATTCTTGCTAGTTGTTACATAGTTCTGTTAAAGTACTCTAGCATGAAGAATAAAACAATTTCCAGTCCAACCAGGCTGCTTATCTCTATGTAATTTTTAAACTGACCCAAAAAAAAAGATCTGCTCAAGGGAATAACCAGTTTTATTAACTGCTAATTAGATATTTCTCCTCCCCCCTTGACCTGTTTACACATTTACATATCAGACAATGGTATAAAAGTAATAATGCCTTATTACTATTTATATGAAAGCTTAGTGACAACGGGAGACAGAGAAGTAAGGGTTGTCTCAGATGTAGGTAGTATATATATATGTTCAGGTGAAGCAAGGATTGAAAGATCAAAGGGTGAAGAAAGGTGGTTCATCAGTGTGTGTGTGTGTGTGTGTGTGAGCAGACAAATTAGACCTAAACACTCACTTATTTTATTGGGTGAGCGGCTTGGGTCTGGTGACTTGATGGGGGTTTTCTTAGTTTTATTTTCCATCAAACCTATTCCTCATTCCATATCCATTCATGTTGTAATTGATTTAATCGATTCCGGGTGTAAAACTTGAAAACCACCAGATGAAAGGGCCCGTTTTATCAATAAACATTTTTTTTTCTTTTCCTTTCATTCCTCCTTATAGTCTTCCATCCATTGTCATTGTGATCACTATGATAACCCTAAGCATATATAAATTTGCCAGTATAATATATATATATATATATAAGTATAGATAAAAGGATATGAAAACACCACAAATGCTGTTAAAGTGAAAACATTTCATAACATATTCACAGCTGATATTGAACAATATTTGGATTTTATAAAAATCATCTTCAAAGCTTGTTTATACTTTTTATAAAATTGAGATATTGTTCAATATCAGCTGTGAATATGTTATAAAATGTTTTCACTTTAACAGCATTTTGTGGGTTTTCATATCCTTTTATCTATACTCATACTGTCGGATCATTTCCTTTCTTTATATTATATATATATATATATATATACACACACACACACACAAATTTCTTTACATTGGTGGGATTAAGAACTGTAGGTCTAAAAAGGAGTAAGGAATAAAATTTCTTTAGTACACAAAAGTGCAAGAAGAAATTTGTTGAAGGCCTCGAGTACAGTTAGTGATAATTAGCATTTATAGATAAACATTCTCCAGTTGTAATAGCAACTGAACTTCTCATCAAACCTACTTGAGGACTCTAGGAATGACATTCTCTCAGTTGATTTTGGCATCAGTTATCTTTAATTTTGTAGACACATTCATTCTACTTTATAGAAGTTTTTGGACCATATGACCTTTAAGCACCCTTTTTGATCTCGATTAAGAAAGGACATGTTTTTCATTTGCACTGTCAACATCCGGTTGTTTTAAAAGATGATTTGAGATTTTCATAAAGACATCATTAATAAATGAGATTTATTTTATCTATTAATGATTTTGAATATAAATTAAATACACATTGATTCTTGAAGTTATTGTGATGTAAGCAGTGACGTGAGTTCAGCTACAGACAGGCATACACCGAATCCCCATTATAATAAGATGTACTCTTTTTGTTTTGTCTGGGTAACTCACATACAAAAATTCAATCATTATTATATAGATTGAAGATAAATATAATTTATCCAGAAATGGAAATTAAGCTAAGCTGAGAAATAAAAATATCGGACCATATGACATTTAGGCACCCTTTTTGATCTCGATTAAGAAAGGACATGTTTTTCATTTACACCGTCAATATCCGGTTGTTTTAACAGACAATTTTTAGATTTTTTTTTTTAATTATAAAACTAACCCCCAACCCTAAACAAACAACCGGATATTGACGGTGTAAATGAAAAACATGTCCTTTCTTAATCAAGATCAAAAAGGGGTGCCTTAAGGTAATATGGTTCCAGTCATACTTTATAGAAGTTTTCTTCTATTTAGCGTGAAACAGCTGTTGCTTCAGTTTTCCATTTCAATTCTCCAGACTTGATGATGAATGGCTTGTCCGGGTCTGGTGTTTGTTTCTCAACTGGAGTTTGGTAGTTCCCCGAGTATTGATTTGTACCTCATAACATTTTGTTTTTCCAATAGTCATTTCTTTGTCTTATTAACTATGTTAGTCTATTTACCTACTTCAGAAGACGTTTTTTCATTTAGGCCAGCTGATCCAAATTACTTTGCTGTCAGCTTTGAAGAAGAGGAAGCTAGCTGAAAAAAAAAAAAATTTCAAATGCTAGGTTTTCTGGTTCACTTTTATCTTTAAGTTAACTAATTATTAGCTTGTTTATGTAGACACCTTGCAAGGTTGGGGTGGATGTTACCTATGTTTATACTCAATTTATAGGGTTAAATGCGTTTGGGTTCAATATATGGCATTCTATATTAAAAGGTTTACCCAAACTGGTGGCCAACAATTTCCTTGTGTTTTGAGATTTCCCCACTTCACTTTTATACTATAGTCAGCTTGAGAATGTCAAAGAAAGTTTTACTTTTAATCTTGGAATAACTTATTCAATTGAAGTAAGTACAAAATCTATTAATTTTATACCCTCCAGATTTTATTATTTTAGGTTTATTGTATTTAAAAAAAGTAATTTACGAATCTTCTAGGTCTTAAATGTTTAAACTTTAAATTACAAATTTTGAATAAACTAAGTGAATAGTGTTAAACTTTAGTGACCCCTTTTCAGTCTCTAAAAACATTTAAACAGTTTAATGATAAACTTTTTTGTAAAAAAGTTTATCATTTAGTGTAATCTGTATGTTTTTAACAAATAAAACTCTACATTGCCTTTTTTTTTTTAATACAGAAGTTTTTTTTTTAAAGAATTTTATCGAATAAGTTAATGCCAATATATTTAAAAATGTCATTTTATCAGCTATTTATCATTTTTCTGATATTTGTAAATTAAATATTGATGAAATTTAATTTTTATGAGTAATTTATGTTTACTGCTTTTCTTTCAAGTATTAAAAAAAAAAAAAAAAAAAAAAAAAAAAAATTGAATCTTAATTTTATGTTTACCTTAAAAAAAAAAAAAAAAAAGATTTTGCTGATTCATAAGTACATTTTTTTTTCATTTACACTGTTAACATCCAGTTGTTTGTTAGGGTTAGTTCTATAATTTAAAATAAAAATCGTCTGTTAACAAACAACCAGATGTTGACGGTAAATGAAAAAAGGTACTTATGAATCAGCAAAGAAAAAGGAGTGCCTAAAGGTCATATGGTCCTTTGTTATTTTAAAATTTTTAATGTCAATGTTTATTTTGTTTAAAAATGTCTAATTTTTCTTCATTGTACAATGTTATATTTCATATTATCCTAGAAGATTCCAAAATTACACATTTTAATAGTGATTTTCAGATTTAAAAAAAAAAAAAAAAAAAAAAAAAAAAAAAAGTTTTTAATTATATTATTTTAAATTTTATTAAGTCTGAAGGATATAAAACAAATAGATCTTATACTTACAAACTCCTTTAACTAGATTAATGGAACCAATCAGCCCTTATATTTAGTCTTTCCATATTAAAACCTAATCAGTCCTTTTCTCATCTATTTCTTCTGATGGAAAATTAGTATTTATGATACACACAATAGGGTCTGTCAAACCTCTTTAGGAATAAAAAAAATATATATTTTCCTGATTTCCTACCAGACTGGATTAACTCAGTCTTTTTTTTTATGGGGGGTGTTCAGTAGTAATGGATCTGCAAGATTAGTTTGCTAACCATTAGGGATCAATGTGACTTTTGTAACAAAGTTATTAAGGACTCCACAGTCAGAGTAGGTTGGTTTTTGTCAACAGATTTTGACAAGTGATTAATGATACTGAAATTTTTTGCTGGTATAGGCAGAAGTTCTCAGCTGACAGTGAAAGTTATTACAAGATTAACAAATGGGGTTGAATTTAGAGAGAAAGTGAATTTTAGCTTAAAAATGAACATTCACTAATCCTCAGAATTGGACCTTACTTGCAGGGTGAAAGGAGGGAACCTATTAAATTATTAAAATCAATATCATTTTTGAATATCAGCATTCCTTCTTGGAGAAAGAATTACCATTTCCCAGCAATTTATTTCATTTCCTCCTCTAGATATATATACATGGCAATATATATATATATATATATATACACACACATATATATATATATAATGAGAAGTAAATACACAAGTGATGTGTTTATGATATGGCTTTTTTTAGCTGACAATTTTTGGGAGAATATGTGCTTAATTGAAGTTGTACCTAATTTTGAATGTTAAATAATCAATTAATTAGGCGGCATACCTATTTAAATGTAAGGCTAAACAAATCGAGAAAAATCAATCTGTATGTACATTTCGGCCTATTAGACCTCATCAGCAGAGCCATAGCGAGGAAGTCGCCTTGTGCGCGATTCGAAACCTGACTGTCAAAATATATATATATATATATACATATATACACACACACACATGGTAATCTTTAGCTCTATTTTATCTTTATTCTCTAAATGACCCCTTCCTTTGATTGTCTTATAACCTCATCTCCTGGCAGTTGCCAATTTGGGATGCCAACAAGTGTTGTCCACAGTTTACTGAGAAGTTGCTGTGAGTCACTGACCCTTAGACCAATCCAAAACTAAAAACAAGTCGGAGGGTTACCAGTGGAAATAAATATTTTAACCTCTTCTTTATGTCATTAAGCAGTTCAGCTATTTTACCTTTTGACACCACTAACCCACATTACAGTTTTGACTGACAACATTCCTCCAGCATTTTGGGGGGGTGACTTGTCATAGTAATTTTCAGAGAATTTAAAACATTTAAACAGCAAATACCTCTTTCAATTTAACTACCTTGCTAGTATAACATTATTCCTATGATATAACTATTTTTAATCGGAGTTCACAGTTCAAAAAATCTTTAAAATATCTTTGATAGTTTTCCAACATTGGGAAAAGACAGCAATAAATAACTTTAAAAAAATAAAAATAAAAATGAACTTTTTGTAATTTACAAACTAATTACTAGGATGAGGCAAATGGCACTATAGATTACTGTTTAGATTTTAATGAAACTATTTGTTGAAATTCTAAGGGACAATTTTTTTTTGATAAGAATAAAATCACCTAATCTTTACACAACTAGAGATTTCAATTTGAAAGTTTTTCACATTGGCAATACACTTTTTTATTTTTGTCTTATTAAGTTTATTTGTCTTTTTTTTTTTTTTTTAAAGTTTATTAACTTGAAGTTAACTCTAAACGAAGCAAATGGAGTAAAATAATTTACATGAATGTTTTGATGCTGTATCCTCCATTTTTTTTTTTTTGGGGGGGGGTGACTTGTCATAGTAATTTTTAGAGAATTTAAAACATTTAAACAGCAAGAGAAATACCTTTCAATTTAACTACCTTTCTAGTATAACATTATTCCTATGATATAAATCTATTTTTAATCTGAGTTCACAGTTCAATAAATCTTTATTAAAATTTCTTGGATATTAAAATAGTTCAGGAGGTAGATCTAGTCAATATGGAAATCCTAAACAAGCTCCAAAAATTTCTATCTGTACTTGTTGAAATTTTTTTTTTTTTTAAATAAATAAAAACACACACAAGGTACTCTTGATATAAAGTAAAGTAGTCGGGACAGCCTAATGTCGGTATAAACTAGTGCTAAACCAAGGAGATTATTTTAGCATCTGAGGTGGAGTGCCACACCTACCATCAGCTCCTCACTACACTGGTTTGGCGAGGGCCAGCATCGAACCAAGAACCTTGTGATTCCTAGCCGAACACTCTACCGACTGAGCTAAACCGGACCTTTTTTTTTTACAAATACGATTTGTCTAAATAAAAGCAGACCTGAACACTCATAAAATTCTAGTATCAGATTTAATGTGGTATAGGAGAAAGTGCACAGCAGATTTACTACATTATAAGCAAGTATAGTGGGCTTATTTTTCAATGGTAGCTCCACTATTAGTATTTAACCCTGAACTCCAGTACCCAAGTTCACAAAAAAAAAAAACACTTTTTTAAAGCTTATACTTACAAAATCCTTTAACTGGATTAATGGAACCAATCAACCCTTATATTTAGTCTCTGCATATTAAAACCTAATCAGTCCTTTTCTCATCTCTTCCTTCTGGTGGAAAAGAAAAAGAAAGGCTGTGAATTTGTTGATATATTAAACCTTTATTATTATCCTAGATCTTCCAAACCTGAAATATCCATTTACAGTATTAAAAAAAAAAAGTTCCACTGCAAACCCTGGAGATTGTGTAACAATGTAATTTGCATTTGACTTTTCCTTGAGAAAAAGAATACTTACACTTGATGAATGAATAGGTTTGACTTCTGATTGAATTCAAAGATATATATAGATATATATCCTGAATGAAAATTCTTGTTACTTTTGAGAGTTTTTTTTTTTTTTTTTTTTTTTTAATAATCCATACCATGGCAAGCTCCCATAGTACAAAATTGAGAGGTTCATCTGAAGCTGAGTGAGAGGCAAATACAACAAAGATTAAAAAAAAAAAAAAAAAAAAAAAATGTGAGATAAGGGATTTATCTTGGCTTTTTTCTTTCTTTTTTGTAAAATGATAAAAATAGTTATATACCACATCAAATTAGTATTATTCAGACTATTGGCCCCTTCTTTATTGTTATCTGTACAATGTTTCAGCCGATGTGCCCTCTGGCCTTCTTCAGGTATTTCTTGTTGGACTTGGAACCTTCTTGTAATTGGGAGCCATCACAGAACTTTGAATCCAGCCTGTTCTCATTCTGCTAACCATAGCTGGGGTACAGCTATGGTTAGCAGAATGAGAACAGGATACCCCCATGGATTGAATAGAGGGCTGGGTTCAAAGTTTTGTGATGGCTCCCAAGTCCGACAAGAAATAGCTGAAGAAAGCCGGAGGGCACATCGGCCGAAACATTGTACAGATAACAAAGATGAGGACAATAGTCCAAATAATACTAATTATCAAGCCTCATCTTAAAAACTCAGAAATACCAAATCAAGTGTTAAAAAATAATGAGAGGGGGAGAGAGCAAGAATTCACTTAATTCTAAGATATATCAATTGACAATTTTCAATAATTGATCTTTCATTTGTAACTGGTTAGAATTTAAAGTGCTTACATGAAAATGTACTTTGACAAGTTCATTAAAGAAATTAAAATCAGTTTCAAATTGTACCAGTACCTTGTGTTAAATTTAACCATTTAAGTTAAAAATGTAGTGGACATCAGATCTTATAAGTTACAAATTTTATTCTCATTTGAAATGAGTTTTTCTTCTATATGGTAACAAGCATCACAAACAGACTTCTGGGCATTAATAACTATAAAATGAAACAAGAAAAATAGTGACTGGTTAATTGTAATTGTAATACATGATTTTAGATCAGTACAACAATAGATTGTCTAATTGGGAAAGAGAAATATCACTAATTCATTTTGAAATTACATTAAAAGTAATGAATCATTAATGTAGTGAAGAAAGAAACTCTAAACGTTTCTACTTTCCCATGTAATTCAAATGAGGCTAAATATTTGCTTAAACTTCAGTCTATTTGGAGCTCTCAAAAATAGAATTCATTATCAGCGATTCGCAAGGTAGGTCAACATTAACCACGGCACTTCCAACTTAATTTAACTCTTAACATCCTATACCACCTCATTCCACCCAGCCGGAAATCATTTGTTTTCCTAATCTACCCCAAATGATAGCCTTTGTTTAAATGTAACATTAATCATATTTAGAAGTCTTTGATTTAGGGGAAATAACAGGTAACTTTAAATGACAAGGCCATTTCTAGCCATTTTGTGATAAATCCTTATAGGAATGGGGCTCTGGACTTAAAAAATTCTCAACAGGATGTTAAGAGTTAAAATGCATTGCTTACACCAGGGGACCCAAACTCCGATGCAAAATGACCATTATGTCCTAGAAAAGAGGTACAATAAGCCAAAATAGAGGCAGGGCCATCAAATTTCCACAGCAATCAATAGTTAAACTCTAACGGAATCCCTTATTAAAATGAATGCGCATGTGACAGTAAACGTCTGAGCATATGAATTAGTATGAATAATGTGAATAAAAATAAAAAAATTAATTTTTAATTAAATTGAGTTTTTGTGAAATGTTGGTTACAAAAAGGCTTCTGCTGAGGGCCACATATAAATACGATTAGGTTGAATGAATGTTAAACTCCTGGCTCATGCTCCGTCTCACACACCAAATGACATTTGTAAACAATTTGAATTGCTGTTATTTACTCAGGAAGGAGCAGAGATTTAGCACCAGATTCTCTTATTTTGAAATATAACAAAGAGGATGAGGAGGTGATATCTTTCTTTTTTGTATAGTTAATATCACATTCTTGATGATACTCACTCCCCACACACACCTGATCAGATGAAAATTTAAGGGGGGGGGGATGAACATAAGTTATTGGTCTTATTTCAGTGTTCAAAATCTTTAGAATAGTTAGGATTTTTTCTCTGCAAACCCAAGCTAGTATGATTTGCTATTTAAATTAACAGCTGTACAAAAAAAAAAAAGAATTATAAATATGAACAATGGTTTCTTTAGAAGCCACATGTAAAATTTACAGTATATAATACACTAATTTCAAGCATAAAAATAATGATATTCTAATTATGAGACTGAATGTTTATACAGTTAATTTTTGCAGATTTTTACAAATATTAAATGAAGGGAAAAGTAAAAAAAAAAAAAAAAAAAAAAAAAAAAAAAAAAAAAAAAGTGCCAATGTTTGAAATCTTTTAGTAATTTTTTGTCTTCTTTTCATACCATGAAGTATAACCTGAATTCAAGTAATTCCAAAAGCCAATCAATTATTGACAAAGCTTAATAAATAAAACTTTCAATACAAAATTTAAGGCTTTCAATATTTAACCCAATGCAAATTATTAGGAACTGATTTCACTAACACTGA
The DNA here is from genome assembly GCA_023376005.1 of Doryteuthis pealeii. Classification (NCBI taxonomy): domain Eukaryota; kingdom Metazoa; phylum Mollusca; class Cephalopoda; order Myopsida; family Loliginidae; genus Doryteuthis; species Doryteuthis pealeii. The sequence goes on along the minus strand of CM042147.1, from coordinate 65,922,218 downwards.
GAAGAAAATTTTTTGTAATCGGTTTACACTAAATTAAATATTTTGAAAACTATGCTCAGAATTGTTTTAGCTGTAGAGTAGTACAGCAAACATGTATTGGAATTTATGAGGAAGTGCATCCCAGTCTCCTGCCTCAAGAGTTGCTGCCCGGTGACTATTAAAATAACAACCCAGCTCAGTCTATTCAAAACAATCCATCTTCATATCTATATCTATCTCAATTTGTTCATATTTATCTATATTACTTTAAATACCAAGATATTTTTTTTTATTCATGTTTATTTAAACTAAAAACAAGACATTAAACAAACAAGAATTACGACAAAAAAAGAAGCGACCCCCCCCCAAATACATTTACTTGTCGAAATTTTTATCTATCTATCTCCATTTGTTCGTATCTATCTATATTATTTTGTTTGTTTATCTATCTATCTATCTGTCTATTCAAAACTATATATCCATCTTCATATCTAAACAAGAATTACAACAAATTACGATAAATAAACAAGAATTACGACGAGCTGGGGTTGTTATTTTGATAATTACCAGGTAGCGGCTTTTGAGGCGGGAGACCGGGATGCACTTCCTTATAAATTACTGAAGGGGCTGCCCTTGGACACTCACTGGCAATAATGGACTCAACCATGCACAGGCAAAGCATGGAGGAGAACAAATATAAGCAGCCTTTCCTTGAAGCCTGGGAGTTGTCTACTAACAGTCAGACACTTTACATGGTGTCGCTGATAGGATTTTCTTTTGCAAAGAATTACTGACAACTAACTCGAGGCATGGAGACAAAGCAAATTGTGGACCAACAGTTTGGTTTGTGGCATATCAATCCAAGTGGGTCACTTAATGCCGATAAAGTTATCAATTCTTAATGGATAATACAATTTTTTTATAAATACATTTCTCTATTTAACCCATAGATGGGACCCTAACAGGTACTACCACTTCGGGTCAGAGTGTACCAGAGAGCAATGGTGATGAAGGGGTGCTCCACATTCCCCAAACCTCCAAAACTGGAACCTCACCATCAGATAGTTTAACGTCATTCCCAGGACATGTAGATCCGCAGCCACTGCCTTCTAGCACCCATATGATAGAAAGGGGTTGGGGCTTGCCATAAGGGCAATAGGGTTGGGAAAATCATAGGTGCTAGGGCTTGATGTGACCAGCCGATTGATCGGAGGGGGCCTCTCCAACTGCCCGTCTAGCCCAAGATAGGGCCAAAGTGGAGTATTGCATGTCATGAACTACTCATCCACCTGAGCTCTATCCTTAAGCATCACAGGTCGCCACCCACAGCCAACAGGTGGCCCCATTGGGGGGGAGTCTTACCCCTCTGCAGAGGTGCATTCTAACGCCCCAGCCGACAGGGTGGTGGACCAACAGTATCTACAGCTCACACAGCAGCTGGTGGAATTGCAAAGAGAAAATTTGCCACGTAAGGAATTACTTTGCAAACAGCCAAACAAGTCTTACGTTAAAAAAAAACAGAACGACCCACAAGACTGGGTGGTGTTCATAGACATGGAACCGGTACAAAGAAATGTGTGAGTTGACAGACTCGGTGGTAATCCGAAATGAGCTCAGAATGACATGTACCCCAAAAGTAAACAAGCTGTAATTCAATCTCATGGGTCCAAGGGTGTCCCCCTCTCATACATGTTGGTTGTACTACACTAGCATATCAATAAAGAGCATATGCAGCTAGTAGACATGTAATAGGACTTCCTTACCCTTTTTCATATCAAACTCAGGCTCATGAAGAACTTTATAAATGCAATTGCACATCATCATTGAGGATTTCAATATGTGAAAGTAAAATGTTATACAGGGGAAAAAAAAAAAGAAAAGAAAAAGGTGATATAAAACTGAAAAGAAGCATTTTCATGGAGCTAAAAACAATGAACATTCTAACAGGATATCAGAGAATTGGATGGATATCCTTTAAAATGCACTTGTATACTCATCTTGGTTTTTTTCTTCTCTATTAGATCTGGATGCCAAAAGTGATGAGCAAGGTGGAAAGTTCCACTAGGACATAACTGAGATGGAAATGAGGTATTAAAGCTGGTTCAACTAAAACAGGAGACTAACTCAATACACAAGCTAGAGTCAAGTATTTCTGAAAATATCAGAAATCAAGTGACTATTTGGTATTTATTGAATTATTACATTATCTAAATTTTCCTTGACCATAAATATATAATTACATATCTTTAAAAAAAATTTTTTTTAAATAGAAATAAAATAAAAAAAATGTTAAAAACTGATGTATTCAGCTAATTCAGAGTTTAGAATCAGACCCCCCCCCTCCCTGCCTCAATACTCTTATATTCAACTATTTGTTATAAATCTTTTATGTTAATTTATTCTTTTTAAATCTAAAAAAATTAAGTCAGAAGAAATCAGAATATTAATGAACCATAATTCATCCTTACATCATCAGTATAATTTTTTTTTTTTTTTTTAATCTAAAATTTATAATTATGAGCTAGTAGATAATCCACCTAAGTTTAGAACTAGTTAAAAAAAGATGTTCTTTATACAATGAACTATGACCCATTTCCATGAGTCATAGTAAATAAATATTGTCTAAATGTAAACTAAAATAAGTTAAGGATTCAGAAAGCATTATTGGTATAGACAGACTTTATTTCAACCATAGATGACACATCCTATCTTTGGAAGAGTCCAGATCTGATAATGAGGATGACAATACTTGACAAGTATTATAAATGCTATGGCCGGAAACATATCCAGTGTTAGAGGTATACCCATTAACACTGAAACCCTGACTGAAATGGACATCACTACCCAATCAATATTGAGTATGTATGGTGACATGATGAAGTAGGAAGAAAGAAAATAAAAACTTTTTTTAAATATAAAAAAAGCAAAAAAAAAAAAAAAAAAAAAAAGCAGAAAAAAAAAAAAAAAAAAAAAAATGTTCTTTTTGAAAATCATATATCATATTTCAAATATACCTAATTGTTTTTACAATGTTTGCTTATTCTTTTTGTATCTGACACTTTCTATATGAATCATAAAAAAAAGAACAAAAACACAAGCAGGGGCAGTTAACTTGAAAGAGAAGATTATAAGTCATTTTTATAATACATTAGTACTGAAACCTGAATATATTTGGTAATGTTAACATTTTAACTTGTCAGGAAAAGGTTAAACTTTTATGATATATGATTTCAAAAGGAGTTTTTTAAAGTTTTTTTTTTAAAGTCAATTTCTGAATATTACCACGCCATAAAAAGGCCATTTTGCTTAGCAATTCTTGATAGGGGAGAAAAAAAAAAAAAAAAAAAACACGTTTATTTTACCATGTAGTATCCAAACGGACCCTATAAATTAGCAAAATTATAACACTAGCATTAATAAAGTACAAGTTATCTTAAAATATTTAGAATGCTTAGGTTTAGGCAACATCCATAAAATATATATATATATATATATATATATATATATATATATATATATATATATATATATATATATATATATATATATATATATATAGCTGGTTATGAAAACCTGAAACCTGCCATACTATTTGTTTAAAACCTTATTTTTACAATACTGTGAGTTTTATTGCAGGGTTATTTTCTATGTCAAATTTAAGAATATTACTAATACAAAAGGCCTTTCTGCAAGATAACATTCCAAGTTTGAATTACTTAAATAAAAATTACTGTAAGAAAGAGGGGCAGATTTAATATAAATATCTTAAGCATTTTGTAGATAACAGTATAAAAGTTTAGCAGAAAAAAAAGCTGTTTTACATTGTTTTCTAGTAACATGAAAAAAAAAACATTCACAATTCAGAATATAAACTAGTTTAAATAAAAATGTTAATCCAGTTTAGTTTTGTTTCATAGTATTTATATAGAGAATTGTTTTGTGATAATTTAGTTGTTTCCATGAGTGAATGTCAAGACATTAGAAGCAGAGAAAGCATAAGCAAAATGCAGGGGGGGGGGCGGTCCTATACATACTGACTTAATACCAGAAGCTTAGTAATAAACACTCAACATATATAGTTAAAAAGATACTATGAGAGAGCCGGCCAATAAGCACTCATAAGTTGGAGGGGACCAGCTTGTATAGCCAGAGGCATGCTTCCTTACTTAATTGGTATTTATGGTCACAACAATACTGAAATAACCAGGTTATATTGAAATAATTATACTTTTGTAAGGTTAAGAGGAGGTATCTTATAAATTTATAGACCAACAATATTTCTGTTTTTATATGGATAAAATTAAGAGAAAGCAACAAAACAGGATTTAAAAAAAAAAAAATACTAATAAAAATTATTAACTATCTCTGGTTTGATTAAATATTATCTATCAGATTGTTGTGTCTAATAATGATACAACTCATTAGCAAGTTACTCAGTGGTTTTAAAATGTTTAAAAGTAATAAGTCACATGAACTCAAAGGCTGTCTTCTAAACTAAGAAACATTTATTGCTATATCTATCATGGAGGTGGATAGGAATTAATAAAATTCCAATCTTTTTAGAAAAGCTTAAAGAAAAGAAAAAAAAAACAATCACTGGACTGAGGAGTCAGAAATGTCCAGAAAATTTTATTATTGCTTAGAATTTAATCTGAATGCCAGAAAATATAATTAGGAAAATTTTCTTTTTCAAAGAAACATTTAAAATATAATTTTCTAGTATGCTTTTGAATACTTGTTCAGGTTAAAATCATACAGAAAGAATAACTTAATTTATAGGTGTCCTCATATCCTCTAAGAATATTGCAAAATAGCTATGTTAAATATCTATTTTTGATAAAAAAATACTGTGTTTTTCTAATCATTGCTTCAGAATAAATTTACATGAAAATAAAATAAAATCCCACATTCACCTATTCTATTTGTAGTATGACAATTGGCTATTTTAAATATCTATAAAAAAATTAAAGGGGGGGGGGCATATACTTGCAAAATACTTTATGGTGAACTTGCAAAAGGCATGCAAAGGACAGGAGGCCCCCAAAAGCAGTTCAAAAACCATATGAAGACAATGCCTGGATGATCTGGCCTCCAACAGACAGGGTTGGTGAGACACGTGCCACACAGGAGCAAAGCGTCTCAATATTGAGATTAACAGGGCTGCAGAGCGGCGATACCTTAGTCATTATAAACCACTAAATGCAGATGGAAATTTCCCTTATAATGTGTGTGACTGCATCTGCAAGTCCAGAATTGGACTAACTAGCCACCAGAGGATCCACAACTGATGAGCAACGTCATCGTTGTCTGCGACAGACTTCTAAAAGGATGGATATATATATATATATATATATATATATATATATATATATATATATATATATATATATATAATATCCCACACTAATTTATCTGAATTTTTTTTTTTTTTAATCCTGGAAAAGACAAACAGAAAGTGTTCATGTACAATCTAGAAACCTATAAAATTTCCAATACAATGTAATTATTAATTATTCACTATCAAATTCAAATGAACTGCACTATCAGAACTGTAAGTTGTAAATCAAACCACTTTACATATATTTTTTAAGAAATCAGTAAAATGATAAAAGGGAGATAACAATAGTTATTTGAGAAAAGTCTGTACACAAGGATTTTGTTTAATTTAAAATAGAAGCAACTTTTAAAAGCAGGGCCATTAAACATTTTTGGGGGAACAAAATCATTTCAGTAGTTTGTATATACAAACAGTTTGAAATTAATGTTGAAATCAGCAATATTGTAACAATACATTATAGCAAATAAAAGATTGTTATATTTTCATTATCATTGTTTCTGATATCTTTTAAGCATTAAATATATTTAATTACTGCATGAATGGTAGTTCATAAATTATCACAAATTTGAAGGACTAAATCAAAATCTGAAGTTTAACAATTCATTCTAAGAACATTTACATACATCTATCCCCTCAAGTATCTACAACTTCTTCTGCAGCCTTTTTGCAAATGCAAATTATTTACCTTTTTTTTCAAATTGTATTACTTATCTTTTAAAACATTATTGCTATCAGCTATCATAGCAAGCAGCAAGATCTTAAAGATATTAAATGTGAATGGTTCTGCTATTTCATAAAAGCACACATTTTGGTATCTATATGAGAAATGAATTGAATTTCAAAAAACTTAAAACCTTTTCTACAAAGTTAAAAACAGTCTAGAAAAATATTTTGCAGGAAGCAAAAATTAAATTATACATACTGAAAATAAATGGTAAAATGACAGAATTTGCCTTTCAATGAAGTGTTTGGAGGAGGGAAAAATAAGCAGACAATTTTGTTCTTTTTACTCTTTCATTGATAAAAATGACAATTTTGTTTTTTGAGAATTGATTTCTTATTTCAATGGCATGAAATTTTCCATCATGGAAGAATTTATGAATAAGTAAACAATATGAGACATTTTCAAGAGGGATAAAAAATTTTAAAATTAAAAAATAAAGGATATTTAAATTACAATTTTTTTTTAAACAAGGATAGATAATGTCACAGTTTGTCGTAATTCTTTGATAAGAAAAAGCTTTTGTTATGAACAAAAGAAAAAATATTACAAAAGAATGAATATTATTATTGTTGTTGCTGCTGCTGCTTCTCTTCCTCCATCATTCTCCCCCTCCTTTGCACTTTTTTTGTTGTTTTTTTTTTTTCTTTTAATCTATTAGTTTTTTTTTTCCTTTTTGAGATCTTACCAACAGCTGTAAGTATAAAGGTGAAATTAGTTTAATTATGGATTCTATTTCAGAGATATGAAATTCCAGATCATGTACTTCCAATTGACACAAAACAGGGCTATAACAGTTCAGGCTTGAATGCAAAGATCTCTTGGAGTCAATCAAGGGAAAAAAATTCTCTGGACCCGTTATGCAGCTCATCATGCAAAATTTGTTTATACTCACTGGTGTGTGTGTGTGTGTGTGTGTGTTAAGAAAGAAAGAAAAAAAAAAAAAAAAAAAAAAAAAAAAGGAATGGCATTTGGATTCAAATAAATCTTAGGAAATAATTTAAAAAAAAAAAAAAAAAAAGGTTCTGAACAAAATTTAGATTATATCTAAACCATAGCTAGCACAGAAGTATAAAAATTAAAAAGAAAGGCAGCGAAAGATAAATCTGCTAAATACAAATAAGTGAAAATAAGATTAAAACTAACAAATGAATGATGATTTTTTCTTATCTACGTGTCACCCTCATTTTTCATCAATACATAAAATATTAGCCAAGAGAAAAAAAAAAAAAAAAAAAAAAAAACTATATCAGCTGCTTATATGAAAAACACCTGGATGTAATTCAATGAAGAATGGTTGCAATGAGAAATGACAATGAAGATGTACTGACAAAAATGTTAACAGATTAAAAAAAAAAAAAAAAAAAAAAAAAAAAAATTTAAAAAAAAAAAGAAATTTTTTTAATGCAACATTTTCAGAGTAGTAATAGCTTAATATTTGCTTTAGTCTTTCTTGTTCCTGTATATGCCAACACATGCAAAGACAAATGCCAACCCATCCTGATATCCCAAATTACTATATATATATATATATATATATATATATATATATATATATATATATATATATATGCGTGATTCAAATAAAATTTTTAACAAATTTTTAAAAATAAAAAGAAGAGAGAGAGGAAGGAGAGGAGAATTGACGCAATTTTGAAGGGTGTATGGATTTTCCTGGTAGCTTATTGCACAGCAATAAGATTTTTTTCATGAATGAGAAAATAAAAAGCAGAAGGGAACAAGTCTGAGCATTTTTGCTTTGTGTAACAAAGAAAAAAGAAAAAGAAAAAAAAAAAAGCTTTAACGATTTTCAAAAGAAAATTTGAATCAAACATGAGAACCAATTCCTCAAATACATTTCCAGTATTTGTATTTTTTGTTGCTTTTCTCGATTTACTCTTTAAAATACAGAGCTTTTTTTTTTTTTTTTTTAAATTCAAGTTCTTAATTTGGCTCACACCCATATATACTCAACTATATGAAAGCACCAAAAACAAATCTTTGTGTAAAAATTAAAAAAAAAAAAGGGGTGGGGTGGGTGGGGGGTAGAAATTGGGAGAAGAAAATAAAAGAGAAGGTGAAGAAAAGATGGGGGGGGATACTTTTTTTTTTCCCTATTCTTTTTTTTCATTGTATCATATTTGATTGCTTGGTTGTCAGTTTATTTTTATCTTGTTTTCTTCTTTATTTTATAAATGTATATGCATTTGCAGGGTTGCTATATTAAAGATACCATGAATGAACTGATGACAAAACATACAGACGGTGTGGCTGTTGCAGTGGCAAGAGTCTCCAGACAACGATGACAACAACAATGACGACAACAACGATGATGACAAAGATGAGCACGACTGATCAGGACACAGAAGAGATTGGATTGTGGGGTGGCCCCATCTGTGACAGCACCTTGTCAAGCCACTGCAGCGGCCCATTTAAGTGAATCTCAATCCAGCAAGGGGTACTGGTCACATCCTGCCGGTGATACTCTGCTCCCCAACCTTTGACAAAGCTCATTCGAATTGTGCACATTTTTGTTAGTTCATAGACAGCCTCAAAGCCATGGTTAACCGACTGGCTGAGTAACTGTGCAAATTCCTGGTTATTGAATATCTTTAAGCTGCAACCAGGTGGGATCTTGCATACTGTGGTGGGGTGGAAGCCATGATGATAGTTGCAGTTTCTGCTCTGCACAAAAATGCTGCTGTCACTGAGGCATTCAGCAAACATCTCCCCACCAACGTAATATAGGTGCACACCTGAGTAGTAGAAAAAGAAAAAAACAATTAGCCAAACAGTCTTATCAGAAGTTAGTCACATCATAAAAATGATAATGTTGATAATACTGACCTAGTAAATATAAGAATTAAAAATGTACCATTTTTTTTTTTCTGAATCAGTTGTGTATAACAATGAAGTGATGACAGTAAAATGAACAGATAAAAACTTCAAATAAAAACATTAGCTAATTGAACAATATTTGCAAAAATGTGAATTTACAGTCTACCAATATGCTATGAATATTTGGGGTTTTTTTAAGCTTAAAAATAAAGTTTTATATACTAGGTATTCATAAAGATCTGCAGGAGTTTTAAAATTCAATAATTCATCAAATATAAATTATAAAATCATTTAGTAAAAGTCATAGAAATTCAAATCTTGAAATTTTATTTTTGGTTGTTTTGTTTTATGACATCAACCTTTTTCGTGTAATTTAACACTGAATCAAGTCATTTTAATAAACAAAGGACTAGGGTCGCTTACAGTACCTGCTATTGCTTAAGTGGTCACCCAGTTAAGTATCAAACATTGAAATTTTGTTGATGTAGCAGAAACTAGTGTTATCCACATGACGTGACCAGTAATGACATTTTTTGATTATCACACTTTAATTCAATTTCTATCATTGATATTTTTCAAGTTGAATCTCAAACTTAGAATATTTTCCATAATCAAAGAGCCCCACCAAACAGGCATAATAGAAAACCTCTACAAAGAAACTGGTAATATTTTTTTGTTTAATAGCATCAACCTTCCTGGTTATTCAATGCCAACATCACACTTGTAGAAAAACAGTAGTGGTACTACCCTTGAGAAAGGTACCCCCCCCCCACCAGCTGCAGGTTTTAACAGATGGGGGGGGGGTCTCAAGGGTATTAGTCCAAAAGTGAATATAATAGCACAATTAGATTTTGAACTCACTTATGTCACAGTCTAGTACTTTAGCCACTATGCCACAAGGACAGCCACCCCCACCCCGGTAAATTGAGTATCACAATTTATATTTTAGTTAATTACATGCGTTTGAGAAAGAAGAAAAAAAAAAAAAAAAACAAACAAAGAAAGTCCAATTTATGCATTATATTGGATAGAATATATAATTCTACCAAATTTTTTACTATTGTAACATTGAGTAAATATTTTAAAATAAATTATTCAATTTCATCAGTTTATCTATGCAATTTAGTTAACTATTGTCCAGTCAGTCTTACCAGTTGCATTGCCAAGCTGATGAAGTCCTGCATCAAAGACTTTGGAATTTCTGAAACTCTCAGGTCTTATCCAACCCTCCCAGTTTAGATTTATCCCAAACTCTAGCTGTAGTGATCAACTTGTGGAGTTCCTAGAAGACATCACCTGGATCACTGATGGTGACTTATGGGTGGACGTTATCTACCGTGACTTTGCCCAGGCCTTCAACTGTGCCGCACAAAAGACTTTTGACAAAACTCTCTGCAATGGGTGTGAAGGATGATCTTAACTGGTTAAAGTCCTTCATTTTCAATCGGGGGTACCACAAGGATCTGTTCTTGGTCCCCTTTTGTTTGTTGCGTATTTCAATGATATAGATGCTAACTTAAGGAATATCACAGTACTGACATATGCCAAATGACATCAAGCTGTACCTTGAGATAAAAAAGACAGATCCTGAATGCTGCAGATCTTTCTTGCAGCCAGACCTGGACACAGTGCAGCAATGGATCACTGACTGGCAACTCAAGCTGGCTGTGGACAAACGTACTACCATGCATTTTGAGAGGAAAAACCCATCATACATATACTCTCTCCACAACATTAATATCAAGGAATCTTCTTGTGAACGTGATCTGGGTATTACTCTCAGCAGTGATTTATGTGGGCAAAATCTCTAAAATTGTCAAGAAGGCCAAGCGTGTCCTGGCATCACTCAGCAAGACCTTTGTCAGCCGCCCACAGGCTATCTATTTAAAGCTGTATAAGTTATGGTGCAGCCACACTTGGAATTTGCATCATTAGTCTGGAACTCCTATCTCGCTCAGAACATTAACTGCCTAGAAACTGTACAGAGACATGCAACCAAAGGAATACACTCCATCAGGCATCTGCCATATTCTAAACATCTTGCTGCCCTGGGAATGGATTCGTTGAAACTCCAGCATCTGGCAACTGACCTGGTAAATGCTCATAAGGTCATTAATCATCTTAACAACAGCAACCTTGAGCACCTTTTTGATCTCCATGTTTCTAACACACGTGGGCATGCCTACAAAGTCAGAAAACAGCATAGCTCACAGACTTACAGAAACATTTTTTCACACTCAGAGTTGCTGAGGCATGGAATAAGCTGCTTGCATCTGTTGTGGACTGCCAAAACACTGCATCTTTCAAAGCCTCCATGTTAACACTATACCTGATACTCCCCCTCCACACACATACGCGTACACATACACGTATATCATTACTGTACACTGTTCATGTTCCTGACACTAATACATTATTCTGTGTACTAGACATGAGACTTTGAAGAGTTTTGGTGCACCTGAGCACTATACACAATAAACTTCATTATTAAAATTGCATAATCTTCTTTGAATGAATTGATTGCAGAATAAGAGAATTACTTTATATGCCACAAAATTAAGTACTATTACAAATATTGTAGACCACATTCATTTCTGGTTTCAGTTACCTCCCTTTAGATATTACAGTTTTTAAACATTTTATACTTTTGAGAGTGAAAAAAGAAAAAGATCTTAATTTGAAGTACATTCAGTAAATTCATATTATTTAAAGGTTGATTTTGATGGCCATTCAGCTCACATTCTATTTTTAGAATTACAAATAGATATGGAAAGTTCTTTATAAGGGGCTGGTTTAACTCAGAGCATCCACCTAGGAACCACAAGGTTCCAGGTTCAATACTGGCCCTCACCAATTAACTCTTAACATCCTGTTGAGAATTTTCTAAGTCCAGAGCATTCCTATAAGGATATATAAAAAAATGGCTAAAAATGACCTTGCATCTGATGTTATCTGTTATTTTCCTTAAATCAAAGACTTCTAAATATATGTTTAATATTACATTTAAACAAAGGCTATCGTTTGGGGTGGATTAGGAAAATGAATGAGACTTCCGCTCGGGTGGAATGAGGTGGTATAGGACGTTAAGAGTTAAGCACATGAGTAGCACAGCTTGGATTTGTGCAGTAAAGTGGAATGTTGATGGTTGGTGTGGTACTCCACCTTAGATGCAAAAACAATCTCCCTAGTCCTTCTCTAGTGAAAAGGGGAATAGACTCCCTCTGTCCAGCTGATATCAATAATAGTCCACTCAAACGTTTTTAGCTTTATTACAAATATTGTAGACCACATTTATTTCTGGTTTCAGTTACCTCCCTTCAGATATTACATTTTTAAATAGTTTATTATATCACTTTGTTGGATTTTTTTTGTTTTAATTTTTAATCAGTGTGGAGGCCGCAAAAGTCCATAGGAGACAAAACATTTAATACATTCCTTTCTGGGAAAGGAAATAATAATGCAAAAATGAAACATTTAATAGTGTCGAAATAGGGCCAATTCAGTCAGTAATGATACAAAACTTCCACAATGTGAAAATTTTATAACATTGGATATTCATTGAAGAGATGTTGATATCCACAGCAATTCTGAAATCTCCAGATGATGAAAGCATTATCTCTTATTATAATGGAGATTCAGTGTCTGTAACCGAAACTATGTCACTGCTTTCGTAACAATACTCTCAGGAATTGCGTAAGTTTATCAATGAGTATTTTATTTATAGTCAAAATCATTAATACATAGAATAAATCTCATTTATTAATGATGTGTCAATGAAAATCTGAGAAAGATTTGCCTCAAAACAGTTCATGTCATTAGTGCATTTAAAATCTTGCAGCATGTCTAATATATCGCTAAAAAATAAAGATTTACATAATATATGGTGTGGTTAATTTGCATACTGGTTTTAACAAAAGCAGGTTTAATAAATAATTACTAGGTGTTATTGATCTAATATTGTTTTATTCTCCAATAGTAAAACCAATCCTTTGAAAGATTTTATATAGAAACCAATTAAAATAATCTTTTTATATGTGCTCTTATTCAATTTTGTTAGTCTTCCTAACTTAATATATTTTATATTAAAATTCAAATACATATGCCCAGAAGGTGGATATTCTTGCTAGTATATTTAATAGATCAATAATAAAAAAAAAAATTTTTTTTTTAAATAAAATAAAAATGCTAATTTGATATTAGCACTTACTGAAATTATGCTTATTTCCGAGGTTATATTCGTCCTATAAAATGGCTAACTTTTCATTCCATATTCACAAAATAAGCAAACAATTCAATATCTACAAAATCACTTGCAATTTATATTGAAAAAGAATAACTTAAAAAAAAAAAAAAAAAAAAATAAAAAAAAAAAAGGTCATGCTTACCTTTACCAATATGTCTTCTAGTATTCTCGATTGTAGAGTTTCTATTAACATTTGACAGAAGACCAAGACAAAACCGCTGTGCATTATTGGAAGGGTCTGTAAATCCATCAACTACAATACTAGTGTTAGAGGCATGGAAAGCTTCTCCAACACGACTGTTTAATTCATAGTAGACAATGGAGCTCCAATACTGGGGTTCTTGGTATGTTACTTGCATACCATCTGAAAAAAAAGCAAGAAGACAAACAGATACTGTCCAAAATGCACAAAACAGTAGTTTACATAGAAAAATCTCCAACCTTTAGCAAAGAGGAAGAAGATGGAAGAAAGATTTTTTTTCTTTAAATGTTGGTAATCTATCAGATTATCAACATAAAAAAATTTAAAAAAAAAAAAAAAAAAATCTAAAAATAATTTTTCTTTTCTAATGCAATCTCAAAATCAATAACATTTTACAGAAACAACCTTTTTCTTTTGTTTTAAGTAATCAATATCAAAATGGCAGAACCAAACTAATTTGCAGAAAAAAATAAGTTAATATTTCATACAAGTCTCAAGAGGAAAAATTATGTAAAAAGATTCTAAGCATTATTGTCTGTATATTGTTAAGTTAGTTTTGGTTTGTTTTTTTAATTCATTTTTCTTTTAATTAGATTTTTTTTTTTCATGTTCATTTTTTTCTTCATTATTAAGCATATATAAATGGGTTATATTTCCAATCCAGATAATTCTTTGAAATATGATATACTATTTAAAATTGACTAGTAATGAAACTAATGCTGTACAATTAATATATTAAGAAAATATCAGTAATCAAATGCTTTAAAACAATATTTTTAAGCTGATCGCCTGAACCAATTTATTGCTCAGTTTATACTTAAAATATCAATGCAAACTTCAGATATGAGGAATTATCCCTAGTCTATACATCATAACAATGTTCAATGCTCTAATTCCAAACCATCTAAGTATATTATACAAGCCCCCACAAACACCACCAAGCTATAGTACAATCCAACTTGCCCAAGCATTATTTGTTCAGTGCAGAATTTCATTTATGTAAACATCAAATGATTAATCAAAATCCCATACATTTCTGGAGTCGCCTAAGAATATATATAGATCTGATTTACGACAATACCCTCATTTTCTGTGCTGTGCCAGTGTTGAGTATTTAGAAAACTAATTATTCTTAATACCATTTATTAACCTTAAAAAAAAAAAAAAAAAAAAAAAAAAAAAAAAAAGGACATTTTTTTAAAGATTTAGATTATACAAAATATACTCCTGTAAGCAAGTACTATACTTATCAATATAAACAGTTAGCTAATTTGAAAAATAGTAAAAAAAAAAAAAAATTTTTTTGAATTTAAAAAAGTTTTTATTTTAATTTCATCCCCCAATTAAAAGAGAAAAAAAATTATGATTTATATAATATATGACCAAATGTGACTTGATTTGGTCACACGAACTGATCTTTTAAAGAACGAAAATTTGTCATGGCAACAAGGTATTATTTAATACAACTCAAATGACATATCACAATAACATTTTCATTACCAATACCATGTGGAGCGGGGGTCTTATTTCAATATTCTTTTTTTTTCTTCTTTTGTATTGTATTATTAATTTTGGTCCAAATGTTAATTTGAAGATGTATAAGTATGCTAATTCAAATTTAATTTTCATTAAAAAAATTTTTTTCTCTTTTGTTATTTCATATATATATTTTAAGTAATTTAGATCCCAGCCTAAAAGCTACACTTTGATCTTCAGCAGAATGCACAGATATTACATTCTAATCCTAAGCAAAAGTGCTTATACATTTGTAAATAATTCTGCCATTTTTGTGGTATGCTAAATGAGAACATTTTATCCTCAAAAATTTTTTTACAGCAATATCTTCCTCTTTTAGATTGTATGTATACTAGAGTTAATATTGTATGAGCAGCACAGAAATTTGGGATATTTTGTCCAATGCAAACTTAACCCCTAGTTTAAAACGTTCAAAAATACAAAATTTAATTCAAATAAGAGAAAACAGTGTTTTAAAAGGAATTCATCACTCTAATATTGCACTTGCTGTTTTATCTTTGAATCCATCAGTAAAAACAATGATTGGGATATTGCTCTATGATATTCTAAAGCTTGTCTTGATAAATAGTAGGGTGAATGTTTATTTTGAAAAGCTTGAGTCCAATATCACCTCCAGTTATTAAAATGTCCAAGATAGTGTATTAGATAAGATAGTATCATGTAAATGGGTGAGAGGGATTTGAGATTCTTTGGAGATTGGTTTTATACAGAGACCAACAGTTTTTTTTATTACTTTTTCTTTAAATAGCTGAGTATACTTTGAATTAAAAGGTGCAATCATAAGCTGGATTGGATGGGCAGAGTTTAAGTTTTATGTAGAATTGTAGAAGTTTTTTTTTTTTTTTTAAATTTTTTTTTATCACAAACACTTTTTAAAGTTTATTTCTCCAATGGAACAGACAGATATTTAAAGACTTATCACCACTCCTTTGGATGTGTTGCGGGATCTATGTGGATATGCCATGATTTTCATATTGTAGAGAGTGAAGTGGGGGTACTTCCACAATTAGAGTGTAGTTGCAGGTTTTTACTGAATCAGTTAACCTATTTGTTGAAAGCTTTGTAATAGGTTTTTCCTCTGTTGACTCGTGAACTATAACACTAGAAAAAGAAATAGTTATTTCTTCTATGTCGCTGTATGTGTCTGGAGTAGATCTCTTGATTAATTTTTGCAGGATTTTTTAAATAAGTCATATGTATTGTTTTTTTTCACCAGAATAAACCAAGGATGAGGGATACTCTAGCAGTATACTTAAGTTGGGAGTAGGACCCTAAACCCCAGCTAATCTCAGGCATCCAGTACACCATATTTGGTGCCCTACTACTCAACAGAGGTCAAAGTCCTATTCTCTCAACACAAGTGATCGCCTCACACACACCTAGCATCAATGAGATTGTTGGGTGTTTGCCACAAGTGCAGTTTGAAGAATAGGGCCCATGACTAAATATAGGTGCTAGGGCTTGATACAACCAGCCAACTGATCGGATCAGGCCTGTCAGACAGACCATCTAGCACAGTAAGAGCCAAAGTGAAGTGTTGCAAGTCATGTGACTACTAAGGCAACCAGGTCATAGACAGCTCAGCCGCCAGGATTCCAACCAAATATCACAAGTCGCAATCGACGGTCAACAGCTGCCCCCTAACCCCACTCCAGGAGGGTGTCTTACACTTTGCAGAGGCGCAGTCAGCATATCCTACAGCCCCAGATGACAGAGCATAATTATTTTGTTATATATATATATATATATAAGATGAATTTTATAGAATTATCAAAACATGGGAATAGAAATGAGAAAGCCAATAGATACTGAGACCCCAAGTAATGAATCAAAATACATGAAGATCTTGATTAGAGCTACTTTTAAAACTTTCCTTGCAAGAAAAAGTATTAACATACTCCACATTGTTATAAAAAGTTAAATTAGAATTATTTTCAGTAACAGCAGCCCCCACCACCAAAAAAAAAAAAAAAAAAAAAAGCAAAACCAGGAAGCTGACTGGTCACTAAAAGTCACTCATTTTTTATTTGTATGGCAAAAATTAACCATCTCAACACCATGTTGAAAACTAAAGACCAGCACACACAAATCATCCATTAAAAGACATGTTGTATAAAATGTTATCAATTTTTAATAAGAGATACAAACCTAAAAACTAAATCAGCTACTGTCCAAGAAATCTGTTGTGTAACCAACAATGAAACAATGATCGTTAGCTACATTTTTCAAATCTGAAAAGATTGCCTATCTTGTCCAAGGTTATAATAAATGCCAGCCATATTTAATAATTTTATTAAAGTGAACTATACCAGTTTTGAGAAGTCAAACTCATTTAGCACATTCTAAAACATTAAACTGCGGTACTGCAATGTACTTACAATATATTGTTTTCAGCCTTTAACATACATGTAAATTAGCAAATATATATATATATATAACTAATTGCTATTCAGTGCATTAGTAGAATGCCATGTGCACACCTAAGTAAGCAAAATCAGAATTCTGTTAACAGAATCTAGAGTAAGCTAAAGGAATTTCTTGATAAACTGGTTTTACTGATATTGAAATTGTAATCCATTGTTTACAAATACACAAAAGGCCCAATGTATGAAAAACTTCAAGGCAGAGATGCTACTAATAGACTTAACTTAAAACTAACCATAGTTATTCTAGAAGATAAAACAACATCCATCTCTGGATTAAATGAGAGACCTAACTGAAAAGATACAATATACATTAGTAGCTATTTAACACCAAATACAGAGTTATTCACATGACCATTAGAAATAAGTTTTTATAAATCCCATCTAGTAAATCTGAAAATAGACCTGAACAATATTAAAAAATGCAATTAAAATGTTTTGTTGACATATCTTATATAGACAAGTTAAATTCAAATTCAAGTTAAATATATAGACAGATAAACAGAAAGATAGATACTACTGAATAAAAATAGACAAATAGATGAACAGAAAGATTTTTTTTTTTTTTAAATTTAAAAACTCACACATATACAACTAATGACAAATCCAGTTCCCAAACACACATCTTATTATAATGGAGATTGTGTTTTTTCTGTCTGTAACCGAAACTAAATCACTACTCAAGTCACAATTCCCTTAGTAATTGACGTCACATTCACCATGAATTTATCCTTTTAACCTCAATTATTAATAAAATTGTTTTACATTATTTATACTGTTAACCATATCTACATACTAATAACATGCAATTGTATTTATATATACAACAAAATAGTGGTTTACAGTGTGAATGGGAAGCCTAATTTGCATATTGATATTAAAAATGTAATTTTAATAAATATATGCTTAGTATTATTGATTTCTAACTGTTTGGTTTTATTTTAATGAATATTAGCAAAAATCTCTTCAATGAATCTTAAATGAAATCCATTAACAAGAAAAGATAACTGTCATTTTATTCTTTACTTCCTATTTTAACTAAATACTTAAATTAGAAAAAATAACAATGAAAGACGAGAGTGATGGAAGAGTAAATTTCAGTTCTATTTTTCGATTATACCCTCCTGTTTCAAATCTTTATCTGCATTCTTATTTAGTTTCATTAGCGTTTCTAATTTAATACGATATTTCATTACATTAAAACTTAAATACTTGCACCCGGAGGATGCATATATTTGCTAGTATATATAAAAAAAGACAATTAAAACAGACATACACACATACTCATTCATCCTGACCCATCCCCAAACATTCTGGACCCACACCGGCATCACCATATAAACACTCCCCATCTAGAGAGAAGAAAATCCACTACCCACCCCCAACCTACTGTTCTCACCATTTTGAAAATGTCCTTCATTGAAGCAAGAATTATATTCATCCTGAAGAAGGTCTAAATGACAAAACGTTGCATTGTCAACAATAAACATCCAGTTTCCATAACATCCCATGTTTGTCTACTTTTTCTCCACATATCTTATATACTATCAATGTTATCTCTTATCTGGTAGATTTAAGTATTGTGTATCTATAGTAATGGTACTAAGTGTTATTTTGTTCATACTGTGAACATGAAATTTGGTTAGAAAACTCTACAATGGGAAAAATTAATAAGTTCCATCAAAAATAAATTAAAACTTGAAAAATGAAAAAAATCTTAAGAGGATAAGTTAAGAAATGATTTTTTTTTTAATTTTTAAAACTTCACAATACTAATTGTTTGCAAAATACCTGAACGAAAGTAAACAAAAATTCAAACAATCTGTATTAAAAAGTTTCTACAATGATGACTTAACAGAATTTCTTACATAAAAATGTATTTTAGTTCAATAAACACTTAATCATTATGACTGAATTGTAAATATCAAGAATTAAAACATCATATCATTTGCATTATTTAGACTATTGTCCTCTTCATCGTTATATACGCAATATTTCAGCCAATGTGCTCTTTGGCCTTATTTAGGTGTTTCTTCTCGAACTCGGGAACCTTCACGGAACTTTGAACCAAACATTTTATTCAACCCATGTGGGTAGATTTCTAATTCTGTTAACCATGACCGGTTACAGGTGTTAAGAATTCTATGTTACTATCGACCTTAGCCAGGATTGAATCTGCAGCCCAGAGATAATTGTCACTTAGAACTGTATTAACCCCACACCTATATCCATTGCACCATGTGTCCAACAGAGTTAATCTATCATTTTTGATTAGAGCTAGCCTGTTTTCAAAAGGTAAGCTACTAGTAAATGAACTAAATTTGAAGGAAAACATCATTACCCATTGACACTGCTTATATTATCAGTACTTTTTACAGCAACAAAATCTTCTGGGAATGGAAAATCTATGCAAATTCTTATTTTTGATAATCTTTGATATTGCAGCAAAAACTATTTAAATTTAATGAAAAAGTTCAATGGTTAAAATTGGAAATTTAAACACTTCATATTTCATAACAATGAGTATAATAAATGCTTTTTTTAATGGCTTCTTAGCCACTTTAAAAAGTATTCATTTTTCAAATCAGAATGTGTAAAATTATTTATGCAATGAGGTTAATTTCCAGCAAATTGTTATATCCAATCCTATATTATAAAAAGGAAGAAAAGTTTAACTACAATAAGGGTGTGTGTGTGTGTGTGTGTATATATATATATATATATATATATATATATATATATATATACACACACACACACGTGTAATATGTCTCAGACATACGTCTGTTTGAATTTAAGTAAAGTAGTAAAAAATTAAAGTTCAAATGGAATTTAAAAAAAAAAACATTTTCCTAAAAGAAAAAAAAAAATTTTTTTAAATAAAAAAAATAAATAAAAATGAAAATTATTTTTCATCTAAGAACAATTATTTTCACAAATTGAATCCATTATTTGGATTAAAAATATATGCCTACCTTGTGGTGTAGCTATAGTGGTATCCATTGGTTGAGGAGGGCTCTGACCACCTTGTTGCATGCCTGTGTTCCCTTGGTGCATATTCATATTATTGGCCATATTGTTCTGAGATGTATCATCATGCTGCTGATAAGCTGGGGGTGGAGTGTCAGCTGAAATTTTTAAAATAAATAAATAATTAGAGAAAAACAAAACAAAAAAAAATAAAAAATAGTCCTTGGTAGCAATCAGAAAGTCAAGAACAGAAGCTACAGATAAATCAAAACACATAAGATAGTATCGAAGTCTAATCATATTAGACATGTCTAAAGTCAAGAGAAAAATTTTCATAGATGTAGTGTTCATTTGGGAAATAAGACCTGTATAAGTAATGACTCATTACATAGCAGAAAAATCTATACCTAACAGCTATATTTCAGCAATTATAGATGCTAGGAATTTTATATGGGATGTTTTAAAAAATGTTAACATTTCTAAGAGATGTTCTTTATATGACATGATTTTGAAGTCTCTACTTGCTTACCATCCCTGTCAGCATATCCAGGTGGTCTCAGAATCATCAGTTCTGCTTTTCTAAGTAGCATTCCCGGTTGAGTTGTTTTGTTTTTGTGGTTATTGTTATTTAATCACATTAGTTATATAGAACTCTGTAAATGGAGTTCAGAACTGTTTGAATTATGCAAATTTTCCCAGTGGTTCAAAAGTTCAGAGAATTTAAAACCCCAAAATTATTTCTTCATTTTCTTATTTTTGGAGCTATTTTGATAAAACTGCATTCTTTTGAAAAAATTGTATGTACGTTCTGATTCTGGACTCAAATTGTATGTATCTCTATGCTGTAACCATTATTTAGAGAATAAGAGGTACAAATATCAGCATTTTGTGTTTTTATAAGTTTACTACAAGACTATTCAACATTCATTTTATTACTGCATGTATACACATATATAGTATTAATTTAAATATATAACATCACTTGAACTTAAAAATACCTGCTATGTTGTGTTACATACAAGAAATAATATAATTCTTTATATAACTTTTTTTAAATAAAGCCTCTTCTGCATGTGCTGATGGTGTTTTTTTCCAAAATTAAAAGTTTGACAAAAACCCTGATGTTAAATCAAAATTTCACATATGAAAATAATTCAGAGACCACCTATTAATGATATAGTGCTTTTTTTTTTTTTTTTTTTGCTTCTTATACTTTTTGAATAAATATCCATCCATCAACTTTTCTCTATTGTATTTTCGCTTCCATGTATTGGAGAGAGAAAAAAAAGTTCCTACTTGTAGTTTAAAGTGTTTCCGAGTGTACAATTTCAAGAATATTGATAAAGATTAGCCACTTTGATTTTACAAAAAATGTAATGTGTAAAATTTAGTCTCTGAAAAAAATTTACACTATGCATTTTCAGCTGTTTGAAACAAAATACTGTTTTAACTTGCTATAAAAAATAATTCAAAAAATACAAATTACATATTTAGAATGATTCTTTTCTTTCCAACCATATAAAAATTCAATAAAGATTGAACAAGGAATATGCAAGAAATTGCGAGTTGAAGGTCCAAATTAGTCCATGTCCACCAAAACCAACAAAGTACTGGGATTGCTAATAAAAGATACTCCCATAGAAATATTAACTTGTGTTTTTTTTTTTTTTTTTTTTTTTTTTTAATCACGTGGTAGATTCCAAGAATTTGTTGACAAGAGTGGTAAACATGTGGGGTAATCTGAACATTAGTTACATAAATGAGAGTAACCTCCCCTTGTTTGTTTCACTTTGAGGAAGCCGCTATGTTTAAGTCGGCCATTTTCATTTCACCGTAAATCTACACTGAAAATACGAATTTGTTTGAATCAATACAACTGCATGTTTTAACATGAAAATATAAAATGTGTTCTTAATTGTGCTTGCGCATTATTTGAAATGAACTTAATTGTTATTAAGAACACATCTTATATATTTTCGTGTTAAAACATTCAGTTGTATTGATTCGAACAAATTTGTATTTTCAGTGTAATTTACGGTGAAATGAAAATGGTCAGCCAAAACAACAGCTTCCTCAAAGTGAAACAAACAAGGGGAGATTACTCATTTATGTAGCTAATGTTCAGATTACCACATGTGGAAGCTGTTTGAAATTATATCCAAGGTACTCTCAATAAAGGTGTTCACATTATATTTATTTTCATCCTGTACTGTAGGGGTGAGATGGGGTAATTTTATGCAAAATTTTGAGTTCTCTAACTACAGTGAATTCAAGCTATCATTAACCTATACTTGAAATAAAGATAAATGTGGTGTGGGAGCAAAATTAGGAAAGCAAAATCTTTTCAATTTGCTTTGCAGGAGATTCCAAAATGTTTGATAGGATTTTAAAGATTTTCTTTTATAAAGCAGAGCAATTTAAAAACAAAAGGTATCAGCTTGTGCTATAATTAGAAGACAGTAAATGCTTGAGAAAAGGCCTCTGGGTCATTCCATGTCAGTTCACCAGGGCGTTACACCCACAGACACCGAATTACCTGAAATTTGGCACAAATGTTCCCCTTCATAAGTTAGGAAAGTGTGCCAAATTATTTTGTCATAAAGCTTACAGTTCCGATTTTAGAGGGGGGGGGGATATAATTTTCCTATTTTGCCTCAAAATTAAGGCCTTGCAATGTCGCAAAATAGTGTTTTTTTTTTTTTTTTTTTTTTAAAAAAAAAAAAAAAAAAAAATACTTTCATATATTCAATATTTCTGAAATTTGGTATGTAAGGCAAATAAGGACTGTAGAATCCAAATATCCAACTATTTTAACCCTATACGTGATAGAAAATTTTATTTTGCCCACCCAAATGCATTAGGATGATTGTCTTTAATTATAATCTTTCACTGAAATCCTGCACGTACATAGGAAAAAAACTCTGAACTTGGCAGGTTCATATCTTATAAAGTAGACTTTGCTCCCACACAAAATTCTTTGATGAACTTAGGCAGACATAGGTGTTAAGAAAAAAATATTATGAAAACTGAAGAGGACATTTTCGATAGACTGACTGTAAGCAACATAGGTGAAAAGTTGTTGATTTTGGAGTCATGAATTTGGGTGGGCAAAATAAAATTTTCTATCAGGTATAGGGTTAAAATAGTTGGATATTTGGATTCTATAGTCCCTATTTGCCTTATATACCAAATTTCAGAAATATTGAATGTATTTAAAAAAAAAAAAAAAAAAAAAAAACAACAGATTTTGTGACACCGCACGGCCTTAATTTTGAGGAAAAATAGGAAAATTATACCCCCCCCCTCTAAAATCAGAACAGTAAGGTTTAAGACAAAATAATTTGGCACACTTTCCTAACTTATGAAGAGGAACATTTGTGCCAAATTTCAGGTAATTCGGTGTCGATGGGTGCAGATTTCAACTTTTTCCTGGTGTTTTGACATGGAATGACCCCTCTGTAGGTATGCATTAGGATATTATTTATCAGAAATATTCAGATTGGGGGGGGTCACTATATTTTGAATGAAATTAAAAAGTTTTCTGCAATAACACAAGTTTGACACTAAATTACTTTAATAAGTAATAGTCAAAAAGTTAAGTTTTACATTTGTCTGTCTATATTACTTTTGTTTAATTTTGTCTAATTTAGTTATTGCAGTGGAGTAATACTTTTGTTCTTGATACTGTTTATTCTTATTTCATTACTTATTTGGACTGAACTGACTGAAATTTTAAACAAGTAAACTTTAAAATATTCAATTGGGGGAGTGGAGGGGTAGTATCACAATTTATATATTTCAAATTTGTTTAATTCATATTGCACTGATTAAATTTATATATATTTTTGATAATTATGATGAACTTGGTGCTATAAGATCTATTAATAATCTATCAAAATAGCTATACAAAAGGCTGAACTCTGCTATAAACATAAAATGCTTATCAACCCCTATATCATTTTATATTCAGTTATAAATTCACATTTTCTAAACAGTGGCTATATTGAATTTTTTTTTTTTTTTTTTTTTTTTTTTTTTAAATCTCAGTTGAAATATTTGCATTTGAAAAAGTTGTTGAAGTTCCATAAACTGGTTTAGGTTTCTTTATACAATTTTTTTTCCCTTACAACCATCATATTGTTATAATCAGTCTTTTGTCAATGTAACAATTGACAATGTGTTATGCAGGTGTGCTTTTTTATTCACAAGATATACACAAGAACAATGAGTTAAGGTCAAATTAAGTAAAAGACTACAATCAATAAGAAATGAAAAAAAAAAAAAAAAAAAAAGGCACCAGAATTTATATAGAATTTTTAAAGGATAAAATTTAGATAAAACTGGTAAAGTGTTTGTGAAAAGGTGAAACAGCAGCTAATAATAAAGAATTAAAATTTTTTCAAATGGATTGTTTACATGCAAATATTCAAAACTTCAGAATATATAGGGGGACCAATTTTCCGCAATCACGGAATCGTTAATCTGAAACGGAATCTGAGATTTTTAATGAAATTTTCAATAATAAATTGATTTTTGGGTTTTGAAATTTTCATTTTAATTCTTTCAAAATTTGACTATCTCTCCGATTATTTTGTTAAACGTTTTAATAAATAGAATATAACATAACCTAGTTATTTCCTTTAAAATTGATTTTACAAATATGAGTTATTTTTCCTTTTAAGATCCAAAAAAGAATTAAGAGCAAAAGTTTCTACCTAAAAAAAAGAAAAGTGGGTCGTAGATTTTCTGATGAAATTGATTAGTCTTATATTTTTCTAAGAAACTGTAATGTAAGAGATGAAAGTCGGTCAGTCCTCATAAAGTGGAAATGGGAAGGTAGAAATGTAGAAATTGGAATGGGGAGATACTAAGATCAAAAAGTTTAACAAATTCATTTCCTTGATGTATATTTACCTCATACCCCACTTGTATGGGTTAGGCACAAGGCCCTTTTAACGTGGGACCACCCATAATCCGAGACTTATGGGTGGCAGGTGGAAAAATTGCGTCAATCGTCGGCATTCCTCCTCAAGGAGGTGAGCCTCAGGCGCTGGGCAATAAACCCAGCCCTTCCCCTTTAAATCAAGGGGACAGGTATTGTCTGGGCAGATAGCCCCCTGGGATCGATGATTATAATTTAACCTCTGGCAGGTCCAGCGGCCGAAACTCACTGGACCCCGGCTGAAGCCCCGTTTGATTTTTTACAAAATTTCCAAGTAAAAGCTTCTAAACAACTTGTAACCTTGTTTTATAAATATGATGAAAGAAAAGTAAATGCTACTATCACGTGACCATACAATTTAGAAATAAAGAAAAAACTTGTATACTGGTACATCAAAATCAACATTTGCTGTAGAAATAAACTGTCTTCTGTCTGAACTAGAAAATACAAAGTGGGAGAGAGTTATTTCAAATTTCCAAGATTTGTTCAGCACATCTTTTTCAAGACTGAATAAATACCTGGATGCTCACCCTGTATATAACTTTTACAAGGCATCTCGTCTGTTTGATCCTAGACATCTACCTTGTATAAGCCATGACATTGATAGTTTTGCAGCCATTAAGGACTTGCAAGATCCTTCTACTGATCTTCTTGAAGAATTTCAAATTTATGTGAATTACCAAGATGACTTACCAAAATCCTTTTTGTATCCCAGCATTTTTGAATGCAAATAAGAGTAGATTTCCCCTTCTGGACCAGATTACCAATAAGGTCATATGGATGCCTGTTACCAGCTTAGATATTGAACGTTCATTTTCTCAATATAAATATTTACTAAATAAACAACGTGAAAATCTTACCCCTGAAAACACCAAGCAACTTATAATGTTGTATTACAATGGAGATTTAGAAAAGAGATTTGAAGATTGCTAATTTCTTTATTTGGGAAATATCCAATTTTAAATTTCATGAGTATTTCAACTTGAGATAAGTTTTTTTAATTTAAATTTTGAATTAATATATCAAATTTGTTTTTTATATTTTGTTACAAAGATTCAATTATTATGGTTTAATTCCTGTTTTGTAAAATTTTAGTAAAAATGTTTGACTTTCTCAAATATCTATTGTTAAGATGCAAGTTACTTGCTGTTCATTCTTTAAATGTAATTTTTCTGTTAATTTTAATATTGCAAATCAATGATTATAAATCAATATGGATCCCTTTACTTAAGAATCTGAATGTGTTCTTCCTTAAAGAAGGAAGACCTGATTAAAAGTTCTACCTCAAAGATAATTATGCACTGCAACATTTCATTGTTTAGTCATGTTACATATTTATTTTTACATCTAATTTATTTTTGGACTTTCATTTCACAATTTCAAAAAGAATTGTAGACATTTGCTATTTCTTTATATGTAATAAAACTTTGAATTATGCTTTTGTTTTCAGTTTTAATAATTATAGCAAATTTTATTTCAATTTTTTTCACAAAATACTATAAAAATGGGAATTATCAAAAGTGGAAACGGAAAAAAACGGAATTGACTAAAAGTGGAAACGGAATTTAGAAAAATTTGAAATGGAAAATTGGGGGCCCTAAATATATTTTAAGGTAGAAATGTCCATGTAAATGGTTGGCCAGAAAACTCATAACAGTGTTATGAAGTGTAACCATGTAATAGTTTAAATTATGTTATTTACTAAACTTTTCTTAGTCTGGTATATAGGTCTGTTTACAGTGCCTGCAGGTTTAAAGTGGTCACCCCTATAAGTACTGAACAGGTTCATTGCTGCTTAACTTCAGTAATCTGGTGGAAACCAGGCTTTTAAGTGAGAGAGATTTGGCACAAGGATGCACACATGCGCATACATACATGTATATTATTACTGTAAACTGTTCGTGTTCCTGACACTAATACATTATTCTGTGTACTAGACATGAGACTTTCACGAGTTGTGGTGCACCTGAGCACTGTACACAATAAATTTCATTATTTTTTTTAAAGTATGAGCACTCAGTGAGAATCAAGCTTCCTACTCTGTAGTAATTCATCTGCAAGTTTGATAACCATTACACCATAATGAAATACCTACATTTTAAACAATCCAATTTTTTTATAATTCAAAATTAAATCAAGTAGAAAAAGAGAAAAATTAAATGTTAAGAAACACAAGAGAAAAATTTTTATATTACATATTCATGTTTAGATCCTTCAAGCCAATTTCAGTAGCAATGCATCAGATTAAAGAATGATAATATTTAGGAGAAAAAAAAAAAACCTTTGCTAAAAGTTACCATTAAAAGCTAGTTAAAAAAAGAGAAAAAAAAAAAAAAAAAAAAAAAAAAAAAACAATCAAGATATATTTTCAGATAAATTAGCTTCTTGAATCATTAATATTTTTCCAACTAATTTTGTATCATTAAATCATTTCCCCTTGACATTTACTCATGATTGCTAATATCAATTCAAGTACTTGATAAACCTCTAAAACTGAAAATTGAAAATTTACTAGAAATTGTCTATGGTTGGTATGAGGACTTGAATGTTAAGATTTCTATATACTTCAATCAAAGACCATTCATATTATAGACATGCAGGTATGATCTGACTGGAAGCAAACTTTAGCCAGTGTGATTTTAAAATTCTAATTCTTCAAGTTTTTATTCAAAGTATAATTTTCCATTGCTAAATTTATAAGAAAAAAATGTCCAGTTGTAAAGAATTTTGTCACTAACTTAATCTTATCACCTGCCCCTCGGGCGGGGGTCCAGTCCGGTGGCTTAGGCGCTGGACCATTGATGTAAATAACAGCATTGATCCCAGGGAGCCATCCATGCAACAACTACCCTCTTGATTTAAAGGGGTAGGGCTGTTTATTGCCCAGTGCCTGAGCCCCCCCCCCAATGCCAACGGAATCAATGCATTTTGCACCCGCCACCCATGAGCTTCGGTTTGTAGGTGGTTCCACATTAATAGGGCCTTGTGCCTGATCCATATACATGGGATAGGTAGTAAATACCCAATCTTAGTTTTTTTATTTTTTCTAATCTTTGTTCCTGATAATGACAGATTTTGATAAAAATCTTATTTTTTCATGCAAGATTTGTGCTTTTGTTTTTAAGCACTTTACTTTTTCTCTATTTTTTACAAGTAGTTAATATTTAACCAAAGTGCTATCACAAAACTTTAACAAGTACAGAAGACAAAATTAAGAACTTTTCTAAAATAAATCTTAAAATGGTTTTATTTAAATAAATCAATTATTAAATAAATACTCAGTCGGCACCAGTGTAAAAATAAAACATTGAAAGCATCAAAAATAAAACAATGCAATGAAACTGCTTTAAAAATCTTTCTTTTACTAGGAAAAAGGTAAGGAAAAAAAAGCAATTTTTTTTAACAATCCTGAAGACTACATAGGAAAACTAACATTTTTTCTTTTCACTGCAAGAAAAATTTAACACTAGTCCCCTCACCCAACCTAAAATAGTACAAAATAGATAAATATTTCCAAAGTAAGACATACATCTATATTTATCTTTACTTTCTTAAAAAAAAAAAATAAAATAAAATAAAAAATTAAAAAAATGTAAACTGCATTTATTACAATGTGGAATTATTTTTTAAATAAAGTAAGGGTCAAATAATACTTAAATAATCAAATTAATAAGTATAATTAACATGTGAAAAATAGATATCCAATTGTAGTTGTAAAGAATTTTGTCACCATGTTAAACTCATTTTGAAAACTGAATTTTTCTAACATTTAATTTAGATTATTATTAAAACCTTTAATTCCCATGTTGAACCCTATAGTATCCTCCCAGGTTTGTACTGACATGGAAATTGTATCTTTCCAGGGTATGGGAATTTAGAATCTTCCAGGGTCTGGATAAAGTGTGTAAAGCTTTGAATTTAAAACCTGTAATTTAATAGATGTAATTAAAGCCTGTAATTTTTGCAATATATCAATTTAATTGCAGTACTTAATCTATCTGAAAATGGTAAGAAAATGCTGTTTAAGAGACCTTGAAAAATACCATTCCTAAAGATTAATAAATCACAAGTGATGTATCAAAAAATATTGCCCAAAAAAGGAGGATTTATTGTATGATACAAGTTATAAAAAGTATGGGCTGTTTGTGAAAAAAATAATTCATGAGAATTTTAAAATTCCACTGGATACCACAGTTCTGTGGGTGTTTTTTAGTTTCATAATATTTAATGCAAAATTAAGTACTTTTAGAAACTTTAATATTTTTGTTGGTTTTTGATATACATAATTTCATTATGAAAAGGTAGTATGGCATTATATTATCAAATATATCTTTAAAAAATAATTGAATCCAAGGCAACAGTAAGGACCTGTACTAAAAATTTTGAAATTATCTTAACATTTCCAGTATGGTGCAAATTATGTGTGAAAGTTTATAAATAAAAAAAAAACATTGTGGAATAAATGGTCAAATTGAATATTATCAAAATTATTGTTTCTCTGAGTGTATTCATTTTACCTCAAGTATTTTTACACTAAGTAAGTATTTTTGTAAAAGTTAAAATCATTTTTTAATTGATTTACAGTTTCTGCTTTTTGATTAATAAGAAACAATTCATGGTACTAGGTAATAACTAGTTAGATATATCACCAACAATTCCTTTAATAAAATGTTCTCATAACTAAGTAATTTAGGTTACATGTCCACCTAGAGTCAGAGATTGTAGGTTTGATTTCCAGGTCAGTAATATTAATGGCCTTGCTTCAATCACATTTGACAGAACCGTGCTAATTTTCTCCACTCAAAAGTTCCTAATTTACTTTTTGCCATATATATATATATATATATATAAGAGAGAAATGAATCCAATAGTATGTTGAAGAAAATGATTGAAAGTGAAAAATATATGATGGTTAAGATGAAATTTATTGATATTTATAAGTTAACAGTGTTTTGATCTGGTTCTGTTTACATGTATGGAATATTCATTTTAAAATTATTTAAAATAATTTTTAAATAAATAATCCATACATACACCAGGTTGAAAGATAGTGTTAACTTATACACAGCAATAAATTTCATCCTCATCAATTTCGTAGTTATAAAGTTTGGTATGTCTATATAAAGTTAAATTCAAGAACAAACCGTTCAAAATTAGAGATTAAGTTGTAAGAGTTTAGGAAGACCAGCCAACAATTTAAAAGTTTGTTATGCTAAAAGTTCAAACTTATACAAATGGAACTGATCAAAATCATTTTAATTCTATACAAAAACTAAGAATTAAAAATCCACAATAAGTAAAAAGTAAGTAATGTCGCCGGGGTGGCCTAAAGTCGGTATCAGCCAATCAGCAAGTGAGTCTATCCCCTTTTCACTAGCACAAGACCAAGGAGATTAATTTACACACCTACCATCAGCTCCTTACTTTACTGCACAGATCCCTGTGCTACTCATACGGTGAGTTGGCAAGGACCGGTATTGAACCAAGAATCTTGTGATTGAAAATGTGCCAGAAAGATGTAAAGTCAGAAGATATTTCAACATACTAAGTCACACACAAATGTAATCTGTCATAGTAGAAAATATAACTTGTAGAGCCCTTACTTTAATGGAGAAGAAAAAAAAAAAAAAAAAAAAAACTAGAAAAGCAATGTCTTATTTTTAAGTATCGATTGCACATCATCCTAAAGTGATCAAAAAGCAGCAAGATACAAAAGGTAATTTGTGCATTTATTTTTTTTTAGAGAATACTTAGTTGGTTTTGTAGATATCATTCCATTGTTAAATCCACTTGGTGAAATGTACTTAGTTGTGATATCATTTCCTAATTACATATTACTGAATCTTAAAAATGTATCCTTTGATTTTGAAAATAAAATAAAAGCATTATGTAGAAAGTTCAATATTTAACAATTATTCCAACTCGAGTGATTAAAGGAAAAGAATACTTTCAACAAAATTGCATTTTTGTTGAAAGTATTCTTTTCCTTTTTTAAAACATGAAAAGGGGGAAAAAAAAAGAAATAAAGACAAATCTATGACATACCAGGAAGTCCAAAAGGACTGCTGGGAGCAGAACTGGCCGGAGAATGTTGGGTTTGTTGATGCTGCTGCTGTTGGTTTATAAATGGATAGGTAACATTGTGAGGCATGGCTGGCTCTTGTATCTGATGAAATGGAGCCATCTGGTGAGGAGGATGATTGCCAGCTGGGAACTCACTATACCGAGGGACTAGGACTGGTGGAAGAACTGAAAATAGAAAGGATTCCAATGTTAAATTCCGGTCAAAATATTTCAAAAAGAAAAAACAAAAAAAAAGACTTGGAGCATTAAAACTGATGATATAGCTTAACAGAGTTGCAAGATTTTACATTTAAAAATATGTTATATATTTACCCAAGCCAATATTATGCATGCAGTGTGTGTGTATAAAGATTTAGCCCTAAAACTTACAGCTATTAATTTGATTAACCTATGATACTTAAAATTTGTTCAGTCAACTATACACAAACTTTTTTTTTTTTTTTTTTTTTTTTTTTTTAACAAAGCAGAAAATATCTTCTATTCATTAACTGCCATGAAATGTACAGATGAAAAATAAAGTATTGAAGTGAACACTCAAATAATTGGAAACAAATGATGAAATAAAGAATTTTGGTTAATAGCTATCAAAATTATCTTTTGATTAAGGTTTTGTTAGGTATCAAACAAAAAGGTCAGTGGGTTATAACATTAGCTTTTAAACTAGAGTTTTAGTGATGAGTTTATCTTCTGACATAATGCAAGACAAATGCTGGAGAAAAACGCATAACAAAATTAAATCTCGTTAAATAAATCAACATACTCAGAATACAGGAGTCTACAGTTGAGAAAAATGTCAATAGGTATACTATTAAATAAAGATATCTAAAATTGATCCTATAAAATTAATTCTATACAAAAAATAAAAATCCACAATACATTGAAAATATACCATAAAGATGTAAAGTCAGAAATTAAATAATTTAATTTCAAATAAATTCATTCTTTTTACACCTTTTAACATTTGGAATAAGAAATATACATCTTAAATCTATATTTTCAATAATTTGTAATCGATTCCAGATACAACTGGAGGGATACTTGAAAAAATTACTAAAATGATTTGTTCCCTTATAAAAGGGATTTTATAGAAGAGACTTCAATATTTTACATAAAAAAGATCACCTTGTGAAAGAAAAAAAAAAAAAAATCTGCAAAAATTTTTCTTCTCTAACTGATCCTGAATCATTAAAAATATTTCCTAGTAAAACTTCAGTTCTTAAAAAAAAAAAAAAAAAAAAAAAAAAAAAAATTACTTGTTTAATTTTACCATACTGTTAAAAAAAAAAAATGAAATGTTTTAAGATTTGTAGGTATCTTAGTTTTTTTTTATGGTAAAAGTCCATGACTGCATAAGTTATTTGTTAACTTGCTTTTCTTATATTGACCACAGCAATCTATTATAGTTAACATTTGTTTGCTTTCATGTACTCAACTGCATTATACTAACAATTTATATTAAAAATATATTGTTTAGAGAAAAAAATAACAATAAATAAAATTTAGATTAGAAATTCCCTAGAGATTGTCAAATATTACCAATTCCTTAACAGTGGAAAAAAAAAAAAAAACCTAGGTTATAAGGATACAAAAGTTGCCAATTAATATTTCTTACTATCAGCCAAATTTCAAAGCACCCGTCAATACTAATGATATCACTCATACCCAAGTTTGTTTTTTTACAAGATGCATTGCATGATTAATGACAATTATTCTAAGTAAAAAATTGAGATAAATACATCAATAAACTAAGACTTTGAGCAGATTTCTATATGTGCACAAATACAACATTCTTTAAGCTATTGTGGCTGATTCTAATTCTTCCAAGGAAGGTTTTGATAAAGAAAATGTGTGTCCAATCTACAGAACTGGAGATATTTGGGGAAAATGATATGGGAAAAATATTGAAAAAAGGTTGCTCACTTTGGGGATGGAATCACTAACTTGTGATGAAAAAAAAAAAATGCTTGATACTGATAGAAAAGATTTTTTAAATCAATCTGTGTAATTAGTAAAAATGTGAGTGAGAGAATTTTTTTTTTTTTTTGAACACAAATAGAACCAGAGATATCCATCTCTGAAAAGTTGTTTCCATTTTGTAAAACCTGAAAATGGCGTGATATAAGGATTTGCATATTTTCAATATTCCATTGCACTTTTTTTTACCTATAATCATTTTATTTTGCACACAGTTATGATATCAAGTATTCCTATCTAATACAAATAATCTATACACAATTATATATGGTTTCAAGTAACTATTCCTATTTAATAATCACTTCCTTGCACAGTTATATGGTTTCAAGCAACTAATACTAATCCTTAGTAAACAATTATAGCTTCAAGAAACTATTAATATAAAGGATTTGCAGTTATATGGTATCAATTATTCCTATTGAATACAAATAATTTTCAAACAGATCTATTTGACCTATTGATGGGACTAACAAGTATTAACACTCCAGGTCAGAGTGAACCTGGAGAGTAATGGCAATGAAATTTTTTTTTGTTTGTTTTGTGGCATATCAACCATGATGGGTTATTTAATGCCGGCAAAATTTTGAAAGATTCATAGTGATAGTTTGGTAAAAAAAAAAAAAAAAAAATTTTTTTTTTTTTTTTTTGAAAACAAATTTTCTATTTAAGCCCTAGATGGGACCCTAACAGGTAATACCACTCCAGGTCAGAGTGGACCCGTGAGCAATGGTAATGAAGGGGTACTTCACATTCCCCAGACCTCCAGAACTGGAACCTCACCATCAGTTAGTTTAATGTCATACCCAGTACACGAAGACCCTCAGCCACCTCCTTCTAGCACATGATATCATTAGGCAATAGGGTCGGAACAATGCTAGGGCTTGACGTGACCAGCTGATTGATCGGAGGAGACCTCTCCAACCACCAGTCTAGCCTAAGTAAGGGCCAAAGGTAATGGCAATGAAGGGAACTGGAGCCTCACCACTTGTATCTTAATGAAGGCTTTTTCTGGGTTTAACCAGAAAGAGTAATCCCCCCTTGGTAGCTCTCTTCAGTTACTGAAAGAGACACTGCATAGTTTTAAAAAAAAAATTTTTAAAAACAGTTATGTCCCTCACTCCTTTATTCAAAATATCTGGCAACAAGAATTCAGAAAGAACTAAAGTGTCATCATTCCCAAAATGAGGAAATAACTGAGGACACGAAAATGTGGACTTTGAGATTAGAAATGTTGTTTTCTGTTATGGACATCTGTAATAGTAAGAGAAAGGCCCTACTACTAGACTTTTCAAACAAGACTATGATGGACGAACAAAAGAGGCAGTGGCACATTCATGGAAGGCAGCAACCTCACTTCAAACAAATGCCACTTTGATGAAATCTTAGTTTTACTATTTTACACCAAAGTGGGATGATGCCTACAAAACCTTCAAGTTTTGCTCAGTTGGTGCCCACTATGAATTTGATAACAGACAAGGAAATCCAAGCACAAATAATACAAGGATGCATATTGTCAGGTCTTCAGCAGAAGGTACTTACAACAATACTGGAGGAATATCAAAGCTTTGAAGTTACGGAAAACAGAGTTGCTATGATAGAAAGTGCCAACAAGAATGGAAAGATGGCATCTGCATCTCATGTCATGAACCCCCCCCCAAAAAAAACCCCCAGCAGATTACATAAGTTGTCACCCCCAACAAAGCACCCAGATATGACGATGCTGGAGAGAAATATATTACTTATATAGAGGAAAATGCTGAGCCGAAATCCATAACACTGCAAGAAGTGAAAAAGGCAACAGAAGGAGACCCACAACTCCACAAAGCAATGCAGGCCACACAGACTAGTTGCTGGGAAGATCCAGAATTAACAGACTTTGTGCGATTCAAGGACAAATTATCCATCATCCATCCACAATGAATTAATACTTAGACAATACATCAGAAAACGAATAGCTGTTGCTCACCAAGGAATCGTAAAGACCAAGCAGTGCATACATAAGAAGGTTTGGTTCCCAGGAATCAAGCATGTAGAGGGGGTTGTAAAATTATGCATACAATCCCAAGCTTTAAACCCAGTACCTACATCATGTGAATTTCTACAACCTATACCACTCCAATCATAGCCACGGAGCTTCCTAGCGATTGAATTTGCAGGCCCGTTGCCCTCAGGTGACCAAGTACTATTTGCTTGTAGTTATTGATGAATACAGTCAATTCTCTGAAAATAAAAATTTTCTTCTACTTCTGCTAAGACTATCATACCAAAACGTGGGGCTATCATCTTCTGTCAAGGAAGATCCTCGGCAGTAAAAAATCAGACAATTCATTTATACTATCAACATCCGGTTGTTTGTTAGGGGTAAGTTTTATAATAAAAAAATAAAAAATAAAAAATCGTCTGTTAACAAACCGGATGTTGATGGTGTAAATGAAAAAAATGTACTTATGAATCAGCAAAGCAAAAGGGGTGCCTAATGGTCATTATTGTCCAACAGCAATAAAATGATTCATGGCCATGCTTAACAAAAACATTAGGTCATGCATAGCTGAAGGAGCACATAACTAGAAATCCTAATTGCCCACTTTTATTCGCCTATACAGGTGTAACCCCCCCCACACACACACACACACACACGACACCCTTTGAAGCCCTCACAGGTAGAAAGATAAAGGATGGCTTATCTACACTGCCTTCGCACACCCCAAACAATCCTAGGCACGAGGCTCATATGCTTCAAGGAAAAAGACACCGTGGCAGACTTATCCCAATTACCCCACCTCAACAAAATATCACAGAAGACCCTAAACAACCAGAATCTCCCATACGGCCAACCCTGAAACACCTAAGACCCATCCTAACCAATTTTACCGACCACAACATCAGAAATGCTGTCAGTCTACCTAAAAGAATATGAAACATAATGGGGCGAAAAAAGTGAACATACAACAAAACAAACTGTTAGAATAATATCCCAAGTACTATGTAAAGTATGGGAGGAATGTTGTATTCTAACATCCACTTTTTGGGTCTAACTAGTAAGAGTAATCCCCCCTTGGTAGCTCTTTTCAGTAACTGTAAGAAAGAGTTACAGGGTTTTAAAAAAATAAAAGCAGTCATTGTAGTGTTCTTTATTCCATAATTCAATACATTATGTTCAATTGAAACAGATTAGCAACATTGCCTCTGAGCAATCACCTCCTCTCTATCTTTACCCTATCTTATATTTTTCTGTGTAGCATGTTCTTTTTCTTCCTTTTCTTTATAATAAAAAGGAATAGTTCATTATTTACCAGAGATGACGAAGAAATAATTCGGAGGATAAGCAACACCATATAATCAGGATTTACATTTTATCTTGGATGATTTCAGTCATTTTAAACCAGACGGTGTTGCAAAATGACAATGGTCATACAATTAAGAAATACGAGTATTAATATATAGACCCCCCCCCTTCTTACCCCAACGCAGAAGCTGCAGTTAGTATATTCTAAGCTCTACCAAGAAGGCTGTTAACACCAATATGAAATTATTCTATGATGGAGCAATTTTAGCATAGAAATTTTTCAGCAAAAGAAATAAACATAAGGCTCCTTGATATTCTCTCTGAATAGGAAAGATCATATAAATCAGTTCCCAGGAACAGGTTGCCACTGTAGGAGTTATTTTCGTATTTGCCTGGGGAGTTGTCTGCCCGTTTAGTGTCGCTGGTTCCCGCTAGGGGCCTTGTGTATTTAAGCGGCTGATTTGAACTTCTCTTCCTCTCTTTGCCTGCTGCTCGCTATGAGACCACATGGGTTAGACACGGTCTACCCCTTTCTCGTTGGGGTTTCGGCCCTTAACACTGGCCACTCACTGCTAGTAAGTCTCTTATACGATATATGACTATCCTTTAGTCATGTATCCGCAACTATGTTTTTATGTACATTTAGGTATTTTTGATACCTAAATATCTTGTATTTTACAATTCATGAATGTGTCATTATCTCTACTTATGTATGTATGTATTATGTACCCTGTTTAGCCATGTGCTGTACCATATTAAATGTTGTGTCTATCAACCCTTGTCGGAGTTTGTTTGCGTTCCAACAAGTTATGACTGTCATAACCTTTGAATCTTACACCACCATCAGCCTGAACCAATAAGAACTTCTCTATAATCTGCTAATGAAGCTCAATGCAGTGATCAGGTTACTGCATAATCTGAATACTCCAAAACTTTTCAATGGCACAAGACTTACCAAAGAAACTACAATTATGCCAGGAGAAATTCACTAGAGACAACTGTTACATCTGCAGAATACCTCTCATATATCTTATAATGGAGATTTGTGTTTGTAATGATTTTATTTTTTATATTTAAACCCTAATTATTAATGAAATTGTTTTACATTATTAATACTGTTATCCTTATCTACAGGTATTTGCCTCTCATCCCACTTATGAGGGAGTGACACAAGGACATTTTTATGTGGGACCACCCACAAGCTGATATTTATGGGTGGTAGGTGGGAAAAAATTGCGTCTATCCCGTCGGCATTCCCCCCTCAAGCACTGGGCAATAAACCCAGCCCTGCCCCTTTAAATCAAGGGGGCAGGTATTTCCCAGGGGGCTATCCCCCCAGGCATCGATGCTATTAACTTGTAAAGATCCAGAGCCGAAGCCACTGGATCCCCGGCGTTGGCCAGATTTACATACTAATAGCATATATAATATATATATATATATATATATATATATATATATATATATATATATATATATATATATATATATATATATACACACACACATACAACAAAATAGGTTTACAGTGTAAATGGGAAGACTAATTTTCATATTGAGATTAAAAATTTGATTTTAATAAATATGTGCTTGGTATTGTTTTCTAATTGTTTTGTTTTAATAAATATGAGCAAAAATCTCTGGGATAAATCTTAGAAATCCATTAACAAGAAGAAATAACTCATTTTATTCTTTACTTCATAATTTAATTAATTAGGAAAATTTAGCAATGAAAGACTGGAATGATGGAAGAGTAAGTTTCAGTTCTATTTTTTTTTTTTTTTTTTAATCATACCTCCCCTCTGTTTCAAATTTTTATCTGCATTCTTATTTAGTTTCATTAGCCTTTTTAATATATTTTATTACATTAAAACTTAAATACTTGCACCTGGGGGGGGGGGGTGCATATATTTGTTAACTAAATTACCATTAAAATTTAAAAGGCTCCAGCTTCCTGTCAGATTCAACTTAGCTCTGACCATCAACAAATCTCAAGAACAATCACTGAAAGAAGTTGGACTAAATTTGGCAGATCTTGTCTTTTCACATGGTCAGTTTTATGTTAATCTTTCAAGAGTTGGAAACTGATGGTCCATTCTAGAAGTCAAAACCAGAAATATTGTTTTGAACTGAACACTTGAAATAAAATTTAAAAAAAAAAAAAAAAAGTTTTATTGCAAGAAAACACAGTAATCCTATTCATAATGTGAGACAAATATGAACATCAGCAATGCAATGCTGTTAGTTAAATATATAAATGGATAAAAAAATATTCTGTATAACACTAATTGGGTGTTACGTTGGGTTGAATCAAATAATTTCCATTTTTTGAAAGCAAATTGTAACTACACATTTCAAACTTCATTTGTTTTAAATTCCACTGATTAAAGAATGTCTTCATTGGTCATTATTTCAGTAGTGAAAGAGTGCACATCATAATTTAATCTATGATCTCACAGCCCATATAAAATGAAGGAACTGAAAATGCATATTACATGATATTGTGGGAGTTTAATAACAAAAATGCTACAGAAGCAAAGAAAATTAGTGTTTATGGCCAGGGTGTCATTACAGACCACCAAACCTCAAACTGGTTTTCAAAGTTTCATTCATCATTGAGATGAACCCAGATCAAGTTGCTTTAAAAGAATTGGAGGAATTCAATTTGTGCAAAAGTACTTGAGAATTAACACCTGACCCAAACACATCTCAATCCACAATGTGACACCACTTGAAAAAGATCGGAAAAGTGAGCAAGCTGGGTGTTTGGGTTCCTCATGCTTAGAAGAATAAGGAAGATCGCATATCCATTGTGACAAACCTTCTTTTAAGGCAAAGAAATTACCAGTTTCTCAAGAATATTACAGATGACAAAAAAAGTGTCCTAAGAGAAATGATAAATGCAAAAAGAAGTGGATTGACAAGGATGAATCTCCACAGCCTTCTATGCCAAAGTTAAAGAAAAGCTGTGTATACAGAGAGATCACTGTTACAGTGTTATTTATTTTGAGTTATTAAACTGTAGACACTCAAAGGCTTATAACAGCTGCATCTTGTGTATGCAAATCTAAGAAAACACTGCACTCATCAATTGAAGAAATGTGCTTCTTTATAATGCAAAGTTACATTCAGCTAAAGTCATGTAGAAAAAAATGGATTTAAGCTGGCTTGTTCTACCTCATCCACCATATTCAGACTTTGCACAAGTTATGTCCATCTTTTTTATTCTCTACAAAATACTCTGAATGACAAAATATTTTCTCAAAATCAAGTGAAAAAACAAACATTAGTGGAAAACTTGAGCTCAAAAGCAGCAAAATTTTACTTGAAAAGCATCAACATAAATGGAAAGAGGGGATTCAAAATAATAGTGAAATGATTGAAATTCATTGCTAAATTATTCATGAATAGATTATGTTACTAAAACGGAAAATATTTAGGACTCAACCACTAAAATATATTTTTTTCTTTTTAAACTCCAACAGTATTAAAAAAAAAAAAAAAAAAAAAAAAAAAAAAAAACTCCTGGCTTTATAGTCTGTAATTACACAATACAAACTTTCACCTGGAGAAGAAAGAAAGAAAAAAAGACAATCATGTGCACCTCCTGAAAATAATCAGTTGATACTATTAAAATGGCCAAAAGAAAAGAAATACTGCAAGAGTTGCCTAGTTAAATATACTAAAGAGTCAGAATTATCCTGATGATCCATTAAGAGAAACCTAGGTAGATATTCTGACACACATATATATACATATATATATATATATAACTTTTAAGACAATATAGAGCTTGAAAAACTTACTCATTTCTACTGTATTATCACTGCCACTGAAAGTTGACAATGATATGAATAAGAGTATAGTTCTGTTAATGGAGAGGAAAAAAATGTAGCGAGAAAGGAGCTTGAAGAGTGATCTTGAAATAATGAGAGGAAGTTCAGGCATTTTAGTTCCAGATCAGTTTTCAATTTCATATATAAAGACACTCAAAGAACAATGACTAATCTTTGGAATCTAAAATTGGAGCACAGAAAACACAGAAGTATGAATTAATTGTACTGCTAAAAATAAGTAGGGACAGTTTGATAAATCAAAATTCTTGAATATCTATATTTGAAATTAACAATTAATTTTTTTTTTTTTTCATTTCATTACCTTATGTTTTTGTGACATCAATATTGGTCTTTTTTTTTTCTTCAACTAAACAGTATATAAGTCATTGGGGAGGCCTAAAGTCGGTATCAGCCACAGCGAGGAAGTGTATCCCTTTTCACTAGCGCTAAACCAAGGAGATTGTTTTGTCATCTGAGGTGGAGCACCATGCCTACCATCACCTCCTCACTTTACCACACATATCCCTGTGCTACTCAGTGCCGGTATCAAACCCAGAAACTTGTGGTTCGTAGTCAGATCCTCTACCGATAAACTTCATTGATATAAAAGGGAAACAAAGTATTTTTTTTTAATCTAAGAATCAAATTAAGTAGGTATGCAATAAAAATTTTAAAAAATAAAAACCGTTTTCAGAGAAAATGCACTCGTCTGTAAACAAATAATTCATACACAACTATCCATTAAACTCCTAAGCAAAACAATAAAAAGTATTAACCAAACAAGTTATTTGCTAAAGCATAAGCTAAATTTCTCCACTTACTAACTTAAAACTCAATTGAAAAACTATGAATTTATCTAAAACTAATAGAAAAGCCCTAATGTTTTTACAAAAGCCAATAATTTCAAAATTATGAA
Organism: Doryteuthis pealeii; assembly: GCA_023376005.1. Taxonomy (NCBI): domain Eukaryota; kingdom Metazoa; phylum Mollusca; class Cephalopoda; order Myopsida; family Loliginidae; genus Doryteuthis; species Doryteuthis pealeii. The sequence goes on along the minus strand of CM042147.1, from coordinate 65,880,930 downwards.
AGAACTAGGTTGATTTTGTTTCAAAATAGTATGTATATCATATACATGCTAAAAGAATATTTTTGTACATTGCATAACTCGTTGAATAACATCAAGATAAAAATTTAAAGAAATCATAGAAATCTTAATGTAGAAGTTTTAGATGAATACTAATACTGGGCTGAGATTTATCAAGTAAAAAAATGCTAAACTGAATCAATTGTTTGAATTTATAATACAATTAGAAAGATGATGCAACTTAAAATGGAGGTGGAAAAAAAAAAAAAAAAAAAAGTAATGTATTATTTTTCAGATGAAATTTCAAAAACAACGTGGAAGCTTATTTTACTTGTAGAAAAATAAGGATCAAAGTGACAAAAATCTGTTAATGCTTGCTCTTTAAAATCATTGCAACACTGAAGATTTTCATTCTATAAACAATTTCAATTTAAGAGAAAATTCTTATCTTTTTGAATCCACAAACTTTGTATTATTGGAAAGTAGAATAATACTTAAATTTAATAATTTTCTGAGACATCCAAAATTTAACTAGTATAAATTGATTCAATTATGTTAAAAAAAAAGTCTAATTCTAAGATCAAATAAAACACTTGTATATATTAATGACACCCTATTTCACACTAAAATAAAACTTTCATGAATTCTGTAATGTTTTAATTTTTACCTCAGTATAAAGTCTATTTAATTTGTTCATGTTAATAAATCAGAAGTTAAAGCACTAAATAAATGAAATACAAGACTAATAAACACACATTTCAAGTGCATGAACTCTTAACGTCCTATACCACCCGGCCAGAAGTCAATCATTTTCCTAATCTACCCCAAATGATAGCCTTTGTTTAAATGGAATATTAAATATTTAGAAGTCCATGATTTAAAGAAAATAACAGGTAACTTTAAATGAAAAGGCCATTTTTAGCCATTTATTGATAAATCCTTATAAGAATGAGGCTCTGGACTTGGAAAATTCTTAAGGATGTTAAGAGTTAAGACACTACAATCTAAAATTATCTATAATTCAATCTAAAATCTATAAACCATATTTTGATATTTTAAAAGCAACATCAACTATAAAATGCATTTTGTATATGTTCATAATTTTGATAAAAAAATAGGACTTATATGAATCTCATTGATATATAACAGATTTCACATTAAAATATTCAACAACCCAAACTGAAAAATGGTTAACACAAGATTTACCCTATGTATTTAATTAGAATTTCATTGGAAAAGATACCAAAATGAGTAATAGTTTCTCATGATATGTCACCCTAATTTTACAAAGGTTACAAATTGGCCAAATCTAGTAATTTATCTTCTCTGTACATTAGCAGTTTTTGAAGTTGTATTTGCCAGACATTTAATTTCTGTAATCTTAATAAGGACCACATAAGCATACTACTATACACTATTTGGATAAGATTCACTTTGGTAAACCAGTGTATTTTTATCACAAAATACATTTATGCAGTTTGATCAGTTCTGTTTAAATAGAATCGTTTTTGTTGAATATTCTTCATATTTGAGAAAAATTAAATGTTAACTCTTTGAACCCATAAAACTGATATTTTGGTTTGAGTGTTATTTTATCAGATACTAATAAAAGACTTAATAGCTTTTCTTTTAATGGAGTGATTTGGAGCCAGTCTTTCATTATGTACATTTCTTTTACAATGTTAAACTGGGCCCTGATATTGTGTCAGCCTTTATGCAAATATGTGAAATTTAAAAAAAAAAGATATTAAGCTGTATTTTTTTCCTCATTGAAAAAAATACCCATTTACCAAATTGTTTCTAATTCCCCAATGATACTTGCATTGGAAAAGTAAGGTCTGAAAATGTTGTCTTTTGGTTACCCTAACTATGCTTTTTAACTATATTGGTAAGCTTCCAGAAAATTTGATTTTTTTTTTTTTTCACTGAGAATTCTATAAACCTAAAATGTCATCTGAAATTGCAAAGCCCAAAATATGGCAAAGAGAGTAAAACTTGCCAATCAAATGCTAACAATTTTTGCCTGGTCACCAAATAAACATGTAATTTAGCATTATCCTGACAATATCATTACATCCTTTATCTTAATTCTAGACACTTCACTGATTGGACCATTAATTGGTTTAATAAGGTTCAGTACTTGCATGAGTATCATTTTGTATATAATCTTTTGTAATTTATTCAATTTATCCACTTCTCATTGATGGTTACAAATTGTTAAAAATAAAACTTTTTTAAAAGTCACAAATATAGTTCAGCAGATTATATTCTGCTCATGTAAAATCGACAATGAAAGTGACAAATAGAACCAAACTGGTGTAAATGATTTTCAACACTTTCAAGTTTGATATTTTGAGGCTAACACAGATTATTCACAATTGTTATCAACCTCAACTGGTCTATTAAATAGAGCAATATTCAATGAGAAATCTCCATAAATCTTTTCAAACCACTTTTGTCCTGTTAGCTTATTCACAGTATCTCCATAAACGGCACAAATCCTGTTTAGTTGCCTTTTTATCTTAAAAAAAAAAATAAAAAAATAAAAAAAAAACACATAGGAAATGCTGCTTACTTTCTTCAATCTTTAATGTTAAAGACATACAAAAATATGCTAATATGTGGACTCAATGCAATCAAAAGGGATCTTTTTTTTAAAAGTAGTTAAAACTAAAATGTTCCTTTTGGGATAATCCAATCCTATTAGTGGCAGATGTTTATCTAAAGGGAAACATCACACACACCCCCCCCGGGCAGTTTATTTAAATATTTTAGTAAATAAAATTTTCATCAGATGATCCCAATGCCAATAAATGTTAGAGTAAAAATTAATCTTTTATGAAATTGCAAAGTATTACTGCTTTCCATTCTTTTACTAAACTGAATGGAGTTGACTTATTCAGATAAAAATTTCTGATTACAAAACAATAGATTAAAAGTTACTGACTTCTTGTAAAATTGATAGTACTTTAAAAATTTAGATTATTTCAAATTTAAACATTTTAAAACTATTGCCAGATTATAATGTTTAAGATGTGATTATGATTACCATTCTTGGCAAAAAATACCAGGTCGTCCAGTTAATTTTTTGACATTTTTCAAGATTAGCTTTGTGATAAAAATCTACAAGCAGTAAAATAATTCTTGAATTATTTAAAATAGTAAAATAAAATAAAAAATAAAAGGCTGTAAATATTTCCAATAAAACAAAATTCATGGATATACAAGATGAAAAAAATATTTTTCTAAGACTTAAAATTATCAGGAATGTATAAAAACACACAAGATCCATGTCACTTATGTGGACATTTTAAGAGCAACTAAATAGTTTGAGAAAGACTGAATATACTCAAGATATTTTAACTTAAAGGGAGAGTTGAAATATAGTCTAATATCCTGTTAAAAAGAAACAAGTGTCTGAAGTTGCTGACAACAGGTGGTCGACAAGAACACAAACAAGTACTCAAAACAGTTTAGTGCCTAGCATAGTGTGTGTGTGTGTGTGTGTGTGTGTGTGTGTAACAGTGTCATTGCTCATGAACAGGGAGTGGACAAAATGAACTGAAACAGGAAAGTTACAATACAAAACTAAGCAGAGAGAAAATCTGATTTGTAGTGACTAAATAGGTTTGTTACTTTAAAAATCAGATTGTGGCTGAGGGAAATTACTCAGCAGAAAGTTATTTATAGCAGAAACTTGAAATGAAATTTTTCTTCAGAAGTATAGAGGGAGAGAGAGAAAAAAAAAGTTTTATCTGGAGGAAAACATCTGGTCTAAGTTTATATATATATATATATATATATATATATATATATATATATATATATATATATGTGTGTGTGTGTGTGTGTGTGTGTATATAAGCATGCGAATGAAAATGTCAAAAACTATCAAAATATTGATAGACATAAGATTAACCAACTGTCAAAGACCAGTTTAGCATTAGAAATAATTATTTTAATCAGTAGATTTAAGAAATGTACATAATGTGTTGCTCTTTCCTAATAAGACATTAAAAGATAGTTTACATGTATATTATTAAATATAAAAAAGGGTCAATTTATTATAACTATAAAAAAAAAAAATTAAATTTAAAAAAATAAAAAATAATTTTTTTTAAAAAATGGTTAAAAGATCTGCTGTCTCTAAAATATCAAGTATTATAAATAAAGATTTTACTTTTCAAAATGATTGTATATAATATTCAAATAATAGGACTTGAATTTTTTTTTTTTTTTTTTTTTTCTTTTTTTTTAACTTAAAAAATTGAAACTTCCAATAAAAAATCTCTTATAAGTTAAAAAAAAAAAAAAAAAAAAAAAAAATAAAGCATGTAGATAACGAATAAGAGATTAGTTTAGTTGAAATGTTAAAAATGAGGATGCTGTTCAGAAGCAAATTCTGAATCATTTGGGATATTTCTCAGGCACATACCTGGCTAAATATTAGGTACAATTTTTTCATCATAAAAACTATTTAGTAAAGCATCATTGTTGCTTAAATATTTTCTTACAGTGACAAAAATTGATAAACAATTATTTAAATAGAAATAAGCAAAATATTTTTAGGAGAGTGATTATTGCAACATTATCACTTTCATCTTAATAATTTATGCAATAATCATGATTCCTATGATTTTTTTCTTCTTTTAAACTAATTTTGGCTGCATAAACTAATTAACTTTTCAATCAAAAGAATTTGTTTCACAAGTTCAAATATTTAATAAACTCCGCCTTATCACTAAAAAGGACCATATATCTAGGATCTAATACAAAATAACATTAGCAATTTAATAACTAAACATTTTTTCATTCATTTTTATATATAGGCTTCAGTTTATTTAATAAATAACTAGCTGGACCCATGAGAATTCTGAGTTTTAACAATTAAGATTATTCATTATCCTATTCTTCTATTCTTCACATTCTCTCCTTATTTCCCTAATCTTCAAAGTTTTTTGGGTAATTTAGGAGGAAATGCCTCAGAAATTGCTACCCGGTGACTATTAATCTATGTTGTCTCGGTGGTGCTACTTGAAAGAAAACAACCAACTTAGGGCGTTAAATGTATTTTTTGTCGTAATTCTTATTTATTTATCGTAATTTGTTTAGAAATTTATTTATAGAAATTTGTCGTAATTCTTGTTTAGATATGAAGATGGATATCTATCTACCTCATTTTGTTCATTTTTTTTTTTTACTTTGTTTATATATATCTATCCACCCATCTCCATTTGTTCATAAAGAGAAGCCCACCCCCTCTAAAATACATTTAACGCCCTAAGTTGGTTTTCTTTTGAGTAAAACCGCCGAGACAACATAGTTGGGGACGTTATTTTAATAGTTACCGGGTAGCAATTTCTGAGGCAGGAGACCGGGACGCACTTCCTCATAAATTACCTTTTTTTTTGGGGGGGGGGGGGTTGTTATTTGATGTTATACATAAATGGATAAGAAAAAACAAATAAGGCATATATTTTCTATTTCATCTTTTGCTATTTCTCTCCATATGCTTTTTTTTCTATTCCTGCTTGTCAACCTTTCAAACCTTTTGGTCAATGTCCCTTGATACACAACTAGCAAACCTACCTCATCCCATATATATATATATATATATATATATATATATATATATATATATATATATATATATATATATATATTTTTTTTTTTTTTTCTTTCATATACTTTTGTTTTTATTTAGTCTTCTCACCTCTTACTTTTCCTCATTCACATCCTTTCTCTTTATCTCACTTTTCCATAGATTATTTTCTACTGAATTTATGTAGTTTTCTCAGTCAGAAAGCATAATTGGTTCCAGCTCAGAAGGGTCAGAGATCCAGCAGACACTACACTGATCCTTGGTAGAACAGTTGTACATACAGTAATAACATACTGTCTTCTTTCAAATGTTTAGAGGTTTAAAAACTAAAACAAAAAATACATTGAAACAGTTGATATTTCAACATTTTCTTTCCTTTATTTTTCATTTCCACATACAGTCGGATTCGCTTCCATTTCCAACTTACATACTGTCCAAGGAAAAGAAATTTATAACATCAACACCACCGAAATGGTGCCAAAACACGTTTCAGTAAAATAATAAAATAAGTCCTATTTTATCCATTCAACATTTTCTTTCCTTTGTTTTTTTTATTTATTTCAACATACTTTAGTAAGAGTAAAAAATAACTTAGGCAGCCACATGTGAAAGGCCAACTAAAAAGATTTTTTATTACAATCTCATAATATTAATATCTGACCCCCTCCCCTTCCATGCACCTATAAATGCATTATATTGTTACCTATATAGCTTAATTAACTTCATTCATAGATGACAAAAATATTTAAGGCTTGTGGTGATTTGGGAAGTAACTTAATATAATTAAGATAAGACTGCTATTATTTCTACTTAAATTTGCTTATCAAAATATGTACACACCTAAAACATGTCTTTTATAGATTTTAACTACATTACATATAATTTTTCAAACTTTACATAAGAAAGGACTGAAACTACAGAAATTAAATTCTTTGAATCTACAAAAAGTGAGGACCAAAAATTAAAGCTACTTTTAAAAAAATTTCATTTTTAAGTAGTTTCTTTGCCTATAAAACTTGTTTAGCCTGCCTTAACAAGTCAAACAAGCCTAGCAGTAATATAACTTCAGATGTCACAGGTAGCTGTGACCACCTGTGTAAACACCTATTTTATATATACTAATATTTGTTTGGTATCAAACATACAAGTTCATGGTCCTATGAATTTTTAAAAGAATGCTTTAAATATCTTAAATTTAAAACAATTTTATCCATTTCATTTAAAACATGTTAACATTTATCTACTGTTATTGAAATTTATTTTGACCAAATGAGTGAACATAAATAAGAAACTTTATGTAATAAGTTCTATTGTATTTAATTATTACTAGTTTTTCTGAATTTAAGTACACTTTATTAAATGTACTAGTTTCTAACAAAATTTCCTTAAATAAAAAGCATCAAAAAAATAAAATTAGTCATTTATTTCTGAATTTTTTTTAGATGAGGCTTAGTTATTAGTATTATTTGTATTATTCAAACTATTGTTCTCATCTTCATTGTTATCTGTACGTTTCAAGTCTGAGAAGGTTCCTAGAATCCAAGAAGAAATACCTGAAGAAGGCCGAAACATTGTACAGATAACAAAGATGAGGACAATAGTCCAATAATACAAATAAGTCATTAACCACTATTTTACCTTTCCCACACTCACTAAAATAAGTTTTTTTTTCTTTAAAAATTAAGCAAAGCCTGCCATGAAGCATTCAAGTACAGGTGAATTGTTTCTGTATAACTAATTCTCTATTGTATAAATATTAATAAATTCAATTATTTTCATTTTTAACATTTATAGAGAAATGTTACAGTAGAAAATTATTAATTAAGGACATTTTGAAAATGCAATGACTATTAAAAGAAAATGAAGAATTGGAGAGAAATCAAAATCATCAATGAACAATTGCTATGATTAGGAACTGAGAATATTTGAGTGCACCAATAAAAATGGACAAAGAGTGGAAATTCAGATTAATATTCAAGTGAATTTCATGACCAGTTTTGTAATGATATTCATGTACAAAATCAGAACTGGTTACAATTCTTCAAAAATATATATCTTATATAAAAGTTCCAATTTAAAGTTATGTATTACTAAACTTTTACAAATAATAAAATTGCAACTTATCTACTAGGTATTAATTGATATTTCAATTTTCAGATATTTAAAAAATGATTCCATTGAACTGATTGGTTAAAAATGTAATGAGATATTCTATTTGATTACTTATTGTGAAAATGCAAGATAAATTTTAGTTTTTGTTAGAAAAGAAAAAAAAGAAAATAACTGATTCATTGTAAGCTAAAGACTTACAATGAAGCTTTTTTTTTATTCAATGATAATTGCAAGAGATGATTGTAAGCACATGTCAATTCCCAGAAATTATTTTTGATCTTAACCTGCTGCTTAGTATTTTAAGTCAGATACAATGATAAGAACAAATCTAACCAAAAAGAAAATGTTAATATTTTCAGTACATTCAAATTTAAATTATATATCTAAAAAAAAAAAAAAAAACTTAATTAGAAACTGACATGTATAGATAAAAAGTATATTGTTTGAAATATTCTATTGGTATATATTGTTAAAGTGTAAATAATTGCATAAAAACCCTTAACATTTATGAAATAATTCAAAAGGATTTATTTCTTGTAGAATTTACACTACAAACCCATCAAGACACAGGAATGAAAAGTTTCTAATTCATTTGATAATTCCCTATGAATTTTAAGCTTACATAAAAAGAATGCAATTCAAATACAATAACTTAAAACCCAAATTATAGTAATATGGATAATTTTCTAATTTGTAATTAATTTTGAAACGGCTGAAAAAAAAAAAAAATCTCTTTTCTGAATTTATTCATGAAATTGTAAAAATGTGTTTATTTTCATGTGATATAACAAAACAAGGAAACTTGATATGTAAAAAATAATTTTTTTTAATTTTTTTTTTTTATTATCACTCATTCTAAAATCTCTTAAAATTACTTTCAGCATTCAAAATGGCTTTTATAGAAGAAGGAAAAAAAAAAAAAAAAAAAAAAAGTTTAACATTGCAAATCACAAAATACTTTGCAACAAACTGGCAAATATCTATACCCTTTGGATAAAGCATATTAGCATTCAATGACTATTTTATAAATAAACCATATTTAATTTTCTGAAGATGCCCATTTAAACCAGATACTTCTCCAAATGATTAGAATGTTATTTTTTTTCTTACATAATCTTTCTAAAAAGCTTCAGTTTTAAGAATTATTTAAAACAAAGGAAATAGAAAAATAAAAGATTACTTATTTACTTTCAAAATTAGATTATTATAACAGCATTTCAATTAGTAAATGTTTAATTTTCACTTAATGTTTTGTAGCATCAGTAGCCAATTTAAGATTTTAAACATGAAATAAAAACTAATCTAGAGTAGTTCAGTTTAAATCTTTAAAAAAAATAAGCACACTGGTCTGAAGTAACCCTGAATTGTTTTGATAGTTCTAAGGCACATACCAGGTAAAAAATGTTCATATGAAACATTACCCCACCATATAAAATATATATTTTTTTTAAAAGCACGTATACAGTTTTATTCATACCCAGATGGTTAGTCTAGTGCCCATTCTATTCTATACGCCCCATAATAACAAAGCTAAGAGCCAGAGGCCTATTTCAAAGTGTTGGAGAGTGATGCATTTAGTTTCAGTTGGAGATATTGCGAGGTTGCTTCTGTAGTAGATTTAAGAAATTCAAAGAAAGTTTTGCTTTCACACCCGGAATAACTTTTACCATTATTTAATTGAATTGAGTATAAGATCTTCAGATTTAACTATAATATTTTGAATTTATTCAAAAGATTTTGCTCCCAAAATTCATACTAAAAATGCCATTAAGGAATCTTTTGGTTAGTTTTTACAGCATGTCAGTCCTTGTTGGGTTATTTTATACCAAAGATGTTTTGTTCTATTCATCCTTGATAGGCACTCAATATTTTTCAAACTCATTTTTTTCTATTTAACCCATAAGATGGGACCCTCATATGTACTACTACTCTAGGTCAGAGTGGACCTGGGAGTAGTAGTGATGAAGGGGTACTCCACATTCTCCATAGCCCAAGAATTAGAACTTCACCATTAGATAGGACATTAAGACCCTCACTCACCGCATTCTAGCACATATAAAAAGGGTTTGGCCTGCCATAAGAGCAATAGGATAATCATAGGTGCTAGGACTTGACGTGACCAGCCAATTGATTGTACGGGGCCTCTCTAGACCACTCGTCTAGCCTAAGTAAGGGCCAAAGTGAGTGTGCCATGTCATGACTGCTCAGCCACCAAGGTTCCATCCTTAAGCATCATGGGTCACCACCACGGCTAACAAGTGGCCCCATGGGGGGGGGGGGGCTCTACAAAGGGGCAGTGTGTAGTCTACAGCCCTAGAATGTTTTTGGCTTGGAAGTAAGTTTATTTAAGATTTTTAATTTAAAGTGAATTTAATATTTTTCACTTAAAGTTTAAGTTAAAAATGTTAAACTAACCTTTTTCATTTAAAGTTAAAATAAGTGTTTATTTTCTTGAAGGTATCTAAAGACAAATACTGAATTTTATGTTTAAGTTTACCATTAAAAACATAAAATAGAAGTGAATTTAATGTTTTTAAATTATAAAATTAATGAAAGTCATTCAAGAATGTTGTTACATGCAGGAAATGTCAATTAAATTCAATAAAATTAATAATTCAATTAAATTCATTAGATATTGTAAAAACACTGAACAAATGAATTTAAAAAATGTTTTTTATGTATTTTGCTAAAAAATATTTGAGGAAAAAAAATTATCATAACAATAGTCACTATTTCATTACTAAACCAAAAAAATAGAAAAAGAAGTTACTTTCATGTCTATTTTGTTTCAGGTCTTCTATTTTGTTCCTGAATCTGATGTGGTTTTTTGTATTAAAACTTTTTTTTTTTAAGTAGCAAAAATGACCTACTACCAGAAAAATTATTTTTCAATATTTTTGTACCATAATACTATTGATCAAATAGACTGGATTATTAACAATACCCCCCCACCCCCAATTTTTTTTTTTTTTCATCCCTTCAGAACATTCTAATAAAACAAAAATAATTTTTTCTTCAATTTTTTCCATATTTCTTTTAATTAAGCACCCCAGATCACAAATATACAAAATAAATACTAAATTGACCCCCCCCCCCCCAACCTTAAAATGAAAAAAAAAAAAAAAAAAAAAAAAAAAAAAAGTCATCATTTTGTGAGGGAAGGTTCAGAAATATTTGATAATCTTGAAAATTCAGAATCATCTTTTTCTGATGACATATAAAACAGCTCTTGTGTACATAGGTGAATGTTACAAGATAAACCAGTGAATGTTTAAAGAATTTATACAATGGAAAATATACCAAATTAATTGACTGTGGAAAACTTAAGGTTCCTTCTGACTAAACTCACCAATGCTGATTTTTCTGTTTTATCCTTTTCCATACAATAAAGAAAAAGGTGTGACAAATCTTTGAGTGATATTTTCATGTTTGAGTTATTTGTTCAACAAGGAAAGAAAGCCAATATTCTAGAGAACCTTTTTGAAAAACTTTAGCAAACATTACATACCCAGATCAAATGAAGAAATTACTCAAAACAGTTTTAAAACTTTCATAGACTGTTGTAGAATATATGTAAAAGAAAAGTTTTTTTGTTTAATGAAATTCTAACATTATATGGATTATAACTTTTACAATAATTTTTAACTTTTTTAAATATTTGCCAATGCAAAAAAAGAAAATAATTTAACTTTTGACATGTTATGGGTTAAAAATGTGATTTTAAATATTTTTTTTTAAATCTTTAAATTTTTCTACCAAAATTTCTGAAATTTAAGCATTTTGAAATAGGCCTCCAGTTTTGGCTATTAACTGCGTCATGACAAAGCCTTTAGTATAGAATGCCATGCTAGTACTCCAAGGTCTATCCAAGCCTAACAGCTAAAGACTCCTGTTCAACACACTAGTCTCAGAATGGAATAGGATTATAAATTACTAAATTAGAAATCAAAATATATATATTTTTTAAACCAATATATTTATGGAGGATCATCAGTTGAATATTAATACCAAAAACCCATGTAAAATCTAAGATTATTATAGTATTATGGGTTATTTAATGGCAAATTCATTTGTAAATTTTTTTATTATAATCATAACTTTATATTTTCAACATTCCATTGCAATTTTTTTTTATGTTGCCCACATGTCTTGCAGGAATAGTTTAGTAGGGAAATATCCAATAATCTACAATCTTGAATCAAAACCCTAACAAGAATGGAAATTGTGTTTAAGTTTTATCCTAGATATTCCTTGCCAAATTATGGGTCTACATTATATAGCAGGAAATATGGTTTTTTTTATATGGAGGTTTATCTCAGTTGTCAGAATTTTAAGACTAAGTGGATTACATAAATAAAAATTTAAAAAGGAAATGTTAAAAAGTAAATTATCTAGAAACCTACACTTTCAAATGCTTAATTTACCTGATTAAAATCAGGACCTAACTTTACAATTTCCTTTTGGGATTTTTAAATTATTAGAGAAAGTGATATGGAAAAAAGAAAGAAAATGAGAATTATCAATCATAGGCAATTCATATTTTCTTGGATATTCCATTAATGAAGCAAAAAGAAATTTCTACTCTTTTCGAAATATCTAATTTTATAAATAGATGATTGCCATAATTTCTGGAAACTTAACATGATACAATTTTTTCCAATAATTGGGAAAAAAAAAAAAAAAAAAAAAAAAAAAAAACTAAGTAGACCAAGTGAAACTGACAATTACATTATTGAAATTGCCAAATTAACAAGCCTTCAGATATCAAAGTTATACCAAATAATATTCTTTTATGGCCTCAATATATTGTCTACAAGTTTAAAAGTCATTAATATTCAAAGTTTGGTATAGCTGAAATATCTTTTTGGCAAAGCTAAAAGAAATCAAAAACTTGACAATGTAGCCATAATAACAAATTTTGTAAACTTAAAAACATGCAAGTTTCCAGAATTTGTTATAATGGCTACATTGATATACAAGTTTGATTTCTTTTAGTTTTGCTTAAAAGATATTTCAGTGATACCAAGTTTTATTTTCAAATTTATAGTTAAAAATGGTTAGATAAGATATAAATAATCAAGAATATTTTAAATGAATAAACACTTAAATTCTTTCTTTTTAAATACTATTTTAAAATTTGGTATCTGAAACAAATTATTATATGTAAGTTGTAAGTAAAGTTGGTGGAGTGGGCTATTGTCGGTATCGGTTGGACAACATGGAAATCTAGCCTCTTTTCGCTAGTGCTAGACCAGGGAGATTGTTTTTGCTCAGGTGGGACGCCACACCTACAGTCAGCTCCCCACTTTACCACACAAATCAGATTAGATTACCCAATCTGTGCTACTCATGTGCTAAGTTGGCATGAACCGGTATCGAACCCAGAACATTAAGCGGGTGTTCTACCGACTGAACTAAACAATAATTTCTAATGAAATGGACATTTAGAATTTTAAAAAAGCACAGATAACTAAAATATACTCATAAAAAGCATTCTACCAATAAGAGGTGGTTGACAAAACTAACATATCAAATCAGATATACCAAATGCATTAAGAAAAATAAATAGAACAAAAAAAAATTAGTTTAAAACTAAAGGTCTGGAGATTAGCTTATAAGCTAGTATTTATAAGCAATTGTTACATGATATATAATTTGTCTTTTAGTAAGTTGAAGATTTTAATGATAAGAATAAAGCTATGTGAAAAGTTAATACACATGTAATTTGTTAAAAAAAACAAGATAAAAGATTTTTGGAGTAAAAATGCAAGTCAAATCAATGCAAGATTAAAGCCTTCACAAGAGACTGGAAGATGCTTAATACTATTTGTAAGAAAAAGAAGGCTACAAAATGATTTCTTTTTGTGAAGTCTAAAACTTCAAGACAAAGATTACAACCAGTTGATATTAGAATTCTTTGTACACTTACTTCCAGATGATGCCATGCAGTATGATGGAACATTATTTTGGTTTTTGAATTTCTAAATGTCTAGTCCCCCCACCTAATGATTAACATAACTGAATATAGAATTAAGTGAAGGGGAAAAGAAAAAGATTTAACCATTAGCCAACAATTGTATTTTAAAATATCCTCACTACAGAGATAAATATTTGGCCATGCCTTAAACAGCATAATGTTGAAGTTAAACATTAATAAACAACCTGATTTGTTTGCATATTTAATGCACATTTTATACAAATATAGTTTTTCACAAAAATATTTAAAAAAAAAGCTTTATCTAATAAGATTTAAGATTACTTTTTAAAATCAAGAATTTTCTTGCTGCTTATATATCTAAATGATCAAGAATAAGCAAATAGTCATTTACTAAGTTTAGTATGAGGCCATAATTAGTAACGGTCTACTAGTCTCACCACACAGGACACGTCTAAGAATGAGAAAATACATGACACTTTACCAATACATTGCAGTAGGATTGATTTATCCAAAGCAGATTCTTATCTATAAATCCTGACATTTTTATCTTCATAAATTAAGTTCAATAGTGGGTTGTTTTTTTAATAAAAAGGGAAATGATAGCAAACCTTAAAATAAAAAAATTAAAAATTTAAAAAAAATTTAAAAAAAAAAAAAAAAAAAAAAAAAAAAAAAAAAAGATATATAAATTATCTTAGACATTTTTTAGAACTTTGAAAGGATTTAACATTTTTGTATATTGAAATTACATACAAAGAATGAACTGTTTCTTACCTGGACTTTCTACACGTTTGTAGTGGTATGGATTGATGCAAACCTCTTTTTGTTTGGCACTGAATGGATACTGACAACATTCAAGAGGTTTTAGTTCATGATGACTTTGCAAGTCAGGCCAACGCCAAACACGACAATAAATGACATGTGGTAAACCTTTGCGATGTGATACTTGGAGACGACCATCAAGAGAACGGGCAATTGTAACACATTTGCTTGGCTGGCCAGGACAGCTAAGGGCTTTCTCCAACTCTTCTAAAGCACCTTTCTTTTCCTTCTTTAATTTCTTAACTAATGAATCAACTGCCTTCTCAGCCCATTTTTCTTCTTCATCTCCTTGTTTCCACCCCAGTAACCGCTTTACAGCAGGACTGGTAAAGGAAAATAAGCTGTTCAAACTTGAAATTGCTGAGGTCATTGTCAAATTCGGACAGCCTGGAAATAAAAAGGTATATATATAATAAACATAAATACTTCCAGAAATTGGACAAACATTTCAAGAAAATATATTACTATTACAGAGAATCATCTATTAGTAGATTAGACAAAAAGGAAGACATTTTTGTTTACATTCCAGAGAAAGACCGAATAATGAGAGTAACTTTTATGACATTTAGAAAATAATATTTCATAATGAAGAGTGAAAATAAGATTGTGCTGCATGTAGTTTTGCTTACAAATTATACAAGGAGTAAAAATTAGTCACCACAATTATACTATGTCTATTGTATAATAATAATTACATTTTAATTATTAAAAGGGTATGAAATTACCTAGACAAAACTGCATGCATAAACATTTTTTACTAGAATTAAAATTTTTTAAATATATGATAATTCAATATGCAAACATTGAAGTGAGAAAATATTGAAAATTTGTTAGATCCTTAAAAAAAAAAAAAAAAAAAATATGCATTTCCATTTCAACAACCTATAATTAAAATACAAATTAAAAAGGTTTTGTTTTTTTATAGAAACAATCCAAAATTTCTGTAAAGAAAAAAAAAACAAAAAAAAACCTACTTTCCTCTTAGTTTAACTGGTAGTGTTAATTCATTTCTCTTGTTTATATTACATTGTCAATCCATTGGATATGACTCAAACCTAGTTACCTTCAGAAGTATGAAAATCAAAAGGGTAATCCTAGAAAATGTGGTTAATTATTGAAAGGATTATTCCCCCTAAATCAGGTATTTATCGTGCTTGCAGACTTCCATAATAAAAATATCATCCAATAAAAAACCATGTACAAATATTTTACAAAAAACATTTCCTGAATACATTTTATCAGCCATGTTTGTATATTCAGCATTCTTACAGTCAATAACAAAGACAAAATCTCAATCCATGTTAATTGAAAGAATTTAAACAAGAATTGTCAATTAAAAAAAAAAAAAAAAAAAAAAAAAAAAGAAAAAAGTGAATGATTTTTACTTTGTTTTTTTAAAACTGCATCCCTAAAATATAAGTTAAATAAAAAAAATTAAAAATTTTAAAAAGTGATGTTGCATCCAAATTTTCAAGAGGAAACTTTAATATTCAATATCCAATAAGCATATAATTTTATAAGAATCTTTAAAAATCAGCACTTTTTTGTGGTTGCCATTCTACATACCTAAAATTTTACCAAGTTATAGATTTTAAGATATAAAGATATAAGTGAAAATATATTCTAATTGTGAAATAAAAAAATGACAGTTTTTTGTATTTATAAGCATATATGTAAATAATGAGTAAATTGATAAAACCTTGGACAGTTGTTTACTTAAAAGGAATATCAATATTTCAAAGGAGATACATAAGCTATTAGTAATTATATAATAAGTATTATAAGTAAACTAGCTAGTTGGTAGAGCATCTGCATCAGAACCACAAGGTTCCAGTTCAATACCAGCACTCACTGCATGAGTAACATGGCTTGGATATCTATACAGTAAAATGGGGAGCTGATATGTGTGGCACTCCATCTTTGTCAAGCATTAGTGGAAAGGGAATAGACTCCCTCACTGACCGGCTGATACCAACAACAGGCCATTCTGCCTACTTTACTCATGTTGCAGTATTCATGTGATTTGAGCCTATTAAATTTAAAAACTTTATTTCATCTTATTTTACTAATTTTAAAATATGAATTTTAAATATAAAAAAAGTGAACAAGTATCAAGGAAAATATATTTTTAGTTACTGTGACTTACATTTTTTTCTATTATAGTGAAATTAATTTGTAAATTAACTTAGGTTGACAGCAAATATTCATACTTTGAATCGTTTAAAAGAGAAAATTAAATTATTTAAATTCAGCTGGATCATTAACATCTTAAAACCCAATTCAAAAGTTCATAGGTTAGTTTAATATTGTTTCATTGAAAATAAACTATACAGTGATTAGCATTCAAACATGTACAATTTTTAGTGCATCTAATTTGCATATTGGTAAATAATCCACAGGAATGATGGTCCATGGTGAAATTTATAGTTATGTTATATTGAGAACTTTGATTATAAAAAAAATAATTTAAAAAAATAAAAGAAAAAAGAATGCAGTTTTAATTCGATTGCAAACTGGATTGCAAACTTGCTTTGTTACATTTTATGTATATTGCTCCAAGAAGAAAAAAAAAACTATATGCTGTTTTTACTGGGTTATGGTTGCATATATATATATATCCCCACACACACACACTAATGAGAGTTTTAGTTTACATAAGTACACAATATAAATAAAATCTTTTTCTGAAGCTATTCATAAACCGACTGTCACATATAAAACAAAATACAGGGCAGGGATACCTTTTTTATTTCAAAAAGTCTCTTGTTTACCATTTCTGTCAACACATTCTAGGAATCTTCTTTACCCAGGTGATCTCCATATCACTTATGCTTTTTAAATAAAAAGTAGTCATTACATGGAAATGTTAAATTTTAAGGTAAAAAAAAAAAAAAAAAAAAAAAAAATCACCTGTAAAAGATTCCAAAAATGTGCTGACAAATGTGGTGACTGAAATGATATCAAAGGTAATCCTAGTGAAGTGTTATGGTAGTGTGGTTGGTGTAATGCTTATGTATGCTAATGATGAATGTGGTGTGCTGGTTAGAGTCAAAAGAAATAGACTTGTGAGCCATAGTTCAAATCCTGGAAGAAGCCACAGTTCACATAGCGCTAATTCCCTTGGGAAAGGAATGAATCCAGCTATTCTCCCTCCAGCTATGGATAATAGTAGGGCAGACTGGGCACTTTAATCTTGGTTAGACAACCAGTCTAGGAGAAGGAAAACTGAATTCAAACCTCTTAAATCTGCGCTTGGAGTGGTCACTATTAGAATAGGCTTAGGCCTACTTAGTGATCTATTTCAATTTAAAAAGAAAATTTTTTAAATTTTAATGACATTGGGGAAGACGAACTCGTCTCTCCTCCTCCCAACTACAGATAAATGGAGGCTAAACTGGCCTCTCTAGCCTTGTAAGGGCAACTGTTCTAAAAGAAAAACCTGAATTCACACACACCCCTCACTAACATGACAAGGTAATTTATTCTGTAAAATTCTGCTACAACATTAATGCCAGATTGTATAGCACTTTTCCCTTAGAAAATATTGATGTCATAAATAAAATACCTGCAGTAATAACAATTGACAGTCTTCTATTAAAAAAAAAAAAAAAAAAAACTTGCCCAGTTCTGTCCAGATCTAGGTGAGACTAATGAATGCCAGAATAGAATTTTTTTTTTAAAATCACCCAGTATATAGTTCTTTAAATGATAAAGATATTTAAGATTTTTTTTTTTTTTTTTAAATTCAATTTTGGCAAAGCAGAAAATCTGAACTAAAATCTTGTAATAGTTTAAATATTTATCCTTCACAATAAATGTCATCTAACAAAACCTTTGAATTAATCAAAGATAAAAATGAAGTAAAATTCCATCCACACTACCAGTTGGTAATTTAGTAATTAAATTGGAGGTGGTCATTTTGACTACTGTAGGTTGGTTTTAATTATGTATCTACAAAAGCATTTCTCATCTATTGGGTAAATTTACAAATTTATTATCCACATTTTAATTTACAGTACAAACATTAGAACTCATAAGCATATTACAATAAAATTAATTCAATTAAATGAACAGGAATAACAAATTCATTTTAATTTGGAACTACAAAATTCCAAGTGGAGGTTTACATAAGCAAATACATCAAATTGACATGATAGCTCATCAGAAAAGTTTCCAATGAAGTGCTTTTAGTGCAATGGTTATTGTTGTAGGAAGTGGGCACAACAACAGTTCAAATCTTGGATAAGGGTGTTTGCATTTCACATAGCACTAATAGCTTTGCCAAAGGTATGAATCCAAATATTCTCCTTCCAGCTATGGGTAAATAGTAAGGCAACCAGTCTAGAAGGAAATGTGAATTAAAATCTGTTGAACTCTGCTTAAAAATTGAGGGACTGAGGAAATATATATATATATATATATATATATATATATATATATATATATATATATATATATATATATATATGCTGATAGTTTTTGAATTTAGTGCATCCTGGGACTCATGGATTTTATTTGAATGAGTCCCTGGGAAATTTGATGGGTCCCAACTAAAGTTTCTCGATAAATTGCAGAGCTGTCTAACTCCTATCTTGTACTCCATACACTGTAATTCGCTTCCAAGAAACTATTGAAATGTATTTACAGTTAGCTGGAAATGGTGGGGGAAGAAGAAAAACACTGGGATGCATGGATACAATTTTCTGCATCCTTTTAGATTTTTATGTGTCAGTGACGCAGGACACATACCTATCAGCATCTGTGTAGGTGTGCGTGTGTATATATATATATATATATATATATATATATATGTGTGTTAAACACTAATGTTTAACACCTTTATAACTTGATATTTTCATAGGATTACCTGCAAATTAATGACATACCAGTATAGTTAAAATTAATGCTCATGAGATAAAAAATGGATTAGACAAATGTTGAAACTAATAATTCACAGCAGTAATACATAAGGGCTCTTGTTTTAGGCAACTAAATCATAGAAATATGCTAAATAGTAGCACAGGACAATGAAAGGTTTTTTTTTGGTGGGTGGGGGGAGTAATACTATGCATCATGAAAAGAATTCCTACTCGAATCATAACATTTAAAACTAGATAATTTAAAAAATGAAGCGTTAGCCAAGATTATTAAAAAAGAGTTTTAAAACTTATTCAGATGACCAGTTAAGAACTATAGCTAGAATTTGAACATCAGAACACATGGACACTATCGAACTATTTTAAGTATAGGGACTAACAATTCATGCATAGATTTTCACTTTAAAAAATTAAAATTAATGAAATCGATTATTTAAAGTCAAATTTTTGTCTAAGTTGAAAAGTAGTAACAAAAAAGAAAATGTTACACATGTAATTTATTTTTTTATAAATTTTAAACAATTACAATCACTCCAAAAATGGCTAAGTGAAGATCTATGATGCACTCAAAACAAACCGTCTTTTCAAGATTTTAAAACTTTCTGCTTAGAAATTATTTAAAATAAACATTACTATTAGCTACATCAATAGCTACTTCTAGAGCAACAATTTTTATACCTAATTATTAAATAAAATTCATTAAAGATTTAAAATTCCTTTTTAGATTATAAAAACAAATATCTATTTAATAACAAGCTTATTTTAGTAGACTGGTGTAATAATCAATGGAGAAATCTTAGTTTAAAAGTTTAGCCCCCACCTTTTTGAACAGAAATGTCAATGTATAATTATTTCACTGATAATCTAAAAAGAAAATTTTATTTCATATACAACAGTAATTAAAAAATTTTTTTTTTTTTTTTTTTTTTAATGTCTAATCTTAAGATTTTTGGTACTTATTTTCTTCCAAAATCTTTCCTTTAAAAATTCTTTTTTCTATTAACACCTTTGGTCTTTTGTCTATTTATATTGAAATTAGTTTCCATTATATATAACCCCACCTATATTTTGTGCCACAAAAATAGGAGGGGTGGGCAAAGTTAAGTGACTTTTAAAAAATAAAAGTTTTTCAATAAAATAACTGAGGCTTTATTAATTGATAATTTTTTTTTCAATCAGTAGTAGTGATTTGATTTTGTAAAATACATCTGACATCACAATTCTTGGTACCTATTTTAATAATAAACAAAACAGAAGATTACCATTTGTAAATTAGAGATGATTAGGTCGTGAATGGTCATATTCATTTAGTATTAAAATAAGAATAACATGAAATGTATCAATGGAAGAATAGAAGTAGGCCAGGAAGTTGACAAGAAATAACTAGAGAGAATCAACTACAAAATTCCAAGATTACAAAAACTATTTTTTTTTATCAATTAAAAAAACTTTAAAATGTTATTAAAATAAAAAAATATTTGCAGATGAACATAATAAATTTTTAGTTGTACTTTTAAAAAAAAAAAAAAAAATTTTTTTTTTTTTTAATTTCTTGAAGATGTCAGTGAATTCTGGTGCAAAAAGGAGTCAAATATTAACTGAAAATGCAAGTTTTAAAATATTTAATTGCTATTTTATCAAGAGTGGCATTTCATTTTTTAGAAAAAGCCTCTGCTAAAACTAAAAACATTTGACTAGTTAATTCAGTTATTAAGAGTGTTCACTTTATAGATAGATAACGGTACTGCCAATATTGCAAAATAAATTTAATCTCCAACCTCTGATTGAAAAAAAAAAATTTTTTAAACCAAAAATCAGAGAATTATCAGATTTTAATGAAATTTTAGTGTTGATTTATCAATGAATGGATCTTATGTATTATCTCATTCAAAAACTGATTTTTTTTTTCAGGTCACTAATTTGGATCCCCCTCCCTTATTTTTGGGGTGTAAAATATCAGTGGGTTTATATACTTTAGAAATAATTACAATATGAATAAAAAGACAAAAGACCGAAGATGTGAATGAATAGAAGAAAAAAATTATCTAATGGAATGCCTCTGGTAGAAAATAAGTATCGAAAATCTGAAAATTAAATGTTTAAAAAAAAAAAAAATTTTTTTTAAATTTGGGAGATTTTTAAAATTCCATTTATGTATACAATTATCTTTTAGATTATCAGTGAAAAAATTATAGATCGATATTTGTTTTGTCTAAAAGAATGAGGGCCTAACTTTTCAATTGAGTTTTCTCCAAAAATTATTAGATAAAATACTTAAGTAGGCTTGTTATAAATGAATGTTTTTAGAATCTAAAAATATGAAATTTAAAACTTAAAATTAGAAGTTTCATATTTTAAATGAATTTTATCTATTAGGTATATAAATTGTTTTCTCAAGGTGCATATGGGTGACACGAACAGTAATGTTTATTTTTTCTTAATTTTATTATTAATTTAATTAAAATCAGATTTTTGGTAATTTTTTATTATCATTCTTGGGTTAGTGAATTGTCACTTATGAGCTTATGTAGATGCAGGCATATCATGCTAAATTTCTTTCCCTACAAAAGGTTTCTTCACTAAAGATAAACAAGTTCTACAAACAGCATGTTTGGAACGGAAAAATTAAATTTAAATAAATATCAAAAAGTATTTTTTCTGTATATAGTGTATTTAATGTTTTTACTAATTGATTTCTAAGAAACTTTTTAAAATTATTAAAAAAACGGTGTGTTTTGAGTGCATCATAAATCTTCACTTAGCCATTTTAAAACAGAAATTAAATGTTTAAAATGTATTAAAAATAAGTTACACATGTAATAATATTTTGCTTTTTATTGATGCCCATTATGTTACTACTTTTCGACTAAAACAAAAATTTGACCTTAAATAGTCAATTTAATTTAATTGGTTTTTAAAATGAAAATGAGCAGACAAATTGGTTGTACCTAATCTAAACTTTTTTGAAAGACAATTACAACCTTGTGTAAGCAAAAAAAAAAAAAATAAATAAATGTATGATGCTTTCTCATTAGTATTTAAACTAAATATTTTTTTGTTTGGAGGGGGGAGAATCAAATAAGTTTTTTTTGTTTTTATTTATCAAAAGATAACACCATAAATTTTGTCCCACCGTGATTTGATTGTATTAATTACTACATATATAGTAATGCTATTACACGATCTTTTTTCTCAAACCCTACTCCAATTTTCAATGATATTGACTGTCAAAAATTTACTCCACAGACCATATTTGGGATAGAACTCAAAGATCATCTTTAACAATCTTTGCATAATTAAGTTAAAATTATTTCACATCATTAATTTATTTTCAAAGAGTTGTTCTGTGTAAAGGAATCTCAAACAACAAATTTATAGACTAAGGAAATTTAAGTTGAATCAGATGTAATATTTTCATTTAAGCATAAAGAAAATAAATCTAAAGATAACATTTAATGATAAACAATCTAATATCATTTAGACATCTTTTTTTATACTAAGCGAAAGAAATAAATGTAGCCATGGCTCTGCCATGTTTTTGTTTGTTTACAATAGAAATTAGGAGGCAGAGAATGGAAGAAAATTATGAAATAGGGTAAAATTATTAAATCAAATAGAGCAAACTCAGTAAGAATAAGAAATAAGTAAATAGAGCAGGAATGTAATTAAAATATTGCCAGTGAGAGCAATAAGTTTTTTTCTTTGTAAGAATTATAACAAAAAATTCCATCGCACTCCAAATTGACGTCCCTTTGGTTGGATGTACATTGTACAGGATAGTAGTAGTAATACTAAATAAAGGCCGCCATTTTTATACACATTCAGCACTATAGCAGAGAAAGGGTCTTGTTTGCCTAACTTAGGCCAGTAAACATTAAGTAAAAAGGTTTTAAAAAACGCCAATAAAGTTACATTACAAATTTAATTTTAAACTTTACACAAGGCATAATATCAAATTTAAATGTTAATTAACTTATATTTACAAATAAAATAGGATTCCTCTAGGGGGAAAAAGGCATATTTGACAACAGCAGAAATAAGACAATGACAAGAAAATTTAGTCATAAAAAAAAAAAAACAATATTACCGAAGTGAAATAAAAAAATTACAAAAAAGAAAAAGAAAAAGAAAAAAAAAAAGGAATTCAAGTTGAATAAACTAAAAATGCAAAAATGATCCAAAAACTGAAGAAAGTACTTTCTTATAAAAATAAAAAAGTATTTCCGGAAAAAAGGGGAGAGGTCATAACATTTCATTTCCCGATTTTAGTTTAAAATTAAAACTAAATTCGAGAAACAATATTAAAACTCGAGGTTTACTTTAAAAAATAAGTTTATTTTTAAAGTAAACATCGAATACAAAGAAAAATGAATGATAGCAGTGGTGACAATTTATTAAATTTGTAGCACTGGCACCTTCACCTAGTTTAAGTTTTCGTAACATAACAGTTCTGAATTCAGGGATACTGATAACACACCAATAAACAACTAACATCGTTTAAAAAAAAAAGTTTAAATAAATAAAAACACTAAAGCGTTTTAAAAGTTTTAAAACTTTCATTTTATCAAGGTTCTTGCAAATTTTGACCTAGCCAATTAAGTTTTGACGCTTCATTTATTCAAATGTACAATTAATTCTTATACCATGATATTTGTGATATAGCAAAAACTAAATCACTGGAGAGGTGAATAATTGACTATTGGTTTAGTGGTGTGGGAATACACCTCTCATAAAAGTGTAGATAAACTGATAGGATTGTTTCGTACACATTTAGACCAGCAGTAAACGAATAAATGTAAAAGTAGAAAATGACCCGGGTATGTGCTCAAAAGTTGAGGGGGAGCATAAAGTAGACAGTAGAGGAAAGGTAGCGCCAGACTGAGTGTCTGCAACGAGAGAAAGAGAAGAAAAATATATTTCTTTCCCCACCCTCTATGTCTAGCAATGCTGTTTAAATCAGCCACAGTCGTCGTCAGCAGAGACGACCGACGATTTTTGCCCTCCTTGCCCCTCCAGTGCCGCCGTCGACTCTGCAGGGAAGAGAAAGAAGAGACATAAGGAATGAAGAAAAAAGAAAAATAAGGTGAACCTTATTCTACACTAGTCACCACACATAACTATACATACGTCCATACGTATACATCTGATTAAGTTAAACACACTTTCATACGAAACGTGCCTTTACCCACAGATGGAGGGAGAATAATGCCAAGTGTAAGTGAGCAGGAGGAACATTCTTAGAAATAAGCATCAGACAGAACTAAGTGTTTGTTTAATTTACAAACAATTCACGTTTTTAAAACAGATCTAAATGCATAACCATATTAATTTTTCCATGTATTAAGTATTCAGAACTTGTGAAAAATTGTGCTGTTTACTATACACACGTGGAAAATAGACCAACCATATATATATATTTCTTCTCTATATATAACAGTAACATCCCACAAAAAAAAATTAAATATAAATAAAAATACTAAACAAGTGAGACAGACTTGCCTCCTCCGTTTGTGTGAGGGGCTTACTCGAGTCTGTTCACTCGCCCCAGAGTGGAAGCACTCACCGTCGGACCGCCGCCATAGAGGCGTCGGGACGACCGTACCAGGGGAAGAAGGAAGAGGAGAGGAAGAAGGAAGAGGAGAGGAAATGAAAGAGAACGATGTGAGGGGGGGGGGTAGTGAGAAAATGATGCAGCAGGGTTAGAGTATGGGCGAGTCGGGTAAGAAATAGTAAGGCTATATATTTCCTACTACTCTGTAAGAAAAATATTAACAAACCTGTCTAGGATTTAGTATGAAAAAAGTGTAATCAGAGCCTACGAAAGCAATTTGAATGTAGTGAATTTGTGTTTTTTTTTTTTTTTTTTAAATAAAACGTGAAATTTACGATTAGGTGTTAAAGCATCGATGTGGGGATACAAAAAGGTCAGTTGTAAGTACACTTTTTAATAGAATAAACATTACGACTGGGACATTACGCAACTTGACAGGTGACGGCAAAGTTAATGAATTTTGTTTTTAAAAAAAAAGCATACTAACGATAAGTCACAAAAGTGACATTGCTCCGTTCATCTCACCACAGGTTCAAGTTGCAGGTTATTCTCTACAAGAAGTAGATGAATATAGGTAAATACATGCAGACAGGCTGGTGCCTTGACAAGCAAATACTAACTATCAAATCGAAATTAACTTTGTATTTTGGGATACTCGTTAATGGGAAAACAATTCAAATAAAATAATTTGTAGAGCTGCATCTTGTGTAAAAACAATTTTTTTTTTACAAGTGTACTAATGATTAAGAATACTAAGTTTTAGTTTGTTTTGTTTAATTCATGAAAGTATTAAAAATCATGTCACATGATTTAATAGATAAATAAGCAAATTCTGTTATTCATTGACAAGTTATTAAAGGGGTACAATCGCTAAAATATAGAATAACAAGTGAATGTGGGGGTTAAAAGCAACAATTTAGATTAGCAGCAGGTGCGTGTGTGTGACTGCAAGAAACACAAGAGAATATTGGTGGGTCTTAAAATTGTTTATATTGAATGGAAAGAGATGAGAAGAGGATAATGAAGCAAGCACAAGAATGTTGGTGAGTGGTGGAGTGAACAAGTGCATTAATGTGGGCAGAAGGGGTCAACTAGTGCACTTATGTAGGTGACAGACAGCAGGTGTTAAGAATGATATTGATAATGCTAAGGTTTTAAACAGAAAGGAGGTATGAGAAAGTTTATTAAATATTGGATTGTGAAACTGACAGGATGGCTGACAGGAGATACAAAATTATTACAAATGATAAATACATTAACTAAAAGTTTTTATTGTTGGGGATAAATAAATGAAACTCAAGCCAATGGCATA
The DNA here is from genome assembly GCA_023376005.1 of Doryteuthis pealeii. Lineage (NCBI taxonomy): Eukaryota > Metazoa > Mollusca > Cephalopoda > Myopsida > Loliginidae > Doryteuthis > Doryteuthis pealeii. The sequence continues at coordinate 65,854,719 of CM042147.1, read as the reverse complement.
GAATTTGAAAAATTATGCAATGGGGATTTTTGCTAAAGATCGTAAAAGAGCAGCATTACTACTTCACTTCTACAGCAATTAAGGATCAACATTGAATAGTAGTAGTTATACGATGGGTAGCCTAGCTATGGTATGAGGTAGTAGTCACCTTAGTACTAGTAGCAGTTTTATTTCTTAGAAGTGGCCGATGTGAAGTAAGCATGACAGTTTTCAAGTCAAAAGAATGTTTTGGACAGAGTGCTATCCAGTTTGCAGAGTTTAGTTATAAAAAGTTACAACTTGTAAGTCACCCTTTCAAGATTGTCTAATCGGGCGATATAAACCATAGATCACTAAAGTGTTAGGATTAAATATTCTTTAGCAGACTTTTTAAATTCAAAAAATAGTAAAATACGAGTGACTATGTGATTAAAATGTAAGTCAAATAGATTACTTAAAAAGCTGAATATAACAGTTGTTTGTTTTTTCCTTCGTTTATTTCAACAGTTACATTTTCAAGTAAGCACTTAATTATGTAGACTTGTTTGTGTACATATAAAAACTAAAGCATGCTAAGATTATCTTTAAATAAACAGAAGACAAAATAAAGGAAAGAAAGCAGTAGCATGGCGTCAATGATATAAGTTGATGGAAAAAAAGTAAGAAATGCCGCCGTTCAATATAGAGCATCCGTTTGTATATAGTGTCTTGTCAATGAGGGATGACTGAGGGAGCCAAAGCTCCATACACAAAACGACGACTACTACAACACTACCACTGAGTGGAGACGAAATGTCTACACATCTATAACTGACACCGTGGCGCTGTTGGTAGTGGTGTTTACAAAAGCTGGAAGAGGGGGGGAAGCGAGAGACAAGTAAACATAGAGGGAGGGAGAAACTAGAAGCATAAAAGAAAGGGGGGTGGAAAGAGGAGCAACACGAAGAACAATTTTAAAAATAAAGACAGACCAGTGACTTTACTTACGGGATAGATTACAAAGAGAGAAAAAACATTAATATTCTAAGTGTACAAGTTCATATAAAGTTAAGAAAGAAAAAAGCAACCACAGAGATAGAGTGGTGAAGTAGTGGACATGACGGTATTTCGAGAACCTATCGACCGCCTCAGCATGTGTCGGATGGGGGGTTTCATCCCAACGAAGCTAAAATACAAAACTGACACGCATTCGAGATATATATGGAAAGGAAAGGTAGAAAAATCATCAACATATATGCCGTTTATATAACGTATATTTATCGAGATTAACCTTACCGGCCAAAACCTATGCTGCCAGCTAGAACTCCAGCGACCTCTGTTGGTGTCCGACTGAAGCAACAAACTCTCTCACTAGTAGTGATGAAATGAGGGGGGGGGGTATAGACAACAACATGCAACATAGAGAGTGAAGGGAAGATAGCTCTGGTTGGTTGCTGTGTGACACGCTTGTGACCAAAGCGACATCTACCAGTCCGTCGGACGAAACTAAGGGCAGATCATTCATTACTACTCAATGTGATTTTTAAATGATTAAGTCTTACGAAAAGAAAGACTTCAACGGGACTAAAACTAATGAAAACCTTTGAATTTTTGCAATTAACAAATAGCTTCTCCTATTATGTATCTCGTGTAATTATTACGTGTTCAAAGAATCTTTTAAAAATCTGAACAAAAAGTTTAGTGATCATTAATCTGATGAAAAAGAAAGCGAGAGAGAAAACGGAAAAATACAAGTTTCTAAAAAATGGTTCTTAACCCTTTTTTTTAAAACTCAGGCACCCTTTTTACCATATTTCAGAATGTTGTCCCGCTTTCAAGATTGTCTGCCTCAAAAGATACATTGTATAATTAGAGTTTGTAGAATGATCAATATTCCTATAGTTAGGATCTGCTAATCTGTGGTCCCAATTTCTCATCAAAACTTTAAAACAAAAACTGTACCCCAATAGGTGTCCTTCCTCTTCTTAAAAGAATAATAGTTGATGTGGTAATTTAATTTTAAATTAAGTAGCCCAAAAATGCACAGTTTTTAAAAAGTTATGTTAACTTCTTTTTTTTTAAATGTCTCATTTTCAAAAAGTGGGTATCCTCATGAGAAGTGAAGTGAAATATTTTTTGTTTATTATGCCACAATATTTGCGTTGTTTGCTGGGTTTTTTGTTTTTGTTTTTTGTTTTTTTCATTTTTATTAAATCCCTAACCTTGTATCAAAACGAATATTTTTATTATTATTCAGTAATGTTAAATTATGACAAATAACATTTTTTAAGTATTTCTTTTAAAATAAAAATTTAAAAAATTATATCCAATTACTTATATAGGGCTGTTTTTTTAGCTCAGCCAGTAGAGCCTAAGAATCATGAAGGTTCCTAGTTCGATACTGGCCCTCGCCAACTCAGCGTATGAGTAGCACAGGGAACTGTGCGGCAAACTGAGTTGATGGTAGGTGTGGCGCTCCACCTCAGACGCTAAAATAATCTCCTTAGTCAAGTGCTAGTGAAAAGGGGATAGATTCCTCCGTTGTCTGACACCAATCTATTAGTTAAAAAAGAAAACAGTCAGATTTTATTATATCTGAAAATGGTACAGACCATAACTGATCATCCATGAGCAGGGATATAATAAGCATATGTCTCAACTTCAGTGAGCCATCCTCTCTTTTTTTTTTATACCTCCACGTTTCGCCCAAAGAGAGATATAGGTTAAAGTCAATATCAAAGAAAAGTACTTGGTGGAACTGAGCAATTTTTGTTCCTACCCACACTAAAGTACCCACTTTAAACTTGGCCTTGTGGAGACCCTCCCAAAATGAACCACACTAAAACATTTAGAGAATAAAAGTTATTAAATCAATTTTATTTCATTATTTATTTATCTCCATTTTCATAAAAGTAAACAGGACTAATTTTTTTCGGTAAATATAAAAAAAAAATTCCAAAATCTATTTCATTGAATTTTTGAGATAAAGTTTGATAATTTGTATTGTTTGGATTATTCAGACTATTGTCCTCATCTTTATTGTTAACTACACAATGTTTCTGCGATGTGCTCTCCGGCCTTCTTCAGATTCTAAAATCTATTATCTATAAATATTCATATAAATTACCTGACAATATTTCTTATCGTTCTTCAAACTATTCTTGAACTATTTGGCAGCATGAACATAAACAAAAAAGAATTAACAAAATACCTTTCTTTTTTGTACATTTACATACAGAGCAATTCAAAATTGGGAGGTAAAACCCTACCCCATAAAAAAGAGATATCCTGGGTATGACACTAAGCTGTATCTAGTAGTTAGACCTCAATTATGGAGTTCTGGAGAGTGTGGAATACTCTTTTATGGCCATTACTCCCAGGTCCAGATCTGGACTGATAGTAACTGTCAGGGCCCCATCTATGGATCAAATAGATCTATTTGAAAATTATTAGTATTATATAGGATTTCTTGAAACCATATAATACTGTAAAAACAAATACTGAGGATGATGAGATGATAATGAAGAAGAAGAGTTACTTTAAACAATATGTGTGAAAATTATTTGCACTTAGTGGGATCTGTAGAATTTGCATGAAACAAAACAAAAATCAAGAGGAGCTATTTAAGCCAGAAATGATTTGAAATTTCATTACATATAAATCCTACTGTTGTTTTTGCAATGAATGATACAAAAATATGAGACAAAAGCACGACTCGGAAAAAAGTTGGGCTGGAAATTTGCCTGATGCTGGCTCGCTAAAACATAGAGTAAATTAGGGCAGGACGACAAGATCAAAATTACCAAAATATATTCCGTAATTCACAATTACAATATTATAAATAAAACAAACATGTAACGCCTTTTTTTTTAATTCATTTTAATTTTACGTTGGGCATTTAAGCGATAAAAGACCATTTGGAATGTTTCATTTTTAAAATTGGGTGAAATAAAATGTGACAAATAAGAAATTTGCAATTCATTGACACCAAATAATCTGTATTCACATTTTTGCATTGCATCGTGGATGATTTGGACAATCTCATTTTTACCCAGAGGGTGTTGCAGGATTATAATGGACAGAAGATTTAGGAACAACCATATTAATATGTAGATTTGATAAATAGTTATGATTATGACAAATGAAACAAATTTTGTCATTATATAATTCACAAGAGGTTGATGCCATTAAAAAAATAAACTAAACCAAATTATAAACCTAAAAAGTTACTAAATGAAATGGACCATATGACCTTAAGGCACCCCTTTTTAATCTCAATTAAGAAAGGATGTTTTTGATTTACACCATCAATATCCGGTTGTTTGTTAGGGGTTAGGATTAGGGGTTAGTTTTATAATTTTTGTAAAAATTTAAAAATCGTGTTAAAACAACCGGATATTGACAGTGTAAATGAAAAACATGTCCTTTCTTAATCGAGATTAAAAAGGGGTGCCTTAAGGTCATATGGTCCAATGAAACTAATTTTACTAAAAAGATTTATCATTGGTGAAGTATTATGGATGAAATTATTTAGTTTAAAATGATTCAAATATGCTTATTGCATTTAGAAAACATCTGCTTGACTCTGCCTAACAAATTTCCCCCATGGCTGTGCCACATTTTCTTGGTATTTTTCTATTCAACTAGTTCCCTATTGCAAAAGGATTAAGTACCAGTTTCAGTTTTTGGTCCACAGACAAAACAAAGATGGCAGTGTAAACAAGTGACACATGCAAGAGCCACTGCTAGTGGTTTACGGCAAGATCACAGTGGTGGGAGAGCAACTGTGAGCAGTTTAAAGTAGGCAAAGCGTTAATAACCAAAAAATTTTAATTAAGAAAAAGTGTTATCTTTACCTTATTCATGATTTTAAAGTTTGCAAAAGAAATAAAATAAAATTTTATTTCTGATTTATTTCTGAATAATCAAGACTTACAAAACTTACAAGTGCACATCGTAGCAAGATTTTTGTGTACTTTTGAACTCTCAAAACAGTGGGTTTTCAGGGGTATAGGCTGCATACAAGATAAAATAAAAGCAGTATGGCATTCGGACCATATGACCTTTAGGCACCCCTTTTTGATCTCGATTAAGAAAGGACATGTTTTTCATTTACACCATCAATATCCGGTTGTTTGTTAGGGTTAGGGTTAGGGGTTAGTTTTATAATTAAAAAACATCTAAAAATCGTCTATTAAAACAATCGGATATTGATGGTGTAAATGAAAAACGTCCTTTCTTAATCAAGATCAAAAAGGGGTGCCTAAAGGTCATATGGTCCTGGCATTCAAATATATATGCTAGATTCATATGTTTATGAATTCTTGCGGCGAGAGAACAACAAAAAAAGTAACACCTTCAATCAAATTCTTAAAGATATAGTTGACTCAAAATAAAGCGTTGTTTCAAGCCCATCTATCGCTTAATGGTCTTATTTCTTTTTTAAGTATAACAATGTTCTGAATACCGCGCATACAAAAAAAATGGTTTAGAAAGTTCAAAGGTGCGGATTTTTGTTAGTACAACAGTGTTAAAAATGTTTTGATTTAGAATAAAGCTATTTCCAATCCAATTTGCAACTGGATAATAATATTTAATCTGCATTTATGCTTAACCCTAGGATTATAATGTCTAATTGGAGATTAATTGGTTATTATATGCTGATTATAGAACCCTTCCTCTTATTTATTTATTACAATTAATTATAATTTCAATAAATAAATACTGAACACAATGGCCATATAAATATTGTTATTATATGCTAATTATAGAACCCCTTCCTCTTATTTATTTATTACAATTAATTATAATTTCAATAAATAAATACTGAACTCAATGGCCATATAAATATTGTTATTATATGCTGATTATAGAACCCTTCCTCTTATTTATTTATTACAATTAATTATAATTTCAATAAATAAATACTGAACTCAATGGCCATATAAATATTGTTATTATATGCTGATTATAGAACCCTTCCTCTTATTTATTTATTACAATTAATTATAATTTCAATAAATAAACACTGAACTCAATGGCCATTTGAATATTGACAAAATAAAACAAAAAACTTTTCAATTTAAAAAAAATCAATTTACTTATCTAATTTTTCAAAGCAATGCTGGGTAATTCAGCTCTTTTACACACACATACACATATATTGCCAGTCAGGGTTCGAATCACGCACAAGGCGGTCTTCCTATCTATAGCTCTGCTGATGAGGCCTAATAGGCCGAAATGTACATACAGAGATTGATTTTTCTCGATTTGTTTAGCCTTACATTTGAATAGATATGCTCACCTAATTAATTAATTATTTATTAATTAACTTTCAAAATTCGGTATAACTTCAATTTAGCACATATTCTCCCAAAAATTGTCGGCTAAAAAAGCCATATCAAAACACATCGTTTGTGTATTTACTTCTCATATATATATATATATATATATATAATATATATACATACATATCAGTCATCCACAGACAGGTGTTTCGAAGTTTACTTATCAGTGCGGCTCGACTTTTTAACAGCTACCTCTAGACGGGATCGAAACCCGACAGAATTTTCGTCTGCCAAGTCCCTTACCCTTGTGGCTATCAGTGGCTGTCAGTCTGAAGTGAACAATTAATTGATACATCCCGACACGGAATGTTTTTACAATCACCAGAGAACTCAAATCTGTAAACAGACGAGTAATGGCTTTATGCCAAACGGTGAAGTTTCAATTAATGTCCCTCCTACAGTGCTCAACCATGGGGGGGGGGCATATATATCAGTCATCCACAGACACATGTTTCGAAGTTTACTTCTCATCAGTGCGGCTCGACTTTTTAACAGCTACCTCTAGCTGGGATCGAAACCTGACAGAATTGTTGTCTGCCAAGTCCCTTACCTATATACATACATATATATATAAACTAGATTTTGATTGTAAACCACAAAGATATTTTATTTAAGATGAAAAAACATTTTTTAAATAATCTTTTTTTTACAAGTTTTTTAAACTGCAAACATAGATGTATTATTTTCAAAATTCATAATTCTTATAAAAATTTTTTTTTCTTTAATCTGTAGCAAAGACAATCCTTTTCTGAATTTTTTTTTTAGAACCGGTCACTATATTTTAAAATAGACACTATTAATGATAATAGAACACTAAAAATACTGAGAATTTATTCATTTGCAAATAATTTTTTGAGGAAAAATTACCCTGAAGATGGTTTAACAAAAAATTAAACATTTAGCATATCATCATGTATAAAAAGTACATCCTCTGAATATTTTTTATATATATATATATATATATATTATTATACTAATTAATCTTTGTCTACTAAAGGCTTTTTTAGTTTAATGACACAAAAGTTATACTAAATTATTCTTTACTTTTAGGATTGAGTTATGTTTGGAAAAAAATCCATTTTAATTAGTTCTGATTAATCGTAATTTGCAATTAAATCAAAAACTGACCCATCCTTTACTTTAGATTCTGCCTATCACTTTCCACCTCTCTATGCATATCTTGATTATCCCCTCATTATATATATTAGTTTCTCTGGGAGCGTAGAGAGAGAGAGAGAGATGGAAAAATTTGAAATGTATTTGTATGTTAAATTTCATAAGCAGCAACCTATAGCTTAAATCAAGGTTAGTGGGCCGGATAAAAATGATTTGAGGGCAGGATGTGGCCCGCATGCCAACCCCTGTTATAAGCCTTTGTTTATGGTGTGTAAAGGCCTTTGTTTATGGTGTGTAAAGGCCTTTGTTTATGGTGTGTAAAAGCCTTTGTTGATACTCAAAATGTAAAAAAAGATGCAAATCAAAATGCATGATACCAACACATGACTTATATCTGAGTCAAATGATGTCTTTATGATACCAACACATGACTTATATCTTAGTCAAATGATGTCTTTATGATACCAACACATGACTTATATCTTAGTCAAATTAGTGACTCTGTTTAATGGGGATAACTCATTTACATATTAACTATTCAACAAATAACTATTTTGTGATTTTTATAAATAAAAAATTGTTTTGTTGATAGTTTTTAGGATTAAATTACTTATCTAAATGAAAAAATTTTCTGTCCTGAAACTGGTAACAAGTTCAGTCAGATCTCAACTTGAATCTTTAAATGAGCAACTGTTGAGAATCTTTGATAATTTTATTCTGAAAATCTAATAAATCTAAAATTTTATTTCTGAAGTTTTTATTTACAAGTTGTTGTGATGTTAGTTCAACAGTAAAAAAAGAAGTCAAGTCGAGGTAGGGTAAAATGAGACAAGTGTATTTACAATAAGGTACAAGAACGGCTAGCTTGCCACTAAACAGTAACAGTACAACCTTTTCACTCGGTGTCTCACTATTTATAGTGAGAACCGGTGTATATTCTCCACTGTAGGAACGGCCGATACAACACAAGTATTACTGATGAATAATTATAATGGTAATTTATGAGGAAATGCGTCCCGGTCTCCTGCCTCAAGAGTTGCTGCCCGGTGACTATTAAAATAACGACCCAGCTCAGTCTATTCAAAACTATCCATCTATCTATCTATCTCAATTTGTTCATATTTATCTATATTACTTTAAATACTAAGATTTTTTTTATTCATATTTGTTTAATGTTTTGTTTTTAGTTTAAATAAACAAGAATTACGACAAAAAAAGAAGCAACTCCCCCCCCCCCAAATACATTTACTTGTCGAAAATATCTATCTATCTCCATTTGTTCGTATCTATCTATATTATTTTGTTTGTTTATCTATCTATCTATCTCAGTCTATTCAAAACTATATATACATCTTCATATCTAAACAAGAATTACGACAAATTACGATAAATAAACAAGAATTACGACGAGCTGGGGTTGTTATTTTGATAGTTACCGGGTAGCGGTTTTTGAGGCGGGAGACTGGGACGCACTTCCTCATAAATTACCATTATAATTTAAGTTACACAATTTGTTTTGTCTAATAATGGATTTACAGGGAGACCCCCCCCCCCCCACCTAAAAAAAAAAAACAGAACCCACACATTTTGTAATGAAATTGTTAATTTTAATTTTTTTTCTTTCAGAATGTACAGTCAACTTGGTGCTTAAAATAATGTAAAAATTTTCCTCAATATGTCATGGTCAACCAAGGAAAAAACATTTTGCGTGGAGGCTTATTTCACAAAAAAATCATACACTGTACTGCAAGCCAATTTTCAGAGAAAGTTTTGATGTCGCTGTGCTCCATCAAAAAGCAGGATGTATTTATTGAATTTATTCTTTTTGTCACAGGAATTCTGCAAGTTTTTTGGTTTTTTTTTATAAATTTATAATTTCACATGAATGTTTTACAAGGAAATACCTACCTTATATGAGTAATGAGGACTTCATGTAATGAATGACCCCTAATCTTTAGCCAGGAAAAGATGATCTTATTGCATGATATTGCAGGGGTGGCCAAACTGTGAGATCCACATGGAACTCTTTGACCTTTAATATGCAACTGGCTAGTGAAAAATTCCAGAGAATTCAAATATTCTAGAAATTTCAACCTTTATTTAGTGCAAGAAACATTTTGTTGTTATGAGAACTTATGAAATGTTAAGATTTTTGTGGCCATTTTGATCCATTTCGAGTGGAATCCTATGATCCTTATGTTCCTCAGTGTTAAGCAGAATCCTTTTGTACCTCAGTGTTAAGCAGAATCCTTTTGTCCCTCAGTGTTAAGCAGAATCCTTTTGTCCCTCAGTGTTAATCAGAATCAGTGTTAATCAGAATCCTTGTCTCTCAGTGTTAAGCAGAATCCTTGTCCTCAGTGTTAAGCCCAGAATCCTTATGTCCTCAGTGTTAGCAGAATCCTTGTCTCTCAGTGTTAAGCAGAATCCTAGTGTCCCTCAGTGTTAAGCAGAATCCTTTTGTTCCTCAGTGTTAAGCAGAAGCAGAATCCTTTTGTCAGTGTTATCCTCCTCAGTGTTAAGCAGAAATCCTTTTATCCTCAGTGTTAAGCAGAATCCTTTTGTCCTCAGTGTTAAGCAGAATCCTTGTTCAGAATCCTCAGTGTTAAGCAGAATCCTTTTGTGTCCCAGAATCCTTCAGTGTTAAGCAGAATCCTTTGTCCTCAGTGTTAAGCAGAATCCTTGTCCTCAGTGTTAAGCAGAATCCTTTTATCCCTCAGTGTTAAGCAGAATCCTTTTGTCCCTCAGTGTTAAGCAGAATCCTTTGTAATCCTCAGTGTTAAGCAGAATCCTTTTATCCTCAGTGTTAAGCAGAATCCTTTGTCTCTCAGTGTTAAGTCCTAGCAGAATCCTTTTGTCCCTCAGTGTTAAGCAGAATCCTTTTGTCCCTCAGTGTTAAGCAGAATCCTAGTGTCCCTCAGTGTTAAGCAGAATCCTTATGTTCTCAGTGTTAAGCAGAATCCTTATGTCCTCAGTGTTAAGCAGAATCCTTATGTCGTGGTCCCTCAGTGTTAAGCAGAATCCTTTTGTCCCTCAGTGTTAAGCAGAATCCTTTTGTCCCTCAGTGTTAAGCAGAATCCTTAGTCAGAATCCTCAGTGTTAAGCAGAATCCTTATGTCCTCAGTGTTAAGCAGAATCCTTATGTCCCTCAGTGTTAAGCAGAATCCTTTGTCCTCAGTGTTAAGCAGAATCCTTTTGTCCCTCAGTGTTAAGCAGAATCCTAGTGTCCCTCAGTGTTAAGCAGAATCCTAGTGTCCCTAGTGTTAAGCAGAATCCTTGTGTCCCTCAGTGTTAAGCAGAATCCTTTTGTCCCTCAGTGTTAATCAGAATCCTTTGTCCCTCAGTGTTAAGCAGAATCCTAGTGTCCCTAAGTGTTAAGCAGAATCCTTTTGTACCTCAGTGTTAATCAGAATCCTTTTGTCCCTCAGTGTTAATCAGAATCAGTGTTGTGTCCCTAAGTGTTAAGCAGAATCCTTTTGTCCCTCAGTGTTAAGCAGAATCCTTTTGTCCCTCAGTGTTAATCAGAATCCTAGTGTCCCTAAGTGTTAAGCAATCCTTTTGTACCTCAGTGTTAATCAGAATCCTAGTGTCCCTCAGTGTTAATCAGAATCCTAGTGTCCCTAAGTGTTAAGCAGAATCCTAGTGTCCCTAAGTGTTAAGCAGAATCCAAGTGTCCTAAGTGTTAAGCAGAATCCTAGTGTCCCTAAGTGTTAGCAGAATCCTTTTGTCCTCAGTGTTAAGCAGAATCCTTTTGTCCCTCAGTGTTAATCAGAATCCTAGTGTCCCTAAGTGTTAAGCAGAATCCTTGTGTCCCTCAGTGTTAAGCAGAATCCTTTTGTCCCTCAGTGTTAATCAGAATCCTTTTGTCCCTCAGTGTTAATCAGAATCCTTGTCCCTCAGTGTTAAGCAGAATCCTTGTGTCCCTCAGTGTTAAGCAGAATCCTTTTGTGTGTTAATCAGAATCCTTTTGTCCCTCAGTGTTAACAGAATCCAAGTGTCCCTAAGTGTTAAGCAGAATCCTAGTGTCCTCCTCAGTGTTAATCAGAATCCTAAGAATCAGAATCCTAGTGTCCCTAGTGTTAAGCAGAATCCAAGTGTCTAAGTGTTAAGCAGAATCCTAGTGTCCCTAAGTGTTAAGCAGAATCCTTTTGTACCTCAGTGTTAAGCAGAATCCTTTTGTCCCTCAGTGTTAATCAGAATCCTAGTGTCCCTAAGTGTTAAGCAGAATCCTTGTGTCCCTCAGTGTTAAGCAGAATCCTTTTGTCCTCAGTGTTAAGCAGAATCCTTTTGTCCCTCAGTGTTAATCAGAATCCTAGTGTCCCTCAGTGTTAAGCAGAATCCTTGTGTCCCTCAGTGTTAAGCAGAATCCTTTTGTCCCTCAGTGTCAGAATTCTAGTGTCCCTCAGTGTTAAGCAGAATCCCCTCAGTGTTAAGCAGAATCCTAGTGTCCTCAGTGTTAAGCAGAATCATTGTGTCCCTCAGTGTTAAGCAGAATCATTGTGTCCCTCAATGTTAAGCAGAATCCTAGTGTCCCTCAATTTTAAGCAGAATCCTAGTATCCCTCAGTGTTAAGCAGAATCCTAGTATCCTTCAGTGTTAAGCAGAATCATTGTGTCAAGCAGAATCATTGTGTCCCTCAATGTTAAGCAGAATTAGTATCCCTCAGTGTTAAGCAAATCATTGTGTCCCTCTATGTTAAGCAGAATTCTAGTGTCCTAAGCACAAGCAACTGGATGCCTTTCCATGGAGGCGTTTAAATATTTAATCAACCACGTATTCAAGCATGTTGATTGGCCGATTGAATCCACGCAGCCACAAAGAATCTATAAGTTTAAATTGAGACAGCTGTGCTGGCAGTCCCAATTTAAACTTATAGATTCTTATATTCAAAAAAAATTCCAACATGAAAACCATATTTGTCTTTTACTACTTGGATTTACTATCTGACTTTAATTTATTTAATTTTAATTTTAATTTAATCTCTATAGTTTAACAGCAGGATGTAATAAAAGGTAAATTTTTAAGCGGGTTTAACAGGTTTGAATAGAGTTTTCTTTCTCTGAGACTAGTTGGCATATCATACAAGGCATGTCAGAAAAGTTCCAGGTTGATCGCATTCTTCGATGTGAGAGTTATCGTCCACTGCAAATTCTAGCCACAGTACCAGACGATCAACCAGCATGTCTACAAAGAGATACTTGCTTCATTCAGTGCATAAGAAGAGGCAAGAGATATGGCAGGACAACTCGTGGGTGCTTCCTTATGACATGCCCACACTGCCCTGAGTATCCGAGAGTTCCTGGCACAGAAGAACATCACTGTGCCAGAGGAAACTCCCTACTCACCCAACCTAGCTCTATGTGATTTTTTCCATCAATGGGGTCATCAAGGGAACTCATTTTGAGGATGTGCACAACATCAAAAATGCTGTGACAAAAATGCTACGGAGAATCCCAGAAGAATCCTTCCAGGAGTGCATGAAAGCGTGACAGAGAAGGATGAGTATTGTGTCATATCAAAAAATAAGTTTCATCATTGTGTTATGATCTTAATACATTTGACCATAAATTTATATAATGCTTGATTTTAAACATCTATACAATTATTTATAAGTCCAGTGTTAATAGAAAATAATTTCTAGATGTTTCTGTTAGATGTCAGTGGTCAAATTGACTGACTTGCTGTTTTAATAGAAGTAGGAGGTGCTGAAAAAGTTTTGGGGTTTACAGGAAATGTCTGAAGTAATTATATAATTAAATAATAAGACTAATTTTTTAAGATAGAAACCTCATTGAAATATCTCTAATGTTTTGGTTTACCTTTTTTTACATATGGTTGGAAATCTGATAGAGAATTATCTCCCCCTGCCGCTAGGGGGAAAAATTGCCAACACTAGGTTGGAGGTAGAATCAAACCCTATCACTTGTCTGGAGGAAGTCGACCTAGACGGAGGCCCTTTTTTTTAACAGCATACTTTCTGAAGGCGTTTTAACAGCATACTTTCTGAAGGCGTTTTTACAGCATACTATCAGAAGGCTGTCGAACTGAATAGTCACCTTAAAAAGGGCCCCATCTGAAGATTGTTACTTGGGCGAGTAGCTTCTAAAAAGCACTCCTACTTTTTACTCATCGTACGAGAACTGACCAAAACAGACACGTCTCTACAGAACTCTACAACCACAGTGACCAGAATACCCTTGCTAGAGCCATTTCTCCAACGAACAGTATTTCACTTTACAGATAAGTCTTGTAGCAAATGCCAACAAAATTTGCAACATATTCTTGTACTATTTGTCAATACATGTGTTAAATTCCATTGTGTGTTTGTCTTCTTTTGTCCGAATAATTTGCCTAGCACTGGGAGATAAGAGCTCCCATAAAACCGTAAAATTCCTCTTAATATTTATGTCTTTGTAATTACTGAAACTTGGTTAGCTCAGTCGGTAGAGCGTTCGGCTAGAAACCATAAGGTTCCTAGTTCGATACCGGTCCTCGCAAACTCACAGGGATCTGTGTGGTAAAGTAAGGAGCTGATGGTAGGTGTGGCGCTCCACCTCAGATGCTAAAACAATCTCCTTGGTCTAGCGCTATTGAAAAGGGGATAGACTCCCTCGCTGTATGGCTGATACCGACTTTAGGCTGCCCGACGACTTTTTACTTATACAAATTAATAGTTTAAAAATTGAATGAATGAATAAATATTATTGCATCTACTATGCATTTCTTAAAATTCATATGAAATGTTTATAACAATGTATATGTAGCAATAAAAATGTAAATTTTGTACATCTCTTGCAGTTCTCAAACAAATGAGCATCTTCATTTGTGGCTCTTACATTAAGCAAGTTTGACCACTTCTGATATATCTTATTATAATGGAGATTGAGTGTTTTTCTGTCTGTAACCGAAACTATATTACTACTCAAGTCACAATTCCTTTAGGTATTTACGTCACATTCACCGTGATTTTATCTTTATCTAAAACCCAATTATGAATAAAATTGTTTTGCATTATTATTACTGTTGGTCATATCTGCATTCTAATAACATGCAATTGTATTTATATATACAACAAAACACCAGTTTACAGTGTGAACAGGAAGGCTAATTTGCATATTGATATTAAAAATGTGATTTTAATAAATATGTGTTTAGTATTATTGATTTCTAATTATTTGGTTTTAACTTAATGAATATGAGCAAAGTTCTTGTGGATACATCTTAAAAGAAATTCATTGACAAGAAGACATAATTGTAATTTTATTCTTTACTTCCTATTTTAACTGAATAGTTAAATTAGGAAAATTTAGCAATGAAAGATGAGATGAAAGAGTAAGCTTCAGGTGTTCTATTTTTCGATTATACCCCCTCCCCGTCTAAAATCTTTTTATCTGCATTCCTATTTAGTTTCATTAGCCTTTCTAATTTAATATAACATTTTATTACATTAAAACTTAAATACTTGCACCTGGAGGGTGCATATATTTGCTAGTTGCATATAATGAACAACTTTTGGCTCTGCTAGTTTACAAAAATATTTCCTCAACATCCAATGACATGAAGAGAAAACATTCAAACACTTATTTATACTTTCAAAACTACTGAAATACAATCAAAATCAATGTTTTTAACAAAATGTTATAGACTAGACCTTGGTGTAGCTTACAGTGTGTACTTAGATATTCCAAACATACTAAAAATCCACCATTGATGATATAGTAGTTAATGTTAAATAAAGACTATTATCTTAATAGATTTTGTGGACCATATGACCTTTAGGCACCCCTTTTTGATCTCGATTAAGAAAGGACATGTTTTTCATTTACACCGTCAATATCCGGTTGTTTTAACAGATGATTTTTAGATTTTTTTTTTAAATTATAAAACTAACCCTAACCCTAACCCCTAACAAACAACCGGATATTGACGGTGTAAATGAAAAACATGTCCTTTCTTAATCGAGATCAAAAAGGGGTGCCTAAAGGTATTATGGTCCGATTTTGTTTATGTATAGACTATGCTAGGATACATTAAATCAAGGTTAGGCCAAGAAACAAGGTAAGTTGGCTCATTGGTTGGATTTTACGGCATGTCAACCCTTGTTGAGTTATTTTATGCCAAAGACATTTTGTTCTATTCATACTTGATGGGTATTCAAATTTTTTTTTTAAACACATTTTTTTCTATTTAACCCTCTGATGGGACCCTAAAAAGGTACTACTACTCAGGAGCAGAGTGGACCTGGGAGTAATGGCAATGAAGGAGTACTCCACACTCCAAAATTGGAATTTCAACATTAGATTCAGTTTAACGTCATACCCAGGACACTAAGAATCTCAGCCACCACCTTCTAGCACATATATGATAAAAAGAGTTGGGGCTTGCCATAAGAACACTAGGGTTGGGACAATCATATAGGTGCTAAGGCTTGATGTGACTAGCCGATTGATTGGAGGAGGCCTCTCTAGTCTGTGTAAGGGCCAAAGTGGAGAAACAAGGTAAGACATTTTAAAAACATATCTCGTATAATGAACAACCCTTTGTTTTTTGGGGTGAAAAATTGCTCTTAAAAAGTCATTCAGTGCATAAGTATATGAGGTATATATTACAAGAATTTGCATTATGTTTGCATGTGTATATATAAGTATGTATATAAAAAATGTTGTTCTGGTTCCAACGGGAGAAAATTTGATATTTTATAAAAAAGAAGAAGGTCCGCAAAATGTATTATGTTCTAAGAAAATTTTTTTTTTTTTTTTTTTTTTTAAATTCTTTTTATCTTACATACACAACACGTGTTTCTGATCTGTTGTCTTCTTCAGGCATTGAGTTATTATTTTGGCAGAATATGTCCGATATTTGATAGGTTGTGTGTGTTTCTGCAACTTTTCTATTATGTATGTAAGTAAGTAAGTAAGTAAAGTCGATGGGGCGGCCTAAAGTCGGTATCAGCCAGTCAGCGAGGGAATCTATCCCCTTTTCAATAGCGCCAGACCAAGGAGATTGTTTTTAGCATCTGAGGTGGAGCGCCACACCTTCCATCAGCTCCTTACTTTACCGCACAGATCCCTGTGCTACTCATACGCTGAGTTGGCGAGGGCCGATATCGAACTAGGAACCTTGTGGTTTCTAGCCGAACGCTCTACCGACTGAGCTAACCCGGCCCTATGTAATATTAACCCAATAAAAATGACAGACCATAGAGAAGTGGTTATTAGAGCAATACATTTAAAATGGTCTCAGAGAATAAAATGCCATTACAAATTCCAACCAGATTATAATTTTGTGGGGAATGTTATTTTTATCTATCTATATATTACTAAAATTCTTATATATATATATATAAAAGTCGTAAAAGTCATCGGGTCGGCCTAAAGTCGGTATCAGCCAGTCAGCGAGGGAGTCTATCCCCTTTTCAATAGCCCTAGACCAAGGAGATTGTTTTGGCATCTGATGTGGAGCGCCACACCTACCATCAGCTCCTTACTTTACCACACAGATCCCTGTGCTACTCATACGCTGAGTTGGCGATGGCTGGTATCGAACTAGGAATCTTGTGGTTTCTAGCCGAACGCTCTACCGACTGAGCTAACCCGGCCCCTGATATATATATATATATATATATACCAACCCCTCCGCATGAGCAGGATGCGACACAAGGTCAATTTCTTAAGTGAAGTTTAACAGGTTTGAATTCAGAGTTTTCCTTCTCCTCGACTGGTTACCTAGCCATGGTTAAAGAGCCCAGTCTGCGCTGCTATTTACTCATAGCTGGAGGGAGAATTGGATTCATACCTTTCCCAAGGATATTAGCGCTATATGAAATGCCAACAGCTTCATTCAGGAATTGAACTCTGATCGATGATTCCATTTCCTATGACTCTAACTATTAGACCACGCGCATCCATAAATTCTTATATATGTGTGTGTGTGTGTTGAAAAGAAAATTAAAAGAAAAATATATACATTTTGGTATGATAATGAAATGATAATGAAATTTATTGTGTACAGTGCTCAGGTGCACCACAATTCATCAAAGTCTCATGTCAAGTTCACAGAATAATGTATTAGTGTCAGGAACATGAACAGTTTACAGTAGTAATATGCATGTATGTGTGCACGCGTGTGCATATGTATGTGGAGAGTGGCATCAGGTATAGTGTCAGCGGACTACAGGAAGCATGGAGGCTTTGAAAGACTCAGTGCTTCGGCAGCCTACAACAGACACGGGCAGTTTATTCCATGTCTCCGCAACACTGAGTGTGAAAAAATGTTTCCGAAAGTCACGTGAGCAGTGCTGTTTTCTGACTTTGTAGGCATGCCCACGTGTGTTAGAAAGATGGAGATCAAAAAGGTGCTCAAGGTTGCTGTTGTTAAGATGATTAATGACCTTATGAGTGTTTACCAGGTCAGTTGCCAGACGCCAAAGTTTCAATGAATCCATTCCCAGGGCAGCGAGACGTTCAGAGTATGGCAGATGCCTGATAGAGGGTATTCGTTTGGTTGCACGTCTCTGTACAGTTTCTAGGAGGTTAATATTCTGGGCAATATAGGGGTTCCAGACCGGTGATGCAAACTCCAAGTGTGGCCGCACCATAGCTTTGTACAGCCTCAAATATGGATGAAATTTATCATTGTTATTTGTCAATATGTGTTTTGACCCAAATTTGCATAGACACACTTTCTGTTTGCATTCCTGATATTGTGTTTTCTATTATTTTATTCTATATTTAAAATAATTTTATATTGAATATGGTGTGTATAAGCAAATTTTGGTTGAAACATGGGTAATTTATGAGGAAGTGCGTCCCGGTCTCCTGCCTCAAGAGTTGCTGCCCGGTGACTATTAAAATGACGACCCAGCTCAGTCTATTCAAAACTATCCATCTATCTATCTATCTATCTATCTATCTCAATTTGTTCATATTTATCTATATTACTTTAAATACTAAGATTTGTTTTTTATTCATGTTTGTTTAATGTCTTGTTTTTAGTTTAAATAAACAAGAATTACGACAAAAAAAGAAGCGACCCCCCCCCAAATACATTTACTTGTCGAAAATATCTATCTATCTCCATTTGTTCGTATCTATCTATATTATTTTGTTTGTTTATCTATCTATCTATCTATCTATCTCAGTATATTCAAAACTATATATCTATGTTCATATCTAAACAAGAATTACGACAAATTACAATAAATAAACAAGAATTACGACGAGCTGGGGTTGTTATTTTGATAGTCACCGGGTAGCGCTTTTTGAGGCAGGAGACCGGGACGCACTTCCTCATAAATTACCGAAACATGTATTGACAAATAACAATAATAGATTTCATCCAATTTTCTTTTCATATCTGTTGGATTCATTTCCATTTTTTTCTGATGGTGGCAATAGAGATGGCAGTCCAGCCTTAGGCCACTAAAACTGTGTTAACACCCCTGGTTAGCAGCTGATGATGACAGAGTATGGTACATGATATTTATGACACATATGATAAAAAAATTTTTAAACACACATATATATATATATATATATATATATATATATATATAAATATGGGAGAAATGTGAGGAGGTTAATCCGACAGTATGTGGAGAAAGGTAGACAAACACGGGATGTTATGGAAACTGGATGTTTATTGTCGACGATGCAACGTTTCGGCCTCTTATTAGACCATCTTCATGATACATAACAACAACAATAATAATACTGCCACTACTAATAACAATAATAATAATAATAATAATAATAATATAACTTTATACATATGCTCACTTACAATTTTAACAAATCTTACCCTATAGCCCCTTTATAAAAAAATCTAACATATCAACCACACACAAATCCAGTTCTCCAACACATAAACAAAAAAACAATTAAACAGACACACACACATACACATATTCAGTTAACCAATCCTCAACAATCCAATTTTCTAGACTAACACCTGTGGTACCACCATCTACTATTCTGACACTCCCCATCTAGTGAGAAGAAAATCCACTAGCCACCGCCAACCACCCCTCTCCCTACTGGCGACCTTCTGTTTCAGCATTTTGAGAATGTCCATCATTGAAGCGAGTACTGTATCCAGGTCCTGAAGATGGTCTAATAAGAGACCGAAACGTTGCATCGTCGACAATAAACATCCAGTTACCATAACATCCCATGTTTGTCTACCTTTCTCCATATATATATATATATATATATATATATATATATATGTGTGTGTGTGTGTGTTGAAAAGAAAAAATAAAGGAAAGAAAGTGTTGAATGGATGAAATAGGATTTATTTTATTTTACTGACACGTGTTTTGGCCAGGAGTTTATCTATGTATAAATAAATCCTATTTTATCCATTCAACACTTTTTTTCCTTTCAACATACCGTCGGATTTGCTTCCATTTTTAACTTACATATATTATATATATATATATATATATATATAACACTATATTTTATTATAATGGAGATTGTTTGCTTTTCTGTCTGTAACCGAAACTATATCACTACTCAAGTCACAATTCCCTTTGTTATTTACATCACATTCTCCATGATTTTATTTTTATTTAAACCTCAATTTCTAATAAAATTGTTTTACATTATTAATCATATCTACAAATGAATAATATGCAATTGTATTTATATATACACTAAAATAGCAGTTTACAGTGTGAACAGGAAGGCTTATTTGCATATTGATATTAAAAATGTGATTTTAATAAATATGTGCTTAGTATTATTGATTTCTAACCATTTGGTTTTATTTTAATGAATATAAGCAAAAATCTCTTCAATGAATCTTAAATGAAATCTATTAACATGAAAAAATAACTGTCATTTTATTCTTTACTTACTCTTTTAACTAAATACTTAAATTAGAAAAAATAACAAGGAAAAGCGAGAGTGATGGAAGAGTACATTTCAGTTGTTCTATTTATCTATTATCACCCCCTCTGTTTCAAATCTTTTTATCTGCATTCTTATTTAGTTTCATTAGCCTTTCTAATTTAATACGATATTTTATTACATTAAAACTTAAATACTTGCACCCGGAGGGTGCATATGTTTGCTAGTAACACTAATGCAACACATTCTAACATTAAACAATTTTAACTTTAATGGTTAACACTGCATACAAAAAGAATGTCCTATAGGGACAATTGCAGCTCTCTCATATGCAGCGATCTTCATGGACATGTTTGAAAACACTTACACGTACTCAGAAATTGAGAATGACTATCTCTTTTACACTAATACATTGACAATATATTCATGAGGCAGAGAGGCTAATCTGAACAATTTCCTAACCAACTTAAATATGATGCACAACTTTGAAATCAAATTTGACCACAACAAATTAACACAAGCAATCACATTTCTAGATATCCTAACATATATCAACAAAAAGAGACAACTTCAACAACACTACACACAACACTAGGTATACCCAAAAACTCGGCTGCTATTCATTTTAAAAATGAATTAAAATGAATTAAATCAATTATTGAAGGTCAAATTTTTATCTGTCAAAAAATAGGGACCATATGACTTTTAGGCACCCCTTTTCAGAACTCGATTCATGAGGACTAGTTTGTCATTTACACCGTCAAGATCTGGTTGTTTGTTAACAGACAATTTTATAGGTTTTTTTTAAATTATAAAACTAACCCCTAACCCTAACCCCTAACAAACAATCAGATTTTGATGGTGTAAATGAAAAACATTTCCTCAAGGACATGTTTTTCATTTACACCGTCAATATCCGATTGTTTGTTAGGGCTTAGGGTTAGGGTTAGGGTTAAGGGTTAGTTTTATAATTTTTTTTTTAAATCTAAAAATTGTCTGTTAAAACAACCGGATATTGACAGTGTAAATGAAAAACATGTCCTTTCTTAATCGAGATCAAAAAGAGGTGCCTAAAGGTCATATGGTCCCAAGATTTTAACAGAAATGTGAAATTCACAATCATTGAAAGAATTGAGAAAGACATCAACATTAAATCTGTAATTGGAAAATATGAATACAGATGGATTAAAAAAATTTAAAAATTTTCATCTATTCTGACTTAACCTAAAACTTGACACTCAACCATGACAATAATAATAAAAAATGTAGTAATAAAAAAATGTGGAAGTAAATAACACCTAAAAAAACAAACAGACAGACCACCCAATTTCAATCAAAAAACTCCTGAACCTAATTGAAAATTCATCTGCCAGGTCCAGACACACACACACACACACACACACATTGACCTTGTGTCACATCCTGCTTGGGCAGAGAGATTGGTATATATATATATATATATATATATTTCTGATTGGCTGATTATAAAATCGCAGATAAAATCACTAATCTCATTGGCTAATTTTTATTTCGGAGCTAAGTAGTTTTTCTTTACGCATTTTACTCATTTAAAACTTAATTAATTAATTATGAAACCAAGAAACCTATGTGCGAAAAGTAACTATACTCTTTTTGTGATTTTATCTTAATCATTACGTAAAAATTATTGAGCCATCTTTTACATCCGACGGATTTTAAGAAGTAAAGCACTTTTCGCCTCTGGGACTGTAGCCTATTAGTCTAATAGTCGTAAAATTAAAACGGAAAGTTTTTTGGTGGTCCTACATGACACTTTTCGCATATAGGTATCTTGGTTTCATAATTGATTAATTAAGTTTTAAATGAGTAAAATACGTTAAAAAAACCACTTAGCTCCGAAATAAAAATTAGCCAATGAGATTAGTGATTTTATCTGCGATTTTATAATCAGCCAATCAGAAAAAGTACAAAATATCACAATATGTAGGATATGTCAATAAATAGAAGAATCTGGAAGGTTGACGAAAAGTAACTATACTCTTTTTGTGACTTTATCTTAATCATTACGTAAAAATTATTGAGCCATCTTTTACATGTGACAGATTTTAAAAAGTAAAGCACTTTTCGCCTCTAGGACTGTGGCCTAAATGCATACAATATCTATTTAAAAGCTTTCAAAGTCTTTCATATACACAAAATATATATATCAAAGATTCCTACCAACTCATTGCTTTAAACTGACCTGATGCTGCTAGATATTTACATATTCCTTACACTTCTTTACCCAGGCTCCTTTATGATTATAATAATTAGAAACACAACACTTATTTCTATATGTTTGCATTATGCATCACAGTATTTGTTGGTCTTGGTGTTTGGGTTTTATGGCTTATTAATCCATTGGTTATTTGGACCATATGACCTTTAGGCACCTTTGCTGATTCATAAGTACATTTTTTTCATTTACACCGTCAACATCCGGTTGTTTGTTAGGGGTTAGGGTTAGGGTTAGGGGTTAGTTTTATAATTTAAAAAAAAAACTCTAAAAATCGCCTGTTAACAAACAACCGGATGTTGATAGTGTAAATGAAAAAAATGTACTTATGAATCAGCAAAGCAAAAGGGGTGCCTAAAGGTTATATGGTCCAGTTATTTTATGCCTAAGATGCTGGTTTTATTATTCATTCTTCATGGATACTGAATTTTTTTTTTTTTTTGCAAACTCAATTTTTTCTGTTTAACCCATAGATGGAACCTTAACAGGTACTACCACTCAGGGTCAGAGTGGACCTGGGAGCAATGGTGATCAAGGGGTACTCCACATTCCCCAGAGCTCCAAAATTGGAACTTCATCATCAGACAGTTTAACATCATACCCAGGACAATCTAATATTTGTAAGCAAAATCTTGAAACAAAGGTGAATATTTGATAAGTTTTATGTTAGAATAGGTTGTGTAACTAGCCAGATTATAATGCGACTTATCTGAAGATCAACCGCTAATACTCAATTAGACAACCACAAATTAGGGGTTTGACCTACCAACTGGTGTGACCTATCTGCTAGTATAAACGGTGGACCATATTACCTTTAGGTACCCCTTTTTGATCTTGATTAAGAAAGGACATGTTTTTTCATTTACACAGACAATATCCGGTTGTTTGTTAGGGGTTAGGGTTAGGAGTTGGTTTTCTAATTTAAAAAAAAAAAATCTAAAAATCGTCTGTTAAAACAACCGGATATTGATGGTGTAAATGAAAAACATGTCCTTTCTTAATCAAGATCAAAAAGGGGTGCCTAAAGGTCATATAGTCCTAAACGGTAATTCTCTTTTATCTACAGGCTGGAGAAGTTGCAATATTTTTATTAGCTATAAAAAAAATTTTATTTATTGCTTGCTTACTCTAAATTTTTTATTTTTTAAAATTTTTTTGGACTGTCAACAAACAAGGTAAAAATCCTTAGCTTTATGCTGACTCATTTGGATATCAAGGGTCAGGATCAAGGGTCAGGATCAAGGGTCATGATCAAGGGTCATGATCATAGTTTATAATTTCATACACATGCTTTGGCAATAAAAAAAAACAAAAAACAATTAAAATAAAATAAAACCAGCTGAGCCACCAACAGAGCCTTCACCAGATGACATAGTTTTGGGGGCAAAGCATTATTTCCCCCTAACCCAACAGTACCTTATGAGAGTACATCTTAAACTGGTGAATGATTTATCTAAGAGTGAATGGGATTATTATTGGGGTGAATGAAACTAAAGGTGTGAATGAAGGGTAGATGAAATATGAAGGATGAATGATTTAATTTATTCAGATATTTATATTTTTCTCTATATAAAAATGCCTTTATCATTAAAATGATTTTTCTCCAGCTATGGGTTAAATAGTACCGCTACAGTTATTCTACAAGGATGATCATGGCATTAAATAACCCACAAAAAGTTGATATGCCATTAAACAAAAAAACTAAACCAACCAAAATGATTAGAAAGTTTTTATTGTTTTAATTGCAGTATAAGTAGAAATTTGGACTGAACTTGCACAAAGGTGTCAAAATTAGGGTGACCCAGAAAAAACAGAACCCAAATTATTTATTTATTTTCCCATTAAACTAACCTTAAACCTCAACCCTAACCATAACCCCTAAGCCTAAGCCTAACCCCTAACCCCTAACCCTAAACCCCCCTAGTTAAAATGAACAGTTTTATTACAAAATTTGTGGGTTCTGTTTCTTCTGGATCACCGGTATACAGGGTGACCCAGAAAAAACAGAACCCAAATTATTTATTCATTTTCCCATTAAACTAACCCTAAACCCCAACCATAATCCTAACCCTAACCCTAAACCCTAACCGTAGACCCCCATAGTTAAAATTAACAGTTTTATTACAAAATTTGTGGGTTCTGTTTTTTCTGGGTCACCCTAAATTTGACACCCTTGTGCAAGTTCAGTTTTTTCTGGAAGTGAATATAGCAAAATGACTATCAGTGCAACAAAATCAAAATAGTGAACTGAGTTAAAATCCCCAACACAGCTGTTTAAACTCACTTTGCACAAATGCCCTTGAAAAAGGCATAAACCCACTTCTCCCTGTGTGGGTAGGTTAGAGTAACCTCCCTTTGTTGATAGTTAACTTAGAGTGAGTGTTCGTGGTGTTATGTAAATATTAGTGGCAGGTCGTCAGTAAGTCTCTAATTAATGACTGGTGGGTGCCGGCATTTGCATTCTGGACTTCGTACGTCGTATGAGACGGTTGATTCGTGTTACTCTTCTTACACTCACCTTAGCTATGGGTAAAATAGTCAAGCTGATTGGACTCTTTTGCCATGGAAGAAAACAATTCTGAATGCAAACTGTGAAGAAAGCAATAGGTAACCACTCCCCCATCTCTCTCCAGAACATTGTGATACTTTGTGTCTATTGCTGTTTTTAGTAATGAACACAAGACTCGATATTGTTTTTTTTAGACGACTTTATTCAATCCAAGATTGAGTAGTGAAAGGAGACTATGGAGAGTGTGGGGATTTAAAATACATAAAAAGTTCTGAGCATCTGGATGCTAGCGTTCAGACTTAATGGGCAGATTAATTAAGTCTTGATCTATACTTCAAAACAGTTGTGTCTTGTTATTTCTCTTCATCTCCTCATTTTGTATTCCCTATAAATTTGTGACCTTCCGACGTGATCATTACACCATTACAACTTTGAACATTACAACCGATGTAATTTAAAAATTAAAAAAAAACAAAAAAACTTAAAAGTTCATCGCAGATTTTATTATCAAAATATCACATCATGGAAGCCGCACGACATCGAAGAGAATATCTCCCGCTACAAACAGCAACAAAATAATTGACACCGATGAAATGTACATCAAGAAGAAGAAAAGAAAGAAAGAAGAAACAAGAGAAAATATAATTTACCGACAAAAACAAAAACAAAAACAGGGTTGATAAAAAAATTTTAAAAAATTTTTTTTAAAAAAGCAAAGTAAAAAAACAAAAAAAAAATGATCAATCAACTCTTGAAGAGACAATAAGTTTCTACTTGAGTGATTCAAAAGTTTTGCAATATTTTCAATGTGC
Source organism: Doryteuthis pealeii (assembly GCA_023376005.1). Classification (NCBI taxonomy): domain Eukaryota; kingdom Metazoa; phylum Mollusca; class Cephalopoda; order Myopsida; family Loliginidae; genus Doryteuthis; species Doryteuthis pealeii. The sequence goes on along the minus strand of CM042147.1, from coordinate 65,828,875 downwards.
TAGTTTGCAGCACATATATCAAATGACTGAAGCACTTCGAGTTATGGTAGGTACCCGCTGTGGTAGGTAGTATCATGGTGGTTGGTATGCTGACATGCTGTGCATTGCTTCACACTGTGTGTCATTTGAAAACCACACAGATGAACATACAATGTAATCTAATTCAGGAACTTAAGCTTTACAAGTTCAAACTGGGTCATAACACCGCAGAAGCAACCAAAAACATCAGGCAAACTGAGGTAGGTCTAAAACCATGGAGTCTGAGGCAGTGCTCCAAGTTATACAACCAAATCTAGCAAGTAGCACTCGGAGAGTATCATGTTGGCTCTGCATCTTATAGTCCAATGTGGTTTGTTACTTTCACAACCTTAGCAAAAGAATCTGGAGTTTGTAATTATGCCTCACATTACCAAAATATTGCATAACTTTTGACTCACCCAAGTAATATCTATGCACAGTTTTCAAGTATTCCTATCTAATAATAATACTTTTTACACATCTATTTAACCCATAGATGGGTCAGAGTGTACCTGGTAGTTATGGCAAGGCAGTGGTGACTCTATACTCCTCAGAGCTCCATAACTGGATCTTCACCAACATGTTTAGTATCATACCGAGGACACCAACTTTTTGGAGGGTTTTTACTTCTCTGCAGAGGCTGCAGTAGTTGTACAGCCCTTTTCTTATCTTCTTACAATCTTATGATATGTATCTTCAGACCATATTACCTTTAGGCACCTCTTTTTGATCTCGATTAAGAAAGGACATGTTTTTCATTTACACCGTCAATATCCGCTTGTTTGTTAGAGTTTAAGGTTAGGGTTAGGGGTTAGGGGTTAGTTTTATAATTTTTTTTAAAAAATCTATAAATCGTTTGTTAAAACAACCGGATATTGACGGTGTAAATGAAAAACATGTCCTTTCTTAATCGAGATCAAAAAGGGGTGCCTAAAGGTCATATGGTCCATATCTTCTTCTAAGCTTGTAGGTATATCTATCTGCTATCAGGGCATTTGGGCTGGATTATCTCCATTCTTCTGATCTTCCTTCTTGGGATTTCTTGGGACTTCTCATCTTTGTGTCTATTGCTGTTTTTGTAATGAACACAAGACTTGATATTTTTTTTTTAGACGACTTTATTCAATCCAAGTAAGAACAACATGCATGGAGAAACGGCCACACACATTTGTATCTATTCCATTCAGTCACCCAGCCAAGACTGGCTTTCTAACTACCTTTGTATTTGCATCTGTTCTGCTCACCCAGCAAAAACTATCTTTCTAACTATCTTTCTGTTCTCATGATTGGCTCTGGCCAATCAGAGGCGACTACTGTTACATGTATAAATAATACACACATATACATTCAGCTCTCCATATTAAGTCCCCTGACAGGGATAACCCTTAACTGATGAGGAGACCTCACTTCCTGTATGACTGGATAAATAAAAGTCACGTTATCTTTAGCTCTGTGTTGTTTCAACTTCTTCTCTCTAACTTATACTCACGTAACATGGTGGCAGCGGTGGAAGTTTCGTAAAAGTCCTGTCAATTACTTATACATTTTTTTTCCAGGATTCAGAATTACCATTGTTTTTTTTATTTCTACACTACCATACATAATTTATAAGCAACCTATTGATTATGTAACAATCAGCATATTGTAAGTCCCATTGACAGGATGGTAAGGCAATTGAATTCTACATATTTGTAAAAGATAAAAAGACAAGAAATATTGTATTTCTCTGAATTTTTGAGATGACACTTGATAATTAGTATTATTTGGATTATTCCGACTATTTTCCTCATCTTCATTGTTATCTGTACAATGTTTTGGCTGATGTGACCTCCGGCCTCCTTCAGGTATTTCTTGTCAGACTCAGAAACTTTCGGAAAAACACCCCAAAAAATACACCCAATATGAGTCATGGTAAAAAGTCATACATAAGTGAATAGGTAGATATTCTAGGCTAGACAAGACATTAGGTTTATGAGTTCCCAAAATTCATGCTAAAATTTCCTATTGTACACATAGCATAGTGGATAAAGGAGTTAGGTTAAGACAATTCTAAGTGACAGTTATCTCTAGACTGCAGGTTCAATCCTGGTCTGGGGCAGCAGTAACATAGAATAATAATTAACCCAGCTTAACGCCTCTACCCCAGCTATGGTTAGCGGAATGAGAACTGAATAAAGGGTTAGGTTCAAAATTCTGTGATGGCTGATGTGTCTCCAGCCTTCTTCAGGTATTTCAATCCATGGGGCTATTCATTCTGTTAACCATGACTGGATACAAGTATTAAGCTGTGTTAATTATCTATGTTACTGTCACCCATGACCAGGATTGAACTTGTAGCCTAGAGATAACTGTCACTTAAAACTGTATTAACTCAACGCCTATACCCCACTACACCATGTGTCAATTGATCACATCAGATGGAATGTTGTGCAGATAACAATAAGATGAGAAACATAGTCTGATAATACAATAATACAAATCATCAAGCCTCATCTCAAAAATTCAGAGTAATAGAAATATCATTCTTTTAAATTTACTTTTGACTAATCTGTTTTTTATTCATTGTCTTTTTACTATTTTATTTTAGTTAAACCATTCTTTAGTTATTAGTGTCTTAGTTTCTTATCAGGCAGGTAGTGAATATTTGTCCATTTTGTTTAATTAGGATGTCTGGAGTCATAGTCAAGGTAACATCTAGTGCATGTAGGGATACGTTGGGGAGAAGAGGCAAAAGTACTGGGGGTTGACATAAGCAAGTTTGAACTCCAGTTGCACTATTATATTCATTTCAGACTAATACTCTTGGAAAGGTTGAACCTCCTATCCCCTAGCTATGGGTTAATTAGTACCACAACTGTTCTTCTACGGGGATGGCTTTTGCATTAAATAACACATAAAGGTTAATTTATTCTGGTAACTTAGAATTCTGAAGTCTTGGAACCAATGAATTCTTCAAAGGTGTTTTGTGGTTTTGAATGGTTATTGAAGACTTTAAATAACCCATGATGACTGATGTGCCATTGAACAAAGAATGTAGTAAATTGTAATACAATGGAATAAAGAAGTATTAGTGGTGCAAAAATAATTCCCTTTTTCTAAGACAGTATATCTCAGAGTAGAATGAAATTTATTAAAACAAAATAAGCAGCATTGGATCTATACATTATTGCCAACAATAAAAGTTAATCAATTCCGGTAGCTTTGGGGTACCCCCCCCCAAAATGGGGCACCTGTTAGCCCATGGGTGTCGACCTGTGTTGCTTAAGAAGAATGGCATGCAATACTCCACTTTGGCCCTTACTTAGGTTAGACGAACATTTGGAGAGCACCCCCCTCCAATAAATTGTCTGGTCCTATCAAGCCCTATCACCTATATAATTGTCCAAACTCTTTTTATCATATATGTGCTAGAAGGTAGTGGTTGAAGATTTTAGTGTCCTGGGTATGACGTTAAACTGCAACTAATGGTGAAATTCCAATTTTCGAACTCTGGTGAGTGTGGAGTACCCCTTCATCACCATTACTCCCAGGTCCACTCTGACCCAGAGTGGTAGTACCTGTTTGGGTTCCATCTATGGGTTAAATAGAAAAAAATGAGTTAAAAAAGAATTGAGTTAAAAAAATCTTTTTGAATATCCACCAAGAATGAATAAAACAAAACGCCTTCTGCATAAATAACCCAACAATGTTGACATGCCCTAAGTTCAGCCAACTACAATCGTAATAAAACAAGTTAATTTATTCTGGAAGCTTTGAATTCTGAAGTTTGAACCATAAAATTCTTCAAAGGTGTTTTTGTGATTTTGCAATGATTATTGAAGATTTTTCTTGTAGGAAGTTGTCAAAATGCTGGAATGTAGTAGTCAGTCAGAGAGAGGTCTAGTGAGTAAACTGGGTAGAGATTTGGGACCATATGACCTTTAGGCCCCCTTTTTGATCTCGATTAAGAAGGACATGTTTTTATCTACACCGTCCGGTTGTTTTGTTAGGGTTAGGGTTAGGGGTTAGTTTTATAATTTTTTTAAAAATCTAAAAATCGTCTGTTGAAACAACCGGATATTGACTGTTGTAAATGAAAAACATGTCCCTTTCTTAATTGAGATTAAAAAGGGGTGCCTAAAGGTAATATAGTTCGAGATTTCTAGCCCTGTTCTTTCAATTTCTGTAGAGTGATTTATGAGATAAGTGATGGGAGTTGTCAATGGAGAAAAATTGGCCTTTTCAATTGACCAATGTTGGAATTTAAATTACAATTCTGGTGAATTTTGGTAATTTCCTGGCATTGCTATTCTGGCCATTTTGCAGGATTCAAGAAGTTTAAGGGATATTCCACTTTGCCACCAGTACTAAATAGTGACCTTTAACCATCTTTTGATGCAGCTTGATTTTAGGGGAGTGTTGATTCATTTTTAAGTATCATCACTTCTTTATTCTGATTTCCAGGTGTTTATTTTTTTGTCACTTCATCTTATTTAATGGAGATTGTGGTTTTTCTGTCTGTAACGAAACTATATTAACTACTCAAGTCACAATTCCCTTAATATTTACCTCAAATTCTCCATGATTTCATTCTTTTAACCTTCAGTTATTAAAAATTGTTTTACATTTATTAAATACTGTTGACCATATCTACGTACTAATAACATGCAATTGTATTTATATATACAACAAAATAGCGTTTTACAGTTTGAACGAGAAGGCTAATTTGCATATTGATATTTAAAATTTTATTTTAATAATATGTGCTTGGTATTATTGATTTAATTTTGGTTTTATCTTAAGAAATATAAACAAAAATCGTGGATAAATCTTAAAATAAATTTATATTATAAAAAAGAAATAACTGTAATATTATCCTTTACTTCCTATTTTAAACTAAAAGTTAAATTAGGAAAATTACCAATGAAAGAGGGGAGTAATGGAAATGATGGAATAGTTAGTTTCAAAGTTGTTCTATTTTTCAATTATAACCTCTGTTCAATTTTTAATCTGCTTCTTGTCAGTTTCATTAGCCTTTTCTAATTTTAATATAGAACAACTTTGAAACTTAACTATTCCATCAATTTTCCATTACCCCTCTTTCATTGGTAAATTTTTCCTAATTTAACTATTTAGTTAAAATAGGAAGTAAAGGAATAATATTACAGTTATTTCTTTTTAATAAATAATTTATATTAAGATTTATCCACAGATTTTTGTTTATATTTCTTAAGATTAAAACCAACAATTAATCAAATAATACGAAGCCATATCTATTAAAATAAAATTTTAATATCAATATGAATTAGCCTTTCTCGTTCAAACTGTTAAACGCTGATTTTGTTGTATATATATAATACAATTGCATTATATTAGTACGTAGATATGGTCAACAGTATTAAAATGTAAAACCATTTTTTATTAATAACTGAAGTTAAAAGAATGAAATCATGGAGACATTTGAGGTAAATATTAAGGGAATTGTGACTTGAGTAGTAATATAGTTTCGGTTACACGACAGAAAAAACAACACAATTCCATTATATGATGTGAAAGTGAACAAATAAACACCTGGAATAGAATAAAGAAGTGATGATATTAAATGACTCACACTCCTAAATCAAGCTGGCATCAAAAGATGGGTTAAAGGTCACTATTTAGTGACTGGTACGGCAAAGTGGAATCATCCCTTACGAAACTTCCCTTGAATCCTGCAAAATGGCAGATAGCAATGCCAGGAAATTCCAAAAATTCACCAGAAATTGTAATATTTAATTCCAACATTGGTCATTGAAAGGCCATTTTTCTCCATGCAACCCATCTCCACTTATCTCATAATCACTCTATTCAGAAATTGAAAAGAACAGGGCTAGAATTCGAACTATATTACTTTAGGCACCCCTTTTAATCTAATGTAAAAAGGACATGTTTTTCATTTACAACAGTCAAATATCGGTTGATTTCAACAGACGATTTTTTAGATTTTTTAAAAAAATTAAAAAACTTAACCCCTACCCTAACCTAACAAAACAACCGGACGGTGTAGATGAAAAACATTGTCTTCTAATGAGATCAAAAAAGGGGGCCTAAAGGTCCATATGGTCCCAAATCTCTACCCAGTTTACTCACCTAGCACCTTACCTCTCTGCTGACTACTACATTCCAGCATTTTGGCACTTTCTAAAGAAAATCTTCATTAATCTGCGAAAATCACAAAACACCTTTGAAGTTTATTGGTTCCAGAACTTCAGAATTCAAGCTTCCAGAATATTAACTTGTTTATTACTGATTTGGTTAGTTGGCTGAACTTTTGGCAGTCAACACTGTTGGGTTATTTATAGAAAGCGTTTGTTTTATTCATTCTTGTGGATATTCAAAAAGATTTTTTTAACTCAATTCTTTTTTAACTCATTTTTTTCTATTTAACCCATAAGATGGACCCACGGTACTACCACTCTGGTCAGAGTGGCTGGAGTAATGGTGATGAAGGGTACTCACACTCACCAAGAGTTCGAAAATTGGAATTTCACCATTAGTTGCGTTTAAACGTCATACCAGGACACTAAATCTTCAACCACTACCTTCTAGCACATATATGATAAAAGAGTTTGGACAATTTATAGGTGATAGGGCTTGATAGGACAGACATTTATTGGAGGGGGTGCTTCTCCAAATGTTGTCTAACTAAGTAAGGGCCAAAGGTGGATATTGCATGCCATTCTCTTAAGCACACAGGTGACCATAGTAACAGGTGCCCATTTGGGGGGGGGGTACCCAAAGCTACCGGAATTGTTAACTTTTATTGTTGGCAATAATGTATAGATTCAATGCTGCTTATTTTGTTTATAAATTTCATTCTACTCTGAGATATACTGTCTTAGAAAAAGGGAATTATTTTGCACCACTAATATTCTTTTTTCCTTGTATTACAATTTACTTAATTCTTTGTTCAATGGCACATCATCATATGGGTTTATTTAAAGTCTTAATAACCATTCAACCACAACACCTTTGAAGAATTCATTGGTTCCAAGACTTTCAGAATTCTAAGTACCAGAATATTAAACCTTTTGTGTTATTTAATGCCAAGCATCCCCGTAGAAAGAACAGTTGTGGTACTAATTAACCATAGCTGGGGATAGGAGGTATAACTTTCCGAGTATTAGTCTGAAGTGAATATAATAGTGCAACTGGAGTTAAACTTGCTTATGTCAACCCCAGTATTTTGCCTTTCTCCCACGATCCTACATGCACTAGATGTTACTTGACTATGATCCAGACATCCTATTAACAATGGACAAATATTCAATACCTGCCCTGATAAGAAACTAAGACACTTAATAACTAAAGAATGGTTTAACTAAAATAAAATAGTAAAAGACAATGATAAAAACAGATTGTCAAGTAATATTAAAGAATGGATATTTTCTATTACTCTGAATTTTTGAGATGAGGCTTGATGATTTGTATTTTGTATTATTCAGCTATTGTTCTCATCTTATTGTTATCTGCCAACATTTCCTCTTGATGGTGATCAATTTGACACATGGTGTAGTGGTATAGGCGTTGATTAATCAGTTTTAGTGACAGTTATCTCTAGGCTACAAGTTCAATCCTGGTCTGGGTACAGTAACATAGAATAATTAACACAGCTTAATCTTGTATCCAGTTATGGTTAACAGAATGAGAATAGCCCCATGGATTGAATCCTGAAGAGGCTGGAGGACACCTAGCCATCAACAGAATTTTTGACCTAACCTTTAATTCAGTTCTCATTCCGTAACCATAGTGGGGTAGAGGCGTTAAGCTTGGGTTAATTATTATCTTATGTTACTGCTGACCCAGACCAGGAATTGAATCCTGCATCTAGAATAACTGTCAATTAGAATTGTCTTAACTACTCTTTTATCCTATGCTTGTGTACAATAGAATTTTAGCAGAATTTTGGCGAACTCATAAACCTAAATGTCTTTGTCTAGCCTAGAATATCTACCTAATTCCTTATTATGACTTTTTTTTCATGACTCATATGGGTGGTATTTTTTGGGTGTTTTTCCGAAAGTTTCTGAGTCTGACAAGAAATACCTGAAGGAGGCCGGAGGTTCAATCAAGCCAAAACATTGTACAGAATAACAATGAAGATGAGAAATATCGGAATAATCAAAATAATCTAATTATCAAGTGTATCTCAAAATTTCAGAGAAATACAATTTCTTGTCTTTTTTCTTTTACAATATGTGAATTCAATGGCCTTACCCGATCCTGTCAATGGGACTTACAAATATGCTGATTGTTAATATCAATAGGTTGCTATAAATTATGTATGGTAAGTGTAGAAATAAAAAACAATGGTAATTCTGAATTTTCCTGGAAAAAATGTATAAAGTTAATTGCAGGACTTTTAACCGAAACTTCCCCGCTGCCCCATGTTAGGGACGTGAGTAGTTTGAGAGAAGAAGTTGAAACAACACAGAGCTAAAGATCAACGTACTTTTATTTATCAGTCATACAGGAAGTGAGGTCTCATCAGTTAAGGTTATCCTGTCAGGGGACTTTAATAATGGAGAGATGAATGTATATGTGTGTATTATTACATGTAACAGAGTCGCTCTGATTGGCAGAGCCATCATGAGAAACAGAAAGATAGTTAGAAAGATAGTTTTTGCTGGGTGAGCAGAACAGATGCAAATACAAGGTAGTTAAAAAGCCAGTTTGGCTGGTGACTGAATGGAATAGATACAAATGGTGTGGCCGTTTTCCATGCATGTTGTTCTTACTTGGATTGAATAAAGTCGTCTAAAAAACATATCAAGTCTTGTGTTCATTACTAAAACAGCAAATAGACACAAAGATGAGAAGTCCCAAGAAATCAAAAGGAAGATCAGAAGAATGAGATAATCCAGCCCAAATGCCCTGATAGCAGATAGATATACCTACAAGCTTAAGAAGAAGATATGGGACATAATGACCTTTAGGCACCCCTTTTTGATCTCGATTAGAAAGGACATGTTTTTCATTTACACCGTCAATTCCGGTTGTTTTAACAAACGATTTATAGATTTTTTAAAAAAAATTATAAAACTAACCCCTAAACCCTAACCCTAACCTTAACTCTAACAAACAAGCGGATATTGACGGTGTAAATGAAAAACATGTCTTTCTTAATCGAGATCAAAAAAGAGGTGCCTAAAGGTAATATGGTCTGAAGATACATATCAAATAAGATTGTAAGAAGATAAGAAAGGGCTGTACAACTACTGCAGCCTCTGCAGAGAAGTAAAAACCCTCCAAAAAGTTGGTGTCCTCGGTATGATACTAAACATGTTGGTGAGATAGTTATGGAGCTCTGAGGAGTATAGAGTCACCACTGCCTGCATAACTACCAGGTAACTCTGACCCATCTATGGGTTAAATAGATGTGTAAAAGTTTATTATTAGATAGGAATACTTGAAAACTGTGCATAGATATTACTTGGGTGAGTCAAAAGTTATGGCAATATTTTGGTAATGTGAGGCATAATTACAAACTCAGATTCTTTTTGCTAAGGTTGTGAAGTAACAAACCACATTGGACTATAAGATGCAGAGCCAACATGATACTCTCCGAGTGCTTACTTGCTAGATTTGGTTGTATAATTGGAGCACTGCCTCAGACTCCATGGTTTTAGACCTACCTCAGTTTGCCCTGATGTTTTGGGTTGCTTGCGTGGTTATGACCCAGTTTGAACTTGTAAAGCTTAAGTTCCTGAATTAGATTACATTGTATGTCACTGTGTGGTTTTCAAATGAACACAGTGTGAAGCAATGCACAGCATGTCAGCATACCAACCACCATGATACTACCTACCACAGCGGGTCCTACATAACTCGAAGTGCTTCAGTATTGATATATGTGCTGCAAACTAGCACATTGAAAATATTGCAAAAACTTTTGAATCACTCAAGTAGAACTATTGTCTCTTCAAAGAGTTGATTGATCATTTTTTTTTTGTTTTTTTACTTTGCTTTTTTAAAAAAAATTTTTTAAAATTTTTTATCACCCTGTTTTTTGTTTTTGTTTTTGTTCGGTAAAATTATATTTTCTCTTGTTTCTTCTTTCTTCTTTTCTTCTTCTTGATGTACATTTATCGTGTCAATTATTTTGTTGCTGTTTGTAGCGGGAGATATTCTCTTCGATGTCGTGCGGCTTCCCATGATGTTGATATTTTGATAATAAAATCTGCGATGAACTTTTAATTTTTTTTGTTTTTTTTAATTTTTAAAATTACATCGTTGTAATGTTAAGTTGTAATGGTGTAATGATCACGTCGGAAGTTCACAATTTATAGGGAATACAAAATGAGGAGATGAAGAGAATAACAAGACACACTGTTTGAAGTATAGATCAAGACTTAATTAATCTGCCCATTAAGTCTGAACGCTAGCATCCAGATGCTCAGACTTTTTATGTATTTTAAATCCCCACACTCTCCATAGTCTCCTTTCACCTACTCAATCTTGATTTGAATAAAGTCGTCTAAAAAAACAATATCGAGTCTTGGTGTTCATTACTAAAACAGGCAATAGACACAAAGTATCACAATGTTCTGGAGAGAGATGGGGGAGTGGTTACCTATTGCTTTCTTCACAGTTGCATTCAGAATTGTTTTCTTCCATGGCAAAGAGTCCAATCAGCCTTGACTATTTACCCATAGCTAAGGTGAGTGTAAGAAGATAACGAATCAACCGTCTCATACGACGTACGAAGTCCAGAATGCAAATGCCGGCACCCCACCAGTCATTAATTAGAGACTTACTGACGACCTGCCACTAATATTACATAACACCACGACCTCACTCTAAGTTAACTATCAACAAGGGAGGTTAACTCTAACCTACCCACACAGGGAGAAGTGGGTTTATGCCTTTTTCAAGGGCATTTGTGCAAAGTGAGTTTAAAACAGCTGTGTTGGGGATTTTAACTCAGTTCACTATTTTGATTTTTGTTGCACTGATAGTCATTTTGCTATATTCACTTCCAGAAAAACTGAACTTGCACAAGGGTGTCAAATTTAGGGTGACCCAGAAAAAACAGAACCACAAATTTTGTTAATATAAAACTGTTAATTTTAACTATGGGGGTCTACGGTTAGGGTTTAAGGGTTAGGGTTAGGATTATGGTTGGGGTTTAGGGTAGTTTAATGGGAAAATGAATAAATAATTTGGGTTCTGTTTTTTCTGGGTCACCCTGTATCCGGTGATCCAGAAGAAACAGAACCACAAAATTTTGTAATAAAACTGTTCATTTAAAACTAGGGGGGTTTAGGGTTAGGGGTTAGGGGAGGCTTAGGCTTAGGGGTTATGGTTAGGGTTTGAGGTTTAAGTTAGTTTAATGGGAAATAAATAAATATTTGGGTTCTGTTTTTTCTGGGTCACCTAATTTTGACACCTTTGTGCAAGTTCAGTCCAAATTTCTACTTATACTGCAATTAAAACAATAAAAACTTCTAATCATTTTGGTTGGGTTTTAGTTTTTTTTGTTTAATGGCATATCAACTTTTGTGGGTTATTTAATGCCATGATCATCCTTGTAGATACTGTAGCGGTACTATTTAACCCATAGCTGGAGAAAAATCATTTTAATGATAAAGGCATTTTTATATAGAGAAAATTAAATATCTGAATAATTAAATCATTCATCCTTCATATTTCATCTACCCTCATTCACACCTTTATTTCATTCACCCCACTAATAACCCATTCACTCTTAGATAATCATTCACCAGTTTAAGATGTATCTCTCATAAGGTACTGTTGGGTTAGGGGGAAATAATGCCTTTGCCCCCAAAACTATGTCATCTGGTGAAAGGCTCTGTTGGTGCTCAGCTGGTTTTATTTTTATTTTAAATTGTTTTTTTGTTTTTTTTTATTGCCAAAAGCATGTATGAAATTAATAAACTATGATCATGACCCTTGATCATGACCCTTGATCCTGACCCTTGATCCTGACCCTTGATATCCAAATGAGTCAGCATAAAGCTAAGGATTTTTACCTTGTTGTTTGACAGTCCAAAAAAAATTTTAAAAAATAAAAATTTAGAGTAAGCAAGCAATAATAAAATTTTTTTTTATAGCTAATAAAATATTGCAACTTCTCCAGCCTGTAAAAAAAGAGATTACCGTTTAGGACTATATGACCTTTAGGCACCCTTTTTTGATCTTGATTAAGAAAGGACATGTTTTTCATTTACACCATCAATATCCGGTTGTTTTAACAGACGATTTTTAGATTTTTTTTTTTAATTAGAACCAACTCCTAACCCTAACCCTAAAACAACCGATAGTTGTTGTGTAAATGAAAAAACATGTCTTTCTTTCATCAAGATCAAAAAGGGGTACTAAAGGTAAGTATGGTCCACCGTTCTGATACTAGCAGATAGGTCACACAGTTGTAGTCATACCCTAATTTGATGGTTGTCTAATTGAGTATAGCGGTTGATCTTCAGAATAAGTGCATTATAATCTGGCAGGTACACACCTAATTCTAAATAAAACTTATAATTTCACACTTTGTTTCAGATTTTGCTTTCCAATACTTAGATTGTCTGGGTATGATGTTAAACTGTCCTGATGATGAAGTCCAATTTTGGAGCTCTGGGGAAACTCGTTGAGTACACCCCTTGATCACCATTGCTCCAGGTCACTCTGACCCTGAGTGGTAGTACCTTTAAGGTTCCATCTATGGGTTAAACAGAAAAAATTGAGTTTTGCAAAAAAAAAACATTCAGTATCATGAAGAATGAATTAAACCAGCATTTTAGGTAAAATAACTTGGGAAACCCCA
>CM042147.1:65714822-65815955 GCA_023376005.1 Doryteuthis pealeii | reverse complement strand
CTAGAGGGGTCTTATGGGTCTGTGAATGTAGAAACGACTTCCTATCTTGCTACAGCTCAAAAAAATATGATCACCATTGAAAGAAAATGCCAACAATGCATCATAGCGATACAAAATGGACAACAGAAAAATGGATTCACAATTGGTCGAAGAATAATAAACAAAGTGCATGCACTTCTGTCATAATCCACAAATGGCACAACCACCCTAACTAACATTGGAGATAACTGAAATACCAATAAACAGATGAAATCACAATGTCCTTGGTCTTATCTTTGGACCCTCCTGCAAATTATCCTTCATCTCCAGACATATAACAAGTTTTAAGAATAAAATTGCAATCTAAGCCATCCAACCTATTGAGAGCCATAGCCACAACAGACTGGGGTGGCTGAATAGAAAGGACCCATCATCAAAATATATAGAACCTTAAAGTAAAGATGCAAAACTTGATTATGGCTGCTTCACTATATGGAGCAGCCAAGAAAATGCCTACCTACAGCGACCTGGAAAACGCATACACCAATCAGGACTCCCCTCACATTAGGAGCTTTACTCTTCTCCAAAGGAAAGTCTGTACACTGAGCAAATGAAAACCCCTTCTCTATTTAAAAGACAAAGAATTAGCACTACAATACTTACTCAAACTCATCTCCTGTCCCCAAAATCCTGCTTATGACTGCCCAACCAAAAACAAAATCAAAGATCTTTGTACCGCAAAATAACTCAAAAAATCAGACGCCTTTAACTTAAGAATAGTGATCTCCTCAATGAAATCAAAAATCAACACCATATAGTACAGACCCAATAGCCATAGCTCTCCAGACACGGCGACCATGGACACCATGAAAGCAACCAGCTATAGTAAACTTAGAAGCTGACTTAGAATTACCTAAAATCAAAAACAGAACCCTATCCTTACCGAAGGAAGATTCCATTAATAAACAAAATAAGTACCAGAGCAGATCTCATCACACTTATCATGTACTCCATAAACAAGAAACAGCGAAGTTGGTTGTGCGCTATTTCTTTCAATGAAAACAGAATCCCTTGGAGCGCCTCCACACACTGAAGAGGTCAAGAAACTATCACCGCGCATTGCTGCACTCACACACTCACTCACAGCAATCACAATTAGCTTCCCAATTATTATATGCACGGACTCTAGTCAGTCCCTATTAGCTACTACATTAACAAAACACATTCATCTCCTCTGATCACGAGCTCATTAACAAACTGGAAAATATATAACATTATACCACTTCTGCTGATACCAAGTCACATTGGGTATCCAGGAAATGAAAAGGCAGACAAAGCGCGCAAGAAGGCGCTTCAAGACACATATGGAGCAAATCTCAAATCCCATATACAAGATCTGAAACCAACCATAACAAATTTTATATTAGAACCAAGATGGCAGAAATCATGGACAAATCTGACTCAAAACAAGCTTCACGAATACAAAGAAGTTATTGGAAGGAGTGGGCCGACGGGCCACAGAATATTGAGAAGAGAAGATAGTAATTATACTCACGGCAGATTTGCGTATTGGGCACAGCACCCACATTACCCATTCGTACCATATTTAAAAGGGGAGGGTCCCCAGTGGTGCCCACGATGCAAGGTACAACTGTACACCAAGCATATTCTAAACTTGGAGAGACAAACAGTACTCCGCTATGGCAAATTACTATCAAGCTAGAAACTCTGGAAGACATCGTTCAAAGAGATAACACCCTGGAAACACTTTTAGAATTTATTAAAAAAGCAACCTTTTCAACAAATATTAACAGAAACATATACCAATTATCTCATAGAACCAACTACCTTACAGTCTGAAATCCCAAAATAACACTTTTTGAGCATTATAATACCTCACAAGGGGTTGATATGCCGTTAAACAAAACTAAACTCACCAAACATTCAGAGAAATAACATTTGAATATGTTTACTAATAGATACTGCTGTATAGTTCAATATGTAAAAACCTTAATATCTTGATTTAATTCTCTCTCAACTCGTTTTTTTTCTTTCTTTCAATTAGTCGATTGAAACAGATTAGTCTTAATGCCCCCTCTTGTTTATTTTCCCTCCCATTTCTGTTCTTTCTTATTTTTCAGTACTGTGTAGCATTTCTTTTTTCTTTCTTTTAATAAAAACAGAATGGCCCATTATTTAGCTGAGGTGATGACACTTGTAAGAATAAATAAATGATGGGTAAGCAACATAGATATTGAGATTTACATTTTTGCATTTCTCTTGGATGATTTGGATGGTCTCATTTTTAACTAGAGGAGTGTTGCAAAGATGGATAATGGTCAGAAGATTAAGGAACAGGCATATTAATATATCGATTTACACAGAAGTAGACATATTTTTTTTCAATCTGCCTTTGCTGATCAATGTTTTGATGAACACACTCGTGTCTTTGTTCTTCCTTTAATTTAGGACATGATTTGAAAACACTTACACGTACTCAGAATTGGGATGACTATTCTCTTTGTACACAATACATGACAATATATTTCATGAAGGCAGAGAGGCTAATCTGAACAATTTCGCTAACCAACTTAAATATGATGCACAACTTTGAAATCAATTTGACCACAACAAATTAACACAAGCAATCACACAATTTCTAGATATCCTAACATATTCAACAAAAAAGAGAACAGACTTCAACAACCTACACACAAACACTAGTATAGCCAAAAACTTCGGCTGCTATTCATTTTAAAAATGAATTAAAAGAATTAAATCAATTATTGAGTCAAATTTTTATCTGTAAAAAAATAGGGACCATAATGACTTTTAGGCACCCCTTTTCAGAACTCGATTCATGAGGACTAGTTTGTCATTTACACCGTCAGGAGTCTGGCTTGTGTTGTTAACAGGACAGATTTTATAGGTTTTTTAAAATTATAAAGAGAGATAGGAGTGTACGCCACACAAACAATCAGATTTTGATGGTGTAAATAATAAACAATATATGTTCGCTCAAGACAGGTTTCAATTTCTACAGACGAGTCAAGTATCGCAGTGTGGTTGTTAAGGGCTTAGGGCTCTGAGGATAGAGGGTTATATGGTTAGTTTTAGAGTCTTTTTTTTGAAATCTAAATTGTCTGTTAAAAAACCGGGAATATTGACAGGTGTAAATGAAAAACAGCTTTCTCTGTTAAGTAATCAAAAAAAGAGGTGGCCATAGGTCATATGGTCCAAGGATTTTTAACAATAATTCATCACATCATGTGAAAGCACACTCTCGGATATATTCAACATTAAATCTGTATTGGAAAATACTGAAATACAGATGGATTAAAAAAATTTAAAATTTCATCTAATTCTGATTAACCTTGAATAACTTGATGACATAGCTTCAAGCCCATGCACAAGAATAATAAAAAATTAGTAATAAAAAATGTGGAAGGTAAATAACACCTAAAAAAACAAACAGACAGCAGCACCCCAATTTCAATCAAAAAACTCCTGAACCTAATTGAAAAAATTTTCATCTGGCCAGGTCAGACACACCAACACACACACACAACAGCATCATTGAACCTTGTGTCAACATCCTGCTTGGGCAGAGAGATTGTATATATAATAATATATATATATTTCGAATTGGCTGATATAAAATCGCAGATAAAATCACTAATGCTCATTGGCTATTTTTATTTCGGAGTACTAAGTAGTTTTTCTTAACGCATTTTAACTCATTTAAAACTTAATTAATTAATTATGAAACCAAGAAACCTAAATGTGCGAAAAGTAACTATATTTCTTTTTGTGATTTTATCTTAATCATTACGTAAAAATATTGAGCCAATCTTTTACATCCGATCGGATTTTAAGAAGTAAAGCACTTTTTCGCCTCTGGACTGGTAAGCCCGTATTAGTCTAATAGTCGTAAAATTAAAACGGAAAAGTTTTCTTGGTGGTCCTACATGACACTTTTTCGCATATAGGTATTTGGTTTCATAATTGATTATTAAGTTTTAAATGAGTAAAATAGCGTTACAAAAAACCACTTAGCTCCGAAATAAAAAATTAGCCATGAGATTAGTGATTTTATCTGCGATTTTTATAATCAGCCAATCAGAAAAGTACAAATATGCACAATAGGTAGGATATGTCAATAAATAGAAAGAATCTGGAAGGTTGACGAAAAGTAACTATACTCTTTTGTGACTTTATCTTAATCATTACGTAAAATTATTGAGCCATCTTTTACCATGTGACAGATTTTAAAAAGTAAAGCACTTTTCGCCTCTGACTGTGGCCTAAATGAATACAATATCTATTTTAAAAGCTTTTCAATCTTTTCATATCACAAATATATATATCAAAGATTCATACCAACTAATTGTTTAAACTGACCTGATGCTGCTAGATATTTTTACATATTCCTTTTACACTTCTTTACCCAGGCTTCCTTTATGATTATAATAATTAGAACACACACTTATTTCTATATGTTTGCATTATGCATCACGTATTTTTGGTCTTGGTGTTTGGGGTTTATGGCTTATTAATCCATTGGTTATTTGGACCATAATGAACCTTAGGCACCTTTGCTGATTCCCATAAGTACATATTTTTTCATTTACACCGCAACAATCCGGTGGTGTTTGTTAGGGTTAGGTTAGGGTTAGGGGTTAGTTTTTATAATTTAAAAAAAAACTCTAAAAGAAAATCGCCTGTTAACAAACAACCGGATGTTGATAGTGTAAAGAAAAAAAATGTACTTATGAATCAGCGAAAGCAAAAAGGGGTGCCTAAAGGTTTATATGGTCCAGTTATTTTATGCCTAAGAGTGCCTGGTTTTATTATTCATTCTTCATGATACCTGATTTTTTTTTTTTTTTGCAAATCAATTTTTTTCGTTTAACGCCATAGATGGGAACCTTAACAGGTACTACCACTCAGGGTCAGCATGGACCTGGGAGCCATGGTGATCAAAGGGGTATCTCAACATTCCCCAGAGCTCAAAATGGAACTTCATCATCAGAACAGTTTAACATCATACCCAGGACATCTAATTTTGTAAGCAAAAATCTTGAAAACATGATTATTTGATAAGTTTTATGTTAAGAAATGGTTTGTACTAGCCAGAATTATAATGCGACTTATCTGAAGATCAACCGCTAATACTCCAATTAGACAACCACAAATTGGGGTTGACCTACCAACGGTGTGACTATCTGACTAGTATAAAACGGTGGCCACATATTACTTTAGGTACCCCTTTTTGATCTTGATTAAGAAAGGAGCATGTTTTTTCCATTTACACAGACAATATCCGGTTTGTTTGTAGGGGTTAGGGTTAGGAGGTTGTTTTCTAAATTTAAAAAAAAAAAATCTAAAAAAATCGTCTGTTAACACCGATATTGATGGTGTAAATGAAAACATGTCCTTTTCTTAATCAAGATCAAAAAGGGGTGCCTAAAGGTCATATGCCTAACGGTAATTCTCTTTTATTCTACAGGCTGGAGAAGTTGCATATTTTATTTAGCTATAAAAAATTTTATTTATTGCTTGCTTACTCTAAAATTTTTTTTATTTTTAAAATTTTGTTTGGACTGTCCAACAACAAGGTAAAATCCTTAGCTTATGCTGACTCATTTGGATATCAAGGGTCAGGATAAGGGTCAGGATCAAGGCATGATCAAGGGTCATGGATTCATAGTTTATATTTCATACACATGCTTTGGCAATAAAAAAACAAAAAACAATTTAAAATAAAATAAAAAACCAAAGCTGTAGGCACCAAACAGAGCCCTTCACCAGATGACATAGTTTTGGGGATAAGCATTATTTCCCCCTAACCCCAACAGTACCTTATGAGAGTACATCTAAACTGGTGAATGATTTATCTAAGAGTGAATGGGATTATTATTGGGGTGAATGAAACTAAAGGTGTGAATGAAGGGTAGATGAAAATGAAGGATGAATGATTTAATTTATTCAGATATTTATATATTTTTCTCTATATAAAAATGCCTTTATCATTAAAATGATTTTTCTCCAGCTATGGGTTTAATAGTACCGGCTACAGTTATTCCTACAAGGATGATCATGGCATTAAATAACCACAAAAAGTTGATATGCCATTAAACAAAAAAACTAAACCAACCAAAATGATTAGAAAGTTTTTATTGTTTTAATTGCAGTATAAGTAGAAATTTGGACTGAACTTGCACAAAGGTGTCAAAATTAGGGTGACCAAAAAACAGAACCCAAAATTATTTATTTATTTTCCCATTAAACTAACCTTAAACCTCAACCCTAAAACATAACCCCTAAGCCTAAGCCTAACCCCTAACCCCTAACCCTAAACCCCCCTAGTTAAAAATGAACAGTTTTATTACAAAATTTGTGGGTTCTGTTTCTTCTGGATCACCGGTATACAGGGTGACCCAGAAAAAACAGAACCAAATTATTTATTCATTTTCCCATTAAACTAACCCTAAACCCCAACCATAATCCTAACCCTAACCTAAACCCTAACCGTAGACCCCATAGTTAAAATTAACAGTTTTATTACAAAATTTGTGGGTTCTGTTTTTTTCTGGGTCACCCTAAATTTGAACACCTTGTGGCAAGTTCAGTTTTTTCTGGAAGTGAATATAGCAAAATGACTATCAGTGCAACAAAATCAAAATAGTGAACTGAGTTAAAAATCCCAACACAGCTGTTTAAAACTCACTTTGCACAAATGCCCTTGAAAAAAGGCATAAACCCACTTCTCCCTGTGTGGGTAGGTTAGAGTAACCTCCCTTTGTTGATAGTTAACTTAAGAGTGAGTGTTCGTGGTGTTATGTAATATTAGTGGCAGGTCGTCAGTAAGTCTCTAATTAATGACTGGTGGGTGCCGGCATTTGCATTCTGGACTTCGTACGTCGTATGAGACGGTTGATTCGTGTTACTCTTCTTTACACTCACCTTAGCTATGGGTAAAATAGTCAAGCTGATTGGACTCTTTTGCCATGGAAGAAAACAATTCTGAATGCAAACTGTGAAGAAAGCAATAGGTAACCACTCCCCCATCTCTCTCCAGAACATTGTGATACTTTGTGTCTATTGCTGTTTTTAGTAATGAACACAAAGACTCGATATTGTTTTTTTTAGACGACTTTATTCAATCCAAGATTGAGTAGTGAAAGGAGACTATGGAGAAGTGTGGGGATTTAAAATACATAAAAAGTTCTGAGCATCTGGATGCTAGCGTTCAGACTTAATGGGCAGATTAATTAAGTCTTGATCTATACTTCAAAACAGTTGTGTCTTGTTATTTCTCTTCTTCCTCATTTTGTATTCCCTATAAATTTGTGACCTTCCGACGTGATCATTACACCATTACAACTTTGAACATTACAACCGATGTAATTTAAAAATTAAAAAAAAAACAAAAAAACTTAAAAGTTCATCGCAGATTTTATTATCAAAATATCACATCATGGAAGCCGCACGACATCGAAGAGAATATCTCCCGCTACAAACAGCAACAAAATAATTGACACCGATGAAATGTACATCAAGAAGAAGAAAGAAAGAAAGAAGAAACAAGAGAAAATATAATTTACCGACAAAAACAAAAACAAAAACAGGGTTGATAAAAAAATTTTTAAAAAATTTTTTTAAAAAAAAGCAAAGTAAAAAAACAAAAAAAAAATGATCAATCAACTCTTGAAGAGACAATAAGTTTCTACTTGAGTGATTCAAAAGTTTTGCAATATTTTCAATGTGCTAGTTTGCAGCACATATATCAAATGACTGAAGCACTTCGAGTTATGGTAGGTACCCGCTGTGGTAGGTAGTATCATGGTGGTTGGTATGCTGACATGCTGTGCATTGCTTCACACTGTGTGTCATTTGAAAACCACACAGATGAACATACAATGTAATCTAATTCAGGAACTTAAGCTTTACAAGTTCAAACTGGGTCATAACACCGCAGAAGCAACCAAAAACATCAGGCAAACTGAGGTAGGTCTAAAACCATGGAGTCTGAGGCAGTGCTCCAAGTTATACAACCAAATCTAGCAAGTAGCACTCGGAGAGTATCATGTTGGCTCTGCATCTTATAGTCCAATGTGGTTTGTTACTTTCACAACCTTAGCAAAAGAATCTGGAGTTTGTAATTATGCCTCACATTACCAAAATATTGCATAACTTTTGACTCACCCAAGTAATATCTATGCACAGTTTTCAAGTATTCCTATCTAATAATAATACTTTTTACACATCTATTTAACCCATAGATGGGTCAGAGTGTACCTGGTAGTTATGGCAAGGCAGTGGTGACTCTATACTCCTCAGAGCTCCATAACTGGATCTTCACCAACATGTTTAGTATCATACGAGGACACCAACTTTTTGGAGGGTTTTTACTTCTCTGCAGAGGCTGCAGTAGTTGTACAGCCCTTTTCTTATCTTCTTACAATCTTATGATATGTATCTTCAGACCATATTACCTTTAGGCACCTCTTTTTGATCTCGATTAAGAAAGGACATGTTTTTCATTTACACCGTCAATATCCGCTTGTTTGTTAGAGTTTAAGGTTAGGGTTAGGGGTTAGGGGTTAGTTTTATAATTTTTTTTAAAAAATCTATAAATCGTTTGTTAAAACAACCGGATATTGACGGTGTAAATGAAAAACATGTCCTTTCTTAATCGAGATCAAAAAGGGGTGCCTAAAGGTCATATGGTCCATATCTTCTTCTAAGCTTGTAGGTATATCTATCTGCTATCAGGGCATTTGGGCTGGATTATCTCCATTCTTCTGATCTTCCTTCTTGGGATTTCTTGGGACTTCTCATCTTTGTGTCTATTGCTGTTTTTAGTAATGAACACAAGACTTGATATTGTTTTTTAGACGACTTTATTCAATCCAAGTAAGAACAACATGCATGGAGAAACGGCCCACACCATTTGTATCTATTCCATTCAGTCACCCAGCCAAGACTGGCTTTCTAACTACCTTTGTATTTGCATCTGTTCTGCTCACCCAGCAAAAACTATCTTTCTAACTATCTTTCTGTTCTCATGATTGGCTCTGGCCAATCAGAGGCGACTACTGTTACATGTATAAATAATACACACATATACATTCAGCTCTCCATATTAAGTCCCCTGACAGGGATAACCCTTAACTGATGAGGAGACCTCACTTCCTGTATGACTGGATAAATAAAAGTCACGTTATCTTTAGCTCTGTGTTGTTTCAACTTCTTCTCTAACTTATACTCACGTAACATGGTGGCAGCGGTGGAAGTTTCGTAAAAGTCCTGTCAATTACTTATACATTTTTTTTCCAGGATTCAGAATTACCATTGTTTTTTTTATTTCTACACTACCATACATAATTTATAAGCAACCTATTGATTATGTAACAATCAGCATATTGTAAGTCCCATTGACAGGATGGTAAGGCAATTGAATTCTACATATTTGTAAAAGATAAAAAGACAAGAAATATTGTATTTCTCTGAATTTTTGAGATGACACTTGATAATTAGTATTATTTGGATTATTCCGACTATTTTCCTCATCTTCATTGTTATCTGTACAATGTTTTGGCTGATGTGACCTCCGGCCTCCTTCAGGTATTTCTTGTCAGACTCAGAAACTTTCGGAAAAACACCCCCCAAAAATACACCCAATATGAGTCATGGTAAAAAGTCATACATAAGTGAATAGGTAGATATTCTAGGCTAGACAAGACATTAGGTTTATGAGTTCCCAAAATTCATGCTAAAATTTCCTATTGTACACATAGCATAGTGGATAAAGGAGTTAGGTTAAGACAATTCTAAGTGACAGTTATCTCTAGACTGCAGGTTCAATCCTGGTCTGGGGCAGCAGTAACATAGAATAATAATTAACCCAGCTTAACGCCTCTACCCCAGCTATGGTTAGCGGAATGAGAACTGAATAAAGGGTTAGGTTCAAAATTCTGTGATGGCTGATGTGTCCTCCAGCCTTCTTCAGGTATTTCAATCCATGGGGCTATTCTCATTCTGTTAACCATGACTGGATACAAGTATTAAGCTGTGTTAATTATTCTATGTTACTGTCACCCATGACCAGGATTGAACTTGTAGCCTAGAGATAACTGTCACTTAAAACTGTATTAACTCAACGCCTATACCCACTACACCATGTGTCCAATTGATCACATCAGATGGAATGTTGTGCAGATAACAATAAAGATGAGAACAATAGTCTGAATAATACAAATAATACAAATCATCAAGCCTCATCTCAAAAATTCAGAGTAATAGAAATATCATTCTTTTAATATTACTTTTGACTAATCTGTTTTTTATTCATTGTCTTTTACTATTTTATTTTAGTTAAACCATTCTTTAGTTATTAAGTGTCTTAGTTTTCTTATCAGGCAGGTAGTGAATATTTGTCCATTTTGTTTAATTAGGATGTCTGGAGTCATAGTCAAGGTAACATCTAGTGCATGTAGGGATACGTTGGGGAGAAGAGGCAAAAGTACTGGGGGGTTGACATAAGCAAGTTTGAACTCCAGTTGCACTATTATATTCACTTTCAGACTAATACTCTTGGGAAAGGTATGAACCTCCTATCCCCTAGCTATGGGTTAATTAGTACCACAACTGTTCTTCTACGGGGATGGCTTTGGCATTAAATAACACATAAAGGTTAATTTATTCTGGTAACTTAGAATTCTGAAGTCTTGGAACCAATGAATTCTTCAAAGGTGTTTTGTGGTTTTGAATGGTTATTGAAGACTTTAAATAACCCATGATGACTGATGTGCCATTGAACAAAGAATGTAGTAAATTGTAATACAATGGAATAAAGAAGTATTAGTGGTGCAAAAATAATTCCCTTTTTCTAAGACAGTATATCTCAGAGTAGAATGAAATTTATTAAACAAAATAAGCAGCATTGGAATCTATACATTATTGCCAACAATAAACAAGTTAATCAATTCCGGTAGCTTTGGGGTACCCCCCCCCCAAATGGGGCCACCTGTTAGCCATGGGTGTCGACCTGTGTTGCTTAAGAAGAATGGCATGCAATACTCCACTTTGGCCCTTACTTAGGTTAGACGAACATTTGGAGAGCACCCCCCTCCAATAAATTGTCTGGTCCTATCAAGCCCTATCACCTATATAATTGTCCAAACTTTTTTTGTGGTGAGTGTAGTTTCATCACCATTACTCCCAGGTCCACTCTGACCCAGAGTGGTAGTACCTGTTTGGGTTCCATCTATGGGTTAAATAGAAAAAAATGAGTTAAAAAAGAATTGAGTTAAAAAAATCTTTTTGAATATCCACCAAGAATGAATAAAACAAAACGCCTTCTGCATAAAATAACCCAACAAGTGTTGACATGCCATAAAGTTCAGCCAACTAACCAATCAGTAATAAACAAGTTAATTTATTCTGGAAGCTTTGAATTCTGAAGTTCTGGAACCAATAAATTCTTCAAAGGTGTTTTGTGATTTTGCATGATTATTGAAGATTTTTTCTTGTAGGAAGTTGTCAAAATGCTTGGAATGTAGTAGTCAGTCAGAGAGAGGTCTAGTGAGTAAACTGGGTAGAGATTTGGGACCATATGACCTTTAGGCCCCCCTTTTTGATCTCGATTAAGAAAGGACATGTTTTTCATCTACACCGTCCGGTTGTTTGTTAGGGGTTAGGGTTAGGGGTTAGTTTTATAATTTTTTTAAAAATCTAAAAATCGTCTGTTAAAACAACCGGATATTGACTGTGTAAATGAAAAACATGTCCTTTCTTAATTGAGATTAAAAAGGGGTGCCTAAAGGTAATATAGTTCGAGATTTCTAGCCCTGTTCTTTCAATTTCTGTAGAGTGATTTATGAGATAAGTGGAATGGGAGTTGTCATGGAGAAAAATTGGTCCTTTTCAATTGACCAATGTTGGAATTAAATATTACAATTCTGGTGAATTTTGGTAATTTCCTGGCATTGCTATTCTGCCATTTTGGCAGGATTCAAGAAGTTGTAAGGGATGATTCCACTTTGCCGACCAGTCACTAAATAGTGACCTTAACCATCTTTTGATGCAGCTTTGATTTTAGGGGAGTGTTGATTCATTTTTAAGTATCATCACTTCTTTATTCTGATTTCCAGGTGTTTATTTTTTTGTCACTTCACATCTTATTATAATGGAGATTGTGTGTTTTTCTGTCTGTAACCGAAACTATATTACTACTCAAGTCACAATTCCCTTAATTATTTACCTCAAATTCTCCATGATTTCATTCTTTTAAACCTTCAGTTATTAATAAAAATTGTTTTACATTATTAATACTGTTGACCATATCTACGTACTAATAACATGCAATTGTATTTATATATACAACAAAATAGCGGTTTACAGTTTGAACGAGAAGGCTAATTTGCATATTGATATTTAAAATTTTATTTTAATAAATATGTGCTTGGTATTATTGATTTCTAATTGTTTGGTTTTATCTTAAGAAATATAAACAAAAATCTCGTGGATAAATCTTAAAATAAATTTATTTATAAAAAGAAATAACTGTAATATTATCCTTTACTTCCTATTTTAACTAAATAGTTAAATTAGGAAAATTTACCAATGAAAGAGGGGAGTAATGGAAAATGATGGAATAGTTAGTTTCAAAGTTGTTCTATTTTTCAATTATACCCCCTCTGTTCCAAATCTTTTTATCTGCATTCTTAGTCAGTTTCATTAGCCTTTCTAATTTAATATGATATTTTATTATATCAAAACTTAAATACTTGCACCCAGAGGGTGCATATATTTGCTAGTGTACATAATAGAATGTTGTTGAATTAACTTCATATAATAGAACAGAACAGAACAGAACTTAACAATCTAATTACAATAGAATTCGATAAAGGAACAGAAAATAAAATAAACAAAAACATTTGATACTTAATATAATACATGTTCTTGCCTAGAAAGATATAGAATCGCTTGTGCATCAGTCAATCTATGATTGTAAGCCCATTCATCTAAGTAGCATAGTACCTCTATTTATACCAGATGGAGGTCGTCCATTTTTGTTTTTTGCCAATCAGTGTTCAAACTCATGACCATTTATTAATACATAACAATTTTAGACCATATGACCTTTAGGCACCCCTTTTTAATCTTGATTAAGAAAGGACGTTTTTCATTTCCACCATCAATATCCGGTTGTTTTAACAGACGATTTTTATATATATTTTTTAAAATTATAAAACTAACCCCTAACAAACAACTGGATATTGACGCTGTAAATGAAAAACATGTCCTTTCTTAATTGAGATCAAAAAGGGTTGCCTAAAGGTCATATGGTCCACAATTTTAATTGCTAAAGAATAGATAAAAAGACTTAAAAGCTAGTCAAAAGTAATAATGAACACTCCCTTTTCTATTATAATAAAAACTATTTAAGGTAGCCCTGTCAGCTCAGGCTTTAGAATACACCAACTGCACCTCTGCAGAGGGGTAAGACCCCCCCCCCAATAGGGCCACCTGTTGGCCGTGGATGGCAACCTGTGATGCTTAAGGATGGAACCTAGGTGGCTGAGCAGTCCATGACATGCAACACTCCACTTAGGGCCTTAGGCTAGACGAGTGGTTGGAGAGGCCCCCCTCCGATCAATCAGCTGGTCACGTCAAACCCTAGCACCTATATGATTGTCCCAACCCTCTTACCCTTATGGTAAGCCCCAACCCTTTTATCATATGGGTTCTTGAAGGCGGTGGCTGAGGGTCATCGTCCTGGGAATGATGTTACTCTATCTGATGGTGAGGTTCCAGTTCTGGAGGTCGGGGAATGTGGAGCACCCCTTTATCACCATTGCTCCCTGATCCCCTCTGACCAGCAGTAGTAGTACCTGTTAGGGTCCCATCTATGGGTTAAATAGAAAAATGTGTTTATAAAAGAAATTGAGTATCCATTAAGAGTGAATTTATTTCAAAACTTTGTCGGCATTAAATGACCCACTGAGTTTGATATGCCATAAAATGAAACAAACCAAATTTAAATTGAGGGTCTCAAAATTTAGGGACACAAAGCAGCATTGATTTTCACCAGTTACAAATGTTAGACTGTGATACAGCAAATAGGCCATGATACTAAAATGAATGTGCATATGAAAACATGGGAGTATATGAACTTGTACTAAAAATCTAATATGAATAAAAAAAATTATATATACAGTTGTAATTTGATTTACAAGTGCTCCAACTTACAAGCTGTCACTCTGTTGTTTTTTTGCGGACCATATGACCTTTAGGCACCCCTTTTGCTTTGCTGATTCATAAGTACACTTTTTCACTTACACTGTCAACATCCGGTTGTTTGTTAACAGACGATTTTTAGAGGGTTTTTTTTTAATTATAAAACTAACCCCTAACCCTAACAAACAAAATGTTAACGGTGTAAATGAAAAAAAATGTACTTATGAATCAGCAAAGCAAAAGGGGTGCCTAAAGGTCATATGATCCTTTTTTGCATTGTGTTGTGGGATAGAATTTGAGATACAAGCAAACTTCAGATATGCTTATGTTAATAAATCAACTAAAAACAGTTAGGTTTCCAAAATTATTATACAAAAGAAAAATATTATTTATAAAACATAGACATTAAAACATATAAGGGCCGGGTTAGCTCAGTCGGTAGAGCGTTTGGCTAGAAACCACAAGGTTCCTAGTTCGATACTGGCCCTCGCCAACTCAGCATTATGAGTAGCACAGGGATCTGTGCGGTAAAGTAAGGAGCTGATGTTAGGTGTGGCGCTCCACCTCAGATGCAAAAACAATTTCCTTGGTCTAGCACTAGTGAAAAGGGGATAGACTCCCTCGCTGATTGGCTGATACCGACATTAGGCCGCCCCGACGACTTTACTTTTTTTTTTTACAGCTCATAATGCATTACATTCTATTCTGTTATGCTATTATATAATTAATTGCTATTATTCTTATTTTAAAAGACATAACAAAAAAATTAGGGTGTTTTTTGAAGAGGCTGGAATGGATTAATGGCATTTCAGTTTATTTCAATGGAGAAAATTGATTTAATATACAAAGAAATTGAGTTACTAGTAGAACAAATTAAACTCAAGTTACCAAATTTTGAACAGATGTTGACACAAATGCAAATGGTGTCTCAACAGTTAAAAATCAAAACAAACCCTGTGTTCCTCTCTGTGTGTTGTGTTTTTTGTTTTCATCTGCTTGTTTTAATTAATTCAATTAATTCCATGCACAATTGTCCTGATGATCCTCAAGGGGAAACATGGATAGACTTATTCTGTCTTTACAGATTTTCTAAACCAACTCTTCAAATTTATTGAGCACTTTGGACCATATTACTTTTAGGCAACCCCTTTTTGATCTCAATTAAGAAAGGACATGTTTTTCATTTACGCTATCAATATCCGGTTATTTGTTAGAGGTCAGGGTTAGGGATTAAGGTTAAGGTTAGGGTTAGGGGTTAGTTTTATAATTAAAAAAATAAATCTAAAAATCGTCTGTTAAAACAATCGGATATTGACGGTGTAAATGAAAAACATGTCCTTTCTTAATCGAGATAAAAAAGGGGTGCCTAAAGGTCATATGGTCCACTTTTATATTTATTCATAACTGACTTAATCAGTTAATTATTTTATCAACAGTCAAAATTGTGATTTGCTTGATTTTTTGCTTTCTCCGTCAAGTCATCCACTCCTCAAAAACCCATACACACGCCTTGTCTAGTCATACTGATGAGCCATGAAATGGCGAAACAGAACTGTATGTGAATCACAATACATATGCTTCCCACCGCTGGTAGGTTAAGCACTCTGGAAATAGACTTTTCTGGTGGCCGCTAATTATGCAAAAATTGCATAGCTCTCCTTAAAAATATTGGACCATATTACCTTTAGGTACCCCTTTTTGATCTCGATTAAGAAAGGACATGTTTTTCATTTACACTGTCAATATCCGGTTGTTTGTTAGGGGTTAGGGTTAGGGGTTAGTGGTTAGTTTTATAATTTAAAAAAGAAATCTAAAAATCGTCTGTTAAAACAACTGGATATTAACGGTGTAAATGAAAAACATGTCCTTTCTTAATCGAGATAAAAAAGGGGTGCCTAAAGGTCATATGGTCCAAAATATTTTCTAGTGTTTTCTTAAGCGAGTTAGAGCTTGAATTTAGTTGAGGGTTATAGTCACTCTCATTTTACTCTGTTTTGATATATGGATGAAACAAACAAGGCTATATCAAAATCCATTTAAAAAAAAGATTAACAATGATTATAGTTTCTAATATTTGGGTAATTCCATGTCAAATCACCCAGGCCATGTCACCCACCCCCTTTGGATATTGATCTTGCTAGGAAAAAATCAGAAATCATCAATAACTTAAAATTGGTTGACTTTAAATCTTTTTGATAGCATTTTTGGATTTCATGGGCAAAAACTTTTAGTAGTAGGGAAACTCTAGAACTCATTTTACAGACAAAATTAGATTACAAAAAGTGGCCATTTTTCACCAACCCCACCAAATTTGGAGAGCTAAAAATGGACATAATTTTTGGAATTGGAAGCTCAAATTTTGGGGATTGTCTAATGTTAACATTGGCCACACCTGTAAAAAAATTCAGAAAAATTGAAGGGGGTGGGTGACAATTTCACTTTTTTGCTGGATGATTTGACATGGAATTACTCATTTCCCTTTTTAATGTGTAATGTTATCTTCATTGGTAATTAAATGATTCGGGAACCGACTGGGGTTGAAACATCGATCCATGGTGATATTGATATTTCTATTCAGGAACAAATGAAGGATTTTAATTAACATTTCATAGTTACCTCCATTTTCTATCAACAATTTAGATGACTAAAAATTGACATTTAGTGAGAAAACCCCATAAAATTATCAAATTCAAAACTGGAAATGACTTTATAAATATAATGAGAATTTTAATATTTCTTTTTGTTGAGAAAGTGTTGATGAATAATTTGATTAATTGTTAATATAAAATACTACTGCTTAGCTCAGTTGGTAGAGTGTTCGGTATTGAACCTCAAGGTTCCTGGTTCAATACCGGACCTCGCCAACTCAGCATATGAGTAGCACAGGGATCTGTGCGGTAAAGTAAGGAGCTGATAGTTGGTGTGGCGCTCTACCTCAAACGCTAAAAAAAAATCTCCTTGTTCTAGCACTAGTGAAAAGGGGATAGACTCCCTCGCTGTCTGGCTGATACTGACTTTAGGCCACCCCGACGACTTTTTTTTTATATATATACATATGTACTAAGTATTATGGGACAGATGTATTATTATTATTATTATTATTATTATTATTATTATTATTATTGGATTGCTGTTGAAAAACATATTTATCTGAATATTCCAGGAAATAACCCAAACCTCCCCCCGCCACACACACATACACACACAAGGCAACACTGGTTGCATGATTTGTTAATTTGTAAGATTTTTTAAGTACCGGCTGTGTACTTAATAAGGACTAGTTACTTCTGTTCATTTTTTTTTTAATTTTTAATTTTGTAAAATTCAAACTGATATTTTTTGGCAGAGTAGTCCAGTTGTGTATTTTTGAATACTCTTTTTTTCCTTTCTTTTTTTTTATCTTAAGAGTTCCTTTACTTTTTCAGTAACAAAATTTAACGTTTGAATTGTTTTTATTTTTTATTTTATTTTTTAATTTTTTTAATTTGATTTTAAACAGACTACGAAAATAAAGAAAGAAAGAAGAAAGCCGACTAAATTGAATCGAATATTATAGCAAAAACAGCGTGTGATAACAACAGCATAACTATCCAAGGCTTCTTGAATATCTTTGGTGAATCTTAAGTTTAACCTTTGCCAGTCAGAACATTAAAATATTGAATGTTATACATTGTAAAGATGATAGGGGAAAATAAGCAAAACATTGAGGACGAAGTATGAAGAGTAACATAAATAGATAAAAAATTAAAAAAAAAACACCAATGACCTCCCTTGATTTGCATATTTATATTTTCGAGTCACTACATACTGTCTGTACAAGACCTGTAACTAGTGCTCGATTCCATCATCATCATCATAATCATAATCATCATAATCTTGTTTAAATATCCCTTTTTTTCCCAGAGGAGGTTAACGGTTATTCTCTGTTTTGTTTTCCATATTTTATTGATTTTTCTTCTTGTTTTAACGCCTTTTATTTTTTGACATAAGAACCTAAAGCTTTTGAATTTTTCGGTTAACACGACTATAAGCCATATATTGTATCTTATGTCTATGTTATTGTATTGTAATGCATCATACTATGTATGTATGTATGTATGTATGTATGTATCTATCTATCTATCTATCTAATCTTCATCTTTTTTTTTTTTGTTGGCGATTACCAATGATATCTTTCTATCACTCTGACTCTTAAATTCTGTTACGTTGCTCGTTTTATTTTTGTTATTCGTTTTTTTCTTTCTCTCAACGTTAACCCAAACCTTCGTCTTGTTTTTTTATTTACTTATTTCAGTCCTCAATATTTCTATTTGATGACGTGTTGCCTTTATGGGGGCATATATAGATGATCTTTAAGTGCCATTGGGTTAAAAAAAAAAAAAAAAAAAAAAAAAAGAGGGCAGAAAAAAGCAAGTAATTTTTGTTGCGTGAAAAGAAGACGAATGAATGGATGAAAGAGAAAAGAAAGAAGATGGCCCGTCAAATTTGGTAGCCTTATCTCTTTTTCTTTTCTTTTTTTTCTTTTTTAAGAAAAAAAAAAATGTGTGGTTTTTGTGTAAGTTTTTCTTGTGAAAAGTAGGCGGGGTCGTTTTTTCATGGTAGTGGCATGCTTCTGGTTAGATTACAAATGAAATGATTAAGAGACAAAAACAGAACATGTATGTTCGCTGACATCAACGGAGAGAAAGGGCTGAAAAAAAAAAAGATGGGAAATAAAATGTGTAGGTGGGATATTAATGTGGAACGAGTAGAAAGAGAAAGAAAGAAAAAAAACGCATAGAGAGAGAAAGAAAAGAAGAAAAAGAATAGAGAAAGAAAGAAAGAAAGAAACTGAAACGTATGTAGAGAAAGAAGCATCCGTGTGTGCGTGCGCGTGTGTTTATTCGTACAGCACTTTCTTTTTTTTTAATGATCTGTGTGTTGAATTTTTAAAAAAGAAAAGAAAAGAAAAAGAGGATTACGATAAAATCCAAAGTGTGTGTGTGTGTCTGTGTGCGTGCGCGTGCGTGTGTGTATTTAATATATGACTTAGTGACTTGACAAGTGATTAATGACTGTGTATAAAGGTGTGTTTGGGTGTAAATTAATGTCTCTAACATAATGTATGTGCGTGTATAAAAGACTGCACTAAATGAATCTGTGTTTGTGGCTATTTGTTCCGTGGATAGAAATTGTGTAAGTGCGCGTGGTTAAAACTGCATTTGTATGATTTTATTTTAAACAGGCTGGTACTATACTCCACTTAGTGATTTGCTACTGTTTTGTTTAGTGTTTATCTGTATATTAAAATAAATTAAAAAAAAAAACTTGTGTACTACTTACTACTCATATAATGAATATAAATATTCTATGGTGACTTAATAATTGGTGAATCCGTGTAAAAGAAGAGAGAGAGAGAGAGAGAGAGAGAGAGAGAGAGAGAGAGAGAGAGAGAGAGAGAGAGAGAGATGTAGCTTTTGGTTAACTTTTAAGTTCACTTTGTATATGCACATAGGATGGTGTGTGTGTGTGTGTGTGTGTGTGTGTGTGTGTGTGTGTGTGTGTGTGTGTTATCTATCTATCTGATTCAGGTCCATTCATTAAGTTGAATAAAGTGAAGAAAAACTTGCATTTGTATGTGGTGTGTACACATGATTAGTTTAAATAAAGGAGGTTAATTGAAAAAAAAAAAAAAAAAAAAAAAAAAAAACGATGCAGGAAAAAGTGTGTCTGTTTTATATCCGAATAGTTAGTACATATGCATGTTTTCTTTTCTTTAAATAGCTGTTTGTATGTTTATTACATACAAGATCAATCATTTTTCTAGATAAAAAAATAAAAAAAAAAAAAAAAGATAGAAAAATATGAAAGCTTGCCTCTTATTCTCTGCACTTTGTGCATGCGTGCGTGCAGGCGTGCAGGCGCGCTTCTTGTGTATCTAAGTGTGTGGGGCACTCGAACAAAAATGCGTACAAAAATGCATGGTGATTATTAGAATTGCGTAGTTGTGAGTGTTGTTTGTGGATGAAAAGAAAAAGATTTTTTTTCAAAGAACGGAGAAGGGAAAGAAAAAAAAAATAGTGAAAGAACAGAACATGCATTTTTTTGTGCATGAGAACGAGAGTGGGGAATGCATGTATGTATGGGTGCATTGCCCGACTCGTATGTGAATTGCTTTTGAATGAGAAAGAGGAAAAGAAAGAGGGGCGTATATACCTTTAAAATGGGTTTTGTTTTTGTGCAATAAATAAATAATTAAAATAAACTGCGCCCCCCCCCTCTCATTTAGTAGAATGCATGCTTTTGTTATATATAGGTATTTTTGTATGCTGCAGCTTTTGCATAGACTGTAAACGTTGAATGTTTGTATAAAAAATAGTCTATGAATGCCGGATATAGGTAAATAAAAAATAAAACTAAAGAAATAAATTGAATTGACATTGTTTTAATTTGTTGAATAATAAAATTAAAAACAAAAATAAAATTGTGAATGTATGTGCTGCTGATTGCACGTGTGTATGTGTGTGTGTGCGTTTCTTTAAACACTGTTTAAAGATTATTTTTCCTGTGTCTGTGTAAAAATAGAAAGTAATTTGTTATTGAAATCTAATAAAATGTATATAATAATTCATAAAGTATGGATTATTGAATAATGTGTGTGTGTGTGAGTGTGTGAGTGCCCAGGTGCTTTGTATGGTTCTGGTTTATGTGTGACTGATAGTGTGCGTGGGTGCGTGCATGTGGGTGCGTGCATGTATTACAGTTTGTGTTCATGTGCATTTTGTGTGCGCAAGATTGCGTGAGCAAGTGAATGACATTGATGATGATGACTCACTCGATGAATATTGAATATATTTCTTAAGTTCTTCGGCTCGTGTGTGCGTGTGTGTGTATCCCTCTACGTCTCCATGCGTGAGTGTTTTTTTTTATGTATGAAAAGTAAGCATTAGGTACCACCAACTTTCCCTGTGAAATTTACCCCATCCTTATATTTAACACAATGAAACTTGCATAAAGGTTAATATTATCTTGAAAAGTTTTTGTCCATTCGAAAGAAGGAACATTGAAAAAAAAACTCCTGATGATTTGTAAAAAAAAATTTCAGCTTATGGAAATAATGAAAATTATGATTGAAAAACAATGTTTTCATTTTTGCACCGTTAAATCAACTGAAATTTAACGTAGCCAAATACAAGTTACGACAAGAGGATTTTAAAAAAAATTCTATGAAAAATCAATTAATGGTCCGATTTTCACGAAAATTTCCAGAATTGCTTTTCTTTTGATGAAAATATGTCTGAAATAGTTTTTTCCTAAAATATATTGGGGGAAATATTTTTTTAGGAGGGCTACCCCCCCCCCTATTTTATTTTATGAGTTATGGAAAAAATGACCGAAAAAAAAAACGATTTTTACTTTTTTTTCTATAAAGATAAGAGTCTGAATAACTATATCAAAAGATTTGTATAAAATTCGAGACGATAGTTTTTGTAGAAAAAAATCGTGAATTCTGAAATAAAAAGTGCTAAAAAATGTCATAATATTATTATTTGGAAACTTTTTTTTAATTGATATGTACTATATTCTATTAAATTGTCAAGAAGAAAATTTTTTTTAAAGAAATCAATTTTTAAGAGAATTTTCTTTTGTGTGCTTAAATAATTTTGTTTTTTAAATGTTTTTGTGTGTACAAATCGAATTTTTCACTAATATTTAAATATAATATAACACTGAATTTTAGAATTCAGGAGAACTAAAAATTTGTCCGATTCACGATATATTAATATTCTAAAGAGAATTTGTAATTTTTATGGTTAAATAGTAATGTTTGATTCTTATAATATACGGAAGAACAAAACTGACAATAGTTGTTTTTCCTTGGAAGTACAAACGAGACGAGACGCGTTCCAGTCTACTAAATATTGTTTGTTTTTTAGTGTAAAATTTCAACCACCTCAGCCTCTTTACATGAAAAGTACTTCTTTATTATTTTATCAGTTTTTCTCTTAGAAAAAATATTCAAATTTTCATTCATTTCATTTCGTTTTGAATTTTAAATTTATCCGGTATAATTGGAAAAAAGTTACTTTCACAGTGAAATTTTAATAGTAAATTTCAATAGTAAATTTTAATTGTAAATTTTACTAGTAATTAAAATTTTCATACATTTCATTTCTTTTTCAATTTAGAATTTGAATGAGTGCATAATTTTTTTTAAAGTCAATTTCACTGTGAAATTTTAATAGTAAATTTTAATATTAAAGTTTTTCAAATTTTTATTCATTTCATTTCTTTTTCGATTTTAATTTTGAAAGGGCACAAATTCTACCGGCATAATTTGAAAAAAAAGGTAATTTCACTGTGAAATCAACTAAAAAATATTCCGGAGTTTTTCTGAAACTACCACACACACTCAAAAAAATCTTTCAAAAATCATTGAAAACCAATACTCAGTTATTGAATATGCACAAGAAAACAATTATGACGAATACAGCCACTCATACGTTTAAATGTATAATTGTCAAAGAGAGCTAATATGTAAATTTGTGGTCCCGGTTTCTACAGAAAAATCACCTTGTCACAAGTAAAACGGACTGTTTTATTTATTTTTCAAGATAACGGTTAATAATGTTTCCCAATCAGATAATTTGATCTTTGAATTAACTGTTTTTCTTTGTAACAACTCTTTATGGTCGTTACTTTTATCTTTGTGAGATTTTTTTTTTTTAAAGTTCAAAAATTTACTTTGGTTTATTCAATATGGCCTAAACTGATCTCATGATCCGATATTGATGATACCTAGTAAGCATGTGTTCGTGTGCATATTTTTGTGTGTGTGTGTATGTAATATATTACATACACACACACACAAAAATCTTGTATCAAACGTGGAACCTTGTGGTTCCTAGTCAGATGCTCTACCGACTGAGCTAAACCAGCCGTACAACTAAACCAGACCTATGCACATAGCCGAAAAAAATAGTTCTAATAAATAATACAGACTGGTGTAATGGTTAAAATCATGGGAAATGGACTCGTCACCCCGAGTTCAAATCCTGGATGTGGTAATTGAATTTCACTTAGTACTAATACCCTTGGGAAAGGTAGGAATCCTACTCTCCCTCCAGCTATGGATAAATAGTAGCACAGACTGGGCTCTTTAACCTTGGTTAGGCAACCGGTCTAGGAGATGGAAAACTCTGAATTCAAACCTGTTGAACTCCGCTTAAAAAATTGACCTTGTGTCACATCCTCCTCATGCAGAGGGGTTGGTAAATATATATAATACAGACTGCTAACTTTTTGGCTTTAAAATCTAGGGGAAAAGTGCATATCATATATAAGTAATTACAGTACAATATTCTGATTAACCGACCAATTTGACCCTGACTATCATCTTTTCACCAGTTATTCCATCAAAATGGTCTTATGCTAAGAGAACTCAACAGTAGATTTACAAACCACTGGCCATAAGGACGATTATTAACAACTAGAAGTGGCTCCCCGGTGTCACCTGGGTAAAGGGGGGGATTTTTTAAAAGTTAGTCTCGCAGATCCCTTATTACTTATCGTGAGTGAGATCCTTGCTGGTTGCCCCATAAAAATCCCCATGGATATATAACAATATAGTAAGAAATTTTCATTCAATGATTTACAATTAAAAAAACAAAGATAAGATATAAATGATACAATTAATTCAATCAATCAATATTATATTTCAAAGCAAAAAAAAAAAAAACATACAAAAAAAAGATAAAGAAAATAACATGCAAATGACATTCCCTTCTGTTACTTTTCAGATTTGAATTATTAAATATTTTCCCAAATATAAATCAAATCTTCATTATTTTTGCTCAAAAACCAAGTCCTGGTGATATTTAATGTGTATATATATTTACTTTGTCGTTAATTGTTTTATTTTCGAAGTTTCCTCTGGACATACAGATTCACACAACTGCCCTTTATATATACTCGTGAACAAAATAAATGGGCCAAGCAAGTATTATACATTTTATTGTACAAAAAGCTAAATTAAACAAAATACAATTAAACAAAAAACAAAAACGAGTCTTATATACACAGAACAAGTCATTTACTTTAATAAATGCTTAGTATGGAATCGCTTTTCCCTTTGATTTCTTTAAAAGATTAATCCTTTTAACCATGCTCTCAACCAACTTGGAACACTGTGAAGAGGGGATGCTATTCCATTCATTTTGCAGAGCTTCCCACAGTTTTTCTTTGTTCAAAAAAGTTCTTCCAGCCAATGCACGAGATATTATGGCCCAAATATTCTTGATTGGGTTTAAATTGGGGCTTTGGCCAGGCCAAAACATCACATCAATTGAATTATCGGCAAGCCATTTCTTAGTGACTTTAGCGGTGTGTGCAGGTGCATTATCTTATTGAAAAATAATGTTATGGGATACTTCCAGCTTCTGGATACTTAGAAACAGTCCTGTTTCTAATATTCCTTTGCATTGATTGATGCTTCACATCTAATAAGTTCCCCAACTCCTGCGGCATTAAAAGTTCCCCATACCATTATCCCTCCATTCCCGTGTTTCACTGTCATTTTTATGCAACTTGGCAATAATCGTTCTCCGGATCTTCGAATGCAGCATTCGGGAGCATCACTAAAAAGACAAAATTTTGATTCATCAGACCAGAAAACATTCCTAAACCATTCTGTATCTTTCTTGCCATAACACGAGACAAATGTCTTTCTATCATTGATGTTCTTCTTAGATAAGAATGGCTTCTTTGCGCACCTTTTTGAAGAAAATCCCATTTCCTTCAATCATCTAGATATTGTCATTCTAGAAATGGAATTTCCATCCGCTATTTTGAATTGTTTGCTATGGTCAACATAAGTTTTCTTTCGGTCCTTCAAAACAGTCATTTTAAGCCTGTTGTCGTCCTTCACAGTGGATGCTCTAGTGTGACCAGATCCAGATTTCCTTTTTACTGAACCTTCGATTTCGAACCTTTGACCAATTCGCTTCACAGCAGAGAGAGATGTTGTCACATTTTCTTTTTTCAAAATATTGAAAATCTGCTTGGAAGTCATATCAGACTGCCTTAATCCTGCAATTCGGTTTTTCATATCCTCACCCAGATGCAGTCTTACCTTTTTAGGACTCATTTTTACCACTAAATTATTATATACTAGAATATAAATGATCTGAAAAATAGGAATTTGCAATTAAATTTCAGTAAATTCCTGAAAAATATCGAAAAATCTATTTTCTTCCTTCTTTCAATCTTGGCCCATTTTTTCTGTTCACAAGTGTATGTATAGATGTTTTGAATAAGATAAAAGGACTTGGTCACTTTTGGCAAAATCCTACAAACTATGGATTTCAGTGAAAAATGTTTTTACTATTAGAAAGAGCCTGTTGGTTGGGACTGTAGAATACACCTACTATACCTCTGCCGAAGGGTAAGACACCCCCACTCCTGCTGGCCATGGGTGAGGCAACTCATAAAGCCTGAGAATAGGATTGTGATGGTGGAGTGGTCAGTGACCCAGTTACCATGTGGTCCTGTGACATGCAATACTCCACTTCAGCCCTTACTTGGACTAGACTGGTGGTCAGAGATATTCTATCTGATCAATTGACTGGTCATGTCAAGCCCTATGATTGTCCCAACCATATTCTTCAAATTGCTCTAATGGCAAATACTGACTCCTTTTTATCATATAAATCATTTATTAATACACATGAACTTAATGCTCTGAGGAATGTGGAGCACACTTTCTTTACCATTACTTCCAGGTCCATTTTGACCTGGAGTGGCAGTACCTGTTAAGGTCCCAAATAGATCTGTATGAAAATTATTAGTATTGGAAATAAATATTTGAAACCATATAATTGTGTATGAATTATTAGTATTAAAAAGGATACTTGAAACCATATAACTGTTTAAAAATTATTTGTTTTAGGTAGGAATACTTGATACCATATAACTGTGTGCAAACAAATGTTCATGAAATCCAACATCAAAAATCCGACATCCGAAATCTGAAATCCTAGTTGCCAAAGATGTGTTGGCTCAGTAAAATACGTTTATTTCTATGTATGGAGTTAAGTGAGGTAGAGCATTTTTGGATTGGACATAACAATCACATGATGCACCCAGAAGTTTTGGCGTCAATATTAGATAGACATCCAGACCTGTTTCAAGAGCATTCGACCAGAAATACCTCTGAGATGATTTACAGAAGATATCCTCAAATTCTTTATTCCATCAGACCGGTAAATTTCTCTAACCTGACTCTCTCTCTCTCTCTCTCTCTATATAATATATATATATATATATATAGGAAGGATGTTTATATTCTTAATCATTGTTTTGTTATTAAATAATGATAAATAAACCGTTAGAATTGAACAAAGTTTTAATTCATTTATTTATTGTTGTTAGTCTTTGAATAAATGCAATACTGACATGATAGATGTTACAATCTTCTGGGTCATCATGGAGCTCTTAAGCAAGAGCGCTTATCCAGTGGAATTGGATCCTTGATAAAGAGTCCCTCAATAATGAATCCCTTGGTTACTCTGGTAAAGAGTTCTCAATTCCTGGTAAAGAGTACTTCGGTAATGAATCCTTTGGTTACTCTGGTAATCATATAAGTCCGTCCTCAAGGAGTGCAGTTAGAATTATGTCCAATGTGGGGGGTTTAAGTATTGTATCAGACACGCAGTACTGCTAGTGATTGGATGCAAGAATAACTCACGTGACCTTGGCTAGTCTATAAATCTAGGTGGGGAATTAGAGCACACCTTATATCCCAAAATTATTCCAACAAAAGATTTATCTGTATTTTTGAGATGAGGCTTGATGTGAATAATTTTGATTTTTCGGACTGTTGTCTTCATCTTTATTGTGGTATGTATAAACACAGTGGCTGAAATGTTGTGTTTATACATACCACAATAAAGATAAGGACAACAGTCTGAAAAATCAAAATTATTAACAAGAAAGATGTTAGGTTTTTACTACTAATGATAATACTGAATAAAAAGATTCATATGTTTAACAAACAAAAGTTTTATTTATCACTGGCCAGAGCTAATTGCTTCTTCCAAAACCAACACTACATGTCCTGGGAATGACGTTAAACTCTATCTGATGGTGAGGTTCCAGTTTTGGAGGTTTGGGGAATGTGGAGCACCCCTTCATCACCATTGCTCCCTGGTCCACTCTGACCCGGAGTGGTAGTACCTGTTAGGGTCCCATCTATGGGTTAAATAGAAAAACATGAGTTGATAAACAAAATTTGTTATCCATTAAGAATGAATTTATTTCAAAACTTTGTCAGCATTAAATGACCCACTGAGGTCGATATGCCGTAAAACCAAATAAAACAAACAAAACAAACAAAACCAAAACCAACACTCAAGTTCAAATTTTGGTTGAACCAGATAAAGTGTACATCAAGTCAAGTGTCATGGCCGACCCTTTCTCGTCCAAGTTCCTTTCTTATTCCCTCTGTTGGGTTTAGTGGAATGATCCTGTGCCAGGGGACAGGAAGTTGAATGATTAACCCCCTTACCTGGTTAGAAGGATTCAGTTAATCCAACCTAGGTTAAGCTATTGAAAGAGCCTCTTAGTTTGAGGCTCCTGATGCCAGCAGTTAAGGGACTACAGACCAAACCCCCTCAGTGAAAAACATGTCCTTTCTTAATCAAGATCAAAAAGGGGTGCCTAAAGGTCATATGGTCCAACATATTTGTTCGAGGGGCATGGTGAAATGGTTACAGTCGTAAGAAATGGACAGAGCAAAATGAGTTCAAATCCTGGACACAGCTGTTTGCATTTCACATAGTGTTAATACCACTGGGAAAGGTACAAATCCAAATATTCTCCATCAACCTATAGATAAATAGTAGGGCAGACTGGGATTTTTATCCTTGGTATGGCAACCAGTCTAGGAGAAGGAAAAATTATGAATTAAAACCAAAGGGACTATCTTCTCATTAGTCAAAACTACTTTGAGAGCTCCTCTCCCCATCCTCCTATTTTTAAAACACGACAGCCTTTCAGCAATTGATTTCCTGTTGTAACAGCAGTCCATGATGATACTGATGCTTCTATTTAGGAAGGAGTAAAGGATTCTAGTTGGTATTTCTTAGTTATCTTTGTTATATCAAGAATTCTAATGATTAAAAAAATGATGTTTGATGGGAAAGCAGACTTAACAAAATTATCATAGAGATAATTGTCACTTAGGACTGTTTTAATCCAACACGTATATCCATTACGCCATATCTCCAACTGGACAATTTAGAGTGAATTTTTGGAACTTATAAACCTAATGTTCTATTTATCAAGAATATTTACCTTTATATTTATGGGAGAAATAAGAGGAAATTAATCTGACAATATGTGGAGAAAGGTAGACAAACACGGGATGTTGTATGTATGATTTTTTACCTTGTCTCATATTGCTTTTAAAAAAAATCTAATCTAACCTTTTTAATTAATGTTTTCCATATTATATTAATCTCTATACTTGGTCTACTTAAGAGGTAACTATAGCCTATCATATGAGCTGATTTATGAGGCGTCTTCTCTTGCAATATTCTTCCGTATCTATTACCTTAACTTCATCCCATAAGGGCAGATGGTTTCCCTTTTCATTCCATTGTACCCGGTCATAGTTAACAGAACAATCTACCCCCATGGATTGAATAAAGTTCAAAGTTCTGTGAAGACTCCCGATAAAAACATGAAGGCTCCTGAGTTCACCAAGAAAGTTTCCAAGTTTGAAGAGAAGTTTCCCGAGTCTGAGAAGTTTCCTGAGTTTCACAAAGAACACCTGAAGAAGGCCAGAGGGCACATTGACTGAAACGTTGAGTCGATAACAATTAAAGTTGAGGACAATAGTCCGAATAATCCAAATAATCCAAATTATCAAGCCTTATCTAAAAAATTCAGAGAAATAGTGCAGATAACAATAAAGATGAGGACAATAGTCCGAATGATCCAAATAAACCAAATTATCAAGCCTTATTTAAAAAATTCATAGAAATAGTGCAGATAACAATAAAGATGAGGACAATAGTCCGAATAATCCAAATAATCCAAATTATCAAGCCTTATCTAAAAAAATTCAGAGAAATAGTGCAGATAACAATAAAGATGAGGACCATAGTCCGAATAATCCAAATAATCCAAATTATCAAGCCTTATCTAAAAAAATTCAGAGAAATAGTGCAGATAACAATAAAGATGAGGACAATAGTCCGAATAATTCAAATAATCCAAATTATCAAGCCTTATCTAAAAAATTCAGAGAAATAGTGGAGATAACAATAAAGATGAGGACAATAGTCCGAATAATCCAAATAATCCAAATTATCAAGTCTTATCTAAAAAATTCAGAGAAATAGTGGAGATAACAATAAAGATGAGGACAATAGTCCGAATAATCCAAATAATTCAAATTATCAAGCCTTATCTAAAAAAATTCAGAGAAATAGTGCAGATAACAATAAAGATGAAGACAATAGTCCGAATAATCCAAATAATTCAAATTATCAAGCCTTATCTAAAAGATTCAGAGAAATAGTATGATTTATGAGTTTGTTATTACTTCCTCTGCAGTATCCAGCATGTCTTGTTTGTCTTACTTGGATGATATGTGAGATAGGAGGTAAGTGGCCATACAGCTACTATTTTGTGAGTTACAGCTTTCTAGGATTTGTTCAAAACAGCACACAGTATTTTTGTGTAGTTTCCATCTAGCTTTTTTTCCAAATGTTTTGTTAAAGTTCAAATGGTGCAGCCATACAATAGTACTGTTACAGCTACAGCTTGGAAGAATTCCCATTTTATTGTAACAGGGAGATATGAGGGTCATTCAATAATTAAGGGGAATTTATTTTTCTGAAAAGCAAAATAAATTTTTCAGAATTTATTTTGGTAATTTATGAGGAAGTGCGTCCCGGTCTCCCGCCCCAAAAACCGCTACCCGGTAACTATCAAAATAACAACCCCAGCTTGTCGTAATTCTTGTTTATTTATCGTAATTTGTCGTAATTCTTGTTTAGATATGAAGATGGATATATAGTTTTGAATAGATTGAGATAGATAGATAGATAGATAAACAAACAAAATAATATAGATAGATACAAACAAATAGAGATAGATAGATATTTTCGACAAGTAAATGTATTTGGGGGGGGGGTCGCTTCTTTTTTTGCCGTAAGTCTTGTTTATTTAAACTAAAAACAAGACATTAAACAAACATGAATAAAAAAAATCTTAGTATTTAAAGTAATATAGATAAATATGACCAAATTGAGATAGATAGATGGATAGTTTTGAATAGACTGAGCTGGGTCGTTATTTTAATAGTCACCGAGCAGCAACTTTTGAGGCAGGAGACTGGGACGCACTTCCTCATAAATTACCTTTATTTCCATAAATATAAACTCTGCATTGTTTGGAATTGGTTTATAGCAAAAATCATCTTAATCTCATGAAAATATTTGTTTGGAGGCTATTTAAACATAGTGCTCCAAGGTGAAAAAGAAGTTATCAAATTTTTGGTGGCTGAGAAATGCAAACCATGTGAAATTTACACGAGTAGCACAACTTGGGTAATCTGATGTGTGTGTTAAAGCATCTAGGAGCTGACGGTAGGTGTGGCGCTTCACCTCAGAAAAACAATTTCCCTGGTCTAGTGCAAGCAAAAAGGGAATAGACTCCTTCACTGTTCCATAGATACCAACAATAGGCCATTCCCCAGATTTAACTTACCACTTATAACTATGTTACTGCAGAGAACAATATAAAAGATATGTACATGTTATAATATTTATAAGTATGATAAAGAGAATTAACAGAAAAGAAAAGATAATTGTGCTGGTGTTATTGAGAATAGAAAAATATTTTTAACATTTTCCTTCAGGACTGCAGAATGAGAAAAAAATGTAGGACAGAACGAAAATAATTTTATTGATTTGCTTCAATAGAGCTACACACACACACACACACACACACACACTCATACACACTCATAAAGACACACACACACACACACACACACAACACACACACACACACACACACACTCATACACACTCATAAAGACACACACACACACACTCAGACACACTCATAAAGACACACACACACACACACACACACACATAAAGACACACACACAAAAAAAAATACACACACACACTCATAAAGACACACACACACAAACACACACACACACAGATAAAGACACACACACACACACAAATACACACACACACACAAACACACGCACAAAAGACACACACACACATAAAGATACACACACACAGAGACAAATACACACACTCACATAAAGACACACACACACACAAAAATGCACACACACACATACACACACAGATAAAGACAGATAGACAGACAGACACACACATACACAGACACACTCATACACACTCATAAAGACACACACACACACACATAAAGACACACATAGAGATAAAGACAGACAGACACACACACACACACTCATACACACTCATAAAGACACATACACACACATAAAG
The DNA here is from genome assembly GCA_023376005.1 of Doryteuthis pealeii. NCBI lineage: Eukaryota > Metazoa > Mollusca > Cephalopoda > Myopsida > Loliginidae > Doryteuthis > Doryteuthis pealeii. The sequence continues at coordinate 65,784,183 of CM042147.1, read as the reverse complement.
ACACACACACATACACACACACACACACACACACAAGAGGGGTTGCTGAAAAGTTCTCAGCTCAACTCAAAAGAAAATTAGCTTTATTTCATCTAGCTTCCAGTTATCTAGGAATCACAAGTTTCCAGGTTTGATACATTTCTTAAGCGGATTTCAACAGGTTTGAATTCAGAGTTTTCCTTCTCCTAGACCGGTTGCCTAACCAAGGTTAAAGAGCCCAGTCTGCCCTACTATTTATCCATAGCTGGAGGGAGAGTAGGATTCATACCTTTCCCAAGGGTATTAGCGCTAAGTGAAATGCAATTACCACATCCAGGATTTGAACTCAGGACAACGAGTCCATTTCCCATGACTTTAACCATTACACCACGTGCTTAGGGTAATCATATAAGTGACCAGCCGATTGATCGGAAGGGGCCTCTCCAGCTGCCTGTCTAGCCTAAGTAAGAGTCTAAGTAGAGTGTTGCATGTCATGGACTGCTCAGCCACCAGGATACCTTCCTTAAGCATCATGGATTGCCACCCACAGTCAACAGGTGGACCCATTTGAAGGGGGGGTCTTACCCCTCTGCAGAGGTGCAGTCAGTGTATTCTAAAGCCCCAAACAAGGATAAACCCTCTGTGCATTTGCAGGAAAAAGGACCCACTTCCAACCCCCAAGCGAATATCTCGACTATTCGAGTCTAGTTATTACAAGTGGTCAGGGAGATATTTCCTTGCCATGTGGTGGCTATGACCGGTGAATAAAGCCTAAGTCATAAAACCACCTTCTGTGTGTGTGTGTGTGTGTGTGTGTTTGTGTGTGTGTGTGCACATACATGTCAATCTAATTAAGCACATATACATATTTGTATGTCTATATATTTGGTATTTATTTACCCCCTCCCTCTCCCCTACTAGACTGCCCTGTCGGTGGGGCTGTAGAATACACCGATTACACTTCTGTAGAGAAGTAAAATCCCGCCAATGGAGTCAACTGTTAGCCGTGGGTGTCCACTGATACTTAAGGACAGAATCCTGGTGGCTCAGCTGTCCATTGGCTGAGTAGCCCATGCAACAATCCACTTTGGCCTTCACTTATGCTAGACAGGCAGTCAGAGAAGCCCCCTCCAATCAATCGGCTGGTCTCAAAATGGTTGCTGCTTCTGATGATGATGATGATGATGATGATAATTGTGTGTGTGTGTGTGTGTGTGTGTGTGTGTGTGTGTGTGTGTGTGTGTGTGTGCCTATCCCAGTCCTAGTCAACTGTAAGGTTATTGTACAGATGTGCCTAAACAGTTGCATTTTCCTGCATTTCTTGTATCGTTTGGCCTGTCATTAAATTGTGCTTTGCAATATTCCCAATTCTCCTTCCTCTTCAGGAATTAAGAACCATCATCAAAATTGCAGTGGAAGGATCTCTTATTTGACCAAATACATTACAAGAATGAAAACCAGGAAATTAGATGACCCAGCAATTAGGAAGTTGTAATCACCAGCTTAAAAAAAAAATTGATAAAATGAAATAAAGTTGTGCTTTCCTCTTTCCCAATCACTTCCCTCAATATTTTTTTCTCCTTCAAAGGATCATTACTGTTTTCTAAATCTAAAGAGTTCTACAACTTGTCAGCAATATCAGTTCCAGCAAAATCACTCACTAATGTTAGCAAGGTTAAATCCTGTGACTATTTAAAAGTGCAGCCAGCTAAAAGCTCACCTCTCCTCAGAGGTCAAAAAACAAAAACAAAGAGCAGGAGTAGTGACAAGTGTTCATTCTCTCATTTTGAGCAAACTGGCTGAAAATGTTCAGTCTCAAACTTGGGAAAATAGTAGGGCGACTAGGGCACTTTTATTCTCCTGTTTGTGTGTGTATGTGAGTGAGTTGGGAAATGGAGCAGAAGGAATGATTGAAAAGTCTATGTTGAGTGGGGGGAAAGAGTTCAATTCATATGTCATAATATAATTTTAAACTAAGCCTGAGAATATTTAACTCTGTTTCCTGTGCAACACTTCATTCTCAGTACAGTTATCTTGTAAATAATGACAAAGAATTAATTTTATTCAAATATTGATAACTTTAATGTAAAGCAAAGTAAAGTGGTGGTGGTAGTGGTGGTGATGTTATTGTTGTATTATTATTATTATTATTATTATTATAACAACAACAACAACAATAGCAATAATAATAATAATAATAATAATAATAATAATAATAATAATAATAATAATATGCGGTGACAGAGATGAGACAGTAAACCATGTACTAGGCGAATGTAGCAAACTAGCACAAAGGGAATACAAAGCTAGGCATGACTGGGTTGGGAAGGTGATCTACTGGGAATTATGCAAAAAATTAAACTTTGAACATACAACAAAATGGTATATGCATAAAACTGAATCTGTTCTTGAGAATGAAACACATAAAATTCTCTGGGACTTTGAAATAAAAACGGATCACCTTATCTAGTATTGATTAACAAAAAAGAAAGAACTTGTCAACTGGTGGATTTTGCAGTTCCAGCAGATCACAGGGTGAAGCTGAAGGAAAATGGAAAGATGGACAAATACCTGGACCACGCCAGAGAACTGAAAAAGCTATGGAATATAAAAGTCAAAGTGATACCAATTGTAGTTGGTGCACTTGGAACGGTCCCATAAAGCTTGGAAAAAAAAACTGGAAAATCTGGAAATCAGAGGAAGAATTGAGACCATCCAGACTACTGCACTGTTGCAATCTGCCAGAATACTCAGAAGAGTCCTGGAGACCTGAGGAGACTTGTTGTCACTCAGACTTCAGGGAAATATCATCAGCTAATGCTGGTGTGAAAAACTAATAATAATAATAATAATAATAATAATTGTAGTTGTCATGCTTGGAACAGTACCCAAAGGCTTGAAAAAGAGATTTGAGGAACTGGAAATCAGAGGAAGAATTGAAGTTATACAGATTATAGCATTGTTGAGATCAGCTAGAATACTCATAAGAGTCCTGGAGACCTGAGGAGACTTGTTGTCATAGGCTCTAGGGAAAGACCACCTGTTAACACTGGTATTAAAAAATCGCAAAGAGTGAAATAATAATAATAATAATAATAATAATAATAATAATAATAATAATAATAATAAAAACTGAATCACTTATAATCGCTGCACAAAATAATGCCATAATGATAAACTATATAAAAGTGAAAATTGATAAGACCCAACAAAATAGTAAATGTAGACTTTGCGGTAATAGAGATGAGACTGTAAACCATATACTCTGCGAATGTAGCAAACTAGCACAACGAGAATACAAAACTAGACACAACTGGGTTGGGAAGGTGATCTACTGGGAATTATGCAAAAAATTAAATTTTGACCATACAACAAAATGGTATATGCATAAACCAGAATCTGTTCTTGAGAACGAAGCGCATAAAATTCTCTGGGACTTTGAAATAAAAACGGATCACCTTATCCCAGCAAGAAGACCAGACCTAGTGTTGATAAACAAAAAAGAAAGAACTTGTCAACTGGTGGATTTTGCAGTTCCAGCAGATCACAGGGTGAAGCTAATGGAAAATGAAAAAATGGACAAATACCTTGACCTTGCCAGAGAACTGAAAAAGTTATGGAATATGAAAGTGAAAGTGATATCAATTGTAGTTGGTGCACTTGGAACAGTCCCAAAAGGATTAGAAAAGGGTTTCGAAAGTTTGGAAATCAGAGGAAGGATTGAAACCATTCAGAACACTGCACTGCTGCAATCTGCCAGAATACTCAGAAGAGTCCTGGAGACCTGAGGAGACTTGCTGTCACTCAGACTCCAGTGAAAGACCATCAGCTAATGCTGATGTGAAAACTCAAAAGGAGTAAATGATAATAATAAAGACATCATAAATATCATCAAAAAAGCCACTCAATTATATACTTAGAAAATGTACAGGAGGATACAGAATCACTAACTCACAGGAAAAAATAAACCACTTTATGTACATGGATGATATAAAAGTTTTTGCAAAAAATTAAAAAGAACTAGAAACCTTGGTACAAACCATTAAAATATACAGCCAAGATATAGGAATGGAATTCAGAATTGAAAAATGTGTCATGCTAGTGATAGAAAAGGGGGGGGGAATGGACGGAATACAACTACCAAATTAAGACACTATAAAATCTCTTGTAGAAAAAAAAAGTTACAAAAAAAAAAAAAGGAATTTTAGAGGCAGACACTATCAAGCAAGCAGAGATGAAAGGAAAAGTTAAAAAAGAATACCTCAGTAGAACAAGAAACCTCATAGAAACCAAGCTCAGCAGCAGAAATCTCATCAAAAGCATAAATATCTGGGCCGTCCCCATTATAAGATACTCTGGGCCATTCTTGAAATGGACAAGAGAGGAACTTAGATTGACCAAAGGACTAGAAACTTAATGACAATGCACAAGGTTTTAAACCCTAGAGACAATAGAGATAGGCTATATGTATCAAGAAAGGAAGGTGGAAGAGGTCTTGCCAACATAGAGGACTGCGTAGAGGCCACAATTCAAGGACTTGAAGAATACACAAAAAAGAGCAAAGAAAAATCCTAATGGCAGCCAATTACAGCAGATGCACTATATGGACAAACAGAAAAACAACGAAAACAAGAAAACAAAGATGGGAAGAAAAACAATTATATGGATACTTCAAACGACAAATAGGAGAGGTTGCACATGAAAAGACTTGAACATGATTAAGAAGAGGAAACCTCAAGAGAGAAACTGAATCACTAATAATTGCTGTAACAAAATAATGCCATAAGAACAAATTATATCAAAGCAAAAATTGATAAGACACAACTAAACAGTAAATGTAGACTGTGTAGTGACAGAGATGAGACCATAAACCATGTATTAAGTGAATGTAGCAAACTAGCATAACAAGAATACAAAGCTAGGAATGACTGGGTTGGGAAGGTAATCCACTGGGAATTATGCAAAAAACTAAATTTTGACCATACAAAATGGAATATGCATAAACTTGAGAATAAAACACATAAAAGTTTCTGGGTCTTTGCGATAAAGACACATCATATTATCCCAGCCAGGAGACCAGACCTAGTGTTGATTAACAAAAAAGGGAACTTGTCAACTGGTAGAATTTGCAGTTCCAGCAGATCACAGGATGAAGATGAAGGAAAACGAAAAGATGAACAAATACCTGGACCTTGCCAGAGAATTGAAAAAGCTGTGGAATATGAGGGTGAAAGGGATACTAATTGTAGTTGGTGCACTTGGAACAGTTCTAAAAAGCTTGAGAAAAAGACTGGAGGAACTGAAAATCAGAGGAAGAATTGAGACCATCTAGACTACTGCATTGCTGAAATCAGCTAGAATACTCAGATGAGTCCTGGAGACCTGAGGAGACTCCAATGAAAGACTATCAGCTTACTCTAGTGTGAAAATCTTGCATAGAGTAAAAAAAAAAAAAAATAAGAGGAGAGAGAAAGAGAGAGAGAGAGAGAGAGAGAGAGAGAGAGAGAGAGAGAGAGAGAGAGAGAGGTGTGTGAAACAATCAACTAACCTCATGACTGGATGTGGAAAATGATCCACTGGAAACTGAATTTTGACCATACAGACCAATGGTATAAGCACAGACCATTAATCTAACCTGGAAAATGAAACACAAAATTCTCTGGAGTTTTGAGTTAAAAGATGGTTCACCCAATTCTGTAAAACCAGACCTTATTTTAGTTAACAAGAAAAACTTGTCAAAATCCAATTTTAATGAAATTTTCAGTGTTGATTTATCAACGAATGAATTTTATAATGCATCTGTTATTTTATTTCGTAACTTTCTAATTTATTTCAGGCCACTTAACTTTTTTTTTTCATAAATAAAAAGACAAAAGACCGAAGGTGTAAATAGAATAAAAAAAATTCTTTAAGGTATCTGCTCTGGTAGTAAATACGTACCGAAAATCGGAAAATAAAATGAAATTAAAAACAACAAAAAAAAATTTTTGGAGATTTTTTTTTACTCATTTTAATAATTATTTAATTGGCTATTATTTTATAAAAGAAAAAATATACATCAATATCTGTTCCGTTTAACGGGGGGGGGGGGGGGCGCTAAATTTCCAATACAGTTTTCGACCAAAAATTATGGGTGATTGATACTAAAGTAAAGTAGTTATTAAAAAAAAATTTTTTTAGAATCTAATAACATGACATTTTAAACTTAAGATTTTGCTGCTCATATTTTAAATGAATTTTATATATTAATTTATCATAGCAGAAATACCTAATTAAAGTTTTGAAATAAAATAACTGATGCATTATAAAATTCATTAATTCATAAATCAATACTGAAAATTTCATTAAAATCGGATAATTCTCTGACTTTTGGTATTTTTTTTTTTTTTTTTTTTTTTTCTTTTTTTGCAATCGCGAATGTTACATTTATTTTGTAAACACGGATTTTAAATAGCGTAACACGATCGAAATTGACCGAAAAAAAAAACGTTTTAAATGTATTCAAAATAAATTACATGCGTAATATTATTTTGCCTTTTTTTATTTTTATGTTACTACTTTTCGGCTTAGACAAAAATTTGACCTTAAATAATCGATTTAATTAATTTTAATTTGTTTTTAAAATTCGTAGCAGTCGAATTTTGGGGTATACCTAGCCATCCGTAAATGATCGCCTTGCATGAGCTGCATTCGGTTTGTGGTTCGAATATTTGAAACTCCTACTTTAAAAGAGTGCCAATTTCAACTTGCCTATGCACCAGTGACTCCATAACCGACCCAGGTGTTGATTATATAAAGAATTGTAAAGTAAAGAGGGGTTTAGTGTCTGAGAAATTAATTTTAGATTCTGCTTCATGTGCAAAGTAGAGGAGCAGACTGAGAGGTCAGATTATTGGACAACGTCTGAAGGGCCAAAGTAACAAGAGGCTCAAGTAGCAAAAATCTCAGTTTTAAAATGGCCGGAAATAAATCCAAAGTTTTAATACGACAAATCTCTGCGGTTCTACTAATATACGTCACTGGAAATGAACACTCCAATAGATTTCTCTATAACATCTATATGGAATGTACATATCTATATGGAATGATTGATAGGGTGGGAGGGGGTAAGTGGCCAAGAAATCTTTGTGGTTTTTCTATTGTACAAATTACAATACTTTTTGTGGACCATATGACTTTTAGGTACCCCTTCCGCGATCTCGACTCGTGGAGACACTTTTCTCATTTACACCGTCAAAATCCGGTTTGTTAGGGGTTAGAGTTAGGGGTTAGTTTTATAATTAAAAAAAACTCTAAAAATCATCTGTTAACAATTAACCGGATTTTGACGGTGTAAATGGAAAAAATGTCCCCACGAATCGAAATCGCAAAAGGGGTGCCTTAAGGTCATATGGTCCCTTTTTGTTGTAAAATACTCGCACTTTTCAATTTTTAAGCGGAGTATAACTGGTTTGCATTCAGAGTTTTTCCTTCTACTATACTAGTTGCCAAACCAAAGCCAAAGAACCAAGTTTGCTCAACTATTTACCCATAGCTGGGGGGAGAATATATAGATTCATAAATAAAAGGCAAACAGTCTCATCCATGATTTGAACTCGGATCGTCAATTCCATTTACTACAACGATAACCGTTATGCTAATGTTTAATGTAGTAACAAGTTAATACTTTAATACTATCTAGGATTTTGCTTGAATATATTTTTATAAGACATCTAGACAAAAGGTGACCCGTTGGGCCACCCATTCAGCTCTGGGTAGATAATTGTGATTAAAGAAAAGAGAGTTAGCAAACCGAATAATAATAATAAAAATACGGCCGGGCGAAACCTTAAAATGATTTTGTAAGCTTTCTAAGAAAGGAAATGTTTGACCTCATTTAAGCTACTGGTTGCTGGTTATGAAATTTAACATAGAAATACATTTCAAATTCTCCCGACTCTCTCTCTCTCTCTCTCTCTCTCTCTCTCTCTCTCTCTCTCTCTCTCTCTTTTACACTCCAGGGAAACTAACATCATATAACGAGGAGGTAGTCAAGAGATACATAGAGGTGAAGAAAGTGATAGACAGAGAGTAAAGTAAGTGATTAGTTGTTTTTTGACTTAATTGCAAATTACGACTAATTTGAATCAATTAAAACAGCTTTTTTTCAAACATAATTCAATCCTAAAAGTAAGGAATAATTTAGTATAATTTTGTGTCATTAAACTAAACAGTAAAAAAGCCTTTAGGAAGCAAAAGTTGATTAACACAGTTTTAGTATAATAATAGATATTTTTTTATTTGACGCAGACAGATTATTTCCCATTATAAATTGCATTATTGTCATAGGACTTGATAAGCCAAGTTCAAATCCTGGACGAGGCTATTTGCATTTCACTTTATGCTAACGCCTTTCGGAAAAGCATGAATGCAGGGCTGGTACTTGTATTGGTACTCATGCTGGCTCCCCCAATTTATGATACAGGGCTCCCACTCAACTACATGTTAATTTTCATAAAGTAATATTTATAGAAAATATTTGAAACCCGTCCCCACCCCCCACCCCAGAAGGGTTTACCCCCGATCGGAGGTCAGAGGTAGTACGCGTCGGCCCTGGGAGCTGAAACACAGTAGTTGCAAATGGCCGATTCCTTGGGTCACTGCGTTTTCTGCTTCGTCAGCTGTCACCAAGGCATATGCAAGAGTAATGTCTCAGTTTGTGAGAAAGTGAAATCTGCAGAAATAATCGACCCCCGTTAGTATCAGCTACTAAAAAAGAAAAATGACAAAGTTATCTCAAAGGACTACTGTGGAATAAAGACTTAGTTGTTTTCGACCGGGCGAGAGAACCTAACCTAAACCTAACGAAATTGTAGATTTGATGGGAGGGCCTTAATGAGACATAAACAAAAGAAATCTTACAAAATGTGCATATAATCTGTATTGTAATAATCCGATGTTTGTATGTTTCGATAAAAAAAATCTTTTTAATTGAAATACATCACTAAGTAGGCCTGAGTCTAATCTAGTAGTGACCAGGTTTGAATTCAGAGTTTTTCTTCTCCTAGACTGGTTGCCTAACCAAGGTTAAAGAGTCTGCCCTACTATTTACCCATAGCCAGAGGGAGAATATTTGGATTCATACCTTTTCCAATGGTATTAGCGCTATGTGAACTGTGGCTTTGTCCAGGAATTGAACTTAGGTCGACGAGTCCATTTCCCGCGACTCTAACCAGTACACCATCGCGCTTCCAAAAAGACACCATCGCGCTTCCAAAAACACAACAAAAATGGCATATCATGGTGAGATTTTTCACATAACGTTAAAATGTACTACCTTAGCGAATAAAGCCAGTTTCAATCCAATTTGTAACTTAAAAAATAATAGGGCATTCATGCTCAAACTAATCATAATTTCTTAAGGTATAAATGATCGGACCATATTACCTCTAGGCACCCCTTTTTGATCTCGATTAACAAAGGACATGTTTTTCATTTACACCGTCAATATCCGGTTGTTTTAACAGACGATTTTTAGATTTTTTACATTTTTATAAAACTAACCCCTAACCCTAACCCTAACCCTAACCGGATATTGACGGTGTAAATGAAAAACATGTCCTTTCTTAATCGAGATCAAAAAGGGGTGCCTAAAGGTCATATGGTCCAAATGATCTATTAAACACGAATTATCATTATTAAAGAGTGTGCATTTATCCAACCCTACCACCACGAAAAGGATTTGACAAAGTATTTTTGACAGTACTGTTGGGTTGAATCAATGCCCTCTAAGATATCTTAGAGGGCATTGGTTGAATTCAGAGTTTTCCTTCTCTTAGACTGGTTGCCTTATCAAGACTAAAGAACCCAGTTTGACCTACTATTTATTCATAGCTGGTGGGGTGATGTGGGGAAGAACAGGTGGTTTCCTGCCTTTTCCAAGTGTATTAACGCGAACTGAAACATAAACAGCTTCGTCCAGGATTTTAACCCAGGTTGCCAATTACATTTTTCCTCCCCTTGTTTATTTACTAGCTTAAAAGCCGCCCTTTTAGGTAGCAATTAGGCTAGCCCCCGTGAAGTGCTCTTGATTCGGACATCGGCCCAATGACACCTCAGGCATGAGTACATAATAAATTTCAATCATTTGTACAAAAAATTCCTCACGTAAAAATCACGTAAAAAAATCACCGAAAATAATCGCAGCAATTAAAATTTGGGAATCCCAAATTTCGGGATTGCGGGTCCGGTTTCGGTCTCGGGCGTTTTTAATTTGCTCACTGATCAGTTTAAGATGGTATAATATGTTGGGCTATGACCTCTAGGGGTCAAATTGAAAAAATGTGACACACTTACACACTGACAGTCGTATTTCCTATAAGAAATTTGCAGTTATTTATTATATAAGTTCTATAAATGGGATGTGACTTGATAATGAGCTATAATTTCAATAAAAACATTTTCAGTACTTAAATTAAATTCATTGATGAACAAATATATTAATGCTATTTTGTAGGAAAATTTTTGGAAATATTTTTTGAATAAGAATATTTTTAACTTGTTCACTTTTAAATTTTATTTATTTATAGATTTTTCTGGGTTTCCTCATATATATTGAGTCTCCAGAGTTCGACTCCCGCCCCCGTTATTGCAGTGTCTGCGGGTCTCATGCACTGTATCTACACTATTGCTATAGTTCTCATTTATATCCGGTTTTTTTTTGGGGGGGGGGGCGGTGACTGGTTTTTTTTCTTTCTTTTTTTTTTTTCTCCTTCCAATCCTTCAACGCCACTTCTGTATTAGTTTATATTCCCACAACTTTTGCAAGCATAAAAAAATGTAAAATGACGATCAGAGAATAAGCCAATAGTTGGATGATATGTGAAAAAGGAAACTTAAAAGAAATACTAACAGCATTATTAGTAGACGTTAAAGTACTCACCAGGGGCGGACTGAGCCGTTCGAGTAATCGGGCTGTGCCCGAGAGACCAAAAGACAAAGAGGGGCAAAGAAACAAAAATCTTATTTTCTTAGTACTCTCAAACCAATGAAAATGTGACAGCTAAAAAAAAAAATCATAACACACCAAATTCCGGCTGTTATTGTCGGTTAGTTGTGTAAACGATTGTAAATGGTACTACTCCGTAGTAATGGAAATAAACTGACTAGGGACGTTCAGGAAGCCTGTGTAAGGGAGACAAATGCGTAAAAATCGAGCACAAATGAACTAGATTTTTGCGTGTAAATAAGTAAAAATCTATGGTAGCCCATACGATAGAATTATACCGTGTATTTCATCAGTCTGGTTCATCAGGGGAGATAAACTTTTTTTAATACGTTTGATGACCCATAAACGAAAAACATTCGTTAGTAATAATTTTTTAAATATATAAAAATCTCAGAAAATATGTTGCGCAAAATTGAGCATTTTTAAACTTACACTTTTAGATAGATTAAATAATGCTTTATCTATGGTAAAAATATTGAGTGCAACATGCCACCTTCCAGTCGTTTAAAATTCATTATTGAATGATTAAAAATAAGACAATTGAATAAGAAAAATACTTTTTTGACATCAATTCAAAGAAAAATATTGTTTTTAAAAATACGAAAAAAAAAAAAAAAAAAAAAAACATGCTTCAAATTTTCAAATAACTTTTTCGGGTGATAATTTTTATCCCCCCCCCCACACCTTTCTTGGTTATTTCCTATAACTCCAACCTAAATAAAGGGGGACAACTCTGAATGAATTTTATCAGTTAATTAATCTACCCATTATTTTCCCATTAAACTAACCTTAAACCCTGACCCTAACCCTAACCCCGTCTTCTTTTTTCCTAGTAGATCAATCAATAAATAAATAATTTATAAAATTCATTCAGAGTGCCCCCCCCCCTTTTTAGGTTGGAGTTATAGTAAATAACCCCTTTTTTTCTATTTAGTCTTCAGGATTTGATCTTTCTAAAAATGTAAAAATTAGAGACTGGAATTTTTTTTTATTCCAATGACCAAACCCCTGATCCGGTATTTGAAATGATAAAAAACAAATTAAATAAAATAATTTTATAATTAATATTATAAAATTAAATCATTAATGAATAAAGTGGTGAAAATTTCATTAAAATTGGACAAATCCTTGATTTTTGGTAATCGTCTGAAAATTAAAAAAAAAATTATTATCTTCCTTTGTGATCTTTAGTCATACCTAAAAACTGACCAATAGATTTATCTATATTATTTGGGATACTGAACTTTAGAAACAAACGTCTGATTAAGTTTGAACACATATGTATGGAATGCATGATAGGGTTTTTAAAGCACCAATAACCCCATTTTCACATGGGCTCAGATCATTGTCAGTCCGTCCATGGTACCTACCAATGCCAGGTTAGAGGTCAAAAGCATTGGAATGTAGCTGGTTATTTTTTTATTTCATTTTATTTTATTACAATCTTCGTCAATAAAAATGTACACCAAATAAGTTTGAGTTACAAACAGTAAATGTTAAAAGTTAAAAATAAATTCATATATAGATTTATCAATTATTTTTATATTATTTATTTGAAGATAATTGTGTTCTGTAAAAAGAATGATGAAATTTAGTAGAAAATCCCCTGGCGATGGCCAATATGCGACACAATGTCATTTTTTAAGCGAAGTACAGCTGGTTTATATTGTAACGTTGTGTGCTTTTTACCGCTACACTAAATCGTATAGTATACGTGACGTTATGTTGTGGGGCCCACCGCGTCTTCAAAACACACGGTACTATTAAGGCTCGTACGGTCGTGTATCAGGGGTTGGCACGTTGATCAGCACACACATAATTCCAGCAGTCCTTTAAGCCCAAAATTCTTCCATACTTCTTTCGTTTATGGTCAAGCAAAAGGTATCACGTTTCACGACCGTGGGTCTTTAGTCACGGTCAATTTGACTTGTTGACAAGTATATATCTCCTTAGCATCAGTCAAGTATCTGTTCACGTTTGTTTGTTTAATGGCTTTCATTCATGATTTCCCGTACGATTTCTTTGGCTTTGTGAAATAAAGATGAAGACAGTACTTCTTGCTTTTCATCAATTTATTTTCTTAATGCAAGTTATAGAGAGAGAGAGATAGAGAGAGAGAGAGAGAGAGAGAGAGAGAGAGAGAGAGAGAGAGAGAGATTCGGTTTCATTAACACATATGTTTTTTTTTTTTTGTAATGTCCTTAACTTCGTTCCAATGGTCTGTACCAATTATCAGGCTTCATTAATAGATATGTTTTTTAACTTCGTCCAGTGTAAAATATTAAATCTCAGGTTTCACACATCAGCGACACCAGGACCTCCATCTACTGTCAAGCCAACTCCACGGCCGCAGACCAAAACTCAACTGACCTTATGATCCAAAATCTAAGGTTTCCTCATTATATAGTAATCGATGTCGAGCTTTCTAGAATCTTCTGGAACCTTTCGAACGTTCTAACTGTTTTACCAAATAACACGTGTCACTTAAGAGGTCCTTTCTTCTGACAAACCGATTAAACTAAATTTTAATACCAAAATCCCAGACTCACTGGCTCCGAATAGACTCAAAGGTGATAATTAGAATTTCATATTCGTAAGGTCTGGGAATCATGCTACATCTTATTAAGGTTTTTCCGTGTCTGGCACAAGGCCACAAATATAGGTGTTCCAGGTTCCATTATGCTACAATATTCAGAGTTATCATTCTCCAAGACAGGTTGCTATGCGAAAGCTAAGAACCAAATCTGTCAGCTGATATAAGAAAAAATGGATCCATGGCTTTTCCAAGTCAAACAGCATCATCCAAGAGTTGAACTGAACTCGCCGAGTCCATTCCTACATTTTTAAATTTAAGAAAGTGACATTTAAGAGATTTATCAATTTGAACATTTTGTTTTTTTATCCAGATTGTTTTTAAGTATTAACGCTATGTAATTACTTTATATATTCAGCTTTAAGAAGTGCATATAAATCTAAATTAGTAATGTTTAACTAAATGAGAATAATAATTTTACAAAACAATGTTATATTTTTTTGGCTAAACTTGCAAATCGGTCGGAAAATTAGGGTGAACCAGAAAAAACAGAACCCACAAATTTTGTAATAAAACTGTTAATTTTAACTAGGGGGGGTTTAGGGTTAGGGTTAGGGTTAGGGTTAGTTTAATGGGAAAATAAATAAATAATTTGGGTTCTGTTTTTTCTGTGTTACACTGTATACAGGGTAACCCAGAAAAAACAGAACCCACAAATTTTGTAATAAAACTGTTAATTTTAACTAGGGGGGTAGGTTTGGGTTTGGGGTTTAGGGTTAGTTTAATGGGAAAATAAATAAATAATTTGGGTTCTGTTTTTTCTGGGCCACACTGTATACAGGGTGACCCAGAAAAAACAGAACCCAAATTATTTATACATTTTGTAATAAAACTGTTAATTTTAACTAGAGGGGTTTAGGGTTGGGGTTGGGGTTTAGGGTTAGTTTAATGGGAAAATAAATAAATAATTTGGGTTCTATTTTTTCTGGGTCACCCTGTAATATGTTTTAATTTTCCGACCGATTTGCAAGTATAGCCAACAAATGTTAGTCTTTCCTTTAAATATAATTTTGAGGAAATTTTGCCAACACTGATCAAAATTGAATTAAAAACAATGTAATGATTGGCTTTTTAGCAGCTATAACCCACTGCTACGTTTTTAAAAACGAATTAAAATTAATTAAATTTATTATTTAAGGTCAAACTTTTGTCTAAAACGATAAGTAGTAACATAATGACAATCATTAAAAAAAGAAAAATATCATTACATTAGCAATTTATTTTTAATATATTTAAAACGATTTGTTTTGGTCAATTTTGTTCGCCGACGCCATTTTTTGTTCTTTTTAAGTGGTTTTATTGGCTTGTTTACAATTTTAATGTAACATTCGCGATTGCAAAAAATTTACCAAAAATCAGGTAATTATCCGATTTTAATGAAATTTTCAGTATTGATTTATCAATTAATGAATTTTTTTATAAACTTTAATTTAGTATTTTTGCTATGAAAAATTAATATATAACATTCATTTAAAATATGAAAAGCCTAATGTTAAGTTTAAAATGTTATATTTTTAGATTCTAGAAATAAATATCTATTTACTGCAAACCTTATTTTATTACATCAAAGTATACTTTTTGAAGAAAAACTCGATTGAAAATGTACCCCCCCTTTTTTTAAACAGAAAAAATATCGATGTATAATTTTTTTCTTTTATAAGATAATAATAGCCAATTAACTAATTATCGAAATGAGTAAAAAAGAAATCTCCAAAAAATTAATTATTTATTATTTTTTTACATTTTATTTTTCGATTTTCGGTACTTATTTACTCATAGAAAAGCCAACGTAATTTTTTTTTTCTATTCATAACTTCGGTCTTTTATCTCTTTATTTATACTGTAATTAGAAAACTATAAGATCAACTCGAAAAAATGTTACGCCCCCAACATAAGGAGGGGGTCAAAATTAAGTGCCCTGAAAAAATATGAGAGAGTTTTGAAATAAAATAAATAATACATTATAAAGATCATTCATTGATAAATAAACATTGAAAATTTCATTAAAATCCGATAATTCCCTGATTTTTGGTCAATTATTTTTGTAGGGGATAAAGTTATTTTGTTAAAAAAGCAGTTTAGCCTCATTTTGGGTATACCTACTTTTTAGTAATTATTGTAATTTTAATTTCACCCTTTTAATAGTGTGATGTTGCAAACACAAAATAAATAAAAACATAATGCTATCACTAAAGCTTTTAAATTAATTTTTATACGATGATACATTGTATTAATGTACAATAGTTTGTTACCCTTTATTTAAAAAAAAAAAAAAAAAAAAAAGCTAAAATGTGAAATGTTTTTTCAATATATTAACATTGGAATCCTGATATCTTAAATTTACTTTCCTCTAAGAAAAGGAAAAAAAGTGAATGGAAGTAAGGTCACGGTTTTACTAAGTTACCTCTTTTATTTTAAAAATAGATAATCACAAATTGATTAATTCAACTAATTCTGAAAAAAAAAAAGTAAAATTTGGAATATAATTTTTAAAGAATAATCTTTAGCGTTTATTTTGAATTTTAACAACGAAGGTGATATGAGTGTTTTGTTTCTTTAAGATAACTGTTTTGTTTATGTATCGATAAAAAAAATATCATAAACCACAGTGTTAAATGTTCTATGAAGAAATCAATATTTCCATGGATTCCCAATTCATTCTATTCTGAGCTAAAAGAAAAAAGTTCCCTGTGGTGTAATAAAGAAAAGAAAAGAAAGAAAAAAACGTTTTAATGGTAGTGATATTGAAAAAAACAAAAACAAAATAAAAAGCCTCCCAAAGTGTTGCTTTTAGTCTTCTAATCATTATTTAACCCTTTTAAACTAAAATATCACCCAAATAAAACACTGTATGTTTAGAAATGAAATAATGCCTGATCATGACCAAAAAAATGAAGATAATGCTATTTTAAGTTGGGGACTTAATGTGTTATTTACAAAGTTGTAAATGAAATGGAACAAGTCCTTTAGGCATTACATTTCGGCCCACATTTTATAGAAAGCCGAATTAAAGAATTATTTATTTAAGCAAGGATAAAAAAATTTTTTTTAAAAAGCAACATTTTTGGAGATTTTCAAATCGCATAAAAATCGTCATGGGTGGGTCCAGTATGAATGAATTTACCTAGAAAAGCTGTAAGGTAATAAAAAGAAAATTATTCAACATGATTGGTTAGTTGCTGTTTAATTAATGCTACTGATGTTTTGCGGCGCTTTTTGAAGCAATGACCAACGACATACAACTTGAAAATCGATCATTATGGCCCTCACTCACACTTTATTTATTCCCCCCCCCCGCCGTTTTGTCAACGTCAGGGTCCACGAAATCCACGGAAATAACTGCTTTACCAATATTTCGCCCAATAAAAACTCGTTTCTGCTAGTTCTAATATAATTGAATTTTTTTAAAATCTCGAAATAATCAGATTTTAAATCAGCCATTTTTTAAAGTTAAAGGAAAACAAAGATATTTTTTAAATATGAAAATAACCGAGAGAAGTTGTTTTATTTCATCCAATAATATTGAAATGAAATTAAACTTTAAAATTCAACATTTTATTTCGATCAATATAACCTGAAATGATATAGCATATAAATGCAGTTAATACGTTAAAACATAAAATAAGTTGAAATGACAAATAAAAACAATCCATTTATTGTTTCGAATAACCGTGAAAAAAAATCGACATTTTTTTCCTCTCTCCAAAAAAAAAAATGTATTAAAAAACTTGATGGAATCAACAGACTAGTCTATTTTTCGTGTAAACTACCTTTGCTCTTAAAATTGAATAATTTTCTTCGATTATCAAGCATTTTATAAATTCATCATAAAACTCAACAAAATGAAGACCAACGGTGCTGAGTAAATGACTTCCACGATGAATATAATTCCATCTGGATTGATATGGTTAAAAAAACAATATGGAGGGAGCGAGATATCACCAGTATCACACATTTTTTTAATCCATTATATATAACATTTCCATTGAAAAAAAAAAGGTTATGAATAAAATGCTGTAAAATTTGTCTTTAATGGTAAAATCATAGTAAAAACGTTTAAAAAAGTTAAGTGTGCTTCGTATTAAAAAAAAAAATCAAAACGTGGATCAAAGTCACTGAAAGAAGCGATAAAAAATAGAATTATTTAATTTATGTAAATTAGTAGTATTTGGACTGGAAGGACAAAAAATTGTTTATAAGCATTTTGTGCATTGAAAGCCTGTAAAACTCATTGTATCTAGTGAAATAATTAAATTTCTTTCCTAGGTTTGAATTTAGAATATTATTAAAATATTATAAATTACATTCATGTGGTGTATTTATTCATACATTTAATTTGGGGACATAATTAATATTTTAATTTATTGTCAATACATGAAAATTAAAATGTGAAATTGTCATTTTTTTTTTATTTTTATGAAAAGGCGAAATTCTTATTCAAATTTTAATATTCTTATTTCAAATATTAATATACCTATAAAAATAATGATTTTTCGTTTTTATAATTTCTAAAATATTCTTTTCTTTGATTCATTATGAGTAAATTATATTTATGTTATGGTTTAAAATTTTGACTGATATCTGTTTAATGATTTTTGTAATGCTTTGAACATTTTTATATGCACTAAACTTGTGCTTGCTTATGAATAACTTTGATAAGTAATCTGTAGAGAGAAAAAAAAATGTAAACATGTTTAAAGGCCACATTTGCCAGACATTAAATTCAATATTAAGCCACATTATAATCATAGAAAAAATATGATAAATAGCAAATAAAGAAATAAGGGGGGGGGGTAGTATTCATAAATGATTATCCCCCTTGAAAAATTATAATTATTGGGATGAGAGTGAACACTGATTTTACATTGTCATTATTAAGTTGCAAATTGGATTGAATATCTTAATAATATTGTACCTCAAAAATCCTAGAATGATGTGACATTTTTGGTGTTTTATGCTAACATACATAAAAAAAATTGGATCTGTATAATATAGATCAATGGTTCTCAACCGGGGTCCATATGGACCCCAGGGGACCATATAACATTTTTTGGGACCCAGGCAAGTAAAATGTATTTAACTGTGAAAATACATGTCAATCCATTAAGACATTTTATGCCAAAGACATTTGTTTTATTCATTCTTCATGAGTATTCATTTTTTGGACCATATGACCTTTAGGCACCTCTTTTTGATCTCGATTAAAAAAGGACATGTTTTTCATTTACACTGTCAATATCCGGTTGTTTTAACAGACGATTTTTAGATTTGAAAAAAAATTTATAAAACTAACCCCTAACAAACAACCGGATATTGACGGTGTAAATGAAAAACATGTCCTTTCTTAATTGAGATCAAAAAAGTGTGCCTAAAGGTAATATGGTTCAACTATTCTATAAATTTTTGTAAAAATTAATTTCTTCAAGAAAAGCTACATTTATCCTGTATTGTATGAACTCTACAAAGATAATTTTTTGGTGGGACTAATGATATAAATGTACACTTTACTGGCTTAGAAAAAAAAAAAAAAAAAGGGAGCAAACAATTTTTTTTTTGTAAAAGGTTAGGTATGTTGGGAGACAAAATAGAATTGTCTCCCTTTTTACATTAAGGAGGGGCTTTCCCACGTCGCATGTCTGTTTTGGTCATGTAACAATGTAATCAATTTCTATTTTTTCCTCAGATTAGGTAATTTGTAGTGGTGTGTAGTAATATGAATCTATTTTCGGGGTGGGTGGGTGGTGTATGATGAAATTTGTTTTGCCTTGAAAAATATTGCATCATCCGTGATTGCATCAGGTTTTTATCATGTCCAGACACTGTTGTCCTGGCTGTCGATTAGTTGTCCTATGGCCATTGTCTGCAATGGATGTTACTCCAAGGAAGCATATGAAAATTGTAACGCTGCACATATACACTGGCAAGCCTTGCAGAGAGTTTGCCTATATTATAATTATAACAGAATTATTTGTTTTGTTTCAATTAATTTGCACAAGAGTCTAGATGGAAATTCATTTTTTTTTCTCTCAATTTGTAATTGTGTATTTCGACTGTCGATTAGTTGTCCTATGGCCATTGTCTGTGATGGACATGATTCCATAGAAGTGTATGAAAATTGTAACGCTGCACAAACAGACTGGCAAGCCTTACAGAGAAATTATGGATATTAAAATAGTAATGTTTTGTTTCAATTAATTTGCACAAGGGTGTATTTATAAAGCGTTTGGGGACTCTTCTCCATTAAGGTCACAGGAAGCATTTTCAAATAACCCTCTCTTCCCTTCCTCCTCAAATATGTGTCTAATTTCAAATGTTTCAAACATTTCTTAAATGTTTTAAACTTTGTGAGTGTTGCCATTTTTTCAGTATAAACTCTTTCTTAGCACTGTAAAAGAAGTTACCATTTTTATTGTCCTTAAAGTTGTTTATAATTTGCTTACGAACAAACTGGCAAACCTTAAAGAAAGATTGCGGATATTTTGATAATTATAATGGAATTATTTGTTTTGTTTTAATTAATTTGCACAAAAGTGTACATTATACACAAACATATCTTTTAAAAAGCAAAAGTATTACATTTATATATACATAAACATATTTAAAAAAAAAAAAAGAAAAGCTAAACCTTAACAAGAAAGAAAAGAAATGAAGGATAGAGAGAGTGGAGGGGGAGGCAAAGATGGTGGGAGGAATGAAGGAGAGAGAGAGAGAGAGAGAGAGAGAGTGGAAGAGGGAGGCAAAGATGGTGGGAGGAAAGATCCAATGAAAGATAGTGGTGTAATGAGTTTAGCAGATTATTTGCAAATATTTGTGTTGCGTTTTGGACTTGGTAATTAAGAAAGGTTCGTTGACCAAACAGATGCAACTTAAGTTTCTTGTCAAAATAAATAAATGAATAAAAATCATTCTTCATAAATGAAAGCTGTGTTCTTTAATGTTTCTATTTGGCGCAAAGTGAGAAGGTAACGATCCAAAAATATAAATTTAACTTACAATGCAGAATTTCTTTTTTAATTACTGAATTACTTTGAATTCAAAATGAACATTTCAAACTGAGCAAGTTAAATTTTAAAAGATTTAATCTTAAAAAAACATATATATATTTACCAACCCCTCCACATGAGCAGGATATGACACAAGGGGAGCGCAGTGGTGTACTGGTTAGAGTCGTAGGAAATGGACTTGTCAACCAGAGTTTAAATCCTGGATGAAGCCACAGTTCACATAGTGCTAATACCCTTGGGAAAGGTATGAATCTAACTATTTTCCCTCCAGCTATGGGTAAATAGTAGGGCAGACTTGACTCTTTAACTTTGGGTAGGTAACCAGCCTAGGAGAAAGAAAACTCTGAATTCAAACCTCTTAAATCTCAACCACAGATATCACATGTATGTTGGCGAGGGCCCGTATCAAACAAGAACCTTGTGGTTCCTAGTCGGAATAAGGAAGTTAAAATGCTCTAACTTAGAGAATGAAGCAATTTCCTGTTCAATTTTATAACTTGATAATAACAGCAACCTTGAGCACCTTTGCTGTGTTACTTGAAAGAAAACAACCAACTTAGGGCGTTAAATGTATTTGAGGGTGGGGGGCTCTTTTTTGTCTTAATTCTTGTTCATTTATTTTTTCCATTCGAAAGAAAAAAACATTAAACCTTTTTTGTCGTAATTCTTATTTTTCTTTTTTTGTCGTAATTCTTATTTTTCTTTTTTTGTCGTAATTCTTATTATCGTAATTTGTCGTAATTCTTGTTTATTTATAGAAATTTGTGCTCTTCCTCATAAATTAAACAAGAATTAAGACAAAAAAGAGCCCCCCCCCTCTCAAATACATTTAACGCCCTAAGTTGGTTGTTTTCTTTCAAGTAACACCATTGTGGCGCCGAAGGTTGGGGTCATTATTTTAAAATTCACCGGGCAGCAATTTCGGAGGCAGGGGACCGGGACGCACTTCCTCATAAATTACCCAACATTGCTCACATGACTTCCGGAAACATTTTTTTATGCTCAGAATTGCTGAGGCATGGAATAAGCTGCCTGCATCCATTGTAGGCTGCCAAAACACTGCATCTTTCAAAGCCTCCATGCTTCCCGTAGTCCGCCAACACTATACCTAATACCCCTCTCCACACACATATGCACACACGCACACACATACATGTATATTATTACTGTAAACTGTTTATGTTTCTGACACTAATACATTATTCTGTGTACTAGACATGAGACTTTGATGAGTTGTGGTGCACTGTACACAATAAATTTCATTATTATTATTATTATAGTGCAATGGCATAACCCACAGAACTCTGATCATTCTGGAGCTTGAAAAAATGGTCTACAGTGATGAATCAGAATTTAATATATTTGTATCTGATGAGTGGAAGAAGGGTTGGTAAAGAATACTGCATTAGAGAAGTGATCTTTGGTTGGTTGGCTGGTTGGTTGGTTAGTTTTATGGCATGTCAACACTTGTTGGGTCATTTAATGCCAAAGTTCTTTTTTTGTTTTATTTTGCAAATGATTATATGGTTTCAAATAACTAATGATGATCATTTGTAAATAATTATAGCTTCAAGTAACTGTTATTAATACAAATCATTTGTATACAATTATGTAGTTTTAAGTGTTCCTATCTAACAATAATAGTTTATTCATAATTATATGTTCCTATTATATGCAACTATTCTTAATATGGACCATATGACCTTTAGGCACCCCTTTTGTGATCTCAATTCTTGGGGACATTTTTCCATTTACACCGTCAAAATCCAGTTAATTGTTAAAAGACGATTTTTAGAGTTTTAAAAAAAAATTATAGAACAAACCCCTAACCCTGACCCCTAAAAAACAACCGGATTTTGACGGTGTAAATGAGAAAAGTGTCGTGGAAGGGGTGCCTAAAGGTCATATGGTCCCTTAATACAAATAATTTGTACACAATTGTGTAGTTTTAAGTGTTCCTATCTAACAATAATTATTTATACATGATTATAGGGCTTCAAAAATGACTTGATTTGGCATTAATTTACCTGAAAAGGGTTGATATGCTGTAAAAAACAACAAAAAAAACAAACAAAAGAACAACCATTTCTCTGAATGTTTGAGATGAGGCTTGATGATTAGTATTATCTGCATTATTTGGACTATTGTCCGCATCTTCATTGTTATCTGTACAACGTTTTGGCCGATATGCCTTCCGGCATTCTTCTTGATGGCTCCCGATTACGACAGGAAGGTTCCCGACTATGACAAGAAAGTTCCCGAGTTCGAAAAGAAGGTTCCCGAGTCTGAGAAGGTTCCCGAGTCCGACAAGAAATACCTGAAGAAGGCCGGAGGGCATATCAGCCAAAACGTTGTACAGATAACAATGAAGATGAGGACAATAGTCCGAATGATGCAGATAATACTAAAAAAACAACCAACCACCAGGAGAAGGAAAACTCAGAATTCCAAACCGTGGAGAAGGTAATGGGAAACCACTCCACTATCTCTTCGAAGAACTGTCATAGTAATATGCAGTTTACTGATAGAGAAAGATGTGAAAAGTCATACCCAATGGAGTTCTAGATGACATTTTCTATTCCAATATTTAGGCGGAAATAAAAGACAGGTAAAAAATTAATTATAACCCTTAATCAGTAGAAATCAATAACGAAATTTGGTGTGTTTCTTAATTATAGGAATATTAAGGTATATGCAAGATTTCGATTTTCTGAGTGACATCCCTTTTCTGAGTTTTACGTCAACATGTACATACCAAACTTTCTTTATATATATATATATATATATATATATATATATATATATATAAACATGAATATTGATAATATAGTTTGCTATATTTGAGTAAAGAGTGCTCAATATTATTGATTGAACATATATATCTCTTGGTTTGAAAATCATATAGGCAAGAAACTGACTGTTACCAAGTGCTGTTGACTTTATGTCTCCACTATCAGTGATGTAGTTTCAGTTACAGACAAATGGAGACCGAATCTCCATTATTAATAGACATGAATATCTGCAAGAGTCATCCAATCAATAGGATGAATTTTTGCCTAATTCTTTAACTAGTCATTTTTATTGGCTTAAGTTTGAGCGTATCAATAGCTTCTTATGTTTGGGGTAAATATTTCACACACTATAACACACAACTTTAACAAATAAACTACAAAGACAGAGAAAAGATTAATGATAAGGGGGCTTGGAGCAAAACAGAATTCACATGCTGGCATCTTTCTCTTAACCTTAAATGATGCCTTCTAGGAATTTAAAGTCTTGAGGAATATGCCAGCTTTTGGAAGGAATCTTTTCTGCCCAAAGCTCTCTCATCATTCATCTTGTCTTCAGCCCACTCTTTGTACTTTTAAAGAATATTTTTATCTACTGTCTCATGTACTTGTATTTACTTTTCTTCATAAATAGCCACTTTCAGTCCCAACGCTCAGAAGATGATGTGAATAAACATCAAAATATCAGCAAAATTAGTCATGTCAATTAATCAAATAGTGATGTATAATGGACTCTCCCGTCGATTTTTCGATGAACTCCCACACAGGGATTTGTTTATAGTGGTGAAGGCTTGTGTTGGACCATCCACACGTTTTGGCACAATCGATAGGAAAGAATTGGTGCATCAAGGGTTGCCACAAACCCAATCAACGACCGACCTCAGGAATTTTGAATTCAGAGTTATCCCTCTCCTAGACTGGTTACCTACCCAAGGCTGAAGAGCCCAGTCTGCCCTACTATTTAACCCATAGCTGGACGGAGAATATATGGATTCATACCTTTCCCAAGGGTATTAGCGCTATGTGAAATGCCAACAGCTTCGTCTAGGAATTGAACTCGAATCGACGAGTCCATTTTCCACGACTCTAACCACTAGCCCACGTGCCTCCATGTATATATGTGATGTATATATATATATTTTTTAGTTATTTTCATATTTTGAAATTATCTGGAGGAAAACTAAAATAAATCATTGCAAAATACACCCTTGCGCAAATTAATTGAAACAACCTCTTTAGTTTCCTTTCTTTTACCATATGGTTAGTTTTAGACCCACTGGAGAGACAGGATGTAATTGATTTCTATTTTCCCACAGATTAGGTCATTTGTGTAGTAATATGAATCTATTTTGGGGATGTATGATGAAATTTGTTTAGCCTTGAAAAATATTGCGTCATCTGTGATTACAGATCTTTATCACACTATCGTCTTGACTGTCAATTAGCTGTCCTATGGCCATTGTCTGCAATGGATGTTACTCCAAGGAAGCGTATAAAAATTGTAATGCTGCACATATACACTGGCAGACCTTTAGTTTCCTTTCTTTCACCATACGATCACAGTTTTAGACCCACTCGAGTGACAGGATGTAATCAATTTATATTTTTTCCACAGATTAGATTTTTCACAGATTAAGTCATTTGTAGTAATATGAATCTATTTTCGGGGGGGGGGTATGATGAAATTACATCAGATCTTTATCCCACTATTGTCTCGGCTGTCAATTGGTTGTCCTATGGCCATTGTCTGCGATGGATGTTACTCCAAGGAAGCGTATGAAAATTGTAACGCTGCACATATACACTGGCAAGCCTTGCAGAGAGTTTGCCTATATCATAATTATAACAGAATTATTTGTTTTGTTTCAATTAATTTGCACAAGAGTCTAGATGAAAATTCATTTTTTTTCTCTCAATTTGTAATCATGTATTTACTAGTAAGGATATTTTGTTGGAATTTTTGGACCATATAACCTTTAGGCACCCCTTTTTGATTTCTATTAAGAAAGGACATGTTTTTCCTTTACACCGTCAATATCTGATTGTTTTAACAGACGATTTTTTAAATTAAAAAAAAAAATTATAAAACTAACCCCTAACCCTAACCACTAACAAACAACCAGATATTGACGGTGTAAATAAAAAACATGTCCTTTCTTAATCGAGATCAACAAGAGGTGCCTAAAGGTAATATGGTCTGAATTTTTTACTGTTGAAAACATGCACTGAAAAAGATCATTGCTGGTATGAAATAATAGTATTTCACAGTATTTGAATATCATTGGATGAAAAATTTAATAATAATACTAAAAACTGAAGGGGTGCTGAAAAGTTATTGGCCCAACCAAGGAAGTTAATTAACAAAAGCCATAAAACATACATGCTATTCCGCATATTAATCCCAAAGTTCAATATCATTTTCTTCAGTTTTTCTTTTGGCGAAATAAGATGTTGCAACTGTAGGCAGTGTTGGATTATTTCTGTATATAAGGTGTGCTATAATCCACCACTTAAACTTATAGACTCAGTGAGGTTATGTGGTTTAAACCCTAGCCAATCAACAGCTTGAATATGTGGTTAGTTAACTATTTAATCACTGATATTGACAGCCATTCCTTTGCATGTATTCGACATTGACAAATGGAACTACAACCAAAGGATCATACCCAACACTGAGGGACACCAAGGAGCAACCAAAGGTTTCTTCACTAAGGATCGCGCTCTGCTTAACACGCTGGGGAGTGCTCTTGCTTGAAGCCAAAGGATGGCCACAAAAATCGTAACAGGCAGTTTAAAAACGAGTACTTTTGATGAAAAAAACAAGAACAAAGTTTGGTGATATTTTAAATACTGTTGGCATTCTCTAGGTTAGTGGTAATCATGCCATGGTGCCAAATAAATATAATTTTCTCCATTTTTTTTTTAAACCCTTCCTAAAAAGAATTTAACAAAAATAAAAAAAATAAAAGGTGGTAATTCCTTTCTTGGTTTGGCTGAGAACTCTTCAGTTCTCCCTCATGTAATACAAGAGTAATTTATTAATTGTTAAAATGATAATAATAATCTACACTTTGCTAGAAAGCTACAAAAATTATGTAATATGAAAGTAACAGTGACACCGTAATTGGAGCTTTCTGAACAATTCTGAAAAACCTGGAAAAGAAAACTAGAGGAAGATTTTAGAATGACCAGACCACAGCATTGCTGAGCAAGAATACTTAAAGGAGTTCTGGACCATATGACCTTTAGCACCCCTTTTTGATCTCGATTAAGAAAGGACATCGTCAATATCCGGTTGTTTTAACAGACAATTTTTAGATTAAAAAAAATTTTTTAAACTAACCCCTAACCCTAACCTTAATCCCTAACCCTAACAAACAACCGGATATTGACGGTATAAAGGAAAAACATGTCCTTTCTTAATCGAGATCAAAAAGGGGTGCCTAAAGGTAATATGTCTGGAGTTCTGGAGAGCTGAGGAAACTTGCTGTCATTCAGACTTCAATGAAAACATAAAGCTACAACTGGTGGGAAAAACCGATGATGATGATGATGATGATGATGATGATATACACAGTTTTAACAAACCTATTTTTGTCTTTATCCTCAAAATCCTTTTTATTTAAAAAAAAAGAGAAAAAAAAGTTCTTTACAGAAAGTTAAGTGTTAAGCAGCTGAAGGTCGGCATAATGGCCGCCAGTCAGATGTTTAAATCAGGACAGAATTTACTTATCAATTTTATAAATCTGTTTGCTTTAACAAATCAGATTTTTTGGAAAGAAAAAAAACAACAAAAACCCCCCCCAAAAAACAAAGAAGCATAGAAACAGTCACACTGTTCCTCATTATGTACAATTTGTATGACAATCATTTTGAAACATTTTAAAAATAATGAAACATTTTAAAATGCAATGTGGTATTCCACTTTAATAATTTTACTCATATGCTTAAAAAAATCTATGATCCCCTAGTGGCACAAGTATCCACCAGTATAACTTAAATGTACATATATATATATATATATATATATATATATATATATATATATATATATTTGGGAGATTATGTGCTTAATTAAAGTCAAACCTTTCATAATCTCCCAAAAATTGTCGGCCTTCGCCATTTCAAACACATTGTTTGTTCACTTAATACTGTCGTGCTATAAGTCACCCAAAAAGGGCGAAATATATATCAGTTTAAAATAAACGAGAAATTCTGGGGAAGCCTGCTAGTGTAATGGTTATAGTGTCCGCCTGTCTATAGCTCATACTGAGATCGACTTTTTCTTGATTTGTTTACACTTTACATTTAAACCGATATGCACGCCTAATTCATTTAATTATAATTAATTATTTAACAAATTAGGTATGACTTTAATTAAGCACATAATCTCCGAAAAATTGTCGGCCTTCGCCATTTCAAACACATTGTTTGTTCACTTCATATATATATATATATATACAGTGATGCTGCTAGCTTTTTAAATCAGTGCATCCTGGGATGCATTTATTTGATTTGAATGAGTCCCTGGGAAATTTGATGGGTCCCAATTAAAGTTTCTTCATAAATTGTAGAGTTTTTATCTATGAACGACTAAAGTCATCTAACCCTTACCTTGTACCCCACAGCATGTAATTCATTTACAAGAAAATATTGAAATGTATTTACAGTCAGCTGGAAATGGTGGGGGAAGAAAAAAAAAAACACTGGGACACATGGATACAATTTTACTGCATCCTTTTAGATTTTTTTTTTTTGCAGGATGTGTACCTATCAGCATCTCTGTATATATATATATATATATATATATATATATATATATATATATATATATTATATATTAAATTTTTACTTGAAGGCACTTACAACGCATGTATCGCATAAAATTCGATACTTTTTCTTATAGAAAATGAACTTGACAAGTGTAATCCCAGCAAAGGATGGCTCGGTGTGTAGAATACCGTACAGACTGTTTCGACTTTATTAAGTCTCATCAGCGGTATATACTAACGATTTCCCTCCGACAGAAATCGAAACCGGGACTTCAGCAGACACAGTGAAACACTAGTGAAACACTTTATCGCCTCGGCCACAGTACACAGCTGACCATCCTAGCGAAATTAAGCTTGTCAAATATATATATATATATATATATTTGGTAATGAGGATCATTTTATGTTTAGTTTAACCGTAGTGAGAGCTCGATGTGTCTAGTACCAATAAGTGGATGGACAGAGCAATTTAGAGAATAAATGAAGAAAAAACCTTAAATTTGCTTTATCGTAATAATTTATTTCAACTGCAAAAATGCATGGAGGGTGAATATTTATGTTAGTGAATTTTATAGACTTTTTGAGTCATGTGACTATAACCGGGAGGGCATAAGTCACATGATTCAATCTGGCACCAAGTAGCAAATTCAATATTTACTGTCATGGCGGCATCAAAACTTTGATCTTTTATTTAGTCATTTATTTGAATCTGGAAAGCTTATGATATATTTTTCTTCTGGGCACAAACTACAATTTTCTGAACCCTCAATACTTGGATGCTCTTTTTAGGATCGATCATTCAATTTTCAGGTTCTTTCCCATTATTTCTTTCATAATCCCAGCTTTGTAGATTTGTGTTATTAGTATATCATTCATTTCTGAAAGAAGCTTTATATATATATATATATATATATATATACATACACAAATTTTTAATGTCCTGAAGAAGGTTTTATTTTTAAAAAAAATAAATACTTAAGTATCAATATAAAGAGTTTCCATCGTTCATGACATCCTATGTTTGTTTTCTTTAAAAATTTTCTCCAGCATACTGTCGGATTAATTTCCTCATCTTACTTCCATATATATATATATATATATATATAAGTAATAAAGGTCCACAAAATGGTTTGTATTTTTTAAATCTATTTTTTATTTATCTATTTAAAAAAAAAATTTTTTCACCTTGAAAAAGGTTTTAAAGAATCTGAAACACATGTTGCACCCAATCAAAAAAAAAAAAAAGTTTAAACCAAAATTCAAACCATTTTGCATACTTTCTTTATTATAAAATATTTACTTTTCTTTCATTAGATATACAATAATCTTATATATATATATAATATATATATATATATATATATATATATATATATATATATATACATATATGTATATACATATATATGGTGGTGGACTCTCCTGATTTGTTTCCTCCCATGTTGTGCATGCTATCAAGAAGACATTTTGTGTTTCCTTGAGTGTGATAGAGGCCCAGCTTTGCTGTGAGTTATGAAGCCACACTGACAGATGGAATTTCCTAAAGCGGGAGTCAGATGTTTTTGTTTTAAAGTTAGATGGAGCTGATCTTGGTGTTTCAGTCTATTTTCTTCAAAGCTCTTTAATTTAGCGAAACATGTCTTACACCATTCTTTCCAATTTGATGCTAGATTTTCCCAAGGACTCAGGTTAATATTGAGGTATTTCAAATTGTTTCAATATTAAGTATTCAATATTCAATATCAATACAATATCAATTGTATTCAATTTTAATATTGCGGCGTTTCAAATTCAACATATATATATATATATATATATATATATATATATATATATATATATATACATATACATATATAGTGTGAGATGGTCACTGTTTCAGCTTTTGCTGGAATGGCGTACCAAAGGCAGTATTATTGATAGAGTGTTCAAGGCATTTGAAACATCTTCACCTGATGATTGCATTGCATGAAACCAATATGGTTGTGAATGTTCCTTTGTCACCTAATAAATAGATATGTAAAACCTTTATATATTTATCTTATTATATTATATAATATATATATATACATATACTCATATACATATATATAAAGTGTTGTTATGAGTCCAACGGGAGAAAATTAAATATTTTATAAAAAAGAAGGTCCGCAAAATGGATTATGTTTTTAGAAAAGATTTTTATTTTTATCTTACATTTGCGATACGTGGTTCAGATCTTCTGATATCTTCTTCAGGCATTGATTAATCATATGAATAAGATTAATCAATGCCTGAAGAAGATATCAGAAGATCTGAAACATGTGTCACTAATGTAAGATAAAAATAAAAATTTTTTCTAAAAACATAATCCATTTTGCGGACCTTCTTTTTTTATAATATATTATTGAGAATTCTGGAGTATGGGGGTTATCATCCTTTGTCTGCGAGCCTCTGTTTCAAACCAACCAATCATGAGCTAGCATACTTTGGTGGCAAAGCCGAATAAGCAAACTCATGCCACCTCTTCTGATTCAGCTAGCACTGGAGACAGACCTAAAAAATGGTCTCTCCACCTTTTCTTCTTCAACCAGAATCGGAGTCGGACGCAAAACAGAAGTCCATCATATCCGAACGGAACAGAGGGCTGTAGCAAGGCTCCGTTAATACCCCATATCTCAGGATACACCAGATAAGTGACAAATTATTATTTGCGCAGATGAACTAAAGTCTGCAACCTTTTGTTATTCTGTAATACAGTCTTTTATTCATATTTCTGTTGTTCGTTATTTCTTTAACTCTCAACCTGTCTGCCACATTCGCGGTTAACTCCATTACAAACCTTGGAGTACTGCCATTAGTGTCTTCTTTTCTTTATAATATATATATCTTATTATAATGGAGATTGTGTGTTTTTCTGTCTGTAACCGAAACTAAACCACTACTCAAGTCACAATTCCCTTAGTTATTGATGTCACATTCACCATGAATTTATCCTTATTTTAATAAATTATTAATAAAATTGTTTTACTTTATTAATACTGTTAACCATATCTACATACTAACAACATGCAATTGTATTTATATATACAACAAAATAGCGGTTTAGAGTGGACGGCAGGCTAATTTGCATATTGATATTAAAAATGTAATTTTAATAAATATATGCTTAGTATTATTGGTTTCTAACTGTTTGGTTTTATTTTAATGAATATAAGCAAAAATCTCTTCAATTAATCTTAAATGAAATCCATTAACAAGAAAAGATAACTGTCATTTTATTCTTTACTCCCTCTTTTAACTAAATACTTAAATTAGAAAAATTTAGCAATGAAAGACGAGAGTGATGGAAGAGTAAATTTCAGTTGTTCTATTTTTCGATTATACTCCCCTCTGTTTCAAATCTTTTTATCTGCATTCTTATTTAGTTTCATTAGCGTTTCTAATTTAATACAATATTTCATTACATTAAAACTTAAATACTTGCACCCGGAGGGTGCATATATTTGCTAGTATATATAAAGATACATAAAAAAAAACAAAAACAAAAAAAAACAGGAAATGGTCTTACTCGAACATGAGTTGACAGCCAACAACATTGAGGTTGAATTGGTCATTAAAAGCTTTTCCCTACAGAGAAGCCAGGTGTGGGGCAAGTATGAGGGGTAGTGGCACTTTTATAGCTCATGAGTCCCTTTTTTGTTTTGTTTTGTCCTTCCATCATTACTGGGAAATAGATTAACCATGAATAGATATAAGCATAAAAGTGAAAAGTAAAGTCAAAGGAGTGGCCTATTGTTGGTATCAGCCAGACACCAAGTGAGTCTATCCCCTTTTCGCTACTGCTAGACCAGGGAGATTGTTTTAGCGTCCGAGGTGGAGCACTACACCTACCATAAGAAAGAAAAATGAAAATAAAGAGTAATAAGGAAAATCAAAAAATTAAAAGCAAAAATAAAAAGTGAAAAATAAAAAGTATCCATCAATCAATTAGCTCATTAGTCAACTCTTAAATTTTTAATTTCTTAATATCAAAATAAATAAAAACTTAAAATGAAAGAAAGCAAAAAGTATCCAAAAGATTTATGCAGATCCTTGTCATTAAAAAAAAAAAGGTACTAAAACATATCTTATTATAATGGAGATTGTGTGTTTTTCTGTCTGTAACCGAAACTATATCACTACTCAAGTCACAATTCCCTTTGTTATTTACATCACATTCTCCATGATTTTATTTTTATTCAAACCTCAATTATTAATAAAATTGTTTTACTTTATTAAGACTGTTGACCATATCTACATACTGATATTTTCCACGTACCCCACTTGTACGGGTCAGGCACAAAGGCCCTACAAGCCGAGACTCATGGGGTGGCAGGTGAAAAATTGTGTCGATCCCGTCGGCATTCCCCCTCAAGGGGGGCGCCTCAGGCACTGGGCAATAAACCCAGCCCTGCCCCTTTAAATCGAGGGGGCAGGTGTTGCCTGGGGGGATGGCCCCCTGGGATCGACGCCGTTAATTATATCAATGGTCCAGAGGCCGAAGCCACTGTTGACCATATCAACATACTGTATTTACCGCGTACCCCACTTGTATGGGTCAGGCACAAAGCCCTATTTATGTGGGACCACCCACAAGCGAGACTCATGGGTGGCAGGTGAAAAATTGCGTCGATCCCGTCGGCATTCCCCCTCAAGGGGGCGCCTCAGGCACTGGGCAATAAACCCAGCCCTGCCCCTTTAAATCGAGGGGGCAGGTGTTGCCTGGGGGATGGCCCCCTGGGATCGACGCCGTTAATTATATCAATGGTCCAGAGGCTGAAGCCACTGTTGACCATATCAACATACTAATAACATGCAATTGTATTTATATATACAACAAATAGATTTACAGTATGAATGGGAAGGCTAATTTGCATATTGATCTTAAAAAATTGATTTTAATAAATATATGCTTAGTATTATTGATTTCTAAATGTTTGGGTTTATCTTATTGAATATGAGCAAAAATCTCTTCAATAAATCTTAAAAGAAATCCCTTAACAAGAAGAAATAACTAATATTATTCTTTACTTCCTATTTTAACTAAACAGTTTAATTAGGAAAATTTACCAATGAAAGATGGGAGTAATGGAAAATGATGGAAGTGTTAGTTTCAAAGTTGTTCTATTTTTCAATCATACCCCCTCTGTTCAAAATCTTTTTATCTACATTCTTATTCAGTTTCATTAGCCTTTCTAATTTAATATGGTATTTTATTATAAAATTTAACTAAAATACTTGCATATATTTGCTAGTTTGAATAAATAACTGAATATACAAGTTTTTACTTGTTTTTAAAAAATGAATTCATCTTTTGAATTTTTATAGTCTATTTTGACCATCATTTTTATTGCTTTTTCAAACAGTAATTACTATAAAATGTAAATATAAATTCATACAATAGAAAAGAGATTTAATAATGATATATTTTTGTATTATCTTATATCTTATTATAATAGAGATTATGTATCTGTCTGTCTGTAACTAGGTCACTACCAACATCACAATTCCCTTATTTATTTGTACTACAATCTCAATGATTATCAAATAATCAATATTTAATCTTAATTAGTATCTTATTTATTAACAATGTCTGTATAAAGTCTAGATGAGTTATATTTGCCTCAACCCAGCACATGTTATTAAGGCATTTAAAATCCTTCAATGATATTGTATATCACTAAGCAATAAAGCTTTACATATATGGTGTGGATAATTTGCATACTGATTTTAACAAAGCTGGGCTTAATAGATAATTACTTGGTGTTATTGATTCCTAATATTATTGTTTTATTCTCAAACATATTAAATACAATTCTATGTAAAACTTTGGCTGAATTTGTCGGAAAATTAAAACATATTACAGATGATCCAGAAAAAACAGAACCCAAATAATTTATTTATTTTCCCATTAAAATAACCCTAAAGCCCAACCCTAACCCTAACTCTAAACCCCCCTAGTTAAAATTAACAATGTTATTACAAAATTTGTGGGTTCTGTTTTTTCTGGGTCACCATAATTTTCCGACTGATTTGCAAGTTTAGCCAAAACTTTATATAGAAATCAAAATAAAATTAAAATAGGTGTATACTTTTTATATATATTCTTATTTAGTCTTGAAAATCTTTCTAATTTAATATATTTCATTACATAAAGACTTGAATTTTTGTGCATGAAGGGTGCATATTTTTGCTAGTGCATGAAGGGTGCATATTTTTCGCTAGTGCTAGTTCTTTGAAAAAATTCACTGAGTTTTGGTTTAAATATTTTTGTTTTTTGTCTGGATTAATAGTCTTAACTATGCAATAAGTAGTAAAGTAGACAAAGTGGCCTATTGTTGATATCAGCTGGACAGTGAGGGAATCTAATCCCTTTTCACTAGCGCTAGACCAGGCACATTGTTTCTGTGTCTGATGTAGAGCGCCACACCATCCATCAACTGCCAACTTTACCACACAGATCCAAGCATACGCTGAGTTGGCGAGGGCCTGTATTGAACCCAGAAACTTGTGGTTCTGAGCCGGATGCTCTACCAACTGAGCTAATATGCAATTATTTCATATCTTCAGCTTAAAGAAAAAGCTACAAACCTAATTAATAATCTAATTATTTTAATCGGACAAATAATTTGTTAATTTTTTTTCCTTTTAAAGATTTAATCGGACAAATAATTTGTTAATTTTTTTTCCTTTTAAAGATTGGTAATTTAAATAATTATTTTAGTCTGACAAATAATTTGTTAATTTTTTTTCCTTTTAAAGATTGGTAATTTAAATAATTATTTTAGTCTGACAAATAATTCGTTAATTTTTTTTCCTTTTAAAGATTGGTAATTTAATTAATTATTTTAGTCGGACAAATAATTCGTTAATTTTTTTTCCTTTTAAAGATTGGTAATTTAAATAATTATTTTAGTCGGACAAATAATTTGTTAATTTTTTTTCCTTTTAAAGATTGGTAATTTAATTAATTATTTTATTCGGACAAATAATTTGTTAATTTTTTTTCCTTTTAAAGATTGGTGATTTAAATAATTATTTTA
Source organism: Doryteuthis pealeii (assembly GCA_023376005.1). NCBI lineage: Eukaryota > Metazoa > Mollusca > Cephalopoda > Myopsida > Loliginidae > Doryteuthis > Doryteuthis pealeii. The sequence continues at coordinate 65,748,995 of CM042147.1, read as the reverse complement.
GTCGGACAAATAATTTGATAATTTTTTTTCCTTTTAAAGATTGGTAATTTAATTAATTATTTTAGTCGGACAAATAATTTGTTAATTTTTTTTCCTTTTAAAGATTGGTAATTTAATTAATTATTTTAGTCGGACAAATAATTTGTTAATTTTTTTTTCCTTTTAAAGATTGGTAATTTAAATTCTGTACAAATAGTTATATTTTGTATCAACATGACTTTCTACTGATCATTATTTGTTGAGAGTGACCCCTTCTTAATAAGAACCCTTCTTACTTGGCTATACACTATCAGCATTCCCTTCCTGTGAAGGGCATATTAGTCATAATGAACCTGACTCTTGCCCTTTTAGGTGCTGCCTGGTGGGGATATCCCCCTCCACCCAATCTCTTCAATGTATACGCCAGAACTTTGAGGCTGTAAACAGTATTTACCTAACACTTCCACTACAGACAGGGTGTGACATAAGGTCAAATTTTTAGGTGGAGATCCTCCTGCACAATATTTCCTCATAGCTCATCTGATAAAGACGTTATTTCTTTTTTTCAAGTCATATTTTGAGGCAATAGAATATAATGACAAACAAGAGGTCAGCAGTATTTATGAAATAAAACCTTTATCAGCCGATAGAGACCTGCACGAGCAATGACTTTGGTGACACAGAGAAATGTCCGCCTGATACAACGGAAACATATCAGGGGTTCTGAAAATTCCAACCCTAACATCCAGAATGCCGACCATCATCACATAGTAGAAGATGAAATCGAACATGACTCGAAAGAGACTCGTCAGACTTTAATGGAGAGATTATTATTGGATGGTTTAAAAGATAGAGAAGTAATCAAATACCAACAAAAAAGAGACCCAGTCTCTACTGTATATTTAAAATCAATAACCTTTGTTCTTCTTTAAAGAATTACTTATATCTGCTAAAATATTTTAAACCTGAAAATCCATGAAATAGCAGAGGTGGTCATTACTTGAATAGGCCCAGTCCTAATTAGTGATCATCCTCCACACATTAATACATTGATTAATTATTTGTTGTGTTTTTTGTAAAAAATGTAAAGTATGAAAATATACATCTTTCTTCTTCTTCTTCTTCTTCTTGATACATGGTGAGGCCAGTGCTAAAAATGACTTGGTTCTATCAGCATTTTTCATGTAGATAGGCACCTAAAACATTGGGCAATAAACCTGACCCTTACCCTTTTAGAGTAAGGACAGATTCTGCTTGGTGGGATGGCCCCCTATAGTTAAGCCTTTCAATGTATGGCCAGGCCAGAACCGAAGTTTGTGGTGTCAAACAAGTTTTTTGTGTAGCCTACTATATATATATTTACCAACCCCTCCGCAAGAGCAGGATGTGACACAAGGTCAATTTCTTAAGCTAAATTTAACAGGTTTGAATTCAGAGTTTTCATTCTCCTAGACTGGTTGACTAACCAAGGTTAAAGAGCCCAGTCCATCCTACTATTTCCTCAGAGCTAGAGGGAGAGTAGTTGAATGCATACCTTTCCCAAGAGTATTAGCACAATGTAAATGCAAACAGCCTCAGGATTTGAACTCAGGTTGTTGAGTCCATTTCCTACAAAGGTAACCATTACACCATGTGCCTCCTGTAGCTTAGTATATAACTTGATAAAAGGAAATATCATTTGCATATTGGGTTAGCTCATTTGCATATTTTACTATAAAAAATCTTGAAAATGTAAGTAAAAAGTAAAGTCAGTGGAGTGGCTTATTGCTGGTATCAGCTGGACAGCGGGGGAGTCTATCCCCTTTTTCACTAGCGCTAGACCAGGAACATTGCTTTTGCACTCATGTGCTGAGTTGGCAAGGACCGGTATCAAACCAGGTATCTTGTGGTTCCGGACCATATGACCTTTAGGCACCCCTTCCGAGATCTCGATTCATGGGGACGCTTTTCTCATTTACACCGTCAAAATCCGGTTAATTGTTAACAGACGATTTTTAGAGTTTTTTTTTTAAATTATAAAACTAACCCCTAACAAACAACTGGATGAGAAAAGGGTCCCCACGAATTGAGATCTCGGAAGGGGTGCCTAAAGGTCATATGGTCCGTGGTTCCTATGCGAATGCTCTACTGGCTGAGCTAAACCAGGCCCTTAAAGATTGAAAATGTACAACTGTTTTTATATTAATTTTCAATCTTTTTTTTTCAAATGAAATCTTTTTTTTTTTTTTAAATATTACTAATTTATATATTTGTGATTATATCTTATTATAATGGAGATTGTGTGTTTTTCTGTCTGTAACCGAAACTATATTTCTACTCAAGTCACAATTCTCTTAGTTATTGACATCACATTCTCCATGATTTTATTTTTTATCTAAATCTCAGTTATTAATAAAATTGTCTTACATTATTAATACTGTTAACTAAGTCTACATACTGACAACATGCTATTATATTTATATATACAACAAAATAGCGGTTGACAGTGTGAACGGGAAGGCTAATTTGCATATTAATATAAAAAAATCGAATTTAATAAATATGTGCTTAGTATTATTGATTTCTAACTGTTTGGTTTTATTCTAATGAATATAAGCAAAAATCTCTTTAATAAATCTTAAATGAAATCCATTAACAAGAAAAAATAACTGTCATTTTATTCTTTACTTCCTCTTTTAACTAAATACTTAAATTAGAAAAAATAACAATGAAAGACGAGAGTGATGGAAGAATAAGTTTCAGTCGTTCTATTTTTCAATTATACTCTCCTCTGTTTTAAATATTTGTATCTGCATTTTTATTTAGTTTCATTGGCCTTTCTAATTTGATACAATATTTTATTACATTAAAAATAAATACTTGCACCCGGAGGGTGCCTATATTTGCTAGTATATATATATATATATACACACATATATATGAAAAGTAAACAAACAGACGATGTGTTTTGATATGGCTTTTTTAGCCGACAATTTTTGGTTTGAATCACACACAAAGCGGTCTTCCTGTCTATAGCTCTGCTGATGAGGCCTAATAGGCTGAAATGTACATGTACAGAGATTGATTTTACTCGATTTGTTTAGCCTTACATTTGAATAGGTATTCCCGCCTAATTCATTAATTATTAATTAATTTTCAAAAATTAGATACGACTTCAATTAAACACATATATATATGCATATATATATATATATATATATATATATATATATATATATATTATTTCTTTATGTTAGTGGGATTAAGAATGGTAGGACTAAAAAGGAGTAAAGAATAAAATTTCTTTTGTACAAAAAGAGCAGGAAGGAATTTGTTGGTGAGGAGAGCCTCGAGTACAGCTTGGTAGATAGATATATAAATCATAATAAATACAATATATAAATTAGTAATATTTAACCTCTAAAATATAATTAGAATTAAATTCTATTTTTTTAAATAAGTGATTGTTTTTGTTGATTGCTTTTATAATTATATTTTTTCTGTAAAATTATTAACAACCTTTATATTCCTCCAAATCAGCAATATTATCATTATTGAACCACCCCACCTAAAAAAAGTTAACTAAATTTTTCTCAAAAATAAGATAAATATGAGGACCATATGACCTTTAGGCACCACTTTTTGATCTTGATTCAGAAAGATATGTTTTTCATTTACACCGTCAATATCCGGTTGTTTGTTAGGGGTTAGAGTTAGGGTTAGGGGTTAGTTTTATAATTTACAAAAAAAACTCTAAAAATCGTCTGTTAAAACAACCGGATATTGACGGTGTAAATGAAAAAGATGTCCTTTCTTAATTGAGATCAAAAAGGGGTGCCTAAAGGTCATATGGTCCAAATATGAAAGTGATCTTAATTTACAGAACTGAATCTTCAATTTTTTCATCCAAGTCTTTGAGGTGTAACAGTTAGGAAGCTAGATTAGCAGACCATTGTTAGTGAATTTGATTCTCACTAGGTGCCCCATACTTCTGGTCTTGTGCCACAAGCTAAGCTAAGCTTAGTAAATTACTTATCATTATAAGGTTATGTTTCATCTATTTTTGTTAGGTATATGAACTATCATTAATTCATTACAATTTGAAATAAAAATTGATAATTTTTCTGGACCATATGACCTTTAGGCACCCTTTTTGCTTTGCTGATTCATAAGTACATGTTTTCATTTACACTGTCAACATGCGGTTGTTTGTTAACAGATGATTTTTAGAGTTTTTTTTTTAATTTATAAAACTAACCCCTAACAAACAACCGGATGTTGACAGTGTAAATGATAAAAATGTACTTATGAATCAGCAAAGCAAAAGGGGTGCCTAAAGGTCATATGGTCCATTTTTCTCAGAAAGTTAATTTAAATTCATTCAATAATTATGAATGTACTCCACGATATCTCCATAAGTAAAACTAGTATATAGTTGTTTGTTGGTCTGTTGGAATATAGTACATAAAACAATAGCAAAAATAATGTTAGATCTATGAATTGTTTTTGACACTAAAGATTTGTATCTAGTGCAGTGGTTCTCAACTGGGGGCCATATGGCCTCTCCTCCAGGAACCATACAACAAGTAAAAAATATTCAATTATAAAAATACAATAGTACTTTTAAACATCAAATGGTTTTGGAAGAGTCCACTATTATTATAGAAATCAAAGGGGTCAATAGATTAAAAAAAAAAAAAGGATGAGAATCACTGATCTAGATAATTGCTTCTTGATACGATGGTTAACTTCACAGTTTTTACTTTGATAAGTAATTTGTATATTCAGCTCTTAACATCCTGTTGAAAATTTCCCAAGTCCAGAGCCCCGTTCATATCAGGATTAATCAAAAGATGGCTAAAAATAGCCTTTTCATTTAAAATTACCTGTTATTTTCCTTAAATCAAAGACTTCTAAATGTTTAATATTACATTTAAACAAATGCTATCGTTTGGGGGAGATTAGGAAAACTAATGTGACTTCTGGCTGGGTGGAATGAGGTGGTATAGGACATTAAGAGTTAAAATTCAAATTGTGACAAATAACTGTGATTTTGTGTATCCTGAAGTTGGTAACAACCTTGACCTTTTAAATCTGGAGTTAAGTTTAGTCTGAAAGAATATTTATTTGCCATTTACTTAATGTTCTTATCAAAGACAAAACAATTCAGAGAACTCCTTTTTGATTCAAAAATTTACATAAACTATCACCATTCCAGTGATGCTGATAGCTTTTTGATTTAGTGCATCCTGGGATGCATATTTGAATGAGTCCCCAGGAAAATTAATGGATCCCAACTAAAGTTTCTTAATAAATTGTAGGGTTTTTACTTATGATCTGGGGAAACAACTAAAGTCTTCTAACTCCTACCTTGTAACCTATCCTGTGTAATTCATTTCTAAAAAAAACAAAACTATTGAAATGTATTTACAGTTAGTTTGAAATGGTTGAGGAAAGAAAAAAGAAAAACACTTGGATGCATGGATATGATTTTACTGCATCCTTTTAGATTTTTGTACCTATCAATATCTCTGCCATTCTCATTCAGACTGAATAAAAATATTCATTGGGAAGGAGGAAAAATCAGGTTGGTTTGCAGTTAATTCTTACCTTTCCAGTATTGTTCCAGACAATACCAGGAACTTTTGCAAGCAAAATAATAAAAACTTCTTTTTTTATGGGCTTCACTAACCTATTGCTCGTTTCTATTAAAAATAAAATATTTAGTATTCAGAAATATGTAGTTGCTTTTAAAGGATAACACATATAAACGTATAGTTTATATGTAGAATAGCTATTTTAATACATAGCTTAATGAATAGCTATTTTATATGTAGAATAGCTATCATCTATATAAATTTAACTTAACATTATTTATATGTAGTTGCTTTTAAAGGATAACACATATAAACGTATAGTTTATATGTAGAATAGCTATTTTAATACATAGCTATTCTACATTTAAAATAGCTATTCATTAAGCTATCATCTATATAAATTTAACTTAACATTATTTATATGTAGTTGCTTTTAAAGGATAACACATATAAACGTATAGTTTTCACTCAGTGTTACTCAAATTGTAGTACATATGCCAGCAATATACATAAACTAGGCAAACCTAGGCTGCCAGAATACAGTTTGTTTTAACATCATTAATGGTCTTTAACTCTTTATCTAATTTAAATCGTTCAGTGGTTCTCCTACCAAAGTAAAAAAAAACTGTACTTCACAGTGCTAATACCCTTGGGAAAGGTATGAATTCAACTACTCTCCCTCCAGCTATGGGTAAATAGTATGGTAGACTGGGTTCTTTAACCAGTCTAGAAGGAAAACTCTGAATTCAAACCTGTTAAACTCTACTTGGGGTGGTCACTACTAGAATAGGCTCAGTCCTAATTAGTGATCTATTTCACTAATTTTAATTTAATTTTTTAATTTAATTTTTTGATGGTTAGTTCATTATAATTGAACAGAAGGTCTTATATCACAATAATAATCGGACTTTATTTGAATATATATAACAGGTAGCCCCATTAGCAGGATTTACCCTCTGCAGAGATTCAGTCACTAGTATGGGGTTCTACATGCTATCATACATTTTTTTTTTAGTTGCAATTTCATATCAGCCCTTGATTAGAGATTGGGTTCTCTAGATGCAGAAGACCCAAAATTGGTTAAATTTGTGTCTTTTTTAAATTTTTTAAAATAGGTTCCTTGTAGCACCAGTTACTGTGAAAACCTCCAAGATAATCAGTCAACACACCACTACTCTACTTCAGAAGACTGGTAGAAAGGTTTCTAGCCTAAAGAATGAGTCTTTTAAAGTGGAGTGGCCCAGGCAGTTTATTTTGCTGTACTGGTAACTGTCAATATCCTACCAGTGGCAGAAGTCAAAATTAATAATAATAATGACGATTGATTAAAACTTGGAATTTTGAAGTTTGAGTAACATTGGTTTAACAGATAAAAACCTTTGTTTTTTTTATATGGCTATAAGGTGCTATTGTATTAGAATCATCCTGGGTTCCCTGCCCTTAATAGTGCTATCTCACTTGAATTTTTTTTTTCATACCAGTTATCGACATGTACCTTCTTAGAAATTTACACTGCACTCTTTCTCTTTTGATATGTTTTTTTTTTTCCTGGAAAATAAATGTTATTTTTTAAATTTTTTTATTTACAATGCCACCACAATTTATACAGTTTTTGGGAAGATAAAAACAGAAAACTAGAAATTCAAAACATAACATTAAGCAAAAAACAATATTTAAATGTGTTTTATGCTTGTTAAAATAAATAATAATCTTTTTTCTTCGAAAAGAACCAATTTTGAAAAAAAAAAAAAAGAAAAAGAAAAAAGAAAAAAAAGAAAAATAACTTTCTTAAACACGTTTCAAAGATCTACAGTTAGTTGATTCAGTCTGGGAGGAGATTCTTAAATTGATCCAAAAATGTTATTGCTTTATCATTTTTAATAATGTCATATTCCTGGGAAAAAAATCATATCAAAAATGAAAGAGTGCACAATAAATTTCTAAAGTGGTACATTTTCACATCGTTAACCAGCAAGAAAAAAAAAATCAAATGACAGTGCTATTAAGGGCAGGAACCACAGGATAATTCTAATACAACACTGGCTATAATATCAAAGCTAAAAAATTTAAATTAAAATATTGTATAATTTTTCTTATTTAATAATAAACCATATCTAAGAAAACCATCTCACAATCATAATTTTGAAGTATAATGCTTTATTAGACACTGATTGGACCATATTACCTTTAGGTACCCCTTTTTGATCTCGATTAAGAAAGGACATGTTTTTCATTTACACCGTCAATATCCGGTTGTTTGTTAGGGGTTAGTTTTATAATTTTAAAAAAAATCTAAAAAATCGTCTGTTAAAACAACCGGATATTGACGGTGTAAATGAAAAACATGTCCTTTCTTAATCGAGATCAAAAAGGGGTGCCTAAAGGTCATATGGTCCCACTGATTTACTTGGACTAGTGTTCACATCTTGGATATTAGTCATAATGTTTTGTCTGTTGAATCCTTCAGGTTTCTTCACCTTTCTCTCAAAAATGTGAAACCTGGGAATTTCAAACTTTATATTATTTGATTTTTAGGACTGTTGGCCTCATCTTTACAGTTGTATACACAACATTTCACCCAATGTGCCCTCTGGCCTTCTTCAGGTGTTTCTTGTCGAACTCAGGAACCTTCTCAAACTTGGAATGTTCTCATTAAAGGCTCTCGAGTTTGACAAGAAACACTTAAAGAAGGCTGGAGAGCATATAGACTAAACTTGGACTTTCTCCACCAGACAAGAGGAAATACATAAAAAAGATCCAGAATAAAGCTCTAACCGCATCAGCATGGATATGGCAATCCCACAGTGTGACAACAAACCAATAAAGTCTGGTGGTATCAGGAGATACTGCTGGGCACTCTGGATTAGTGGTAATGATGCTTTGACCCCAAAAACCATATCTGAACTCAAAGTCATCATCTGATGAAGGCTTTGTTGGATGCAATGCTACTGTGTAAACAGTAGCATTGTTGTATGAAATTGTCCGAATGTGTATTTAACAATAAAGATGAGATAATAGTTTAAAAAATCCAAATAATACAAATTATCAAGCCTCATCTCAAAAATTCAGACAAATGAACACTTTATCCAATCTATATTCTCATTCTACTGTACATGCTTAGAGGATATTTTGTACAAGATGATTCTTCCTCGTTAAGTTTTGCCGAGATGTCACTCATAATTTTTTTTTTTTACACTTTTATGATTATAACCAAGATGAGGACACTAGTCACAAGTATAATAACCATTCATTTCAGAAAAAAAATCATTAGTTAAGTGAAATCATTTTAGTACAAAATGAACAGAAATTAATGGAAACAGAATTAGGAATCAAAGCAAAGAGTTAATGAAATTCACTGCTCAAAACATACAAAAGAAAATTTCTACAATTGAATATCCATCAGACATGGTTAAAAAAAGAAAAAAAAAAAAAAAAGAAGATATAACACACTAATCAACTACAGTTTGATATTTATAAATTTATTAGCTCAAAAGAAACACCAAATTCAGCAAAGATATAATATGGCTTAAAATTCCAGAAGCTGATGAAGAGATTTTTTTCTTAAATTGAAAAAATAAAATAAAAATGAAAATAAATAAATAAAAAATACATATCGTTATTTGAATGACAATATCTCAAAACCTAACATTTATTTACATAATAGCTACGGTCATCTAATGAGAATTCACTTTTCATTTTTATGTACAAAATGCAGAGAGAGTCATTTCACTGTGATTTTGTGACACTTATTTTATAAAGTAAATTTTATTATTCACAAAGAAAGTTCGCACATACATATACACACACACACATGCACACGCACACACACACGCACACCAGAGGCTTAGAAAATTCACCACATCTAAAACCTATATCTTCTTTGAATGATGAGGAACTGTATAAAAAAAAAAATTTAAAAAATGAAATAAAATTTTTAAAATCTGTATATTTTTATCTTACAGTGCATATTGCACTTTTAAGTTGAAATTTTCTAAATATTCACACAAAGAGAGAAGAAAAAAAACCCTGGTTAGTCTTTTATTACACATATTCACATCAGCCATAGTGTGCATAATCATGCATACATAGGGAAGATATAAGTAATGAATTCAGAAGATGATCTTAAACAAGGAAAGACTGGCATTAATCTTGGCCCTTCATTTTTATTCTAGGGTTTGATTTTGCTAAAATTCAGAGATGAGTTGGTCCCACTACCATCATATCAATGTTTGGTCCAACTGTGATATCTCAAAACAACTGAGGCAGTTAAGAATTAGATCTATTAAGTGAACATTAAATCTGTAATTTTTATCAAATTAATTTATAGTTTTGCTTTTAAAAAAAAAAAAAAAAAAAAAGAAGAACTAAAACTATAAATTAAATTTACATACATATCAATTTGGACAATTATTAACAGCTATTTAAAAAAAAAAAAACCTAACTATACAGAAATTTTCAACTTGGCCAAGGCTAAATAATCTTGCAAGTTAAAATAGAAAAAAAAAAAAAAAAAAAAAAGGGGTAGAATATTCCAAATATCATTAAACAAACAAAAGAAAATGAAGGAAAAAAGAAAGGGTGTAATGGTTATCACCAGAACGGCAAGCTCAGATAATGTCTAGGCTCCCAGCAGATCTGCCAAGGCTTGCAAAATTTGTGACTTTGAATTTGATTTATTATATAAAACTCATTAATTATATTAAAAAAAAAAGAAAAAAACATTGCCTGTTTTGTCTAGTTTTTCTGGCTGAACCTTTTCTGGACTGATAGAAATGCTGGTGCCATCATTGATGGTATAAAAAAATCTTTTGCACTTATTGCAAACCCCTTTTTTCCCCCCTTAAATTGAGTGAAAAAAGAATTCATACATTTTAGTTAATTTAGACAGCTATTTATATCAGTAAATGCTTTTATAATTCAAAATATTTAAAATAATTACCAAATATAAAATATAATAAAGGCAAAGGTTTAATTAAAAATCCTTTCATGAAAGTTCTCAAAAATGTGAGTGTAGAAAAAGAAAACTGTTGGATTTCATTATAAAAGTACTAAAGCTTTTATTTTTTGATTATAGAAAAAAAGGTACAACTAAATTAAAAAATTAATCTTAAAATGATGTAAAAGTGGGCAAGAATTGTATATTGCTGCCATATATGTAATGGTGCACCTTCCTAATTTATGGAAACATAAGGCCACATACAGAAGATGTCCATTAATCTGATCAATGTATAGATTGAGTCAAAAGTCATGCACCATAGCAATTTGTTGATTTCACAATTAAAAGAAGCATTCTTATTGGAATACAAAAAAATTAATGAAACATTTTAATATGCTTAAATATTAAAGACAAAATTAGTTTTTGTAGTGGATAGTGGGGTCAAAAATGTTTGAATAAAGAATTTATTTCTATGGTGCATATTTTGACTCTGTTTACTTTGATGAATCAAAATCAACCCCGGGCCAATTTTCAAGTCATATCTTCCATAATCATAATACTGATCATCTTTATACAGGTCTATCAATTGTTAGCTAAGCCTAAATATACATGCTGGGCTTAGTTAAACAATTTCGTCATAATATTAATAACAAAACATCCACAACTAATAAATGTGATTTACTCTCTCATTGTCTAACACAGAACTCATTTATTCACATACTGTAAGTCTTAATTTTCTTTTCTTTTTTTTTTAATAAAGTCATTCTTCAACTAATCTCACATGATGAATGTCACCAAATCTACTCAGATGATGTGTTAAGGAATTGGACACATCTGTGTACACACACATACACACACATTTAAAAAAAAAAAAAAAAAAAAAAAAAAAAAAAAGAAGAAAAAAAAAGGTATCCAAACTGAACTTAGGATACAAATATAAACCTCATACATTTGGACATCAAGATTTTAAAATAGATCACACCTTGTGTGATAAATCTTGAACATTTCACAGTGGTATATAATCTCAGCAAGTAATTCATTAAAGGATTTTTTTTCTGAAAACAAACTTAGTTTTTACATTAAAAAAAATTGAACTAATGTGTTGATCTATGAAGACTTTAATAACTAAAAACAAAAAAAAAAAAAAAAAAAAAAAAAAAAGAGAGAAAAAAGGAAGCTTTTTAATTCAGCTAAATCAAATTTATGAAAATAGGATGTACCAAAATAAGGAGACAGATTCGTAAACAGTATCTTTGATACCCGTTCAGATTCCAAGGCTATTACTGTCCTTCTTTTGCTTTTATTCTTGAGTTCAATCCTTTAGTCAGGTACAGTCTGACTTATAAATAAATGCTATAAATATTCCTTAAAATGAGACCAAGCAATTGATTTCTTAAAAAATAGTATCTCGAAATAAAAGGGTATATGATTCAATGTGTGTATGTATGCAAGATAGAATATAGCATTTAAGACTTATTCTAGATCATAGCTGGGACTAAAAAAAAAAGAAGATAATTCCTATAAAATCAAGATATTAAATAGTAATTATAGGTGAGAAATGTTAACATACTGATAGGAAATAAATACATATTATACTATTAGCACACCGGAGTAAGAGTATAATCAATGTAAAACATGATTTATTTGCTTATAAGGCCAAACTATGGATAAAATTATACTTTGTAAACTTTATGATGTAATATTTTTTTATATTTTTAGGCAGGTTTTAGGAATATATTTTTTATTGTAAAATATAAGTTTTGATTCAGACTTTTTGAGTTAGAGAGAATTAATCTTTTTTTGGAAATACTTTTATGAATTCTCCTAACTTATAGTAATAACTTTTATTTGTATTTATATATATATATATATATTTGAGACTGAGGGAATAAGAACTACAATAAACTAAATGAATCATCTGAAATCAGAACTGTCACCAAGGACTGAAAAATTACTCATCTGTTACTTTTGAGAAAGAAAAGCAAATCTTTCAAGAAAAGAACATCATTGAAGACACCATTTTATATTTGGATGTCTTCTTTATAATAATTATTCTGTTTGAGATTCAAAGCTGACACTCAACACAGCTTATTTGTTTAATGCACTAAACCATTAAATAAATTGTGTTGACCTTAGAAAGAAAAGTACTGTTAGAAGAAAAATTTGTGCATTGTTAACTGAAAAAAGATTAAAAGAAATATCCAGTGTAGCTCTTAGGGTGACATTTTTCAAGTAATAAATTAAGAATATCTTTTACCAATGAATAATAATTTAAAATTAGCTAAAAATTTTATTGTCAGTTTTTCGTGTTTAATAAATTTAATCTATATTTGATAAATTGTTTTTTGTTTTTTTGCAATACTTTTTTTCTTTAAAAAAAAAAAAAAAAAAAAAATGGATAGAAATTATATAAGCACTAAATAAAAAAGTATCGAATGAAAATTTATTATAGTTTCTTGTTTTATTTAAAATAATATTTTGATTATGTAACATTATGCAATTTATGTGTATATAAAATTGTCCATATTGCAAGTGAATTAAGAATATCCACAAAATTAATAACAAGTAGCAAAACATATTTTAAAGATCTTTGAAGGATAATTGAAATTTTGTTCAACATGATTTACCAGTTATTTTGCTGAGAATAAAGTCTAAAGTTTGTAAATTGCAAACGTCTATAAAAATTATTTCAGTAATCACATTTTTAACCTATTAAGCTGTGATTTAAAAAAATCTACAAAAAAAAAAAAAATAAAAAAAAAAACATTACAAAAATTTTCTTTATGCCTAATTTGCCTATTTAGGAACATTATTTCATGAGGAAAAAAGCTTAGTTAATTAAAATTTTATGTCTTAGCTCCCCAGGCAAAAATAGCTTAAACAATTTGTATAAAATGCACAAAAATATAAAATGGTAGCCAGAAAAAGTACTGATGAGAAATACCAATTCAGGATTCATAACTACTGGCAAGGTTGAGATGAAAAAATTGCTTGCAAGATTTTCATCAAAAAAAAAAAAAAGCTTTGGATTTGTCGATGCCAGTTTTATTTGCAATTTTACAAACTCAAAGAACGATAAAACATTCTCTGGGAATAAAGTATTACCTCAATTTACCATTTGGGGATTTTTGTTTATATCACTGGAATGCAAGAAATCATAAAGCTCTAGTGTAAAATTGAAAAAAAAAAAAAAAAGAAAAGTTTCTGATAATGAATTTATGAGCGAATAAAAGAAAATGAATCACTTAATGCTATTGAAAAAAAAAAAAAAAAATTCAGTTATAGTAATATGGAATTATGACAGTGTACATTGTGTATCTATATTATTATGGTGCTTTTTTTTTTGGCTTTTTTTTTTTAACTGAAAAATGATTTTTAAATGACACCATGATAAGATTCCAAAATGTCTCTTGAATCTGGGATGCCCAGAGCAGCAGCTTCATTTTTTTTTTTTAACTACAAGTGAAATATATTTCACTGCACCAATTTTTACTTCATTTCTTTAATTTCATTTATTTTAATAAAAGTTTATGAACAGTAATGTATTATCCAATGCACAGCAGTCTAAGTTTTCTGCAATTCAAATGTTGACTTTGCAAAACAAATGTCTTTTTTTCTTATGTTGGGTCTTCTCTATATCAAATACGATATGTTTTTTGTAACTCTAGAGGAAAAGAGATTTCACTAGGAATATGACAAACATTTGCCTTCAAAAAAAAAAAAAAAAATTTAAAAAAAAATTAATAAATAAAAATAAAAATAAGAAAAAAAATAAATAAAAAAATGTTTCAACAAGACAGCACTGTGTGTTGGTTTGTTAAACAGCCACACAATAACAATCTCAACTATCATCTCTGTCATTTTTACTTACAGTTTCTTGCAGGCTACAAAACATTGAAATCTTATCTTAAAGAGGGCTTTTGATTTTAGTAATCAAACATCACTTTGTTCTTCTATTTCAACATTAAACAAAATTTTGGCGCACATTTTACTGAACACATTAACAAATTTAGCAATACTTCAGGTTTTTTGGGTTTTTTTGTGAAATGAGATGCAAATTGATTTTATTGTTTGTTATTTGAGCCTTCAACATTTATATAAAAGCTACAAATCATATATGCTAGGGGATATTTAAAAGCAGGAGTCTATATATAGCTTGTCAACCTAAGTCATTGATAAGACAAGCAGACAACAACAACAATGCTGTCATGATTAATAAAATAATTGACCTTATTTGGTGGAACTAAATAAAGACCAGAAATTTGGCAGAGTGTGAACTTATGATTTACAGGATATAAATATATCTAGTTGATTACCAAGCTAGGTGGTATTCAGGAGCACCAGGATGCTGGGTTTGGGGGTACAATGACCTCAGGTTTGATGGCAATAGTTTCCACTTCACACACATGATGATTTAGTAGCTCTCTGAATGTAATATTGCCCACAGTAGTCAGTACAATTGTATACTTGTAAATCCATCCTACTTTAAATCTATATCTGTATTATGACGACTTTGGGCTGTTTGTCTCCATGATATGAACTGAAGGTGTGTAACTGTAGAAACATTGTTTCATGCAATTTTTTAAATTCTGATTTGGTCTTTGCATTTAAAGCCCATGGGTTAACACATTCAAAAGTGAGTTCCTCATCATCCTCGATGATTGAAGACTGAATTGGTAGAGGTTCGAGGCATTTTTCTTTCTCGCTGGTGTTGCAACTCTGGTACAGCAGTAATCGATTGGCACTGTCTCTGTGTGCTCATTGTGTGCTATAGGAGACTGCAAGGTGACAGGTGGGCCACTAAGTTAGGGTTAACAAAATGCACTAAAAGTCAGCAGCTTCATAGTATAGGTCAGGTATTTTCTCGAGCCCCTTTTAGAACCAACACTGAATGCTCAGGCTCATACTTCTTTGGAATGTCTGGCAGTACTCAAGTCATTTTTATTTGGCTGACTTGATGCATTCAGTTGTGGTGCAGGGGGTTTTTATAAAGTTACTTAAAACTTTTCATCAGTAGATGACATTTCCATTTGGCTTTTGGGTTCGGTGGTGGCATAAATGCCTTGGAGCCAATCTGGTAGTCCCTTGGCTTCTCGTGGGTTAGCGGGCCACGTGTTGTGTTCTCACAGGAGGCACAGAGCACTCGACCTCCATGTGGGACAAACTGTTCCACTATGGTTTTGTGACAGACTTCACACTCCAGCTGCTTCCGTTGAGAATGGGTGGTCATGGTGGCGAAGCCAGATCATTTGCAGCCTTGAAAGTGCGCAAACAGATTTCACACATTGAACGGCTCTCTCGTGAGTGTGTAATCATGTGCCGCTCGAGTTTGTGGGGGTCTAGGAAGGCCGCTTGCAAATTCCACAGTAGAACCTTCCGAGTCCGCCCATGTTGCTTCATCAAGGCAGGGGGCCGGCCATATGGAGGGCAAGAATCTGTGGTATGGAAAGGCAGCTGGACATTAGGTTAGCAGACTGCATGCTATAGAATGCATGCTCCTGTGAATGGCAAGTTGACCGCTGTTGGCAAATGTAGCACCACACACATCACAGGCTGATTCTTGACGCAGTGTGCACTCTCATGTGTGCCAATCAGCCTGAGTTTGCAGCTTGAACTGTTCGCAAACTAAAATATCACACTTTAGGTCTTAATCTCAGCCCGTGTGTACGCATCTTCATATGCTTCACTAAGTCATCAGATTGTATGAAACCCTTAGGATCCACGTTGCTCCATGATAAGGCTTCAGTTGTTGCTGTTTGGTGGTGAAGATGTGGCTGTAATTGTTGCTGGTGATGCTGTTGAGTGGATTCTCATCATCTTTCCCTTCTGGTAAATAATGTGTCTTCTTCATGTGTTGCATCACATATCACAGCACAGAGATGCTTGTGCAGCAGATAATGGTCAAACACAAAGATTTCTCTTGATTGTTCAATTAGCAAACAGTTTTGAAGAATTCAAGTGGAACAAAGATCTACTTCTTGATTGGTTCTTTCTTGGTCAACAAAATGTCAATTATCAAATGAGGAATTCAAGAGAATACTTTTCGTATGCAGCAGGTTTCACCGATGTGAGTACTTTTTACATAAACGTACTGAAGTAACGATGAATTCAACTGTGCCCCGTAAAAACAAAGAAGAAAAGTATAATATATTTAAGAATTGGCAAAACATCTAATGAAAAAAAAATAATTTCACTGTTGTTTACAAATGACTAAGGCATAAAGAAAGAGATAAGATACAGAAATTGATACATAGACAGAAATTTACTATCTTATGCGTTATATCTTGAAAATTGCTAAAATAATGTTTCCTATATGTTTGTATAGAATTACTAATGTTTTCATGATGTTACTTTTTGGTTTTGGTATGCCTCATCATAAATAATGCCATCTTACTGTATTTCTCTGAAGTTTGAGGACGCTATTTTTATTTTTTTTCTCAAAATAAGCCTTGAAGATTTACCCTGCCTCTTTTCAGGCTGAAGGTATGTATTTGTGTGGTTTGTTTCTTCAAGTAACATGATTAATATTGCACAATTTATATTACACATAATATACAAAGAAAAAATATAAAATAGATGTATATACTGCTGTTATACATATATATATATATACATGTTTGGTTTAAAAAGAAACATTAGGTTTGTTTTTTTTTTTTTTTGTTTTTTTTTGGCAAGTCAAATGGGGTTGTCCTCGAAGGCCGAAAGTGACCCCAATGTTGGGATAATCTGTAATTAACATCACTAGTTAAATTCAAGTTTCATGTCATGTAATTAGACAAAAGAAAACAATGAAGTACATGGTTATTGAAGTTAATATAAGATTATATGTAATAACAATAAGAAAATAAAAAAAAAAATAAGGGGAATATAAAGCAGTACTAGTCTATCTCAAAGTGGACATTTGCGCGTTGAAGAGAGATCTGATAAACAAGCGATGTGAGGTTAATTCGTTCTGCTAAGTAATTACAGCAACTTATCATACTTATCTAAAAAATGAAAAAGGAAAAAGAAATCTATCACAAATGAAGTCTTTTTTCTCTATGATATATGGTATGACATATACTACTGAATGGTGGTAAATAATCGCATAAAGTAAAAAAGTTAAGGACCAGTATTTACCTTTAGGTACCCCTTTTTGATCTCAATTAAGAAGGACATGTTTTCAATTTACATCGTCATATTCAGTTGTTTGTTATGGGGTTAGTTTTATATTAAAAAATAATAATCTAAAACCCATCTGTTAAAAACAACCGGATATTGACGGTGTTAGATGAAAAAACATGTCTTTATCTTATCGAGATCAAAAAGGGGTGCCTAAAGTCATATGTCCAACAGTTACCATTTTATAACATTGACAAAAATTCCTGTCTTTTCTCTTTCTCATCAAGAAATGTCAAGAAGAAACATTAGGTGCACAAAATGAAAAAAGTGTAAATCAGCAATTTTTTTGTTTTTGTTTTTGGCTGGTAGACTTAATATCTAACAATACTGCCTCATTCCACCCGGCTGGAAGTCACATTCGTTTTCCTAATCTGCCCCAAACGATAGCCTTTAATTTAAATTTGATAATAAACATATTTAGAAGTCTTTATTTTTAGGGAAATAACAGGTAACTTTAAATGAAAAGGAATTTTAAACATTTTTTTGGTAAAATCTTAGGAGGACTGGGGCTCTGCTTGAAAAATTCTCAACAGGATGTTAAGAGTATAAAATATCCTTTGCACATGTTTGAATATGTAGATGAGTGGATGCAACTATTAGGATTAGCTCAGTCGGTACGCACTTGCCCAGAATCGCATAAGGTTCTGTTCGGTATCGGTCCCTCGCAACTCAGCATACGAGTAGTACAGGGATCTGTGCCGTAAAGTGAGGAGCCTGATGGTAGGTGTGGCGCTCTAACCTCAGCATGCCGAAAACCATCTTCCTTTGGTCCGTGCTAGTGAAAGGCGGTAGACTCCTCACTGTTTGGCTGAAAACCGACTTTAGATCACCCATGACTTTACTCTTAGCTTAGGATAATTTATGTTTTTTTTAAATTTCATTGCAAGAACATTATTCATAATTGCAATCGTATACCAAAAGTCTTCCGTAACGCGATTTCATTTTATAACAGGAATTTTTGGAATGTTAATATATCCTCAGAGATTCGTCATGTTCGAGATGAGGCTTGAAGATTAGTATTATCGCGTTATTGTACAAACGTTTCGGGCCGATTGCCCTCCGGCTTCTTAGGTATTTCTTGTTCGGCTCGTGGAACTTCTTTTTCCGAATCCGGAAGGGAGCCATCACGGACTTTGAACTAACCCTTTATTTAATTCCACGGGTACCTGTTCTCAAATTCTGCTAATAACCATAGCTGGGGTAGGAGTTGTGTTAATTTTTTTCTAACTGCCTCTACTCAGGATTGAACTCGGTATCCCAGAGATAACTGTCACTTAGAACTGTCTTAACCTAATACCTTAGCCACTAGCCATCGTGTCCATTGACAAATATACAATGAAGATGGGGACAATAGTCGAATAATGCAGATAATACTAATCCTCAGACGATGCTGATAAGTACGTGTCCTGCATCACTGATGTCAGAAACATCGTATCCATGCGTCCTAGTGTTTTTCTTTTTCTTCCCCTCACCATTTCATAGTTAAGCGTAATTAAATTCTCTAAAAAACTATTGAAATGTTTTACAGTTAACTTGAAATGGTGAGGGAAGAAAAAAGAAAAACACTGGGACGCATGGATACGATTTTACTGCATCAGTGATGCAGGACACGTACTTATCAGCATCTCTGAGGATTAGTATTATCTGCGTTATTCGGACTATTGTCCCCATCTTCATTGTTATTTGTCCAATTGGACACATGGCCTAGTGGATAAGGTAGTTAGGTTAAGACAGTTCTAAGTGACAGTTATCTCTGGATACCGAGTTCAATCCTGAGTAGAGGCAGTTAGAAAAATAATTAACACAACTCCTACCCCAGCTATGGTTAGCAGAATGAGAACAGGATACCCCCGTGGAATAAATAAAGGGTTAGGTTCAAAGTTCCGTGATGGCTCCCGAGTTCGAAAAGAAGGTTCCCGAGTCCGACAAGAAATACCTGAAGAAGGCCGGAGGGCATATCGGCCGAAACGTACAAATAACGCAGATAATACTAATCTTCAAGCCTCATCTCAAACATTGAGAAATCTCTGAGGATATATTAACATTTCCAAAAATCCTGTTTATAATTGAAATCGGTTACGTAGACTTTGTTTACCGATTGCAATTATGAAATAATGTTCTTGCAAAGTGAAATTTAAAAAAACAATAAGATTATCTAAGTAAGAGTAAAGTCGTTGGGGTGATCTAAAGTCGGTATCAGCCAAACAGTGAGGGAGTCTACCCCCTTTTCACTAGCACGGGACCAAGGAGATGGTTTTAGCATCTGAGGTAGAGCGCCACACCTACCATCAGCTCCTCACTTTACGGCACAGATCCCTGTACTACTCGTATGCTGAGTTGGCGAGGGACGGTATTGAACCAGGAACCTTGCGATTTCTGGGCAAGTGCTCTACCGACTGAGCTAATCCTAATATTTGCTCCACTCTATTCTACATATTCAAACATGTGCAAAGGATATTTTATTAACTCTTAACATCCTGTTGAGAATTTTCTAAGTCAGAGCCCCATTCCTCTAAGGATTTACCAAAAAATTGTTAAAAATTTCCTTTTCATTTAAAGTTACCTGTTATTTCCCTAAAAATAAAGACTTCTAAATATGTTTATTATCAAATTTAAATAAAGGCTATCGTTTGGGGCAGATTAGGAAAACGAATGTGACTTCCAGCCGGGTGGAATGAGGCAGTATAGGATATTAAGTCTACTAGCCAAAAACAAAAACAAAAAAATGCTTGTTTACACTTTTTTTCATTTTGTGCACCTAATGTTTCTTCTTGACATTTCTTGATGAGAAGAGAAAAGACAGAATTGTGCTCAATGTTATAAAATGGTTAACTTTTGGACCATATGACCTTTAGGCACCCCTTTTTGATCTCGATTAAGAAAGGACATGTTTTTCATCTACACCGTCAATATCCGGTTGTTTTAACAGATGGTTTTTAGATTATTATTTTTTAATTATAAAACTAACCCCTAACAAACAACTGAATATTGACGGTGTAAATGAAAAACATGTCCTTTCTTAATTGAGATCAAAAAGGGGTACCTAAAGGTAATATGGTCCTAACTTTTTACTGATGCATTATTTACACCATTCAGGTAGTATATGTCATATCAGTATTTCATAGAGAGAAAAAGACGTCATTTGTGATAGATTTCCTTTTCCTTTTCATTTTTAGATAAGTATGATAAGTATGCTGTAATTAACTTAGCAAGAAAGAAGGAACCTCACATCGCTTGTTTATCAGATCTCTCTCAACAGCTGCAAATGTCCAATTTGAGATAGACTAGTAACTGTTCTTAATATTCCCTTATTTTTTTTTTTTCTTATTGTTATTTACATAATAATTCTTATATTAACTTCAATAACCATGTACGTTCATTGTTTTCTTTTGTCTAATTACATGACATGAAACTTGAATTTAACTAGTGATGTTAATACAGTATTTCCCAACATTGGGGTCACTTCGGCCTTGAGGACACACCCATTTTGACTTGCAAAAAAACAAAAAAAAAAAACAAAACCTAATGTTTCTTTTTAACCAAACATGTATATATATATATATGTATAACAGCAGTATATACATCTATTTTTATATATTTTTCTGTGTATATATGTGTAATATAAATTTTGCAATATTAATCATGTTACATCGTAGAAACAAACACACAAATACATAACCTTCAGCCTGAAAGAGGCAGGGTAAATCTTCAAGGCTTATTTTGAGAAAAAAATAAAAATAGCGTCCTCAACTTCAGGAAATACAGTAAGATGCATTATTTATGATGAGGCCTACCAAAACCAAAAATAACATCATGAAAACATTAGTAATTCTATACAAACATATAGGAAACATTATTTAGCAATTTTCAGATATAACCATAAGATAGTAAATTTCTGTCTATGTATCAATTTCTGTATCTTATCTCTTTCTTTATGCCTTAGTCATTTGTAACAACAGTGAAATTAATTTTTTTTTTCTTATTAATGTTTTGGCCAATTCTTAATATATTAATACTTTCTTCTTTGTTTTTCAGGGCACAGTTGAATTCATCCGTTACTTTCAGTACGTTTATGTAAAAAGTACTCACATCGTGAACCTGCTGCATCGAAAAGTATTCTCTTGAATTCCTCATTTGATTAATTGACATTTTGTTGATCCAAGAAAGAAACCAATCAAAGAAGTAGATCTTTGTTCCACTTGAATTCTTCAAACTGTTGCTAACTGAACAATCAAGAGAAATCTTTTGTGTTTGACCATTATCTGCTGCACAAGCATCTCTGTGCTGTGATATGTGATGCAACACATGAAGAAGACACATTATTTACCAGAAGGGAAAGATGATGAGAATCCATCTCAACAGCATCACCAGCAACAATTACAGCCACATCTTCACCACCAACAGCAACAACTGAAGCCTTATATGAGCAACGTGGATCCTAAGGGTTTCATACAATCTGATGACTTAGTGAAGCATATGAAGATGCGTACACACGGTGCTGAGATTAAGACCTACAAGTGTGATATTTGTTTGCGAACATTCAAGCTGCAAACTCAGCTGATTGCACACATGAGAGTGCACACTGCTGTCAAGCATCATGCCTGTGATGTGTGTGGTGCTACATTTGCCAACAGCGGTCAACTTGCCATTCACAGGAGCATGCATCTACTCAGCATGCAGTCTGCTAACCTAATGTGCCAGCTGCCTTTCCCACAGTACACAGATCTTGCCCTCCATATGGCCGGCCACCCTGCCTTGATGAGCAACATGGGCGGACTCGGAAGGTTCTACTGTGGAATTTGCAAGCGGGCCTTCCTAGACCCCCACAAACTCGAGCGGCACATGATTACACACTCACGAGAGAAGCCGTTCAAGTGTGAAATCTGTTTGCGCACTTTCAAGGCTGCAAATGATCTGGCTCGCCACATGACCACCCATTCTCAACGGAAGCAGCTGGAGTGTGAAGTCTGTCACAAAACCATAGTGGAACCAGTTTGTGCCCACATGGGAGGTCGAGTGCTCTGTGCCTCCTGTGAGAACACAACACGTGGCCCGCTAACCCACGAGAAGCCAAGGGACTACCAGATTGGCTCCAAGGCATTTATGCCACCAACCGAACCCAAAAGCCAAATGGGAATGTCATCTACTGATGAAAAGTTTTTAAGTAATCTTTATAAAAAGCCCCCTGCACCACAACTGAATGCATCAAGTCAGCCAAATAAAAATGACTTGAGTACTGCCAAGACATTCCAAAGAAGTATGAGCCCTGAGCATTCAGTGTCTGGTTCTAAAAGGGCTCGAGAAAATACTGACCTATACTATGAAGCTGCTGACTTTAGTGCATTTGTTAACCCTAACTTAGTGGCCCCACCTGTCACCTTGCAGTCTCCTATAGCACACAATGAGCACACAGAGACAGTGCCAATCGATACTGCTGTACCAGAGTTGGCAACACCAAGCGAGAAAGAAAAATGCCTCGAACCTCTACCAATTCAGTCTTCAATCATCGAGGATGATGAGGAACTCACTTTTGAATGTGTTAACCCATGGCATTAAATGCAAAGACCAAATCAGAATTTAAAAAATTGCATGAAACAATGTTTCTACAGTTACACACCTTCAGTTCATATCATGGAGACAAACAGCCCAAAGTCGTCATAATACAGATATAGATTTTAAAGTAGGATGGATTTTACAAGTATACAATTGTACTGACTACTGTGGGCAATATTACATTCAGAGAGCTACTAAATCATCATGTGTGTGAAGTGGAAACTATTGCCATCAAACCTGAGGTCATTGTACCCCCAAACCCAGCATCCTGGTGCTCCTGAATACCACCTAGCTTGGTAATCAACTAGATATATTTATATCCTGTAAATCATAAGTTCACACTCTGCCAAATTTCTGGTCTTTATTTAGTTCCACCAAATAAGGTCAATTATTTTATTAATCATGACAGCATTGTTGTTGTTGTCTGCTTGTCTTATCAATGACTTAGGTTGACAAGCTCTATATAGACTCCTGCTTTTAAATATCCCCTAGCATATATGATTTGTAGCTTTTATATAAATGTTGAAGGCTCAAATAACAAACAATAAAATCAATTTGCATCTCATTTCACAAAAAAACCCCAAAAAACCTGAAGTATTGCTAAATTTGTTAATGTGTTCAGTAAAATGTGCGCCAAAATTTTGTTTAATGTTGAAATAGAAGAAACAAAGTGATGTTTTGATTACTAAAATCAAAAGCCCTCTTTAAGATAAGATTTCAATGTTTTGTAGCCTGCAAGAAACTGTAGTAAAAATGACAGAGATGATAGTTGAGATTGTTATTGTGGTGCTGTTTAACAAACCAACACACAGTGCTGTCTTGTTGAAACATTTTTTTTATTTTATTTTTTTTCTTATTTTTTTATTTTTTATTTATTAATTTTTTTAAATTTTTTTTTTTTTTTTGAAGGCAAATGTTTGTCATATTCCTAGTGAAATCTCTTTCCTCTAGAGTTACAAACAACATATCGTATTGATATAGAGAAGACCCAACATAAGAAAAAAAGACATTTGTTTTGCAAAGTCAACATTTGAATTGCAGAAAAACTTAGACTGCTGTGCATTGGATATACATACTGTTCATAAACTTTTATTAAAATAAATGAAATTAAAGAAATGAAGTAAAAATTGGTGCAGTGAAATATATTTCACTTGTAGTTTAAAAAAAAAAAATGAAGCTGCTGCTCTGGGCATCCCAGATTCAAGAGACATTTTGGAATCTTATCATGGTGTCATTTAAAAATCATTTTTCAGTTAAAAAAAAAAGCCAAAAAAAAAAGCACCATAATAATATAGATACACAATGTACACTCGTCATAATTCCATATTTACTATAACTGAATTTTTTTTTTTTTTTTTTTCAATAGCATTAAGTGATTCATTTTCTTTATTCGCTCATAAATTCATTATCAGAAACTTTTCTTTTTTTTTTTTTTTCAATTTACACTAGAGCTTTATGATTTCTTGCATTCCAGTGATATAAACAAAAATCCCCAAATGGTAAATTTGAGTAATACTTTATTCCCAGAGAATGTTTTATCGTTCTTTGAGTTTTGTAAAATTGCAAAATAAAACTGGCATCGACAAATCCAAAGCTTTTTTTTTTTTTTTGATGAAAATCTTGCAAGCAATTTTTTCATCTCAACTCTTGCCAGTAGTTATGAATCCTGAATTGGTATTTCTCATCAGTACTTTTTCTGGCTACCATTTTATATTTTTGTGCATTTTATACAAATTGTTTAAGCTATTTTTGCCTGGGGAGCTAAGACATAAAAATTTTAATTAACTAAGCTTTTTTCCTCATGAAATAATGTTCCTAAATAGGCAAATTAGGCATAAAGAAAATTTTTGTAATGTTTTTTTTTTATTATTTTTTTTTTTTTATGTAGATTTTTTTAAATCACAGCTTAATAGGTTAAAAATGTGATTACTGAAATAATTTTTATAGACGTTTGCAATTTACAAACTTTAGACTTTATTCTCAGCAAAATAACTGGTAAATCATGTTGAACAAAATTTCAATTATCCTTCAAAGATCTTTAAAATATGTTTTGCTACTTGTTATTAATTTTGTGGATATTCTTAATTCACTTGCAATATGGACAATTTTATATACACATAAATTGCATAATGTTACATAATCAAAATATTATTTTAAATAAAACAAGAAACTATAATAAATTTTCATTCGATACTTTTTATTTTAGTGCTTATATAATTTCTATCCATTTTTTTTTTTTTTTTTTTTTAAAGAAAAAAAGTATTGCAAAAAAACAAAACAATTTATCAAATATAGATTAAATTTATTAAACACGAAAAACTGACAAATAAAATTTTTAGCTAATTTTAAAATTATTATTCATTGGTAAAAGATATTCTTAATTTATTACTTGAAAAATGTCACCCTAAGAGCTACACTGGATATTTCTTTTAATCTTTTTTCAGTTAACAATGCACAAATTTTTCTTCTAACAGTACTTTTCTTTCTAAGGTCAACACAATTTATTTAATGGTTTAGTGCATTAAACAAATAAGCTGTGTTGAGTGTCAGCTTTGAATCTCAAACAGAATAATTATTATAAAGAAGACATCCAAATATAAAATGGTGTCTTCAATGATGTTCTTTTCTTGAAAGATTTGCTTTTCTTTCTCAAAAGTAACAGATGAGTAATTTTTCAGTCCTTGGTGACAGTTCTGATTTCAGATGATTCATTTAGTTTATTGTAGTTCTTATTCCCTCAGTCTCAAATATATATATATATATAAATACAAATAAAAGTTATTACTATAAGTTAGGAGAATTCATAAAAGTATTTCCAAAACAAAAGATTAATTCTCTCTAACTCAAAAAGTCTGAATCAAAACTTATATTTTACAATAAAAAATATATTCCTAAAACCTGCCTAAAAATATAAAAAAATATTACATCATAAAGTTTACAAAGTATAATTTTATCCATAGTTTGGCCTTATAAAGCAAATAAATCATGTTTTACATTGATTATACTCTTTACTCCCGGTGTGCTAATAGTATAATATGTATTTATTTCCTATCAGTATGTTAACATTTCTCACCTATAATTACTATTTAATATCTTGATTTTATAGGAATTATCTTCTTTTTTTTTTTAGTCCCCAGCTATGATCTAGAATAAGTCTTAAATGCTATATTCTATCTTGCATACATACACACATTGAATCATATACCCTTTTATTTCGAGATACTATTTTTTAAGAAATCAATTGCTTGGTCTCATTTTAAGGAATATTTATAAGCATTTATTTATAAGTCAGACTGTACCCTGACTAAAGGATTGAACTCAAGAATAAAAGCAAAAGAAAGGACAGTAATAGCCTTGGAATCTGAACGGGTATCAAAAAGATACTGTTTACGAATCTGTCTCCTTATTTTGGTACATCCTATTTTCATAAATTTGATTTAGCTGAATTAAAAAGCTTCCTTTTTTCTCTCTTTTTTTTTTTTTTTTTTTTTTTTTTTTTTTTTTTGTTTTTAGTTATTAAAGTCTTCATAGATCAACACATTAGTTCAATTTTTTTTAATGTAAAAACTAAGTTTGTTTTCAGAAAAAAAATCCTTTAATGAATTACTTGCTGAGATTATATACCACTGTGAAATGTTCAAGATTTATCACACAAGGTGTGATCTATTTTAAAAATCTTGATGTCCAAATGTATGAGGTTTATATTTGTATCCTAAGTTCAGTTTGGATACCTTTTTTTTTTCTTTTTTTTTTTTTTTTTTTTTTTTTTTTTTTTAAATGTGTGTGTGTGTGTGTGTGTACACAGATGTGTCCAATTCCTTAACACATCATCTGAGTAGATTTGGTGACATTCATCATGTGAGATTAGTTGAAGAATGACTTTATTAAAAAAAAAAGAAAAGAAAATTAAGACTTACAGTATGTGAATAAATGAGTTCTGTGTTAGACAATTGAGAGAGTAAATCACATTTATTAGTTGTGGATGTGTTTGTTATTAATATTATGACGAAATTGTTTAACTAAGCCCAGCATGTATATTTAGGCTTAGCTAACAATTGATAGACCTGTATAAAGATGATCAGTATTATGATTATGGAAGATATGACTTGAAAATTGGCCCGGGGTTGATTTTGATTCATCAAAGTAAACAGAGTCAAATATGCACCATAGAAATAAATTCTTTATTCAAACATTTTTGACCACCACTATCCACTACAAAACACTAATTTTGTCTTTAATATTTAAGCATATTAAAATGTTTCATTAATTTTTTTGTATTCCAATAAGAATGCTTCTTTTAATTGTGAAATCAACAAATTGCTATGGTGCATGACTTTTGACTCAATCTATACATTGATCAGATTAATGGACATCTTCTGTATGTGGCCTTATGTTTCCATAAATTAGGAAGGTGCACCATTACATATATGGCAGCAATATACAATTCTTGCCTCACTTTTTACATCATTTTAAGATTAATTTTTTAATTTTAGTTTGTACCTTTTTTTCTATAATCAAAAATAAAAGCTTTAGTACTTTTATAATGAAATCCAACAGTTTTCTTTTTCTACACTCACATTTTTGAGAACTTTCATGAAAGGATTTTTAATTAAACCTTTGCCTTTATTATATTTTATATTTGGTAATTATTTTAAATATTTTGAATTATAAAAGCATTTACTGATATAAATAGCTGTCTAAATTAACTAAAATGTATGAATTCTTTTTTCACTCAATTTAAGGGGGGGAAAAAAGGGGGTTGCAATAAGTGCAAAAGATTTTTTATAACCATCAATGATGGCACCAGCATTTTCTATCAGTCCAGAAAAGGTTCAGCCAGAAAACTAGACAAAACAGGCAATGTTTCTTTCTTTTTTTTTTTTTAATATAATTAATGAGTTTTATATAATAAATCAAATTCAAAGTCACAAATTTTGCAAGCCTTGGCAGATCTGCTGGGAGCCTAGACATTATCTGAGCTTGCCGTTCTGGTGATAACCATTACACCCTTTCTTTTTTCCTTCATTTTTCTTTTGTTTTGTTAATGATATTTGGAATATTCTACCCCTTTTTTTTTTTTTTTTTTTTTTTCTATTTTAACTTGCAAGATTATTTAGCCTTGGCCAAGTTGAAAATTTCTGTATAGTTAGGTTTTTTTTTTTTTAAATAGCTGTTAATAATTGTCCAAATTGATATGTATGTAAAATTAATTTATAGTTTTAGTTCTTTCTTTTTTTTTTTTTTTTTAAAAAAGCAAAACTATAAATTAATTTGATAAAAATTACAGATTTAATGTTCACTTAATAGATCTAATTCTTAACTGCCTCAGTTGTTTTGAGATATCAGTTGGACCAAACATTGATATGATGGTAGTGGACCAACTCATCTCTGAATTTTAGCAAATCAAACCCTAGAATAAAAATGAAGGGCCAAGATTAATGCCAGTCTTTCCTTGTTTAAGATCATCTTCTGAATTCATTACTTATATCTTCCCTATGTATGCATGATTATGCACACTATGGCTGATGTGAATATGTGTAATAAAAGACTAACCAGGGTTTTTTTCTTCTCTCTTTGTGTGAATATTAGAAAATTTCAACTTAAAAGTGCAATATGCACTGTAAGATAAAAATATACAGATTTTAAAAATTTTATTTCATTTTTTAAATTTTTTTTTTTATACAGTTCCTCATCATTCAAAGAAGATATAGGTTTTAGATGTGGTGAATTTTCTAAGCCTCTGGTGTGCGTGTGTGTGTGCGTGTGCATGTGTGTGTGTGTATATGTATGTGCGAACTTTCTTTGTGAATAATAAAATTTACTTTATAAAATAAGTGTCACAAAATCACAGTGAAATGACTCTCTCTGCATTTTGTACATAAAAATGAAAAGTGAATTCTCATTAGATGACCGTAGCTATTATGTAAATAAATGTTAGGTTTTGAGATATTGTCATTCAAATAACGATATGTATTTTTTATTTTATTTATTTTCATTTTTATTTTTATTTTTTCAATTTAAGAAAAAAATCTCTTCATCAGCTTCTGGAATTTTAAGCCATATTATATCTTTTGCTGAATTTGGTGTTTCTTTTGAGCTAATAAATTTATAAATATCAAACTGTAGTTGATTAGTGTGTTATATCTTCTTTTTTTTTTTTTTTTCTTTTTTTTAACCATGTCTGATGGATATTCAATTGTAGAAATTTTCTTTTGTATGTTTTGAGCAGTGAATTTCATTAACTCTTTGCTTTGATTCCTAATTCTGTTTCCATTAATTTCTTGTTCATTTTGTACTAAAATGATTTCACTTAACTAATGATTTTTTTTCTGAAATGAATGGTTATTATACTTGTGACTAGTGTCCTCATCTTGGTTATAATCATAAAAGTGTAAAAAAAAAAAATTATGAGTGACATCTCGGCAACAACTTAACGAGGAAGAATCATCTTGTACAAAATATCCTCTAAGCATGTACAGTAGAATGAGAATATAGATTGGATAAAGTGTTCATTTGTCTGAATTTTTGAGATGAGGCTTGATAATTTGTATTATTTGGATTTTTTAAACTATTATCCTCATCTTTATTGTTAAATACACATTCGGACAATTTCATACAACAATGCTACTGTTTACACAGTAGCATTGCATCCAACAAAGCCTTCATCAGATGATGACTTTGAGTTCAGATATGGTTTTGGGGTCAAAGCATCATTACCACTAATCCAGAGTGCCCCAGCAGTATCTCCTGATACCACCAGACTTTATTGGTTTGTTGTCACACTGTGGGATTGCCATATCCATGCTGATGCGGTTAGAGCTTTATTCTGGATCTTTTTTATGTATTTCCTCTTGTCTGGTGGAGAAAGTCCAAGTTTAGTCTATATGCTCTCCAGCCTTCTTTAAGTGTTTCTTGTCAAACTCGAGAGCCTTTAATGAGAACATTCCCAAGTTTGAGAAGGTTCCTGAGTTCGACAAGAAACACCTGAAGAAGGCCAGAGGGCACATTGGGTGAAATGTTGTGTATACAACTGTAAAGATGAGGCCAACAGTCCTAAAAATCCAAATAATATAAAGTTTGAAATTCCCAGGTTTCACATTTTTGAGAGAAAGGTGAAGAAACCTGAAGGATTCAACAGACAAAACATTATGACTAATATCCAAGATGTGAACACTAGTCCAAGTAAATCAGTGGGACCATATGACCTTTAGGCACCCCTTTTTGATCTCGATTAAGAAAGGACATGTTTTTCATTTACACCGTCAATATCCGGTTGTTTTAACAGACGATTTTTTAGATTTTTTTTAAAATTATAAAACTAACCCCTAACAAACAACCGGATATTGACGGTGTAAATGAAAAACATGTCCTTTCTTAATCGAGATCAAAAAGGGGTACCTAAAGGTAATATGGTCCAATCAGTGTCTAATAAAGCAATACTTCAAAAATTATGATTGTGAGATGGTTTTCTTAGATATGGTTTTATTAAATAAGAAAAATTATACAATATTTTAATTTAAATTTTTTAGCTTTGATATTATAGCCAGTGTTGTATTAGAATTATCCTGTGGTTCCTGCCCTTAATAGCACTGTCATTTGATTTTTTTTTCTTGCTGGTTAACGATGTGAAAATGTACCACTTTAGAAATTTATTGTGCACTCTTCATTTTTGATATGATTTTTTTCCCAGGAATATGACATTATTAAAAATGATAAAGCAATAACATTTTGGATCAATTTAAGAATCTCCTCCAGACTGAATCAACTAACTGTAGATCTTTGAAACGTGTTTAAGAAAGTTATTTTTCTTTTTTTTCTTTTTTCTTTTCTTTTTTTTTTTTTTTCAAATTGGTTCTTTCGAAGAAAAAGATTATTATTATTTTAACAAGCATAAAACACATTTAAATATTGTTTTTTGCTTAATGTTATGTTTTGAATTTCTAGTTTTCTGTTTTATCTTCCCAAAACTGTATAAATTGTGGTGGCATTGTAAATAAAAAATTTAAAAATAACATTTATTTTCCAGGAAAAAAAAAAACATATCAAAGAGAAAGAGTGCAGTGTAAATTTCTAAGAAGGTACATGTCGATAACTGGTATGAAAAAAAAATTCAAGTGAGATAGCACTATTAAGGGCAGGGAACCCAGGATGATTCTAAATACAATAGCACCTTATAGCCATAATAAAAAAACAAAGGTTTTTATCTGTTAAACCAATGTTACTCAAACTCAAAATTCCAAGTTTTAATCAATCGTCATTATTATTATTAATTTTGACTTCTGCCACTGGTAGGATATTGACAGTTACCAGTACAGCAAAATAAACTGCCTGGGCCACTCCACTTTAAAAAGACTCATTCTTTAGGCTAGAAACCTTTCTACCAGTCTTCTGAAGTAGAGTAGTGGTGTGTTGACTGATTTTTGGGAGGTTTTCACAGTAACTGGTGCTACAAGGAACTATTTTAAAAATTTAAAAAAAGACACAAATTTAACCAATTTTGGGTCTTCTGCATCTAGAGAACCCAATCTCTAATCAAGGGCTGATATGAAATTGCAACTAAAAAAAAATGTATGATAGCATGTAGAACCCCATACTAGTGACTGAATCTCTGCAGAGGGTAAAATCCTGCTAATGGGGCTACCTGTTATATATATTCAAATAAAGTCCGATTATTTTGTGAATATAGACCTTCTGTTCAATTATAATGAACTAACCATCAAAAAATTAAATTAAAAAATTAAAAATTAGTGAAATAGATCACTAATTAGGACTGAGCCTATTCTAGTAGTGACCACCCCACAGTAGAGTTTAAGGTTTGAATTCAGAGTTTTCCTTCTAGACTGGTTAAGAACCCAGCTACCATACTATTTACCCATAGCTGGAGGGAGAGAGTTGAATTCATACCTTTCCCAAGGGTATTAGCACTGTGAAGTACAGTTTTTTTACTTTGGTAGGAGAACCACTGAACGATTTAAATTAGATAAAGAGTTAAAGACCATTAGATGTTAAAACAAACTGTATTCTGGCAGCCTAGGTTTGGCCTAGTTTATGTATATTGCTGCATATGTAATGACAATTGAGTAACAATGAGTGAAAACTATGTAAGTTATATGTGTTATGCCTTTAAAAAGCACTACATATAAATAATGTTAAGATAAATTTATATAGAATAATAGCTTAATGCATAGCTATTTTAAAATGTAGAAAGCTATGTATTAAAAATGAATATTCTACATATAAACTAATAGCGTTTATATTGTTATCCTAAAAGCCACTACATATAAATAATGTAAGTTAAATTTATATAATGATAGCTATTCTACATATAAAATAGCTATTCATTACGCTATGTATTAAAATACTATTCTAACATTAAACTATACGTTTATATGTGTTATCCTTTAAAAGCAACTACATATTTCTGAAACTAAATATTTTAATTTTTTAATAGAACGAGCATGGTTTCGTGAGAGCCCTAAAAAAGAAGTTTTTATTATTTTGCCTTGCAAAAAGTTCCTGGTATTGTCTGGAACAATACTGAAAGCGTAGAATTTACTGCAAACCAACCCTGATTTTTCTCCTTCCCAATGAATATTTTTTATTCAGTCTGAATGAAATGGCAGAGATATTGTATATGTGTATAAAATCTAAAATGATGCAGTAAAATCTATATCCAGCATCCAAGTGTTTTTTCTTTTTTCCTTCCCTCAAACCATTTCAAACTATACTGTAAATACATTTCAATAGTTTTGTTTTTTTTAGAAATAATTCACAGGACATAGGTACAAGGTAGGAGTTAGAAGACTTTAGTTGTTCCCCAGATCAATAAGTAAAACCCACAATTTATTAAAGAAACTTTAGTTGGGATCCATTAATTTACCTGGGCGAACTCATTCCAATATGCAATTCCAGGATGCACTAAATCAAAAAGCTATCAGCATCACTGGAATGGTGATAGTTTATGTAAATTTTTGATCAAAAAGGATTTCTCTGAATTGTTTGTCTTTGATAAGAACATTAAGTAAATGGCAAATAAATATTCTTTCGACTAAACTTAACTCCAGATTTAAAAGGGTCAGGTTGTTAACCAACTTCAGGATACAAAATCCAGGTTATTGTCACACATTTGAATTTTACTCTTAATGCTCCTATAGACCTCATTCGCACCCAGCCAGAAGGTCACATTGTTCTAATCTCCCCAAACGATAAGTAACCATTTGTTTACTGTAATCATTAAACATTTACGAAGTCTTTGATTTAAGGAAAATACAGGTAATTTTAAATGAAAGGATTTTAGCCATCTTTTGATTAACCTGATATGAACGGGGCTCGGACTTGGGAATAATTTCAAACAGGATGTTAAGAGCTGATATACAAATTACTGTATCAACAGTAAAAACTGTGAAGTTACCATCGTATCAAGAAGCAATTACTAGATCAGTGATTCCATCCTTTTTTTTTTATCTATTGACCCTTTGATTTCTATAATAATAGTCGGACCTTCCAAAACCCATTTGACTGTTTAAAAGTACTATTGTATTTTTTAATTGAATATTTTTTTACTTGTTGTATGTTCCTGGAGGAGAGGCATAGGCCCCAGTTGAGAAACCACGCACTAGATACAAATCTTTAGTGTCAAAAACAATTCATAGATCTAACATTAATTTTGCTATTGTTTTATGTCTATATTTCCCAACAGATACCAACAACAACTATAATACTAGTTTTACTTATGGGAGATATCGTGGAGTACATTCATAATTATTGAATGAATTTAAATTAACCTTTCTGAGAAAATGACCATATGACATTAGGCACCCGCTTTTGCTTCGTGATTCATAAGTACATTTATTCATTTACACTGTCAAACATCGGTTGTTTGGTTAGGGTTAGTTTATAAATTAAAAAAAAAACTTAAAAATCATCGTTAACAAAAACAACCGCATGTTGACAGTGTAAATGAAAAAG
>CM042147.1:65676401-65714722 GCA_023376005.1 Doryteuthis pealeii | reverse complement strand
AGAGAGAGATGAAACTTTGGGTCTGGCAACGTGACGCTGGTAAACACTCATAAGGTCATTAAATCATCTGTAAACAGCAACCTGAGCACCTTTTTGATCTCCATTTTCTAACACACGTGGGCATGCCTACAAAGTCAGAAAACAGCACTGCCACTGAAACTTTCGGAAACATTTTTTTCACACTGATCAGTGTTGCGGAGACATGGAATAAACTGCCCGTGTCTGTTGTAGCTGCTCGAAGCACTGCGTCTTTCAAAGCCTCCATGCTTCCTGTAGTCCGCTGACACTATAGGCCTGATGCCACTCTCCACAACATATGCACACGCGTGCACACATACATGTTTATATTACTGAACTGTAAAACTGTTCAATGTTCCTGACGAGCTAATACATTTATTCTGTGAACTTGACATGAGCCTTTGATGAATTGTGGTGCACCTGAGCACTGTACACAATAAATTTCATTATCATATTGCATATACATACCAAAATGTATATATTTTTTTTATATTTTCTTTTAACACACACACACACATATTAAGAATTATGGATGCGCGTGTCTAATAGTTAGAGTCATAGGAAATGGAATCATCGATCAGAGTTCAATTCCTGAATGAAGCTGTTGGCATTTCATATAGCAGCTAATATCCTTGGGAAAGGTATGAATCCAATTCTCCCTCCAGCTATGAGTAAATAGCAGCGCAGACTGGGCTCTACTTAACCATGGCTTAGGTAACCAGTCGAGGAGAGGAAAACTCTGAATTCAAACCTGTTAAACTTCACTTAAGAAATTGACCTTGTGTCGCATCCTGCTCATGCGGAGTTGTATTATATATATATATATATATATCAGGGGCCGGGTTAGCTCAGTCGTAGAAGCCGTCGGCTAGAAACCACAGATTCCTAGTTCGATACCAGCATCGTCCAACTCAGCGTAAGTAGCACAGGGATCTTGTGTGGTAAAGTATAGAGGCTGATGGTAGGTGTGGCGCTCCACATCAGATGCCAAAACAATCTCCTTTTGGTCTAGCGCTATTGAAAGAGGGGATAGACTCCCTCGCTGACTGGCTGATACCGACTTTAGGCCGACCCGATGACTTTTTACGAACTTTTTATATATATATATATAAGAATTTTAGTAATATAAGTAGATAGATAAAAATAATCACATTCCCACAAAATTATAATCTGGTTGGAATTTGTAATGCATTTTATTCTCTGAGACCATTTTAAATGTTATTGCTCTAATAACCACTTATCTATGGTCTGTCATTTTTATTGGGTTAATATTACAATAGGGCCGGGTTAGCTCAGTCGGTAAGCGTGTCGGCTAGAACACAAGGTTCTAGTTCGATACTCGGCCCGCCAACTCACGTATGTAGTAGCACAGGGATCTGTGCGGTAAAGTAAGGAGCTGATGGAAGGTGTGGCGCTCCACCTCAGATGCTAAAAACAATCTCCTTGGTCCTGGCGCATTGAAAAGGGGATAGATTCCCTCGCTGACAGTGGCTGATACCTACGACTTTAGGAGCCGCCCCATCGACTTTAATTACTTACTTACTTACATACATAATAGAAAAGTTGCAGAAAACACACACCTATCAAATATCGGACATATTCTGCCAAAAAATAATAACTCAATGCCTGAAGAAGAAACAACAGATCAGAAACACGTGTTGTGTATGTAAGATAAAAAGATTTAAAAAAAAAAAAAAAAAAAAAAAATTTTCTTAGAACATAATACATTTTGCGGACCTTCTCTTTTTTATAAAATATCAAATTTCTCCCGTTGAACCAGAACAAACCATTTTTTATATACATACTTATATATACACATGCAAACATAAATGCAAATTCCTTGTAATATATACCTCATATACTTATGCACTGAATGACTTTTTAAGAGCAATTTTTCACCCAAAAAACAAAGGTTGTTCATTATACGAGATATGTTTAAAATGTCTTACCTTGTTTCTCCACTTTGGCCCTTACACAGACTAGAGAGGCCTCTCCAATCAAAATCGGCTAGTCACATCAAGCCTTAGCACCTATATGATTGTCCCAACCCTAGTGTTCTTATGGCAGCCCCAACTCTTTTTATCATATATGTGCTAGAGGTGGTGGCTGAGATTTCTTAGTGTCCTGGTATGACTTAAACTGAATCTAATGTTGAAATCCAATTTTGGAGTGTGGAGTACTCCTTCATTGCCATTACTTCCCCAGGTCCACTCTGCTCCTGAGTAGTAGTTACCTTTTTTAGGGTCACATCAGAGGGTTAATAGAAAAAAATGGTTTAAAAAAAAAATTTGATACCCATCAGTATGAATAGAACAAAATGTCTTTGGCATAAAATAACTCAACAAGGGTTGACATGCCATGAAAGTCCAGCGCAATGATAAGCCAACTTACCTTGTTGTTCTTTGGCCTAAGATGCCTTGATTGTATGGTAGTACCAGGGCAGATAACGGTCAGTACATAACAAAATCGACCATAATACCTTTTAGGCACCCCCTTTTTGATCTGGCGGATTAAGAAAGGACATGTTTTTTTCATTTACACACCGTCAATATCCGGTTGTTTGTTAGGGTTAGGGTTAGGGTATAGGCTTTATATTTAAAAAAAAAATCTAAAAAATCATCTGTTAAGTACAACACGGATATTGACGCGTGTAAAGAAAAACATGTCCCTTTCTTAATCGAGATCAAAAGGGGTGCCTAAAGGTCATATGGTCACATAAATCTATTAGATAATAGTCCGTTTATTTAACATTGAACTACTATACGTCATCACATGGTGGATTTTTAGCTATGGTTTGGATATCTAAGTACACACTGTAAGCTACACAAGGTCTAGTCTATAAACATTTGTGATTAAAAACATTGATTGTTGATTGTAATATCAGTAAGTTTGTGAAAGTTACAAATAAGTGTTTGAATGTTTTTCCATTCATGTCATTGGATTGTTGAGGAAATAATTTTGTAAACTAGCAGAGCCAAAAGTTGTTCATTAATATGCAACTAGCAATTAATAGCACCATTCCTCAGGTGCAACGTATTTGGAAGTTGTAGAGGTCATTTGTAATGTAAAGAATAGTTAGTGATTTGAAATTAGAAAGGCTAAATGAAACTAAATAGGAATGGCAGATAAAAAATGAAGTTTTAGAACGGGGAGATCTGGGGTATATATCGAGAAGTAGAACACGCTGAAGACTTATCTACTTTCCATCTCATCTTTCTGGATTGCTTAAAATGATTGTTCCTAATTTAAACTATTCAAGTTAAAATAGGAAGTAAAGAGATAAAATTACAAATTATGTCTTCTTGTCAATGAATTCTCTTTTAAGATGTATCCACAAGAACTTTGCTCATATTCATTAAGTTATAACACCAAATAATTAGAAATCAATATACTAAACACATATTTATTTAAAAAATCACATTTTTTGAATATCAATATGCAAATTAGCCTTCCACTGTCACACTGTAAACATGGGGTTGGTTTTGTTGTGGATATATAAATACAATGTGCATGTTATTAGAATGCAGATATGACCAACAGTAATAGATAAAACTGCAAAACAAATTTTATTCATAATTGGGTTTTAGATAAAGATAAAATCAAACGGGTGAATGGTGACGTAAATTACCGTAAAGGAATTGACTGACTTGATAGTAATATAAGTTTCCGGGTTACAGACAGGGAAAAAACACTCAATTCCATTATAATAAGATGATAATCAGAAGTGGTCAAACTTGCTTAATGTAAGAGCGCACAAATGAAAAGATGCTCCATAGTTGTATTGGAACTGCAAAGAGATGTACATAAATTACATTTTTACTGCTACATATACATTGTTTATAAACATTTCAGATATGAATTTTAAGAAAAGCATAGTAGATGCAGTATTATTATATTCATTCAATTTTTAAACTATTAATTTGTATAAGTAAAGTCGTCAGGGCAGCATAAAGTCGGTATCAGCCATACGCAAGGAGTCTTATCCCTTCAATAGCGCTAGAACCAAGGAGATTGTTAGCATCTGAGGTGGAGCGCCACACCTACATCAGCTCTACTAATATTACCACCGATCCCTGTGAGTTTGCGAGGGTATCGAACTAGGAACCTTATGGTTTCTAGCCGAACGCTCTAACCGACTGAGCTACCAAGTTTCAGTAATTACAGACATAAATATTAAGAGATCATTACGGTTTTATGGGAGCTCTTATCTCCCAGTGCTAGGCAAATTATTTGGACAAAAGAAGACAAACACACAATGGAATTTAACACATGTTTGACAAATAGTACAAGAATATGTTGCAAATTTTGTTGGCATTTGCTACAAGACTTATCTGTAAAGTGAATATCTGTTCGTTGGAGAAATGCTCTAGCAAGGGGTATTCTTGGTCACTGTGGTTGTAGAGTTCTGTAGAGACGTGTCTGTTTTGGGTCAGTTCTCGTACGATGAGTAAAAAGTAGGAGTGCTTTTTAGAAAGCTACTCGCCCAAGTAACAATCTTCAGATGGGGCCCTTTTTAAGGTGACTATTCAGTTCGCACGCTTCTGAATAGTGTGCTGTAAAAACGCCTTCAGAAAGTATCTGTTTAAAACGCCTTCGAAGTATGCTGTTAAAAAAAAGGGCTCCGTCTAGGTCGACTTCCTCCAGACAAGTGATAGGGTTTGATTCTACCTCCAACCTAGTGTTGGCAATTTTTCCCCCTAGCGGCGGGGGAATATTCTCTATCAGATTTCCAACCATATGTAAAAAAGGTAAACCAAAACATTAGAGATATTTCAATGAGGTTTCTATCTTTAAAAAATTAAGTCTTATTATTTATTATATAATTACTTCAGACATTCACTTGTAAACCCCAAAACTTTTTCAGCACCTCCTACTTCTATTAAAACAGCAAGTCAGTCAATTTGACCACTGACATCTAAACAGAAACATCTAGAAATGATTTTCTATTAACACTGGACTTATAAATAATTGTATAGATGTTTAAAATCAAGCATTATATAAATTATGGTCAAATGTATTAAGATCATAACACAATGATGAAACTTATTTTTTGATAATGACACAATACTCATCCTTCTCTGTCACGCTTTCATGCACTCCTGGAAGGATTCTTCTGGGATTCTCTTCTGTAGCATTTTTGTCACAGCATTTTGATGTTGTGCACATCCTCAAATGAGTTCCCTTGATGACCCCATTGATGGAAAAATCAATAGAGCTAGGTTGGGTGAGTAGGGAGTTTGCTCTGCACAGTGATGTCTTCTGTGCCAGGAACTCTCGGATACTCGCAGGGCAGTCGTTGGGCAGTCATAAGGAAGCACCCACGAGTTGTGTCCTGCCATATCTCTTGCTCTTCTTATGCACTGAATGAAGCAAGTATCTCTTTGTAGACATGCTGGTTGATCGGTCTGGTACTGTGGCTAGAATTTGCAGTGGACGATAACTCTCACATCGAAGAATGCGGATCAACCTGGAACTTTTCTGACATGCCTTGTATGATATGCCAACTAGTCTCAGAGAAAGAAAACTCTATTCAAACCTGTTAAACCCGCTTAAAAATTTACCTTTTATTAATCCTGCTGTTAAACTATAGAGATTAAATTAAAATTAAAATAAAGATAAAATTAAAAGTCAGATAGTAAATCCAAGTAGTAAAGACAAATATGGTTTTCATGTTGGAATTTTTTTGAATATAAGAATCTATAAGTTTAAATTGGGACTGCCAGCACAGCTGTCTCAATTTAAACTTATAGATTCTTTGTGGCTGCGTGATTCAATCGGGCCCAATCAACATGCTTGAATACGTGGTTGATTAAATATTAAACCCTCCATGGAAAGGCATCCAGTTGCCTTGTGCTTAGGGACACTAGAATTCTGCTTAACATAGAGGGACACAAATGATTTTGCTTAACACGAGGATCTAGATCTGCTAACATTGAGGGACAATGATTCTGCTTAACATTGAGGGACACAATGATTCTGCTTAACACGAAGGATACCTAGGATTCTGCTTAACACTGAGGATATAGGATTCTGCTTAAAAATTGAGGACCACTAGGATTCTGCTTAACATTGAGGGCAACAATGATGTCTGCTTAACACTGAGGGACACCAATGATTCTGCTTAACACTGAGGGATAACTAGGATTCTGCTTAAACACTGAGGGAGCACTAGGATTCTGCTTAACAACTGAGGGACCACTATGATTCCTGCTAACAGAGGGACATAGAATTCTGGCTTTAACAACTGAGGAAAAAGGATTCTGCTTAACACTGAGGACACAAGGATTCTGCTTAATCACTGAGGGACACTGGATTCTGATTAAACTACTGGGACAAAATGGATTCTGCTTTTAACACTGGAGGGACAAAAGGATCTGCTTAACACGGGACACAAGGATTCTGCTTAACACTTAGGGACATAGGATCCTGATTAACACTGAAGGGACAAAAGGATCTGCTTAACACTGAGGTACAAAAGATTCTGCTTAACAACTAGGGACACTAGGATCTGCTAACACTTAGGGACAACTTGGTTCTGCTTAACACTTAGACACTATGGATCTGATTACACTGAGGGACAAGGTATTCTGATTAACACTGAGGTCAAAGGATTCTGCTTAACACTTAGGACCTAGGATTCTGCTTAAACTTAGGGAACACTTGGATTCTGCTTAACACTGAGGGACACTGGGATTGCTGATTGAACACTGAGGACAAAGATTCTGGATTAACACTGAGGTACAAAAGGATTCTGCTTAAACACTGAGGGACACAAGGATTCTGCTTAACAAATGAGGGACACTAGGATTCTGATTAACACTGAGGGACAGGATTCTGATTAACACTAGGGACAAAAGGATTCTGCTTAACACTGAGGGGACCAAGGATTTCTGCTTAAACACTAGGGACACTAGGATTCTGATTAACACTGAGGGACAAAAGGATTCTGCTTAACACTGAAGGTACACCACCACCACATTCTGCTTTAAACACTTAGGGAACACTAGGATTTCTGCTTAACAACTTAGGGACATCTTGATTCTGGCTTAACACTTAGGGGACACTAAGATTCTGGCTTAACACGTAGGACACTAGATTCTGATTAAAACACTGAGGGACACTAGGATTCTGATTAACCACTGAGGTACAAAGGATTCTGCTTAACACTTAGGGACACTAGATTTGATTAAACCTGAGGAAAAAGGATTTCTGCTTAACAGCTGAGGGACAAAAAAGGATTCTGCTTAACACTTAGGGACACTAGGGATTCTGCTTAACACTGGGACAAAGGATCGATTAACACTGAGGACCACAAGGATCTGCTTAACCACTTAGGACACTAGGATCTGATTAACACTGAGGGACAAAGGATTCTGATTACACACTGAGGTTACAAAGCGATTCTGCTTAACATTAGGGACACTAGATTCTGCTTAACACTGAGGGACACTAGGCATTCATGATTAACCACTGAGGACAAAAGGATCTGCTTAACACTTGAGGGAACCACAAGATTCTGCTTAACACTTAGGGTACACTAAGGATCTGTTAACAACTGAGGACACTAAGGATCCTGCTTAAACACTGAGGGACAAAAGGATTCTGCTTAACACTGGGGAACATAAGGATTCTGCTTAACACTGAGGGACATAAGGATTCTGCAACACTGAGGGACATAGGATCTGCTTAACACTGAGAGACAAAGTATTCTGCTAACAACTGAGGGACAAAAGGATTCTGCTTAAACACTGGAGGGACAAATAAGGATTCTGCTTAACCACTGAGGGACAAAAGGATTTCTGCCTTAACAGTGAGGGACAAAAGGATTCTGCTTAACACTGAGAGACATAAGGATTCTGTTAACTAACCGAGGGACATAAGGATTTGCTTAACACTGAGAGACATAAGGATTCGTGCTTAAAACACTGGAGGGACACTAAGGATCTGCTTAACACTGAAGGGACAAGGATTTCTGCTTAAACACTGAGGGAATAAAAGGAATTCTGCTTTAACACTGAGGGACACAGGATCTGTCCTTAACACTGAGAGACATAAGGATTTTTCTTGCTTAACACTGAGGATAAAAGGATTCTGGCTTAAACACTGGAGGACCACGTAGGATTCTGATTAAACACTGAGAGACCATAAGGATTCTGCTTACACTGAGGGACAAAAGGATTCTGCTTAACACTGAGGGAAGGATTCTGCTTAACACTGAGGGACACTAAGGATTCTGTTAAACACTGAGAGAACATAAGGATTTCTGCTTTAACACTGAGGACAAAAGGATTTCTGCTTAACACTGAGGGATAAAAGGTTCTGCTTAACATGAGGGACACTAGGATTCGCTTAAACTGAAGAGACATAAGGAGTTCTGCTTAACACTGAGAGACATAAAGGATTCTGCTTAACACTGAGGACAACTAGGATTCTGCTTAACTGAGGGACAAAAGATTCTGCTTAACACTGAGGGATAAAAGGATCTGCTTAACACTGAGGAGGGACAAAAGGATTCTGCTTAACACTGAGGGACAAAGGATTCTGCTTAACACTGAGGGACAAAGGTTCTGCTTAACACTGAAGGAGGATTCTGCTTACACTGAGGAACAAAGGATTCTGCTTAACACTGAGGCACAAAAGGATTCTGCTAACACTGAGTGATAAAGGATTCTGCTTAACACTGAGGTACAAAGGATTCTGCTTAACACTGAGGAACAAAAGGATCTGCTTAAACACTGAGGACACTAGGATTCTGCTTAACACTGAGAGACAGGATTCTGCTTAACACTGAGGGACATAAGGATTCTGCTTAACACTGAGGGATTAAAGGAATTCTGCTTAACACTGAGGAACAAAAGGACAACTGAGGACCTAGGATTCTGCTTAACACTGAGAGACAAGGATTCTGATTAACACTGAGGACATAAGGATTCTGCTTAACACTGAGGGACAAAAGGATTCTGATTAACACTGAGGGACAAAAGGATTCTGCTTAACACTGAGGGACAAAAGGATTCTGCTTAACACTTAGGGACAAAAGGATTCTGCTTAACACTTAGGGACATAAGGATTC
This sequence comes from Doryteuthis pealeii, assembly GCA_023376005.1. Classification (NCBI taxonomy): domain Eukaryota; kingdom Metazoa; phylum Mollusca; class Cephalopoda; order Myopsida; family Loliginidae; genus Doryteuthis; species Doryteuthis pealeii. Next base: position 65,705,631 of record CM042147.1, on the reverse strand, counting down.
TGCTTAACACTGAGGGACAAAAGGATTCTGCTTAACACTGAGGTACAAAAGGATTCTGCTTAACACTGAGGAACATAAGGATCATAGGATTCCACTCGAAATGGATCAAAATGGCCACAAAAATCTTAACATTTCATAAGTTCTCATAACAACAAAATGTTTCTTGCACTAAATAAAGGTTGAAATTTCTAGAATATTTGAATTCTCTGGAATTTTTCACTAGCCAGTTGCATATTAAAGGTCAAAGAGTTCCATTGTGGATCTCACAGTTGGCCACCCCTGCAATATCATGCAATAAGATCATCTTTTCCTGGCTAAAGATTAGGGTCATTCATTACATGAAGTCCTCATTACTCATATAAGGTAGGTATTTCCTTGTAAAACATTCATGTGAAATTATAAATTTATAAAAAAAAACCAAAAAACTTGCAGAATTCCTGTGACAAAAAGAATAAATTCAATAAATACATCCTGCTTTTTGATGGAGCACAGCGACATCAAAACTTTCTCTGAAAATTGGCTTGCAGTACAGTGTATGATTTTTTTGTGAAATAAGCCTCCACGCAAAATGTTTTTTCCTTGGTTGACCATGACATATTGAGGAAAATTATTTTTACATTATTTTAAGCACCAAGTTGACTGTACATTCTGAAAGAAAAAAAAATTAAAATTAACAATTTCATTACAAAATGTGTGGGTTCTGTTTTTTTTTTTAGGTGGGGGGGGGGGGTCTCCCTGTAAATCCATTATTAGACAAAACAAATTGTGTAACTTAAATTATAATGGTAATTTATGAGGAAGTGCGTCCCAGTCTCCCGCCTCAAAAACCGCTACCCGGTAACTATCAAAATAACAACCCCAGCTCGTCGTAATTCTTGTTTATTTATCGTAATTTGTCGTAATTCTTGTTTAGATATGAAGATGTATATATAGTTTTGAATAGACTGAGATAGATAGATAGATAAACAAACAAAATAATATAGATAGATACGAACAAATGGAGATAGATAGATATTTTCGACAAGTAAATGTATTTGGGGGGGGGGGAGTTGCTTCTTTTTTTGTCGTAATTCTTGTTTATTTAAACTAAAAACAAAACATTAAACAAATATGAATAAAAAAAATCTTAGTATTTAAAGTAATATAGATAAATATGAACAAATTGAGATAGATAGATAGATGGATAGTTTTGAATAGACTGAGCTGGGTCGTTATTTTAATAGTCACCGGGCAGCAACTCTTGAGGCAGGAGACCGGGACGCACTTCCTCATAAATTACCATTATAATTATTCATCAGTAATACTTGTGTTGTATCGGCCGTTCCTACAGTGGAGAATATACACCGGTTCTCACTATAAATAGTGAGACACCGAGTGAAAAGGTTGTACTGTTACTGTTTAGTGGCAAGCTAGCCGTTCTTGTACCTTATTGTAAATACACTTGTCTCATTTTACCCTACCTCGACTTGACTTCTTTTTTTACTGTTGAACTAACATCACAACAACTTGTAAATAAAAACTTCAGAAATAAAATTTAGATTTATTAGATTTTCAGAATAAAATTATCAAAGATTCTCAACAGTTGCTCATTTAAAGATTCAAGTTGAGATCTGACTGAACTTGTTACCAGTTTCAGGACAGAAAATTTTTTCATTTAGATAAGTAATTTAATCCTAAAAACTATCAACAAAACAATTTTTTATTTATAAAAATCACAAAATAGTTATTTGTTGAATAGTTAATATGTAAATGAGTTATCCCCATTAAACAGAGTCACTAATTTGACTAAGATATAAGTCATGTGTTGGTATCATAAAGACATCATTTGACTAAGATATAAGTCATGTGTTGGTATCATAAAGACATCATTTGACTCAGATATAAGTCATTGTGTTGGTATCATGCATTTTGATTTGCATCTTTTTTTACATTTTGAGTATCAACAAAGGCTTTTACACACCATAAACAAAGGCCTTTACACACCATAAACAAAGGCCTTTACACACCATAAACAAAGGCTTATAACAGGGGTTGGCATGCGGGCCACATCCTGCCCTCAAATCATTTTTATCCGGCCCACTAACCTTGATTTAAGCTATAGGTTGCTGCTTATGAAATTTAACATACAAATACATTTCAAATTTTTCCATCTCTCTCTCTCTCTCTACGCTCCCAGAGAAACTAATATATATAATGAGGGGATAATCAAGATATGCATAGAGAGGTGGAAAGTGATAGGCAGAATCTAAAGTAAAGGATGGGTCAGTTTTTGATTTAATTGCAAATTACGATTAATCAGAACTAATTAAAATGGATTTTTTCCAAACATAACTCAATCCTAAAAGTAAAGAATAATTTAGTATAACTTTTGTGTCATTAAACTAAAAAAGCCTTTAGTAGACAAAGATTAATTAGTATAATATATATATATATATATATATATAAAAAATATTCAGAGGATGTACTTTTTATACATGATGATATGCTAAATGTTTAATTTTTTGTTAAACCATCTTCAGGGTAATTTTTCCTCAAAAAATTATTTGCAAATGAATAAATTCTCAGTATTTTTAGTGTTCTATTATCATTAATAGTGTCTATTTTAAAATATAGTGACCGGTTCTAAAAAAAAAATTCAGAAAAGGATTGTCTTTGTTACAGATTAAAGAAAAAAAAATGTTTTTATAAGAATTATGAATTTTGAAATTCAAAATAATACATCTATGTTTGCAGTTTAAAAAACTTGTAAAAAAAAGATTATTTAAAAAATGTTTTTTCATCTTAAATAAAATATCTTTGTTGTGGTTTACAATCAAAATCTAGTTTATATATATATGTATGTATATAGGGTAAGGGACTTGGCAGACAACAATTCTGTCAGGTTTCGATCCCAGCTAGAGGTAGCTGTTAAAAAGTCGAGCCGCACTGATGAGAAGTAAACTTCGAAACATGTGTCTGTGGATGACTGATATATATGCCCCCCCCCCCATGGTTGAGCACTGTAGGAGGGACATTAATTGAAACTTCACCGTTTGGCATAAAGCCATTACTCGTCTGTTTACAGATTTGAGTTCTCTGGTGATTGTAAAAACATTCCGTGTCGGGATGTATCAATTAATTGTTCACTTCAGACTGACAGCCACTGATAGCCACAAGGGTAAGGGACTTGGCAGACGAAAATTCTGTCGGGTTTCGATCCCGTCTAGAGGTAGCTGTTAAAAAGTCGAGCCGCACTGATAAGTAAACTTCGAAACACCTGTCTGTGGATGACTGATATGTATGTATATATATATATATATATATATATATATATATGAGAAGTAAATACACAAACGATGTGTTTTGATATGGCTTTTTTAGCCGACAATTTTTGGGAGAATATGTGCTAAATTGAAGTTATACCGAATTTTGAAAGTTAATTAATAAATAATTAATTAATTAGGTGAGCATATCTATTCAAATGTAAGGCTAAACAAATCGAGAAAAATCAATCTCTGTATGTACATTTCGGCCTATTAGGCCTCATCAGCAGAGCTATAGATAGGAAGACCGCCTTGTGCGTGATTCGAACCCTGACTGGCAATATATGTGTATGTGTGTGTAAAAGAGCTGAATTACCCAGCATTGCTTTGAAAAATTAGATAAGTAAATTGATTTTTTTTAAATTGAAAAGTTTTTTGTTTTATTTTGTCAATATTCAAATGGCCATTGAGTTCAGTGTTTATTTATTGAAATTATAATTAATTGTAATAAATAAATAAGAGGAAGGGTTCTATAATCAGCATATAATAACAATATTTATATGGCCATTGAGTTCAGTATTTATTTATTGAAATTATAATTAATTGTAATAAATAAATAAGAGGAAGGGTTCTATAATCAGCATATAATAACAATATTTATATGGCCATTGAGTTCAGTATTTATTTATTGAAATTATAATTAATTGTAATAAATAAATAAGAGGAAGGGTTCTATAATCAGCATATAATAACAATATTTATATGGCCATTGAGTTCAGTATTTATTTATTGAAATTATAATTAATTGTAATAAATAAATAAGAGGAAGGGTTCTATAATCAGCATATAATAACCAATTAATCTCCAATTAGACATTATAATCCTAGGGTTAAGCATAAATGCAGATTAAATATTATTATCCAGTTGCAAATTGGATTGGAAATAGCTTTATTCTAAATCAAAACATTTTTAACACTGTTGTACTAACAAAAATCCGCACCTTTGAACTTTCTAAACCATTTTGTTTTGTATGCGCGGTATTCAGTACATTGTTATACTTAAAAAAGAAATAAGACCATTAAGCGATAGATGGGCTTGAAACAACGCTTTATTTTGAGTCAACTATATCTTTAAGAATTTGATTGAAGGTGTTACTTTCTTTGTTGTTCTCTCGCCACAAAAATTCATAAACATATGAATCTAGCATATCTATTTGAATGCCAGGACCATATGACCTTTAGGCACCCCTTTTTGATCTTGATTAAGAAAGGACATGTTTTTCATTTACACTGTCAATATCTGGTTGTTTTAATAGACGATTTTTAGATGTTTTTTAATTATAAAACTAACCCCTAACCCTAACCCCTAACAAACAACCGGATATTGATGGTGTAAATGAAAAACATGTCCTTTCTTAATCGAGATCAAAAAGGGGTGCCTAAAGGTCATATGGTCCGAATGCCATACTGCTTTTATTTTATCTTGTATTGCAGCCTATACCCCTGAAAACCCACTGTTTTGAGAGTTCAAAAGTACACAAAAATCTTGATACGATGTGCACTTGTAAGTTTTTGTAAGTCTTGATTATTTCAGAAATAAATAAGATAAAGATAACACTTTTTCTTAATTAAAATTTTTTGGTTATTAACGCTTTGCCTACTTTAAACTGCTCACAGTTGCTCTCCCACCACTGTGATCTTGCCGTAAACCACTAGCAGTGGCTCTCGCATGTGTCACTTGTTTACACTGCCATCTTTGTTTTGTCAGTGGACCAAAAACTGAAACTGGTACTTAATCCTTTTGCAATAGGGAACTAGTTGAATAGAAAAATACCAAGAAAATGTGGCACAGCCGTGGGGGAAATTTGTTAGGCAAAGAGTCAAGCAGATGTTTTCTAAATGCAATAAGCATATTTGAATCATTTTAAACTAAATAATTTCATCCATAATACTTAACCAATGATAAATCTTTTTAGTAAAATTAGTTTCATTGGACCATATGACCTTAAGGCACCCCTTTTTAATCTCGATTAAGAAAGGACATGTTTTTCATTTACACTGTCAATATCCGGTTGTTTTAACAGACGATTTTTAAATTTTTACAAAAATTATAAAACTAACCCCTAATCCTAACCCCTAACAAACAACCGGATATTGATGGTGTAAATCAAAAACGTCCTTTCTTAATCGAGATTAAAAAGGGGTGCCTTAAGGTCATATGGTCCGTTTCATTTAGTAACTTTTTAGGTTTATAATTTGGTTTAGTTTATTTTTTTAATGGCACCAACCTCTTATGAGTTATATAATGACAAAATTTGTTTCATTTGTCATAATCATAACTATTTATCAAATCTACATATTAATATGGTTGTTCCTAAATCTTCCGTCCATTATAATCCTGCAACACCCTCTGGGTAAAAATGAGATTGTCCAAATCATCCACGATGCAATGCAAAAATGTGAATACAGATTATTTGGTGTCAATGAATTGCAAATTTCTTATTTGTCACATTTTATTTCACCCAATTTTAAAAATGAAACATTCCAAATGGTCTTTTATCGCTTAAATGCCCAACGTAAAATTAAAATGAATTAAAAAAAAAGGCGTTACATGTTTGTTTTATTTATAATATTGTAATTGTGAATTACGGAATATATTTTGGTAATTTTGATCTTATGTCGTCCTGCCCTAATTTACTCTATGTTTTAGCGAGCCAGCATCAGGCAAATTTCCAGCCCAACTTTTTTCCGAGTCGTGCTTTTGTCTCATATTTTTGTATCATTCATTGCAAAAACAACAGTAGGATTTATATGTAATGAAATTTCAAATCATTTCTGGCTTAAATAGCTCCTCTTGATTTTTGTTTTGTTTCATGCAAATTCTACAGATCCCACTAAGTGCAAATAATTTTCACACATATTGTTTAAAGTAACTCTTCTTCTTCATTATCATCTCATCATCCTCAGTATTTGTTTTCACAGTATTATATGGTTTCAAGAAATCCTATATAATACTAATAATTTTCAAATAGATCTATTTGATCCATAGATGGGGCCCTGACAGTTACTATCAGTCCAGATCTGGACCTGGGAGTAATGGCCATAAAAGAGTATTCCACACTCTCCAGAACTCCATAATTGAGGTCTAACTACTAGATACAGCTTAGTGTCATACCCAGGATATCTCTTTTTTATGGGGTAGGGTTTTACCTCCCAATTTTGAATTGCTCTGTATGTAAATGTACAAAAAAGAAAGGTATTTTGTTAATTCTTTTTTGTTTATGTTCATGCTGCCAAATAGTTCAAGAATAGTTTGAAGAACGATAAGAAATATTGTCAGGTAATTTTATATGAATATTTATAGATAATAGATTTTAGAATCTGAAGAAGGCCGGAGAGCACATCGCAGAAACATTGTGTAGTTAACAATAAAGATGAGGACAATAGTCTGAATAATCCAAACAATACAAATTATCAAACTTTATCTCAAAAATTCAATGAAATAGATTTTGGAATTTTTTTTTTTATATTTACCGAAAAAAAATTAGTCCTGTTTACTTTTATGAAAATGGAGATAAATAAAATAATGAAATAAAATTGATTTAATAACTTTTATTCTCTAAATGTTTTAGTGTGGTTCATTTTGGGAGGGTCTCCACAAGGCCAAGTTTAAAGTGGGTACTTTAGTGTGGGTAGGAACAAAAATTGCTCAGTTCCACCAAGTACTTTTCTTTGATATTGACTTTAACCTATCTCTCTTTGGGCGAAACGTGGAGGTATAAAAAAAAAAAAAAAGAGGATGGCTCACTGAAGTTGAGACATATGCTTATTATATCCCTGCTCATGGATGATCAGTTATGGTCTGTACCATTTTCAGATATAATAAAATCTGACTGTTTTCTTTTTTAACTAATAGATTGGTGTCAGACAACGGAGGAATCTATCCCCTTTTCACTAGCACTTGACTAAGGAGATTATTTTAGCGACTGGGGTGGAGCGCCACACCTACCATCAACTCCTCAGTTTGCCGCACAGTTCCCTGTGCTACTCATACGCTGAGTTGGCGAGGGCCAGTATCGAACTAGGAACCTTCATGATTCTTAGGCTCTATTGGCTGAGCTAAAAAAAAAACAGCCCTATATAAGTAATTGGATATAATTTTTAAAATTTTTATTTTAAAAGAAATACTTAAAAAATGTTATTTGTCATAATTTAACATTACTGAATAATAATAAAAATATTCGTTTTGATACAAGGTTAGGGATTTAATAAAAATAAAAAAAACAAAAAACAAAAACAAAAAACCCAGCAAACAACGCAAATATTGTGGCATAATAAACAAAAAATATTTCACTTCACTTCTCATGAGGATACCCACTTTTTGAAAATGAGACATTTAAAAAAAAAAGAAGTTAACATAACTTTTTAAAAACTGTGCATTTTTGGGCTACTTAATTTAAAATTAAATTACCACATCAACTATTATTCTTTTAAGAAGAGGAAGGACACCTATTGGGGTACAGTTTTTGTTTTAAAGTTTTGATGAGAAATTGGGACCACAGATTAGCAGATCCTAACTATAGGAATATTGATCATTCTACAAACTCTAATTATACAATGTATCTTTTGAGGCAGACAATCTTGAAAGCGGGACAACATTCTGAAATATGGTAAAAAGGGTGCCTGAGTTTAAAAAAAAAAGGGTTAAGAACCATTTTTTAGAAACTTGTATTTTTCCGTTTTCTCTCTCGCTTTCTTTTTCATCAGATTAATGATCACTAAACTTTTTGTTCAGATTTTTAAAAGATTCTTTGAACACGTAATAATTACACGAGATACATAATAGGAGAAGCTATTTGTTAATTGCAAAAATTCAAAGGTTTTCATTAGTTTTAGTCCCGTTGAAGTCTTTCTTTTCGTAAGACTTAATCATTTAAAAATCACATTGAGTAGTAATGAATGATCTGCCCTTAGTTTCGTCCGACGGACTGGTAGATGTCGCTTTGGTCACAAGCGTGTCACACAGCAACCAACCAGAGCTATCTTCCCTTCACTCTCTATGTTTGCATGTTGTTGTCTATACCCCCCCCCCTCATTTCATCACTACTAGTGAGAGAGTTTGTTGCTTCAGTCGGACACCAACAGAGGTCGCTGGAGTTCTAGCTGGCAGCATAGGTTTTGGCCGGTAAGGTTAATCTCGATAAATATACGTTATATAAACGGCATATATGTTGATGATTTTTCTACCTTTCCTTTCCATATATATCTCGAATGCGTGTCAGTTTTGTATTTTAGCTTCGTTGGGATGAAACCCCCCCATCCGACACATGCTGAGGCGGTCGATAGGTTCTCGAAATACCGTCATGTCCACTACTTCACCACTCTATCTCTGTGGTTTGCTTTTTTCTTTTCTTAACTTTATATGAACTTGTACACTTAGAATATTAATGTTTTTTTCTCTCTTTGTAATCTATCCCGTAAGTAAAGTCACTGGTCTGTCTTTATTTTTAAAATTGTTCTTCGTGTTGCTCCTCTTTCCACCCCCCTTTCTTTTATGCTTCTAGTTTCTCCCTCCCTCTATGTTTACTTGTCTCTCGCTTCCCCCCCTCTTCCAGCTTTTGTAAACACCACTACCAACAGCGCCACGGTGTCAGTTATAGATGTGTAGACATTTCGTCTCCACTCAGTGGTAGTGTTGTAGTAGTCGTCGTTTTGTGTATGGAGCTTTGGCTCCCTCAGTCATCCCTCATTGACAAGACACTATATACAAACGGATGCTCTATATTGAACGGCGGCATTTCTTACTTTTTTCCATCAACTTATATCATTGACGCCATGCTACTGCTTTCTTTCCTTTATTTTGTCTTCTGTTTATTTAAAGATAATCTTAGCATGCTTTAGTTTTTATATGTACACAAACAAGTCTACATAATTAAGTGCTTACTTGAAAATGTAACTGTTGAAATAAACGAAGGAAAAAACAAACAACTGTTATATTCAGCTTTTTAAGTAATCTATTTGACTTACATTTTAATCACATAGTCACTCGTATTTTACTATTTTTTGAATTTAAAAAGTCTGCTAAAGAATATTTAATCCTAACACTTTAGTGATCTATGGTTTATATCGCCCGATTAGACAATCTTGAAAGGGTGACTTACAAGTTGTACTTTTTATAACTAAACTCTGCAAACTGGATAGCACTCTGTCCAAAACATTCTTTTGACTTGAAAACTGTCATGCTTACTTCACATCGGCCACTTCTAAGAAATAAAACTGCTACTAGTACTAAGGTGACTACTACCTCATACCATAGCTAGGCTACCCATCGTATAACTACTACTATTCAATGTTGATCCTTAATTGCTGTAGAAGTGAAGTAGTAATGCTGCTCTTTTACGATCTTTAGCAAAAACCCCATTGCATAATTTTTCAAATTCTATGCCATTGGCTTGAGTTTCATTTATTTATCCCCAACAATAAAAACTTTTAGTTAATGTATTTATCATTTGTAATAATTTTGTATCTCCTGTCAGCCATCCTGTCAGTTTCACAATCCAATATTTAATAAACTTTCTCATACCTCCTTTCTGTTTAAAACCTTAGCATTATCAATATCATTCTTAACACCTGCTGTCTGTCACCTACATAAGTGCACTAGTTGACCCTTCTGCCCACATTAATGCACTTGTTCACTCCACCACTCACCAACATTCTTGTGCTTGCTTCATTATCCTCTTCTCATCTCTTTCCATTCAATATAAACAATTTTAAGACCCACCAATATTCTCTTGTGTTTCTTGCAGTCACACACACGCACCTGCTGCTAATCTAAATTGTTGCTTTTAACCCCACATTCACTTGTTATTCTATATTTTAGCGATTGTACCCCTTTAAATAACTTGTCAATGAATAACAGAATTTGCTTATTTTATCTATTAAATCATGTGACATGATTTTTAATACTTTCATGATTAAACAACAACTAAAACTTAGTATTCTTAATCATTAGTACACTTGTAAAAAAAAATTGTTTTTACACAAGATGCAGCTCTACAATTTATTTTATTTGAATTGTTTTCCCATTAACGAGTATCCCAAAATACAAAGTTAATTTCGATTTGATAGTTAGTATTTGCTTGTCAAGGCACCAGCCTGTCTGCATGTATTACCTATATTCATCTACTTCTTGTAGAGAATAACCTGCAACTTGAACCTGTGGTGAGATGAACGGAGCAAATGTCACTTTTGTGACTTATCGTTAGTATGCTTTTTTTTTAAAAAAAACAAAATTTCATTAACTTTGCCTCACCTGTCAAGTTGCGTAATGTCCAGTCGTAATGTTTATTCTATTAAAAAGTGTACTTACAACTGACCTTTTTTGTATCCCCACATCGATGCTTTAACACCTAATGTAAATTTCACGTTTTTATTTAAAAAAAAAAAACAAAAAACACACAATTCACTACATTCAAATTGCTTTCGTAGGCTCTGATTACACTTTTTTCATAAAATCCTAGACAGGTTTGTTAATATTTTTCTTACAGAGTAGTAGGAAATATATAGCCTTACTATTTCTTACCCGACTCGCCCATACTCTAACCCTGCTGCATCATTTTCTCACTACCCCCCCCTCACATCGTTCTCTCTTTCATTTCCTCTCCTCTTCCTTCTCTCCCTCTTCCTTCTTCCCTGGTACGGTCGTCCACGCCTCTATGGCGGCGGTCCGACGGTGAGTGCTTCCACTCTGGGGCGAGTGAAACAGACTCGAGTAAGCCCCTCACACAACGGAGGAGGCAAGTCTGTCTCACTTGTTTAGTATTTTTATTTATATTTAATTTTTTTTTGTGGGATTTTACTGTTATATATAGAGAGAAAATATATATATATGGTTGGTCTATTTTCCACGTGTGTATAGTAAACAGCACAATTTTTTCACAAGTTCTGAATACTTAATACATGGAAAAATTAATATGGTTATGCATTTAGATCTGTTTTAAAAACGTGAATTGTTTGTAAATTAAACAAAACACTTAGTTCTGTCTGATGCTTATTTCTAAGAATGTTTCCTCCTGCTCACTTACACTTGGCATTATTCTCCCTCCATCTGTGGGTAAAGGCACGTTCGTATGAAAGTGTGTTTAAACTTAATCAGATGTATACGTATGGACGTATGTATAGTTATGTGTGGTGACTAGTGTAGAATAAAGGTTCACCTTATTTTTCTTTTTTCTTCATTCCTTATGTCTCTTCTTTCTCTTCCCTGCAGAGTCGACGGCGGCACTGGAGGGGCAAGGAGGGCAATCGTCGGTCGTCTCTGCTGACGACGACTGTGGCTGATTTTTAAACAGCATTGCTAGACATAGAGGGTGGGGAAAGAAATATATTTTTTCTTCTCTTTCCTCGTTGCAGACACTCAGTCTGGCGCTACTTTCCTCTACTGTCTACTTTATGCTCCCCCTCAACTTTTGAGCACATACCCGGGTCATTTTCTACTTTTACATTTATTCGTTTACTGCTGTCTAAATGTGTACGAAACAATCCTATCAGTTTATCTACACTTTTATGAGAGGTGTATTCCCACAACCACTAACCAATAGTCATTATTCACCTCTCCAGTGATTTAGTTTTTGCTATATCACAAATATCATGGTATAAGAATTAATTGTACATTTGAATAAATGAAGCGTCAAAACTTAATTGGCTAGGTCAAAATTTGCAAGAACCTTGATAAAATGAAATTTTTAAAAAACTTTTAAAACGCTTTAGTGTTTTTTATTTATTTAAACTTTTTTTTTTAAACGATGTTAGTTGTATTGGTGTTGTTATCAGTATCCCTGAATTCAGAATGTTTTTTACGAAAACTTAAACTAGGTGAAGGTGCAGTGCTTATTATATTATATATTAATTTGTCACCACTGTATCACTTTTCTTGTTATTCGATGTTACTTTAAATAAACTTATTTTAAGGTAAACCTCGAGTTTATATTATGTTCCGAATTTAGTTTATATTTTAACTAAAATCGGGATGAAATGTTAGCCTCTCTCTTCTCCGGATCTTATTTAGTATAGTCCATGTTTTGGATTTTTTTTTGCATTTGTTTATTTTCAACTTGAATTCCTTTTTTTTTTTCTTTTTTTTTTCTTTTTTGTAATTTTTTTTATTTCACTCCGGTAAATATTGTTTTTTTTTATGACTATTTTCTTGTCATTGTCCTTATTTCTCTGCTGTTGTCAATATGCCAATTTTTCCCCCTAGAGGAATCCTATTTTATTTGTAAATATAGTTAATTAACATTTAAATTTGAATTATTATGCCTTGTGTAAAGTTTAAAATTAAATTTGTAATGTAACTTTATTGGCGTTTTTTTAAAACCTTTTTACTTAATGTTTACTGGCCTAAGTTAGGCAAACAAGACCCTTTCTCTGCTATAGTGCTGAATGTGTAAATAAAAATGGCGGCCCTTTATTTAGTATTACTACTACTATCCGTACAATGTACATCCAACCAAAGGGACGTCAATTTGGAGTGCGATGGAATTTTTTGTTATAATTCTTACAAAGAAAAAAACTTATTGCTCTCACTGGCAATATTTTAATTACATTCCTGCTCTATTTACTTATTTCTTATTCTTACTGAGTTTGCTCTATTGATTTAATAATTTTACCCTATTTCATAATTTTCTTCCATTCTCTGCCTCCTAATTTCTATGTAAACAAACAAAAACATGGCAGAGCCATGGCTACATTTATTTCTTTCGCTTAGTATAAAAAAAGATGTCTAAATGATATTAGATTGTTTATCATTAAATGTTATCTTTAGATTTATTTTCTTTATGCTTAAATGAAAATATTACATCTGATTCAACTTAAATTTCCTTAGTCTATAAATTTGTTGTTTGAGATTCCTTTACACAGAACAACTCTTTGAAAATAAATTAATGATGTGAAATAATTTTAACTTAATTATGCAAAGATTGTTAAAGATGATCTTTGAGTTCTATCCCAAATATGGTCTGTGGAGTAAATTTTTGACAGTCAATATCATTGAAAATTGGAGTAGGGTTTGAGAAAAAAGATCGTGTAATAGCATACTATATATGTAGTAATTAATACAATCAAATCACGGTGGGACAAAATTTATGGTGTTAATCTTTTGATAAATAAAAACAAAAAAAACTTATTTGATTCTCCCCCTCCAAACAAAAAAATATTTAGTTTAAATACTAATGAGAAGCATCATACATTTATTTATTTATTTTTTTTTTGCTTACACAAGGTTGTAATTGTCTTTCAAAAAAGTTTAGATTAGGTACAACCAATTTGTCTGCTCATTTTCATTTTAAAAACCAATTAAATTAAATTGACTATTTAAGGTCAAATTTTTGTTTTAGTCGAAAAGTAGTAACATAATGGGCATCAATAAAAAGCAAAATATTATTACATGTGTAACTTATTTTTAATACATTTTAAACATTTAATTTCTGTTTTAAAATGGCTAAGTGAAGATTTATGATGCACTCAAAACACACCGTTTTTTTTAATAATTTTAAAAAGTTTCTTAGAAATCAATTAGTAAAAACATTAAATACACTATATACAGAAAAAATACTTTTTGATATTTATTTAAATTTAATTTTTCCGTTCCCAAACATGCTGTTTTGTAGAACTTGTTTATCTTTAGTGAAGAAACCTTTTGTAGGGAAAGAAATTTAGCATGATATGCCTGCAATCTACATAAGCTCATAAGTGACAATTCACTAACCCAAGATGATAATAAAAAATTACCAAAAATCTGATTTTAATTAAATTTATAATAAAATTAGAAAGGAAAAAATAAACAATTACTGTTCGTGTCACCCATTATGCCACCTTGAGAAAACAATTTATAATACCTAATAGATAAAATTCATTTAAAATATGAACTTCTAATTTTAAGTTTTAAATTTCATCTTTTTAGATTCTAAAACATTCATTTATAACAAGCCTACTTAAGTATGTTTTTCTCTAATAATTTTTGGAGAAAACTCAATTGAAAAGTTAGGCCCTCATTCTTTTAGACAAAACAAATAATCGATCTATAATTTTTTTTCACTGTATAATCTAAAAGATAATGCGTATACATAAATGGAATTTTAAAAAATCTCCCAAATTTAAAAAAAATTTTTTTTTTTTTAAACATTTAATGTTTCAGATTTTCGATACTATATTTTCTACCAGAGGCATTCCATTAGATAATTTTTTTCCTTCTATTCATTCACAATCTTCGGTCTTTTTTGTCTTTTTATTCGATATTGGTTAATTAATTTCTAAAGTGAATATAAACCAACTGATATTATTAAGCAAGCCTCCAATAAATAAGGGATGGGGGATCCCAAAATTAGTGACCTGAAAAAAAAAGAATCAGTTTTTGTTGAATGAGCGGATAATACATAAGTCCCATTCACGTTGATAAATGCAATCACTAAAATTGTGTCATTAAAATGCTGATACATTCGTCCCTGATTTTTGGTTTAAAAATTAGTTTTTGTTTTCAATCAGAGGTTTGGAGATTAATTTATTTTCGCATAAGCTTGGCAAGTACCGTCTTTAATCTATCTAGTAAAGGTGAACATCTAGTAATAAGCTGGAATTCAGACCTAGTCAAACCATGTTTTTAGTTTTAAGAAGGCTTTTTCCTTAAAAAATGAAATGCCATCTCTTGATGAAACATATGCAATTAAATATTTATACAACTTGCATATTCAGTTAATATATTTGACTCCTTTTTTTGCACCAGCCTTCAATGACATCTGTCAAGAAACTAAAAAGAAAAAAAATTTTATTCTTTCTTTTGGTTAAAAGGTACAACTAAATAATTTAGTTATGTTCATCTGCAAATAATGTTTATTTATAAATTACTTTAATAGTTTTTTTTTATATTTTTTTTTTGTATAAAAAAATGAATTTAGTTTTGTTTTTTATTCTTTTTTTTGGGATATTTTTTGTTATTGTTTGATTTCTCTTCTTTTATGATTTTATTTTTCTTGTTTCTAGACTTCTGTTTGGTTTCCTATTGCTTTTTTTCTTTATTTAATCTGTTTATGTTTTTATTTCTTTTTTTTTTTGTTTGTTTTTGTTTTCAGCCGTTGTTGTGATTGTTACGTTCATGGTTTAATTCGGCGTTATTTTTTTTAATACGTAGAAATCTGAAGTATGGACCGAAATCGACCGGGACCTATCATGCTGTCTAAGTTTGACAAATGGTAATCTATCTGGGTTTGTTTTTATTTAAATAATAGGTACCAAAGAAGTTGGGTGAGGTGGTCAGATGGTATATGGTGTACAAAATCAGGGAATCAACCCTACTACTGGATTGACAAGAAAAAAGATTATCCAATTAAATTAAGCTGTCGTTTAGTTTATTGAAAATTTTATTTTTTAAAAAAAGTCACTTAACCATTTGGGCCGCCACCTCCTATCGTTTGTAGGCTATGACAAAAATATAGTGTGGGGTTATATATAATGGAAACTAAATTTCAATTATATGTAGACAGAAGAGACCAAAGGTGTTTAATGAAGAAAAGAATTTTTGTAACGGAAATGATGTTTGGAAGAGAAATCAAGTCCGAAATTTAAGATTGAGACCATTAAAAAAAAAAAGAAGAGAAAAAAAAATAAATTATTAATTGACTGTGTAATGTGGAAAGTAAACATTGTCCTGGTTTAGGATATATCGAGGGCTGCAATAATTATCACATTGTGACTATTTCTGTTCAAAAGGTGTGGGCTATAAACTTTTACACTAAAGATTTTCTCTCCATTTGACTTAATTAACACCAGTACTTAGCTAAAATGAAGCTTGTCTAGGTGTAATAGAATGAATTGTTTGTTTAAAGATGCTTAAAAAGCGGATTTGTAGAATCTTTAATGAATTTTATTTATAATAGGTATAAAGTTGTTGCTTCAAGCTACGGAAGGTAAGCTATGGGATGCTAGTCAAGTAAAATGTTTTTTGTTTAAATAATTCCTAAGAGAAAGGTTATAAGAATCCTTGAAAAAGAAGGTTTCTTTTGATGCATTCAATAAGATCTTCGGAATTGACATTTTTGGAGTGATTGTGTAATTGTTTTTGAAATTTATAAAAATAAATATGCACATGTTGTACACGATTTTCTTTTTATTTGGTTACTACTGGTTAGTATCCAGACTTAGAACAAAATTTGACTTTCAAATAGATCGATTTCATAATTAGATGTTTAATTTTTTGAAACGTGAAAAATCTATGCGATGAATTGTTAGTACCTTATGACTTAATAATTAGTTCGATTAGTGTCCCATTGTTTCTGAGTGTATCAAGACACCTTCTCGCTATTATAGAGTTTTCCTTTAACTGGTCATGCGTGATATAGTGTTTGGTAAATAGGCTCTTTTTAATAATGCTTGGCTAACGCTCGTCATTTTTTATAATTATCTAGGTTTTTTAATGTTATGATTCGAGTAGGATATCTGCCCTGTTTCATGCATGCATAGTATGGTTTTCTCTCCCCCCACCCAGCCAAAAAGAAAAACCTTGTCTTGCGTGCCCTGGTGCTACGTATTTGTAGCATATTCTGCTATGGATTTAGGTTGCCGTGAAAAACAGAGGGAGCCCTTATAGTATTACGACTGCATCGGTGAATTATTAGTTTCAACATTTGTCTACGATGACCCATTTTTTTTAGTCTCTGAGCAACGTTGATTTTAGACATATAGGCATGGTATGGTATTAATTTCGTGCAGGGTAATTCCCTAAGTGAAAAGCTATCAATCGTCTATCTACATATGGGCGTGTTAAACATTAGTGTGTGTTTAACACAGCATAATAATTAGTGATATTATATAGATACTATAGTACACACGCACAGCCTACACAGATGCTCGATATGTAAATGTGTCGTCTGCGTCCCTTGCCAACATAAAATCTAAAAGGAAGATCGCCAGGACATATGGTAGTCGCCATGCATCCCAACGTGTTCTTTTCTTCTTCCCCACCCGGAATTTCCCAGCTAGCTAGTAGACAGTACAACTTTCCAATAGAGTTTTCTTGAGAAGCGGAATTACTAGGAGTGTAGGTGGGAGTTTGTGACGTCAAAGATAGGGTAGGTGACGGACATGGCTCGTGCAAGTTTTATGCGGTAAGGGAAGACTTTAGTTGGCGACGCGGAAACCATGCACAAATTTCCTGCAGGGACTCGATCAACTAATAGGAAAGTCAGCATGAGTCCTCAGTGATGCACTAAAAATTCAAAAACTATCCAGGTATATATATACTACTAGGTATAGTCAGATACTACTATAATATGTAGTAGTTATAGTAATGATAAGACTTATTAGATTATAATATAATTATAATGATTTTCCTCAGGTCCCTCAATTTTTTAAGCAGAGGTTTCAACAGATTTTTAAATTCACATTTCCCTTCTAGACTGGGTTGCCTTGAGCTACTTGTACCTCAATTTTTAAGCAGAGTTCAACAGATTTAATTCCACATTTGCTTCTAACTGGTTGCTACTATTTACCCATAGCTGGAAGGAGATATTTGGATTCATGACCTTTGGCAAGAGGCTATTAGTGCTATGTGAATGCAAACACCCTGTATCCAAGATTTGAACTGTGTTGTTGTGCCCACTTCCTACAAACAATACCATTGCCTAAAAGCACTTCATTGGAAATTTTCTGATGAGCTTATCATGTCAATTTGATGTATTTGCTTATGTAAACTCCATTGGAATTTTGTAGTTCCAAATTAATGAATTTGTTATTCTGTTCATGTTAATTTGAATAATTTTATTGTATATGCTTATGAGTTCTAATGTTTGTACTGTAAAATTAAAATGGTGGATAATAAATTTGTAAATTTTACGCAATTGATGAGTAAATGCTTTTGGTAGATACATAATTAAACGCAACCTACAGTAGTCAAAATGACACTCCAATTTAATTACTAAATTACGCAACTGGTAGTGTGGATGGAATTTTCCTTGCATTTTTATCTTTGATTAATTCAAAGGTTTTGTTCGATGACATTTAATTGTGAGGATAAATATTTAACTATTACAAGATTTTAGTTCAGATTTCTGCTTTGCCAAAATTTGAATTTAAAAAAAAAAAAAAAAATCTTAAATATTTTATCATTTAAAGAATATATACTGGGTGATTTAAAAAAAAAATTCTATTCTTGGCATTCATTAGTTCTGCAACTAGATCTGGACAGAACTGGCAAGGTTTTTTTTTTTTTTTTTTTTTTTAATAGAAGACTTTTGTCAATTGTTATTAGCTGAGGTATTTTATTTATGACTCAATATTTTCTAAGGGAAAAGTGCTACTACAACTGGCATTAATGTTGTAGCAGAATTTTACAGAATAATTACTTGTGCATGTTAGTGAGGGTGTGTGTGAATTCAGGTTTTTCTTTTAGAACAAGTTGCCCTTAACAAGGCTAGCGCCGGCCAGTTTAGCCTCCATTTCTGTAGTTGGGAGGAGGAGAGAACGAGTTGTCTTCCCCAATGTCATTAAAATTTAAAAATTTTTTCCTTTTAAATTGGAATAGAATCACTAAGTAGGCCTAAGCCTATTCTAATAGTGACACTCCAAGCGAGATTTAGAGTTTGATTAGTTTTATCCTTCTCCTAGACTGGGTTGTCTAAACGCAAGATTAAAGTGCCTCAGTCTGCTAACTGATTATCATAGCTGGGAGGGAGAATTAGCTGGATTCATTCCTTTGCCAAGGGAATTAGGCGTATTGTGAACTGTGCTTCTTCCAGGATTTGAACTATGGCTCACAAGTTATTCTTTTGACTTCTAACAGCACACCACATTCATCATTAGCATACTAGCATTACCCACCAACTACATAACACTTTCACTGGATTACCTTTGATATTCATTTCAGTCACGGCACATTCTGTCAGCACATTTTTGGACTCTTTTACGGTGATTTTTTTTTTTTTTTTTTTTTTTTTTTTTTTACCTTAAATTTAACTTTCCATGTAATGGACTACTTTTTATTTAAAAAGCATAAGTGATATGGGAGATCACCTGGGTAAGAAGATTCCTAGAATGTGTTGAACAGAAATGGTATAACAAGAGACTTTTGAAATGAGGAAAAGGAGGTATCCCTGCCCTGTTTCTTGTTTTATAATGTGACAGTCGGTTTTATGAAGTAGCTTCAGAAAAGATTTATTTATGACTACTGTGTACTTATGTATAACTAAAATCTCATTAGTGTGTGTGGTGTGGGTATATATATATATGCAACGCATAACCAGTAAAACAGCATATAGTTTTTTTTTTTTTTCTTCTTGAGGCAATATACAATAAAATGTACAAAGCAAGTTTGCCAATCCAGTTTGCAATCGAATTAAACCCTGCATTCTTTTTTCTTTTATTTTTTTAATTTATTTTTTTTTATAAAAAGTTTCAATATACACCATAATAAATAAAATTTCACACCATGGACGCTCATTTTGTGGATTTTTAAAATATGCAATTTAGATGCACTAAAATTGTACATGTTTGGAATGCTAATCACTGTATAGTTATTTTCAATGAAACATATTAAACAAGCCTATGAACTTTTGAATTGGGTTTTTAAGGATGTTAATTGAATCCACCTGAAGTTTAAATAATTTTAATTTTTTCTTCTCTTTTGAACGTTCAAGTATTGAATTTTGCTGTCAACTAAGTTAATTTAGCAATTAAATTTACTATATATAGAGAAAAAATGTAAGTCACAGTAACTAAAAATATATTTTCTGCTTGATACTTGTTCCTTTTTTATATTTAAATTCATGATTTTAAATTAAGTAAATAAGATGAAATAAAGTTTTTAAATTTAATAAGGCTCAAAATCACATGATACTGGCAACCCCTGCGTAAAGTAGGCAGAATGGCTGTTTGTTTGGTTCAGCCGGTCAGTGAGGGAGTCTATATTCCCTTTTCGCACTAATGCTTGACAAATGATGGAGTGCCACCATATCAGCTCCCAATTTTACTGTATAGATATCCAAGCCATGTTTCATGGGCAGTGAGTGCTGGTATTTGAACTGGAATTGTGGTTTCTGATGCAGATGCTCTAATCCGAACTAGCTATCAAGACTTGTATTTATTCCTAAATATTATTAAAGTATATCATAAAAATAAGAAAAAAATGTATTATCAATAAATATAAGTAAGATTAGATTATTAATTATAATCAAAGCTATTGTTAGTGTATGGACCTAGAATAAAATTCATCACTTCTTTTGAAGTACCTCTATAGATCATATTCATTACCTTTTAAGTAATAACAATCTTTAGTACCAAAGTTTTATTTGAGTATTTTTAAGGTATTAAAGGTATAATTGGTATAACTCTAATTATTCTATATTTGGGGTGGAAATACAATAATAAATAAAGCTATATGTTTAATTGTATCTAAAATAATCTTGTATTTTATTTTATTTCGACATAATAGTAGATACTATTTACATGCACGCTATATCATTATTATATGACTAAAATAATACACTTGTGTAAGACAGTTGTTTACTTAAAAGTGTATATATGGTATATAGTAGAATTCGAAAGCGCAACAAAAAATGATCGATCATGGCTATTAGTAATTAAGATTTCTTATTAAATAAATTATAATGCTTATTGAGATTATTGATAATTGAAGTTACTCTCATGTCTTGTAAAAATTTGGTAGAGCAACGCATCACTGCTCTAAAATTTTAGATACCTTAACATAAGGTGTTTCTTAGTTAACTCACCTAGTAACTACTTACTGCATGAGGGTATGACAGCTATTGTGATATAAACTAAGTACAAAGTAACATTCCTTTTTTTTTTTTTTTTTTTTTTAATGTGTGGTTTTTTTGATTTATGATGTTGAGCACACTTCCTTGCTTTAGGTATCAGTCATTATCGTGAGATTAACGAGGAAATTATTTACGTACTTCCTTGTCGACCTGAATAGGCTGATGTCTGACTTAGTACAGCAATGCTAAGCAGGCCATATACTAAGACGAATCGTGGCTGATAAATATGTAAATCTCAATGATAGTAAACTCGGGGTTATTTTTTGTAAAATGTTTATATTTGTAAATTGGTTTATAATTACCTCACTTGTGATCTGATATCATTTTTTAACCTTACTTATTAAATATGGTACAGATCTGCAGCACGTAATTAAATAAAGTCGTAGATTCATAGGGGAATAAAATACCTTATATCATTATATTTATTATTACCATCTTATTAATTATTGTCTGTATATAAGTAGTGACAATTCAACTTCTCGTAATGTTTGTAATATTATCGATAACTTAAATTTATTGAAATGAAGTATACGTATTGTAATTTTGAGTACACATTACTTTTTACAACACAACTGGCAATATTTTTGACAAAAAAGTGTTCATAGTTAGTTAATATGATTATTATAAATATGGAAGAAAAGAATATACACTATTCACTACGGACTGACCTAGCATCAGAATTATGTACAATCTTTATTAGAGTGAGTAGGGACGATTAGGATTGATATGTATATTTTAATCTCAGCTCGATTTAGGCATATTGGATGTTGACATAACAAATAATTTAAAAAAAATAAAAAAAAAGAATGGCAGTTTAATTCGTTCAATGGTTGCAAACTTGCTTGGTTATTATATATGCTCCAAGAGAAAAAAAAACTATATGCTTTTACTGGGTTAGTGGGGTTGCATATATATATATACACACCCAGCTAATGGAGAGTTTTAAGGTTGACATAAGGTACACAAATGAATAAAGTTTTTCTGAAGCTATTCATAAACGACTGGGTCACTATAAAATAATACAGGGCAGGGATAGCCTTTTTATTTCAAAAGTCTCTGTTACCATTTCTGTAACACATTCTAGAATCTTCTTTACCAGGTGATCTCGCATATCACTTATGCTTTTTAAATAAAAAGTAGTCATTACATGGAAATGTTAATTTTAAGGTAAAAAAAAAAAAAAACCGTACCTATGCTGGCCCTTGTCTGCCGGTCATGCGCTGATGACGAAGTTGTGCCAGGTAATCAGATCCAACGGGCGAATCGAGTGTCGTGATGTGGAGGAGAAGTTTGGGCTGTGAGGGGAGAGCTGGACGGAGCAAGTGTAATGAGGGATATAGGGATGGAGGACGAAGGAGAGTGTGTTAGTAGTGGCACTTGGAAGGGGCATCAATGTAGTATCAGGTCGGGTTGCTTTATACGGAGTAGTGTGAGTCAGAGGCTACTGCGGTGAGATGTGCTGGGCAAGGTAGTATTGAGATGAATCGAACGGGGTGGAGTGGAGTGTGTTTTCGTCCGGGTTCGCGCGAAGCTCATATGCACAGATTTACCTTCCCCCTTTCTCCCCTGCCCCACATATTACCCACATCTTAATACCCTGATTTTCATACTTCTGGAAGGACTGGTTTGGAACGTCATATTTCCCAATGGGATTGGGGAACAATGGAGATAAAACAAAGAATGAATTAACACTACAGTTAAACTAAGAGGAAGTAGGTTTTTTTTGTTTTTTTTTCTTTACAGATTTTGGAAATTGTTTCTATAAAAAAACAAAACTCTTATTTATTTGGTATTTAATTAAGTAGGTTTGTTTGAAATTGGAAATGCAGATATTTTTTTTTTTTTTTTTTTTTAAGGGGATTAAAATTTTCAATATTTTCTTCACTTAATGTTTTGCATATTAATATCATATATTTAAAAAATTTTATTCTAGTAAAATGTTTTATGCATGCAGTTTTTGGTCTAGGTGTTTCATACCCTTTATAATTAAAAATGTAATTATGTAATTATACAATAGACATAGTATAATTGTGGCTGACTAATTTTACTCCCTTGTATAATTTGTAAGCAAAACTACATGCAGCACAAGTCTATTTTTCACTCTTATTATGAATATTATTTTCTAAATGTCATAAAGTTAGCTCTCATTATCGGTCTTTCTCTGGAATGTTAACAAAAATGCTCCTATTTTTGTCTAATCCTACTAATAGATGCTTCTCTGTAAGGTAAATATTTCTTGAATTTTGTCCAATTGTCTGGAAATATTTATGTTTATTATTATATATACCTTTTTATTTCGCAAGGGTGTCCGAAATTTGACGCAATGACCTCAGCAATTTTCAATTGGGAACAGCTTTATTTTCCTTATAACAGTCCTGCTTGTAAAGCGGTTACTGGGGTGGAAACAAGGAGATGAGAAGAAAAATGGGCTGAAAGCAGTATTCATTAGTTAAGAAATTAAAGAAATGGAAAAAGAAAGGTGCTTTAGAAGGAAGTTGGAGAAAGCCCTTAAGCTGTCCTGGCCAGCCCAAGCAATGTGTTACAATTGCCCGTTCTCTTGATGGTCGTCTCCAAAGTATCACATCGCAAAGGGTTTACCCAACATGTCATTTATTGTCGTGTTTGGCCGTTGGCCTGACTTGCAAAGTCATCAATGAACTAACAAATCCTTTGAATGTTGTCAGTAATCCATTCAAGTGCCAAACAAAAAGAGGTTGCAATCAATCCATACCACTACAAACGTAGAAAGTCCAGGTAAGAAACAGTTCATATCTTTGGTATGTAATTTCAATATACAAAATGTTAATCCTTTCAAAGTTCTAAAATGTCTTAAGATACATTTATATATCTTTTTTTTTTTTTTTTTTTTTTTTTTTTTTTTTTAAATTTTTTTAAAAATTTTTATTTTTTATTTTTAAGGTTTGCTTCATTTCCCTTTTTATTAAAAAAAACAACCCCTATTGAACTTAATTTTAGGATAAAATGTCAGGAATTTATAGATAAGAATCCCTGCTTTGGATAAATCTAATCCTACTGCAATGTATTGGTAAAGTGGTCCATGTATTTTCTCATTCTTAGACGTGTCCTGTGTGGTGAACTAGTAAGACGTTACTAATGTATGGCCTCACTATCTACTTAGTAAATGATCTATTTCGCTTATTCTTGATCATTTAGATATTAAGCAGCAAGAAAAATTCCTTGATGTTTAAAGTAATCTTAAATCTTATTAGATAAGCTTTTTTTTAAAATATTGTGAAAACTATTATTTGGTATAAATGGTGCATTAAATATGCAAACAAATCAGTTTGTTTTATAATTTCTACTTCAAACATTAATGCTTGTTTAAGGGCATGGGCCAAATTATTATTCTGTAGTGAGGATAATTAAAATACAATTGTTGGCTAATGGTTAAATTTTCTTTCCCCTTCACTTAATTCTATGATTCCCAGATTATGTTAATCATTAGGTGGGGAACTAGAACCCTTAGAAGATTCAAAAAACCAAAATGAATAGTCCATTCATACTGATGGCATCATCTGGAAGAAGTGTCAAAGAAT
Source organism: Doryteuthis pealeii (assembly GCA_023376005.1). Classification (NCBI taxonomy): domain Eukaryota; kingdom Metazoa; phylum Mollusca; class Cephalopoda; order Myopsida; family Loliginidae; genus Doryteuthis; species Doryteuthis pealeii. The sequence goes on along the minus strand of CM042147.1, from coordinate 65,681,011 downwards.
TCTAATATCAACTGGTTGTTAATCTTGTCTGAGTTTTAGACTTCACAAAAGAAATTCAATTTTGTAAGCCTTCTTTTTCTTACAAATAGTATTAACATCTCAGTCCTCTGTGAAGGCTTTAATCTTGCATTGATTTGCTTTGCATTTTTACTCCAAAATCTTTTATCTTGTTTTTTTTTAACAACCCAAATTAAACATGTGTTATTAACTTTCACAAGCTTTAAATGTCTATCACAATAAAATCTTCAAACTTACGTAAAAGACAAAAATATATCATGTAACAATTGCCTTATAAAACTAGCTAATAAGCTAAATCTCCATTACCTTTAGTTTTAAACTAATTTTTTTTTTGTTCTTTATATTTTTCCTTAATGCATTTGGTATATCTTGATTTGATAATGTTTAGTTTGTCAACCACCTCGTTATTGGTAAATGCTTTTATGAGTATGCTTAGTTACTCTGGTGCTTTTTTAAAAAATCTAAATGTCCATTTCCATTAGAAATATTGTTTTAGCTTCATCCGGTAGAAACACCGCCTAATGTTCTGGGGTTCCGATACCGGTTCATGCCAACTTAGCACATGAGTAGCACAAGATTGGGTAATCTAATCTGATTGTGGTGGTAAAGTGGGGAGCTGACTGTAGGTGTGGCTCCACCTAGCAAAAATCAATTCTCCCTGGTCTAGCACTAGCGAAAAGAGGCTAGATTTCCATGTTGTCGCAACCCGATTACGACAATAGCCACTCCACCAACTTTTACTTCACAATTAATATACATAATTTGTTTCAATAAAATTTTAAAATAGTATTTTAAAAAGAAAGAATTTAAGTGTTTATTCATTTAAAAGTATCTTGATGTATTTATATCTTATCTAACCATTTTAAACTAAAATTGGTGAAAATAATAACTTGGTATCACTGCATATCTTTTTAAGAAAACTAAAAAGAAATCAAACTTGTAATATCAATGTAGCCATTATACACAAATTTCCTGGAAACTTGCGTGTTTTTTAAGTTTTACAAAAAATTTGTTATTAATGGCTAACATTGTCAGGGCCGAGAGTTTTTGATTTTTTTAGCTTTGCAAAAAGAATTTCAGCCCTATACCAAACTTTGAATATTAATGACTTTTAAACTTTTAGACAAGTATATTGAGCCAATAAAGAGAATATTATTTGGTATAACTTGATATTCTGCAAGGCTCGTTAAGTTTTGAGCTCCAGAGACTTTCCTATTCTCCGAGAGACGTCCCCTATCGCCTTGTCCATCCGTTTTCATGTCACTGGTCAGCAATGTTTCCAGCTCGGAAGAACCTGTCCGACGAAAAGAATTTTAAAGAAACTAGTCAATTTGCAACCATCTGGGTGGCAAGTTATTTAAGCTTTTATGTAATAAAATATCGATATCAAATGAGTAATGAAACTAAATGAGATTGCTGACTAAAAAAGATTTGAAATCAGGGGGGAGGGTAATCTTTAAGATTTTATCCCCGAGAGTTTTTACTCATATTCATTTAAGATAACCAAATAAATTAGAAAGAAGTCAATAATACAAATACATATTAATTAAAATCAAAATTTTTATAATAATTTGCAAAATTTGCCTTTCCATTCACACTGTAAACGACTAATTATGTTTGTATATACAATATAATTGGCATGCTATTAGTCAGCTATTACATGAAGCCAACAATATTAAATAAGTAAAATAATTTTATTAATAATGAGGTTTATGTAAAAAATAAAACCATGGCGACATGTGACGCAAACTAACAAATGGAATTGTTGACTTGAGTGTAATATAGTCTTTCGGTTACGACAGATAAATACACAGATGATTGTAATTAAAACTATATAGCTAAAAAAACGATATTTACCATTTGACTGATCTAATATGAAAAAATATGGAAAATACATAATGTCCTTTTAAAAAAAAAAATGTTTATACTGGAGCTCGCTAACAATCACAATATTTATATCTGAAACTATCCTCTAGACTGGCTGCTGCTGATAAGTATGGTAAAAATGACACGACTTGTCAATATAAGATAATAAACCTACCATATTATTTTGGCGGGGAAATATATGAAAAAATAACAAATTCTAGAAAAATGAATTTAAAACACAAAAACTTAGGTCATGTTGTAACAGATATTTTTTTTTTCATTTCTCACAAAACTTGGGAATTGTTCTTTATATTAAATTATTAAAAACCAGTAACACAATATATTTTTTTTATTACGTTTTAAAATTTTTTTTAAGTTGCGCAACTTTTTTCGTCCCCTACAATAATTGAACTCGGTAAACTATACATTTCATGAAATAGACTAACGTTGCACGATTTTCTCTGTGTGGCTTTCAAATAACTCACGAAGTGAAACAATTCACAACGGCCAGCGCACCAACTCCAACGATACTATCCAACCAACACTTGAATTGCTTTGGTAAGTGAAATCACGCCAATAATCTTAGCAATGTACCAAAAACTCATCCTAGTAACTACACAAGCTTAGTATAGCATTATAGCCGCTCAAGTAACTAATTCTTAATACAAATACTCCACTTTTAACCCTTACTTCGGCTAGACGTCGGTCGGAGGGTTCCTTTGATCAAGTCAGCCTGGTAACGTCAAGCCTAACGCCTATATGATTGTCTCGACCCTCATGGCCAAATCCCAAACCATTTTTAACATATATGTCTAGAAGGCAGGAGGTTGAAGGTTGGTCCTGGGTATACAATCTGCATCTGATGGTGAAATTTCAATTCTGGAGCTCTGGGAGTGTGGAGTACCTTCATTTGGCCATTACTCCCCAGGTCCACTCTGCCCAGAGACCCTGTTATTGTGTTTCCCATCTATGGCTATTATAATGGTTTATAAAAAAATATGAGTATCCATTAAAATGAATTTGTTTTTTCAACCTTTTGACGGCATTAAATGACCCTCTGAAGGTTGATAATGCCGTAAAAACAAAACAAACCGTTCCGAAGTCAGTGGAACCTGAGAATAATAAGCAATCAAGGGGAAAAATACAGTCCTCCAGATCTCCAGGACTGGAACCTCACCATCAGATATAATTTAAGTGTCATGCTCAGAACCTCGCACTTTTGGTCGGGGGGGGGGTTGCTCCCTTACCCCCTCTGTTAGGGGGAACAATCCAGTGTACATCCTAAGCCACCGTCGACAGGGCAGTTAGATAAGGTGTTATGTAAACATCGCTGCAGTAATGACTTCAGATTCGATCTCTATATAATCACTCCGTGTTCCTTAATTGTACGATCCGTTATCATCTTGCAACACCCTCTGCTTAAAAATGGGACTGTCAATCGTCCAATAATGAAATGCAAAACAGTAATCCTGATTATCTGGTAACCCGCCTCATCCGCCCGATCTTCTTATTTCTTATGAAAGTGGTCGTCACCTCAGCTAAATAACCGACCATTCCGTTTTTATTCAAAAAAAGAAAGGCAAGAAAAAGACAGTACTACCACTAGAAAAATATAAAAGAAAGAAGAAAGAGTAGGGAACGATAGAGCAAGGGGAAGGGGACGAGCGCGTGGGAAAGCTGATAACGCTAATCTGTTCAAATCTAACATAATGAGAAGATGCAAAGAAAGGAAGACCAAGAAAATAATAGGAGTGAGAGAGACTTCAAGTCAATATCAGTTACATTTTTTATATATTAAACTATTTTGGTCCTAGATCTTAAGTAAAACTTATCAAACACTTGTAATAATTAATAACTGTGGTATATCTGCAGGACCTGCTAGTACTTTTATATTGTTGAAGAGGGAATTAGATAATTTAATACTATTATTTAAGATTTTTAATTTTCAAATTTAAATTTTCAACTGTTAACGTACCGTTATGAGTATAAGTTTGTTTAAGTTTTTTTTACACTAAATCCAATAACTATCTTTCTTTTCATTATTCTGAAACTCAACAGTCATTCTTCATTTAATATCATAAAGGTTTTCTCAACACCACACCACACAACACACACACAAAAAAAAACAAAATGGCTTAAAAATAGATTTAATTAAAAAAATTCTGTCCCGGTCTTTCCTAAGTAAAGCTAGTAATCATAAATATCCTGGTATTAGCAGAGATAATTTAAAACTATAATAATTTAGAATGATCTCTTTAAGATTCGCCAATGAAGCAATCGCAATAAATAATTTTACATAGATAATTTCTTTCTTTGTGTAGCCAATATCTGTTCGCGTCTCAAATATATATTTTTTTTTTATTTTTACAGGTCGTTTTTCTTGTTCAAAAGTAATCACATGATTTTGTTTTTAAGAAATAGTAATATTTTTTTTTAATTACCGAGATAAACAAAAAATCACGCTCACACTATTAAAATAAAAGAAAATAAAAAAAGCAAAAAGAAATGTTGATTAAATATATATTATCATTTATGATCTAATATCAGTAGTAGTAATTAACTCATTCATATTTTTTTCATAAAAATAATATTAAAGAAACATTTTTTAAAAATTAAGTTTATTCACATTCAATTTGATTAGTATATTTTCGGCAAGTGGTAATTAAAATAATAATTTAAATCGTTAATTTTCTTCCCCCTTTGGGTGCAAATCCACTAGATTGCTA
>CM042147.1:65565138-65676301 GCA_023376005.1 Doryteuthis pealeii | reverse complement strand
CAACTAATGTAAACCTTTTCATTTTGCACCCCCCCCTAGGTCTGGCTTTTAGCTGTGGACTTGGTATGTACATTATCAACAAAAGCATTACCATCCTAAAGACATTTCTCCTTTCACTTATAGTTACAGTTAGATTTAGATTTAGAGTTGTGGTTTACTAAATTAATTTTTTGAATTGCCAGAAACAAGGTTAAAGAATACTAGTTATTAAATTCAGAGTTTTACTTCTAGTCTGGTCTGCTTCTACCAAGGTAGAGAGCCCAGGCGCCATACTATTTTACCCATAGTACGAGGAAATGGGGATGGATAGATTTTTTTTTTCAAGTGTCCCAAGTAGGATTGAAATGGTTAAATAGCCTTTTCATTTTGCTTGTTGACTGATTCCTGTAACTACTCTCGTCTAGTTCGGTCGGCCGCCATTTTATCTGGTTTGATTATCTGGCTGCGTTTTTCACTTCTTCTTGCTCTTCGCATTGTTGGGCTGCCGGCTGAGATTGATGGGCCGAGCTTAGCTCAGTTGGTAGGGACGTTCGCGCTAGAAACCACAAGGTTCCTAGTTCGATACGGTCTTCGCCAAAACTCAAGCATATGAGTAAAGCACCAGGGATCTGTGCGTAAAGTAAGGACTGAAGTTAGATGTGGCCACTCCACCTCAGATGCCAAAACATCCCTTGGTCTAGCGCTATTGAAAGGGAAATTAGACTCCCCTCACTGACTGGCTGAATACCGCACTTTAGGCCGCCCCAACGACTTTACTTTTTAACTTTTACTTCCATTTAATTAAAACACAACAAGGACTTTGCGTTTGCTTTGATCAAGTTTTATTTTCTTCTAGCCCATATTGGTTTCCACTGCAGGGAGAGCATGGAACCTTCAGAGCAACAATTACGCTACACTCTCTGACCAGCTGCCTTGCATCTGAATAACTCTGACTAAAACTATTATCATGTGTCTGTCATGGCGCCCCAAATTGTGGCCTCTATGGGGTCCCAAGGGTTTATTTAACAGCACCGCGTAATTTTCCATGGAACTCCCTGATTTTTGAAGTTAACAACCTTCAATTTAAATTTCCTACCTACAGGTCTGTTTTCACAATCATGAACCTCCACAGGAATTGTAAAACAGCAGGTTTTGATAAGCAGATATATATATATATATATATTTCTTTTAGATATTTTATTATAAATATGAAAAAATTCTCTACCTGCATCATTCCTGCTGTTTGAAGAGTGTAATGTTTCTTGTTACATCAAAATTTTTAGTAATGGCATTTGAATTTCATTTGCAAACTTTTTAACTTATCATTTTTAGGTTTTATACTGACTCTATTTTGGTTTTGAGATTTTTTTAGAAATTAATTTTCAGATTTTACTTAACAGATTTTGTATATATAATAAACCTGTCCAAAATTACCCCATTATTTCACTCCATTTTTGAGATAAGAGTTCAAAAATGATTTTTTAATATGTCTTTAGCTGTCCATCAGTCTATGTATTTTCATGTTTTTATCTTCTTTAACAGTTTTCAAAAAGTTCTGTTAATTCATATATATTATAATATATATATATATATTATATATATATATTTAAGGATAGAAATTAGAAGGCAATGACAATGCAATGGAATAGGTTGATGAAAATGATGTTATTTTACCTGTTCCTAAATATTTTTTCGGCGATAAAAATCCCATTTTCAAAGTTTGGAGGTACTTGTGTTTTTTTAGTACTTATACATACTAAAATAACTTTTTTAAATTTTTTTAGTACTTATAAGTACAAAATACTTTTTAAAATTTTTTTAGTACTTATAAGTAAACTAAAAAAAATTTAAAAGTTATTTTAGTACAAATACTTGTACAATTTTTTAGTAACTCTATAAGTTACTAAAAACAAAAAACACACAGTATCCTCCTAAAAACCTTTATTCCCGAAAATATTATGGAAACAGTATAATAAACATCATTATTCATCACCTAGTTCCACTTGGATTGTCATTGCCTTTCGTAATTTTCATTTTAAACACATACGTAACAATGCTTCAAGCAAACTATAAAACCCTTATATATATATATATATATATATATATATATATATATATATATAAATATATTGCTGTGTATGTATGTATTTTCATCATTATATTAACTAGTTTGCACACATATAATCAATTTATTTCAATTCAAATTATTCAATCCATTGTTAATTTAAATTTAAAATCATATCGATTTGCAGATATTTTTTAACGGCCTAAATTACAGGTTGTTTTAAACAGCGAACTAAAATGTATAAATTTTGCTCTATTTTAAGGCTTCTAAGTCGATGTCATTTTATGATTCCCATTGTGATAGAATATTTAATGTTTTTTATTTGGAAAGGAGTAAAAGATTTCAATTAACATTTTATAGTTATTTTCTATCACATGAGAATTGGATGATATAATAAATTTACATTTCCAGTTGTGGATGCAGACCCGATGCAATTATTCATTCAGTGCAAATTGGCTGAGAAATTTGCGTTTATATTATAAGTTAAAACATTTGAAAGTGTATTGCTTTAATAAAATTCTCAATGACTGGAATATGACTGGACCATATTGACCTTTAGGCCACCCCTTTTGATCTCGATTTAACAAAGGACATGTTTTTCATTTACACCGTTCAATGTCCGGTTGTTTTTAACAGACGATTTTTAGATTTTTACTTTTAAATTATTAAAATTAACCCCTAAACCCTAAAACCTCTAACAAACAACCGGATATTGACAGGTGTAAAATGAAAAACATGTCCTTTCATAATCACAGCTATCAAAAAGGAGGTGCCTATTAAGGTATATGTTCCACTCTCAAATTTGATATGCTCATTTTTGCTGTCATCGATATATAATGAGTATTTTAAACAGATTTTGGTACAACTGACTTTTGGCTAAAGAAATACATACTTTCTTAAATCTTGCATCAGCTAATTAAACAAAATAATTTTAAGAGCGCAAAAAGAAATGCGAAAAACTAAGAGCCTTTCAAAACAGGTGCATTTTTGAAAAGTTTTACCAGCCGGTAGATCGTTTAAAAGTCTAAAGCTGTTATAAATTGGGTAAAAAGTGGGGAATAAGGGCAATAATTAGATTGGAGCTACAGGAGGAGAAAAGAAAAAAAAAAAATATATTATATATATTATTAATATATATATATATATATATATATATATATATTGATCCTTTCACATACTTCCAAACTCAACAAACAACCACCACAGCGAATAATGCCAGGGAATGTTTTTAAACGGTGTTGCCTACACAAGACTGGGCAAAAATTGCGGACTGTTCTCAAGGACATGAAGATGGGGGTTTGACCTAGCCTTGTGTAGTATGGAAAATTGCTGATCACTGTAGTGATTCTGCAGCTATTTAAACTGCACAGATGATCACCAATTGGCAGAGTCCTGCGCCTGTGAGAGCTCGAATGTTGATTGTGGAATACTTCTTATTCCTTAGGGACATGCTGGTTTATTCTAATACCCAGCCTCTGTATCATTCTACCTATAATATATATATGGTGTCACACCAGCATAAAAATTATAAGTTAATTCGACTTTTTTCAAAGATAGGCAGAACTCCTTTTCGGTTGAGTATTTAGCAATATTATAGACAGATAGATGGAGATTTGATTATTGACTAATAAGTTTGTAAATATCTATAAGCAGTTTGATTATTATCAAATACGTCATATATGAATAACGTCTTGCTGCCAACACTCGAGTTGGAACACTGATTGCCAGAGAATGAAAATGGCCAACCACTATCTATACATATATTAAGAGCAGTTGGTGTTTATGTATGTATATATGTATGTCAGAGGAAACCATGAAAATTAAAACGACAAAGTAAACATATATTACACATTCACTATCACCAGATCTTGCTTTTCGAGCAAAAATAATGAAGATTTGAATTATATTTGTGAAGATGATTAAAAAAATAAAATTCAAAAAGTAACAGCATGGAATTTTTTTTTTTGTTTGCATTTAATATTTAAATAGGAGACATTAATTTTCTTTTCAGTGTTGGTGCCCTTTTTTTTTTTTTTTTCTGACACCCCCACCAGGACAGATCAACACAAAGTATTTTTTTAACATCAGGATTTTAATGGGACATCCTGCAAAAATACAACTCATGATTTAGTAATAATGTATCTACAGAGACTAACTTTTTTGCCCCCCAATCTACCAAGGTGATGCCGGGTAGCCACTTCTAGTTTGATATAATAGAGGTACCATCTGCTGAGATTGGAAGGACTTACAATTATAGATTGGCCCGGGGCACACTGGTGTTTCAAGTGATTCTGTACCTCCTTTTGCAAGAAAGTGTATTACAGATAAGTAATGATCTTTCGTTTATCTTTATTGCTGTTCCTTAATGTATCCCATTTCGTTTTGTAATTAAATACATATCATATAGTTAAGTAAGTTCTTCCATAATCTACATTATGTACATGTGATGTTACAAGAAAATATAACATTTTAAATGATGTATTGAATGGGATAGAAAGTTATTAAACTTTTACAGAGAGAAAAATCTTTGAGAAAACCATTACTTTTCATCTGAATTACTGAAATTAGGAATTATCATTACTAGTAGTAGTAAAGTAAGGTCTGTGGAGTGGCCTATTGTTGGTATCAGCTGAACAGAGAGAGAGTCTATTCCCTTTTTGCTAGCACTAGAACAGGGAGATTGTTTTGCTGAAGTGGAGTGCCACACCTACAGTCAGCTCCCAGATGCTTTACTGCACAGATCAGATTACCCAAGTTGTGCTACACATAAGGTCTGTGGAGTGGCCTATTGTTGGTATCAGCCGAACAGAAAGAGAGAGTCTATTCCCTTTTTGCTAGCACTAGAACAGGGAGATTGTTTTGCTGAAGTGGAGCGCCACACCTACAGTTAGCTCCCAGATGCTTTACTGCACAGATCAGATTACCCAAGCTGTGCAACTCATAAGGTCTGTGGAGTGGCCTATTGTTGGTAGCACTAGAACAGGGAGATTGTTTGCTGAAGTGGAGCGCCACACCTACAGTCAGCTCCCAGATGCTTTACTGCACAGATCAGATTACCCAAGCTGTGCAACTCATAAGGTCTGTGGAGTGGCCTATGTTGGAGCACTAGAACAGGGAGATTGTTTTTGCTGAAGTGGAGCGCCACACCTACCAAGATTACCCAAGCTGTGCTACTCATATGCTGAGTTGGCTGGAAACGATGTAAAACCTGGAAACTTGTGATTCCTGGGCGGATGTTCTAGTGACTGACTAAATAGTACTTACCTATATTATGTTTGGTTGGAAGACATCATCAAAAATGAAGGATGTAGAGTCACTTTTATTAAAGTAAAAAAGTAAAGTCCTCGGGGTGGCCTAGCGCTAGACCAAGGAGATTGTTTCTGCATCTGAGGTGGAGCGCCACACCTACCATCAGCTCCTTACTTTACCGCACAGATCCCTGTGCTACTCATAGGCTGAGTTGGCAAGGGCTGGTATCGAACTAGGAACCTTGTGGTTTCTAGGCGGACGCTCTACCGACTGAGCTAACCCTGCCCTTTATTAAAGTTTAGTATAACTATTCATATTTAAAGGATGTTTAATTTATTTTTATAATTTATTTACTATGAGTTAGGGTTGGTTTAGCTCAGTCAGTAGCACACCTGCCTTGGAATTGCGAGGTTCTGAGTTCGATGCAGGTCCCTGCCAATTCAGTCCATGAGTAGTACAGCTTGGGTAATCTAATCTGTGTGTTAAAGTGGGGAGCTAGCACTCCACCTCAACAAAAATAATCTCCCTGGTCTAGTGCTAGTGAAAAGGAGATAGACTCCCTCGCTGTCCAGCTGATAACGACAATAGCCCACTCTGCTAACTTTACTTACTTTAGTTTAATGCCACACATCCCCATCTGCCACCAGTAGACTGTAACACAATTTTTTGAAGCAGTTAACAGCTGGTTTAAATTCAGAGTTTTCCTTCTCCTAGAGGAGTTGCTGTACCTAGGCTGCATAATCCAGTCTGCACCACTATTTATGACTTTCGGAAACATTTTTTCACGCTCAGAATTTCCAAGGCATGGAATAAGCTGCCTGCGTCCGTTGTAGGCTGCCGAAACACTGCATCTTTCAAAGCCTCCATGCTTCCTTTAGTCCGCAAAACACTATACCTTATACCCCTCTCCACACACATGTGCACACACGCACACACATACATGTATTTTATTACTGTAAACTGTTCATGTTCCTGACACTAATACATTATTCTGTGTACTAGACATGAGACTTTGATGAGTTGTGGTGCACCTGAGCACTGTACACAATAGATTTCATTATTTACCCATACCTGGGGTTGGGGGAGAAGAGGTGGATTAATATCTTGTTTAAGGGCATTCGAGTGAATTGAAATACAAAAAGCTTTGTCCAGGATTTGAACTCGGGTCAGCAATTCCATTTTCTATGATTATAACTGTTACACCAAGTGTGGCATACAGAAGACAGCTTCAAGTTCATTTGAATATCTCAGATAGCTTTGAAAATTCTGAAAAATTAATAAATATTTCAAATAGATATCTAATTTGATTATATTCCAAACTTGAAGGGATTGCAATGACCCCATTTTTATTTTATTTTATTTTTTACTTGTGTTTCTAAGCCTTTTTAGTCCAGGTAACCATTAAGATTAGTGTATCACATGATTGCAACAGATCTTAGTGTATATAAGGAGTGAGAAAGTCATCTGCATCTTATGATTATTGCCAGGGAAGTGGGTAAGTAATGTACTGAGATTGAATCCTTTTGATGGGGTGATAATGACATATATATATATATATATAATTTATATGGAAAAGGGGACTTACTGGTGAAATTGATCACAATGGTTAGTTGATGCAAGTTTCACAATGATAAGACAGTGATATAACAAATATAAAGTGCTCAATACGTGAGTAGAGCAAATTTATTAAAATGTTCAAACTGTGGTATATCCACAGATCCTGCTAGTCTAATTATAATTCACCAAATGTCTGTTCTTCCATATAGCAAAGGCTATGCTTCTTTTAGTTCAATTTCAACCAAACTTTTAGGAATTGTTAGAATCATGCCTAGAAAGATTTAAAACTATACTAATAGACCTGGTTCAGATTGATTTTTAGGAAGGAAATCTCTCTCTCTCTCTCTCTCTCTCTATATATATATATATATATATATAATATATATATTATATTATTATTATTATTATTATTATAATGGTACACAGTAATACCTACTCAAGTTTCACCATAAGGATCTTTAGGGCCAAATCCACTGAATTAATCAAGATATTGATTAATGACAGCCGATTGCGTGTGTAATTAATCAATATCTTGATTAATTCAGTAATTTGGCCCTGATCCATAAATAATCAAATGAGATCTGGTCTATTCTATAGGTTAACCTAAGAAATAAAAGTTCGAAAATGTAACTAAAAGAAGCATTTCCTTATATGAAGAACAGACATTTGGTGAATTTATTAATTAGACTAGCAGGACTGTGGATATACCACAGTTTGAACATTTTAATAAATTTGCTCTACTCACGTATTGAGCACTTTATATTTGTTATATCACTGTCTTATCATTGTGAAACTTGCATCAACTAACCATTGTGATCAATTTCACCAGTAAATCCCCTTTTCCATATAAATTATATATATATATATATATGTCATTATCACCCCATCAAAAGGATTCAATCTCAGTACATTACTTACCCACTTCCCTGGCAATAATCATAAGATGCAGATGACTTTCTCACTCCTTATATACACTAAGATCTGTTGCAATCATGTGATACACTAATCTTAATGGTTACCTGGACTAAAAAGGCTTAGAAACACAAGTAAAAAATAAAATAAAATAAAAATGGGGTTATTGCAATCCCTTCAAGTTTGGAATATAATCAAATTAGATATCTATTTGAAATATTTATTAATTTTTCAGAATTTTCAAAGCTATCTGAGATATTCAAATGAACTTGAAGCTGTCTTCTGTATGCCACACTTGGTGTAACAGTTATAATCATAGAAAATGGAATTGCTGACCCGAGTTCAAATCCTGGACAAAGCTTTTTTGTTTTTCAATTCACTCGAATGCCCTTAAACAAGATATTAATCCACCTCTTCTCCCCCAACCCCAGGTATGGGTAAATAATGAAATCTATTGTGTACAGTGCTCAGGTGCACCACAACTCATCAAAGTCTCATGTCTAGTACACAGAATAATGTATTAGTGTCAGGAACATGAACAGTTTACAGTAATAAAATACATGTATGTGTGTGCGTGTGTGCACATGTGTGTGGAGAGGGGTATAAGGTATAGTGTTTTGCGGACTAAAGGAAGCATGGAGGCTTTGAAAGATGCAGTGTTTCGGCAGCCCACAACGGACGCAGGCAGCTTATTCCATGCCTTGGAAATTCTGAGCGTGAAAAAATGTTTCCGAAAGTCATAAATAGTGGTGCAGACTGGATTATGCAGCCTAGGTACGGCAACTCCTCTAGGAGAAGGAAAACTCTGAATTTAAACCAGCTGTTAACTGCTTTAAAAAATTGTGTTACAGTCTACTGGTGGCAGATGGGGATGTGTGGCATTAAACTAAAGTAAGTAAAGTTGGCAGAGTGGGCTATTGTCGTTATCAGCTGGACAGCGAGGGAGTCTATCTCCTTTTCACTAGCACTAGACCAGGGAGATTATTTTTGTTGAGGTGAGTGCTAGCTCCCCACTTTAACACACAGATTAGATTACCCAAGCTGTACTACTCATGGACTGAATTGGCAGGGACCAGCATCGAACTCAGAACCTCGCAATTCCAAGGCAGGTGTGCTACTGACTGAGCTAAACCAACCCTAACTCATAGTAAATAAATTATAAAAATAAATTAAACATCCTTTAAATATGAATAGTTATACTAAACTTTAATAAAGGGCAGGGTTAGCTCAGTCGGTAGAGCATCCGCCTAGAAACCACAAGGTTCCTAGTTCGATACCGACCCTCGCCAACTCAGCCTATGAGTAGCACAGGGATCTGTGCGGTAAAGTAAGGAGCTGATGGTAGGTGTGGCGCTCCACCTCAGACGCAGAAACAATCTCCTTGGTCTAGCGCTAGGCCACCCCGAGGACTTTACTTTTTTACTTTAATAAAAGTGACTCTACATCCTTCATTTTTGATGATGTCTTCCAACCAAACATAATATAGGTAAGTACTATTTAGTCAGTCACTAGAACATCCGCCCAGGAATCACAAGTTTCCAGGTTTTACATCGTTTCCAGCCAACTCAGCATATGAGTAGCACAGCTTGGGTAATCTTGGTAGGTGTGGCGCTCCACTTCAGCAAAACAATCTCCCTGTTCTAGTGCTACCAACAATAGGCCACTCCACAGACCTTATGAGTTGCACAGCTTGGGTAATCTGATCTGTGCAGTAAAGCATCTGGGAGCTGACTGTAGGTGTGGCGCTCCACTTCAGCAAAACAATCTCCCTGTTCTAGTGCTACCAACAATAGGCCACTCCACAGACCTTATGAGTTGCACAGCTTGGGTAATCTGATCTGTGCAGTAAAGCATCTGGGAGCTAACTGTAGGTGTGGCGCTCCACTTCAGCAAAACAATCTCCCTGTTCTAGTGCTAGCAAAAAGGGAATAGACTCTCTCTTTCTGTTCGGCTGATACCAACAATAGGCCACTCCACAGACCTTATGTGTAGCACAACTTGGGTAATCTGATCTGTGCAGTAAAGCATCTGGGAGCTGACTGTAGGTGTGGCACTCCACTTCAGCAAAACAATCTCCCTGTTCTAGTGCTAGCAAAAAGGGAATAGACTCTCTCTCTGTTCAGCTGATACCAACAATAGGCCACTCCACAGACCTTACTTTACTACTACTAGTAATGATAATTCCTAATTTCAGTAATTCAGATGAAAAGTAATGGTTTTCTCAAAGATTTTTCTCTCTGTAAAAGTTTAATAACTTTCTATCCCATTCAATACATCATTTAAAATGTTATATTTTCTTGTAACATCACATGTACATAATGTAGATTATGGAAGAACTACTTAACTATATGATATGTATTTAATTACAAAACGAAATGGGATACATTAAGGAACAGCAATAAAGATAAACGAAAGATCATTACTTATCTGTAATACACTTTCTTGCAAAGGAGGTACAGAATCACTTGAAACACCAGTGTGCCCCGGGCCAATCTATAATTGTAAGTCCTTCCAATCTCAGCAGGATGGTACCTCTATTTATATCAAACTAGAAGTGGCTACCCGGCATCACCTTGGTAGATTGGGGGGCAAAAAAGTTAGTCTCTGTAGATACATTATTACTAAATCATGAGTTGTATTTTTGCAGGATGTCCCATTAAAATCCTGATGTTAAAAAAATACTTTGTGTTGATCTGTCCTGGTGGGGGTGTCAGAAAAAAAAAAAAAAAAGGGCACCAACACTGAAAAGAAAAATTAATGTCTCCTATTAAAATATTAAATGCAAACAAAAAAAAAAAATTCCATGCTGTTACTTTTTGAATTTTATTTTTTAATCATCTTCACAAATATAATTCAAATCTTCATTATTTTTGCTCGAAAAGCAAGATCTGGTGATAGTGAATGTGTATATATGTTTACTTTGTCGTTTTATTTTCATGGTTTCCTCTGGACATACATATATACATACATAAACACCAACTGCTCTTAATATATGTATAGATAGTGGTTGGCCATTTTCATTCTCTGGCAATCAGTGTTCCAACTCGAGTGTTGGCAGCAAGACGTTATTCATATATGACGTATTTGATATAATCAAACCTGCTATAGATAATTTACAAACTTATTAGTCAATAATCAAATCTCCATCTATCTGTCTATATATTGCTAAAATACTCAACCGAAAAGGACGTTCTGCCTATCTTTGAAAAAAGTCGATTAACTTATAAATTTTTATGCTGGTGTGACACCATATATATATATAGGTAGAATGATACAGAGGCTGGGTATTAGAATAAACCAGCATGTCCCTAAAGGAATAAGAAGTATTCCACAATCAACATTCGAGCTCTCACAGGCGCAGGACTCTGCCATTGGTGATCATCTGTGCAGTTTAAATAGCTGCAGAATCAACTACAGTGATCAGCAATTTTCCATACTACACAAGGCTAGGTCAAACCCCCATCTTCATGTCCTTGAGACAGTCGCAATTTTGCCCAGTCTTGTGTAGGCAACACCGTTTAAAACATTCCCTGGCATTATTCGCTGTGGATGTTGTTGTTGAGTTTGGAGTAATGTGAAAGGGATCAAATATATATATATATATTATATATATATAATATATATATATATATTTTTTTTTTTTCTTTCTCTTCCTGTAGCTCCAATCTAATATTGTCTTATCCCCCTTTTACCCAATTTATACACTTTGACTTTTAAACGATCTACCGGCTGTAAAACTTTTCAAAATGCACCTGTTGAAAGGGCTCTTAAGTTTTCCATTTTCTTTTGCCTCTTAAATTATTTTGTTTAATTAGCTGATCAAGATTTAAGAAAGTATGATATTCTTTACCAAAAGTCAAGTTGTACCAAAAATCTGTTTAAAATACTCATTATATATAACGATGACAGCAAAAATAGCATATCATATTGAGATGGACCATATTACCTTTAGGCACCTCTTTTTGATCTTGATTATGAAAGGACATGTTTTTCATTTACACCGTCAATATCCGGTTGTTTGTTAGAGGTTAGGGTTAGGGGTTAATTTTATAATTTAAAAAGAAAAATCTAAAAATCGTCTGTTAAAACAACCGGACATTGACGGTGTAAATGAAAAACATGTCCTTTCTTAATCGAGATCAAAAAGGGGTGCCTAAAGGTCAATATGGTCCAGTCATATTCCAGTCCATTGAGAATTTTATTAAAGCAATACACTTCAAATGTTTTAACTTATAATATAAAGCAATTCTCAGCCCAATTTGCAACTGAATGATAATTGCATAGGGTCTGCATCCACACTAAATGTAATTTATTAATCATCCAATTCTCAATGTGATAGAAATAACTATAAAATGTTAATTGAAATCTTTTACTCCTTTCCAAATAGAAAAACATTAATATTCTATCACAATGGGATCATAAAATGACATCGACTTAGAAAGCCTTAAAATAGAGCAAAATTTATACATTTAGTTCCTGTTTAAAACAATCTGTAATTTAGCCGTTAAAAAATATCTCAAATCGATATGATTTTAAATTTAAATTAAACAATGGATTGAATAATTTGAATTGATAATAAAAATTGATTATATGTGTGCAAACTAGTTAATATATGATGAAATACATACATACACACAAATATATATTATATATATATATATATATATATATATATATATATATATAAGGGTTTTATAGTTTGCTTGAAGCATTGTACGTATGTGTTTAAAATAGAAATTAGAAGGCAATTGACAATCAATGGAATAGGTGATGAAAATGATGTTTATTTACCTGTTTCCTAAATATTTTCGGGATAAAGGTTTTAGAGGTACTTGTGTTTTTTAGTACTTATAAGTACTAAAAAATTGTAAAAGTATTTTAGTACTAAAATACTTTTAAAATTTTTTTAGTACTTATAAGTACTAAAAAAATTTTAAAAGTATTTTAGTACTTATAAGTACTAAAAAAATTTTAAAAGTATTTTAGTATGTATAAGTACTAAAAAAAAACACAAGTACCTCCAAAACCTTTGAAAATGGGATTTTATCCCGAAAATATTTAGGAAACAGGTAAATATACATCATTTTCATCACCTATTCCATTGCATTGTCAATTGCCTTCTAATTTCTATCTTAAATATATATATATATATATATATATATATATATATATATATATGAATTAACAGAACTTTTTGAAAACTGTAAGAGATAAAAACATGAAAATACATAGACTGATGGACAGCTTAAAGGACATATTAAAAAAATCATTTTTGAACTCTTATCTAAAAATGGAGTGAATAATGGGGTAATTTGGACAGGTTTATTATATATAACAAGAATCTGTTAAGTAAATCTGAAAATTAATTTCTAAAAAAATCTCAAAACCAAAATAGAGTCAGTATAAAACCTAAAATGATAAGTTAAAAAGTTTGCAAATGAAATCAAATGCCATTACTAAAATTTTGATGTAACAAGAACATTACACTCTTCAAACAGCAGGAATGATCAGGTAGAGAATTTTTTCATATTTATAATAAAAATATCTAAAAGAAATATATATATATATTATATATCTGCTTATCAAAACCTGCTGTTACAATTCCTGTGAGGTCATGAATTGTGAACAGACCTGTAGGTAGGAATATTTAAATTGAGGTCTGTTAACTTCAAAATCAGGGAGTTCATGGAAAATTACCGGTGGCTGTTAATAACCCTTGACCCCATAGAGGCGCACAATTTGGGCGCCATGACAGACACATGATATAGTTTTAGTCAGAGTTATTCAGATGCAAGCCAGCTGTCAGAGAGTGTAGACGTAATTGTTGGCTCTGACAGGGTCCATCTCTCCCTGCAGTGGAACCAATATGGGCTAGAAGAAAATAAAACTTGATCAAGCAAACCAAAGTCTTGTTGTGTTTATTAAATGAAGTAAAAGTAAAAAGTAAAGTCGTTGGGGCGGCCTAAAGTCGGTATCAGCCAGTCAGTGAGGGAGTCTATCCCCTTTTCAATAGCGCTAGACCAAGGAGATTGTTTTGGCATCTGAGGTGGAGTGCCACATCTACCTTCAGCTCCTTACTTTACCGCACAGATCCCTGTGCTACTCATATGCTGAGTTGGCGAGACCGGTATCGAACTAGGAACCTTGTGGTTTCTAGCCGAACGCCCTACCAACTGAGCTAACTCGGCCCATCATATCCAGCCCAGCCCAACAACGAAGAGCAGAAGAAGGAAAACCAGCAGATAAGTCAACCAGATAAAATGGCGGCCGACGAACTAGACGAGAAGTAGTTAGCAGGAATCAGTCAACAAGCAGAAATGAAAAGGCTATTTACATTTCACTTCCTACTTGGGACCTTGAAAAAAAAAATCTATCCATCCCTTTCCTCCGTACTATGGGTAAAATAGTATGGCAGCCTGGGCTCTCTAACCTTGGTAGAGCAACCAGACTAGAAGTAAAACTCTGAATTTATAACTAGTATTCTTTAACCTTGTTCTGGCAATTCAAAAAATAATTA
This sequence comes from Doryteuthis pealeii, assembly GCA_023376005.1. Taxonomy (NCBI): domain Eukaryota; kingdom Metazoa; phylum Mollusca; class Cephalopoda; order Myopsida; family Loliginidae; genus Doryteuthis; species Doryteuthis pealeii. The sequence goes on along the minus strand of CM042147.1, from coordinate 65,662,022 downwards.
GTAACCACAACTCTAAAATCTAAATCTAACTGTAACTATAAGTGAAAGGAGAAATGTCCTTTAGATGGTAATTGCTTTGTTGATAATGTAACATACCAAGTCACAGCTAAAGCAAAGACTAGGGGGGGTGCAAATGAAAGGTTTACATTAGTGCCATGCAGGAAAAGTGGAAAAGCCACTGGTATAATCTTGAGTTAAGTTTTCAAACAGGAAGCATGAAAATAGTCCATCTTTTTCTCATTTTGAGTAAGAACTAAGATCTAGAAGTCTAATCTAATATATCTCTGTCTCTCACTCTATTATATACTCAAGTATGTCGGAAGGGTATATATACGATATACAACACCTGCCAATCAAAATCAATCAATCAAAATATGTAATGAAGTAAAGAACTATAACTAGCAAGTTACAAACAAATTATAACACAATTTGGGGACAAATGATATAGAAAGTACCTATTACAATGACAGTACTTTGATATCAGCTCTAATACTTTATTCAATAATCTGTCTGGGTCTGCAAACTCTAATAAACTTCACAGACCATATGACCTTTAGGCACCCCTTTTGCTTTGCTGATTCATAAGTACATTTTTTCATTTACACCGTCAATATCCGGTTGTTTGTTAGCAGACAATTTTTAGAATTTTTAAAAAAATTATAAAACTAACCCTAACCCTAACCCTAACCCCTAACAAACCGGATGTTGACGGTGTAAATGAAAAAAAATGTACTTATGAATCATCAAAGCAAAAGGGGTGCCTAAAGCTCATATGATCCAACTTCCCTTCTAAACACAGCCAGCAGCCAGCTTTGTCATTATTATATCCTGCTCCTTTTTTTAATTTTTTTTTTTTACTTTATGCTGTTTTTCAATCAAGGAACTGCCAGTACCATTTTTTACTTTCCAAACAAAATGAGAAAAAGATGGACTATTTTCATGCTTCCTGTTTGAAAAGCTTAACTCAAGATTATACCAGTGGCTTTTCCACTTTTCCTGCATGGCACTAATGTGAACCTTTTCATTTGCAACCCACCCCCTTAGTCTTTGCTTTAACTGTGACTTGGTATGTTACATTATCAACAAAGCAATTACCATCTAAAGGACATTTCTCCTTTCACTTATAGTTACAGTTAGATTTAGATTTTAGAGTTGTGGTTACTAATTATTTTTTGAATTGCCAGAACAAGGTTAAAGAATACTAGTTATAAATTCAGAGTTTTACTTCTAGTCTGGTTGCTCTACCAAGGTTAGAGAGCCCAGGCTGTCATACTATTTTACCCATAGTAGGGAGGAAAGGGATGGATAGATTTTTTTTTTCAAGGTCCTAAGTAGGAAGTGAAATGTAAATAGCCTTTTCTAGACTTTTAAATCTGAGTTCATTTTCTTTGGTGATAACCATTAGACATCTGTGTGTCTTTTTTTGTATATATTAAAGGGGTTTTTTTTGTATATACAAAAGGCTTTTTTTTGTATATACGAAAGGCTTCTTTTTTGTATATACAAAAGGCTTCTTTTTTGTATATACAAAAGGCTTATTTTTTGTATATACAAAAGGCTTTGGAAGCTTTCAAATGCATATTGTACACATTTTGTGTCATTGCAATTGTGGATTGTTGCAACTTAATAAGAATTAGAATAGTGCCATTTCACATGTTCAATGCATAGGTTGCACCACTGATTTTTTGCAAAGCTTTTGGTTAAAAAAAGTGTTACCTATCCGCAAGTATATACAGTACATGATGATTATCAATTCAGTTTAGTTAAAGAAGAAAACTGGACCATTTTTTTAAGGAAAATAACTTCTTTTTATTTAGCGTAGATTACTTTTAAGTTTGGAACTTGGCTTGAAAATCCAGAGAGTGAAAATAGATGCATCTATTTGGAACCAGCACTTAAAATGGAATGCGTCTTTTCAACTGACCTATGACATCACCTGAGATTTTCTCTGCATGTCACAATGTGACATGCAGGGAAAATCTCAGGTGATGTCACATATATATATATATATATTGCTTTGTGCATTCATGTGCAATCATATTTGACAACCTGTCAAGTCTGTTCACCAGTGACCTTTCCATCTTCATGCTCCAATTCTGCACTCAAATAACCTTGCTTCAACTGTGCTCAAGGTTGGTAATCTGGTCCAAGTCTGGCACAAAAACCTTCATTCTGAGCCTTCTCTCAGCACAGACACTATATAATTCACTCTAATTTTTCAGCTATTTTGCTTGGATATAATTATGAATAACAATCTTCTTGGATCAAGTTACCTTTAAGCACCCCAGAGATGACCTGGATTCAGAAGGACATGTCTCGCTTTGCACCATCAACATCCTGTTGTTTGTTAGGGTTAGGGATAGGGTTAGCAGTTAGTTTTATAATTAAAAAAAGAAAATTTGTCTAAAAATCATCTGGTAACAAACAACCGGATGTTGACGGTGCAAAGTGAAACATGTCCCTCTGAATCCAGGTCGCCCCTGGGGTGCTTAAAGATAACTTGGTCCAATCTTCTTTATAATTGGTCCTGTAATCTGGTTTGGTGGAATTACTCATGAGATGCGTCTTGGTCAGGAATAGCCAGACAGAACCCGTCCCTCTCCAGGTCTTCTTGTTTGAATTCAGAGTTTTCCTTCTCCAAGACCAGTTGCCATACCAAGGTTGAAGAACTCAGTCTGCTCTACCATTTACCCATAGCTGGGGTGGAGAATATTTAGATTCATACCTTTCTCAAGTGTATTAATGCTATGTGAAATGCCTCAATCAGGATATGGATGTATGTCCAATTCCTACAATAATAACTGTTACACTACAATCACATCCAGCAATAGCAAAATGAAAAAGAAAGAAGAAATGACAAATATATTTAAAAACAACAAACAAAAGTAATTTCCTACAAAATTGAGTTTTTTTTAATTCAAATCAAAATGAAGCATTAATAAACATTCTATTGATTTATAAATTCACTAGACAAAATGTGACTCGTTGGGTCACCCATTCAGCTCTAGGTAGATAATTGAGATTAAGGAAGAGGGAGTTAGCAAAGCGATTAAAATTTAAAAAGAAATAGATATGGCCAGACCGTAACATAATTTTGTTAGCTTTCTAAGAAAGGAAATGTTTGACCTCATTTAAGCTACGGGTTGCTGCTTGTGAAATTTAACATAGAAATACATTTCAAATTCTCCAGGCTCTCTCTCTCTCTCTCTCTCTCTCTCTCTCTCTCTCTCTCTCTCTCTCTACCTCCAGAGAAACTAACATCATATAACAAGGAGGTAGTCAAGAGATACATAGAGGGGAAGAAAGAGATAGATACAGAGTAAAATAAGAGATTGGTCAGTTTTTTACTTAATTGCAAATTATGACTAATTAGAACCAATTAAAACATAATTTTTTTCAAACATAATTCAATCCTCAAAGTAAGGAATAATTTAGTATAATTTTTGTGTCATTAAACTAAACAGTAAAAAAGCCTTTAGGAAGCAAAAGTTGATTAACTCAGCTTTAGTATAATAACAGATAACTGTGCTCAATAATTCAGAGTAATCTTAAAATAATGCCTCTTATATAATAATGAAATTTATTGTGTACAGTGCTCAGGTGCACCACAACTTATCAAAGTCTTATGTCTAGTACACAGAATAATGTATTAGTGTCAGGAACATGAACAGTTTACAGTAATAATATACATGTATGTGTGTGCGTACGTGCATATGTGTGTGGAGAGGGGTATCAGGTATAGTGTTGGTGGACTACAGGAAGCATGGAGACTTTGAAAGATGCAGTGTTTCAGCAGCCCACAATTATTCCCTGCCTCAGCAATTCTGAGCGTGAAAAAATGTTTCCGAAAGTCATGTGAGCAATGCTGTTTTCTGACTTTGTAGGCATGCCCACGTGTGTAAGAAACATGGAGATCAAAAAGGTGCTTAAGGTTGCTGTTGTTAAGATGATTAATGATCTTATGAGCATTTACCAGGTCAGCTGCCAGATGTCGGAGTTTCAACGAAATTATGAATTAGATATGAGATACATCCACAAAACTATGTTGAAAAATTCACCTGTAAAGGAAACTTGAGTACCTACTTTTATCTCATACACAAACAGTTCTGTCATTAAATAACCCACAGGGTTGATATGCCATTAAACAAACTGATATATCCGGGTTAAGGGATATATTCTGAAGTTGGTATTTGGTATATTATCGCAGTAGTCGTTGGTGCATCGAATAGCAATACGTCTGCCGAGTAAGCTTAGGTTGTAGGCTTAGGTATAGGTCTCGGTGTAGGTATAGGTCTTGGTGTAGGTATAGGTGCCTGTACCAACACAGTGTCGACTATTTATACATGTCACTGTCCAATCAGATTATAGTGAGGGGGTACCAAGGTATTTACATATTCATTACATCACAAACCAAACCAAACTAAATATTTTCCATAACAATATTCAATTTTATAAGATAATATAAACAATATAATTTACTAAATCTCTTATCTGTTATGGAATATTTATTTTTTATAATAACAATAATCATTTATACTGTTCATAAGATACAACCATTATGATCATACAACAAACACTGGCTTTTGACAACATGGGACAACACAATAAAATAGGTTGGTTGGTTGGTTAGTTGATTGGCATGTCAACCCCTGTTGGGTCATTTTATGCTGAAGAATTTTTGTTTTATTCATTCTTGATGGGTACTCAATTTTCAAACACATTTGTTTCCTAAACAAGTACTACCACTTCCGGGTCAGAGTGAACCTGGGAGCAATGGTGATGAAGGGATGCTCCACATTCCCCAGACCTCCAGAACTGGAACCTTACCATCAGATAGGTTGTCATTCCCAGAACATGAAGACCCTCAGCCACCGCCTTCCAGCACATATATGATAAAAAGGGTTGAAGGCTACCAGAAGGGCAATAGTGTTGGGACAATCATATAGGTGCTAGGGCTCAACACAACCTGTCAATTGATTGGAAGGGGCTTTTCTGACCACTTCCTACTATCAATCGGCTGGTTGCGTCAAGCCCAAACACCTATAATAAGATAGGAAGCATTACTTTCAAAGCAACCAATTTAGCATGAAGGCTCTTATTCATTGATAGCAAAAATGGTACAGCCAATAGTAGTAACTATATAGGAAAATAATATTTCATAACTAAAAACTTGTTTTATCCAACTGTGTTATCTATGGGGAGTGGTTTGGTTCATTTGTATTTGTATTCTATCCCAATACATCTGGTTCTTCCTTCTTGTGGGCTGGTTAACTGAAATGGAATTTAATGAAAGAAGCAAAGGAATAGAGATGAGGATGACTTTAGAGTAAGACCTTTATTTGCTGATTCACACTATTTCTTTGAGGGGAAATATTTCCCGAGCAAGTCAATAGGTATTTCCTCTTCAAAGTCTTGGAGTAAAAAGAGCTGAGAGACCTTTTTGGTGCCAAGAATTTGGGGCTTTTTGCACATGCTCAGAGGGCTCTTCTAGTCTGAAGCCTTCTGGGAGATTGTTACTTTTTCAGTGTTTTTTATTTATTTTTTTTTAATTTAATTTGTTTTAATTTTGTTCTGTTTATTTTTATTTGGTTTAATTTTATTTTTATAAATCCCCACAATACATCCCCACCCAAGTAGCAGAGCTACGGTAAGGATGCATTAGAAAATTGAGTCTTTTGTAAGGTGTGCGTGTGTGTATTTTTTGTTTTTTTTATGTATTTTAATTTTGTTTTATTTATTTGTTTTTATTAATCACCACATATTCTGTTTCTTGTATCTGTTGTAGTTTCCCTTGAAATATCACGGTCATTAGTGTCACTACTGAGGAACCTCTAGGTGACTAATGATCATGCCATGATCGTTGCCAATCTGTCCCTCATAGGGAGTAACAAAAAACAAAACCATCCCCGAAATGCTCACTTTGATTGGAATAAGGCTGTCTGGGACTGTTACTGCGCCGAGCTGCAATACCCAAATTGGCCTGAATTCTATGAGTCTGGAGATGTCAACATCATACTCCAAAATATCCTGAACTCAATATGATCAGCATGTGTGGCATCAGTACTATGTAAGCAGAAGAAACACCTAGGGAGAGCAATTTGGGAGACTGCAGCAGTCTGTCTCACCAGAAAGGAACACCGTAGTACTGAGCAGGAGTACCAACATCACATGTCAGATGACAATAGGAGAAAATGAAACAAATCATCCAACCACCTCAAGCAGGTATCAAAAACAGCAGTACTCAAATTTGAACAGCACATAGCAACCAGCCTTGACAGTAAGGTGTTCTGGAAATATGTACGTTCGAAACAGAGGCCTCACTCCCCAGTTGGTCCTCTTCACAATCCTCATACAAACCAAATCACCGATGACCCTAAAGAATGTGCAGAACTTATTGCTGAATGCTATGCAGGCATTTTCACTGTTGAGGACAAAATGTACCATCTCCTCCACCTCTGACATCAACTTCTATAACCACTATAGAATTCACACCTGCTATGCTGCAATGCCACTTCAAGAGTAAACACAACAATTCTTCTCCTGGTCTTGATGGTGTGAAATACCTGCTTCTCAAACGTGGCGGGTACTTCCTTCTGCACCAGCTTGCTGTTTTTTTCCAATTTTGCTTAAAAAATGGTGCTACCTCAGAACAGTGGAAAACTGCTAGTGTAATTCCACTGATCAAAAAGGGTGACCACACATCACTTGTTAACTATCATCCAGTCACTCTTACAAGTTGCATTGCTAAGCTGATAGAGTCCTGCATCAGAGAAGGAATTTGGAATTTCTGGAACTCTCAAAGTCTGATCCAACCCTCCCAGTTTGGATTTATCCCAAACTCTAGCTGTTGTGCTCAACTTGTGGAGTTCCTAGAAGACATCACCTGATCACTGATGTTGGCTCATGAATAGACATTGTCTACCTTGACTTTGCTAAGGCCTTCAACTCTGTGCCGCACAAAAGACTTTTGGCAAAACTCTCTGCAATAGGTGTGAAGGATGGTCGTAACTGGTTAAAGTCCTTCATTTTCAATCAGGGAGAGAAGTGGTTACAGTTCTTGGGCAACACTCCTCACCATATGAGATGTCATCTGGGGTACCACAGGGATCTGTTTGTTGTGAATATCAATGATATAGATGCTAACTTAAGGAATACCACAGGACTGTAGTATGCCGATGATATCAAGCTGTACCTTGAGATAAAAAAGACAGATCCTGAACACTGCAGATCTTTCTTACAGTCAGACCTGGACACAGTGCAGCAATGGATCACTGACTGGCAACTCAAGCTGGCTGTGGACAAATGTACCACCATGCATTTTGGGAGGAAAAACCCATCATACATATACTCCCTCCACAACACTAATATCAAGGAATCTTCTTGCGAGCATGATTTGGGTATTACTGTCAGCAGTGATTTACGTTGGACGAAACTCATCTCTAAAATTGTCAAAAAGGCCGAGGGTGTCCTGGCGTCGCTCAGCAAGACCTTTGTCAGCCGCTTACCGGCTATCTATTTAAAGCTGTACAAATGGTGCGGCCACACTAACCAAACGAATATCCTCCATCAGGTATCTACCATATTCTGAATGTCTTGCTGCCCTGGGAATGGATTTGTTGAAACTCCGGCGTCTGGCAGTTGTTTGTTAGGGGTTAGGGTTAGGGGTTAGGGTTAGGGGTTAGTTTTATAATTTTTTTTTTTAAATCTAAAAATTGTCTGTTAAAACAACCGGATATTGACGGTGTAAATAAAAAACATGTCCTTTCTTAATCGAGATCAAAAAGGGGTGCCTAAAGGTCATACAGCCCGGAAATTTAAATTCTGTAAAATTGGCATTGTGTGGCATCTCATAAAAAAACTCTTTTTTATGTTAAAATCTTCCCCTGAGTCTAATAAATATGCATACTAAATTTATTAGTATTATTTGGATTTTTTGGTTGTCCTCATCTTTATTGTTATATAAACAATGTTTCGGGCTATGTGCCCTCTGGCCTTCTTCAGGTGTTTCTTATTAAACTCAGGAACTTTCTTGTTGAACTCTTGGATTCTTCTTGTCAAACTCAGGAGCCTTCATGTTGTAATTTTGAGCCTTCACAGAACTTTGAACTGAACTCTTTATTCAATCCATCAGGGTAGACTGTTCTATATAACAATAAAGTTGTAGATAACAGTCTGACAAATCCAAATAATATAAATTTAATAGTTTTATATCAAATCATTTGACTGTCTATAGAGGATAGACAAACTCCTACCTGTAAAACGTTTATAACTTTTGTTTAGATAAATCTTTAAATCTCAAGATAATTTCTCATTATTGCTTCTTTTTATTTTTGTACTAAAGAATGTATATTAAGGATTTAGAAAAAAACAACACACATTCAAGTATTGTTGATATACCAGTTTCCCAAGATCTATTAAAAATGATTCACTGCTACTGCTGATATTCATATTCATATTAACATATAAAGACATAAAACACAAAAGCTTGGCTTACAAAAACTCATGACTCATATTGAACTCTTAATAATTATATGGTTTTCATAAGAAGAAGGGCATTAAATATGAAATGTAATCAAAGCATACTGAAACTGAAAATTTAAAATTTAAAACTATAGAGAAGATGTGTGCACAACTGGGCAACTTATATAATATAGGGATGATGTCTAGATTACTGTCCAGATGTGTGCACAGCTGAGCAACTTTTATAATAAAGTGATGATGTCTAGATGTCTAGATTACTGTCCAGATATGTGCACAGCTGAGCAACTTTTATAATAAAGTGATGATGTCTAGATGTCTAGATTACTGTCCAGATGTGTGCACAGCTGTCCCTGTTATTTTTATAATAAAGTGATGATGTCTAGATGTCTAGATTACTGTCCAGATGTGTGCACAGCTGAGCAACTTTTATAATAAAGTGATGATGTCTAGATGTCTAGATTACTAGATGTGTGCACAGCTGAGCAACTTTTATAATAAAGTGATGATGTCTAGATGTCTAGATTACTGTCCAGATGTGTGCACAGCTGAGCAACTTTTATAATAAAGTGATGATGTCTAGATGTCTAGATTAATGTCTAGATGTGAGCACAGCTGAGCAACTTTTATAATAAAGTAACGATGTCTAGATGTCTAGATTAATGTCTAGATGTGTACATTATATATATATATATATATATATATATATATATATATATCTTTTTTTTATGAAGAAAGAAAATAATTCAGAAAAAGAAAAAGAAAAAAAATGAGCGAGTCAAACTACTGACTAAGTTAGAAAAAAGAAACTGAATGAAATGGAATAGCAACAAATACTGAAAAGTGATCAATATGTATGTAGACCCAGTTTAGGTAACTGAATCAGTACAATTAAAACAATTACATTAACCATTAAAGAAAATCTAAAATGGCAGTAAATCTATCAGAGTGCTCAAAAATTATAAAGTAATGAAAGTATAAAGCAAGCATCACTATATTAAAATACCATAAGAAATAAAACTAACTCATGACTGAGTTTCACATTCTCAATCGTTGAGTCAGCTACTTTTAATCATGGTTGTAGTCTGAATTTTTTTGTATATAAAATACTTTAACATAGATGATACAAAACTTAAGTCACATGACTAAATTTTTAGGTCACATGATTCAATCTGGCACCAAATTACAAAGCAGGTCATTAGCTTCATCCTGACATTTTGACACCAACTATATATATATATATATATATATATATATATATATATATATATATATATAAAATAATAAATAGATAGATATATTAGTTTATTTGTATGTATTTATTGCATGGATGTGATTCTGCAACCCTGATGAATGCCAAAAAGAAAGGCATGAGTTGCAGTATCACATCCATGCAATAAATATATATATACACAAACTAATATATATTCATTCTTATATATATATATATAGTAGCTATATCACTGATATTGAGCAGTCCACTAATAATACCACAAAATACATTTAAATGTTTTCTTACAAATGAATTACATGGGATAGGTTACAAGGTAGGAGTTAGATGGCTTTAGTTGTTTCCTCAGATTATAAATAAAAACCCTTCAATTTATTAAGAAACTTTAGTTGGGACCCATCAAAGCAAATATGTACGTCCCAGGATACACTAAATCAAAAAGTTATAAACATCACTTAGTATATTATCAGAATTTCTAACATTATTAAGAAAATGAATTAAACTTTCTCCTCAAAAATCTAATGTACAAAATTAGGGTAATAACATTTTTAAGATATCATTTTTCAAATTATCTTGATAAACAAAAATTAGTAAAACAATTTAGGTTATAGAAAAAGAAAAAAATCATAAAAGAAGCAATCTATGCTTTTTAGTCAATTGAAAGAAAGGTATTTTATTGGTGTTACAAGTAAATAAAATCAATGACAGCTGTCAATGAAGATGTAAAACTATAGATATTACAGATTAATTTTTACTCAAATATATTGATAATTGTGGACATATGGCATAAACTGCCAATGTTTGATTGACTTGAAGCAGTGTGCACAATAACAGCACATATAACAAAAGAACCAAAATACAAATCAGGCTACATTATATCATGTATATAGTAAATATGCTGATGACTATATATCAAGAATAAGAAATTTTAAAAAAACACTGATATCGTTAAGTAATGTTGTTTTATTAGCTTATATTGCAATATTTCAATCTGTTTGGATCCTCATCAGAGCATGTCTTTTATAAAAAGAAGAAAACAGTTTTTTTTAAAAATATGACTGGTTTTTTATAATAGACATGCTCTGATGATGATCCAAACAGATTGAAATATTGCAATATAAGCTAATAAAACAACATTACTTAACAACATCAGTGCGTTTTTTTTAATTTCTTACTCTGATATACTGTCGGTTTCACTTCCTTATTTTAATTGATATGCTCATGTATAAGTGAAATTTTGTAAACCATATTTTAGATTAAAAATTGGTATCAACCTATACATTTTATAAGGTTGAAATTTAAAAAAATAATATTAAGGATGAGGAGTAAGCTTTAGCTTCAAAATCAATTTCACAAATTAATGATTTTGTGACCATAAAATCAATTTCCACATGCATATATGAGGTGTGATCAAAAAATATTCTGATTCTTGTTTAGTTAGTGGTGTATGCTGGGAAGGTTAGCTTTCTTTCTGGTGGGATTTAAGGGAATAATTTATTTGAATATTCACTTATTTCAATCTTTAGTTTTATTATTCTCTCATGCTTCAAAAAATCCAGGACATTTATTTTTTATATAACCTTGTCACCTAATACTTGAAGCATACATGAAATCCCTACATTTTAAAATTACACACACACACACACACACACACACACACACACACACACACACACAACACTATATATATACAAATATATATATATACAAGGTGTGTCAAAAAGTATCAAGATTGAAATTGTATTTACCAAGACAGAAATGAAGAACGAATGGAACATAATTTTTTTTTCAGAATACATGGTGAGTCAAAAAGTACAAAAAATCTTGATACTTTTTTGACACACCTTGTATATATTCGTTTATCTATATATATAATTAATAATCAAGTCATCCACAGACACGTGTTTCGGCGTTTCATGCCTCTTCAGTGTGGCTAGATACAACAACGATCCTTGGCTAGGGCCAAATATATATATATATATATATATATATATAATATATTGATCAGCAAATTTTTGATAGAGCGAAAGAGAAAAAAAATTTGCTGATCAATAAAAGTATGTCATTATTTTTTAAATCCTATATAAATTCAGCGTACCAAAAATGTGTTTATATATATATATATATATATATATATATATATATATATAAGTAAAAAGAAGGAAATGAATCCGACAATATGAGTAAGAAATGGTGGAATGAAAACATCACACAATGCTGTAAAGAAAAACAATTTATAATATAATCATAGCTGATACTGATCAATATTTCAATTTTACAAAAATCATCATCAGAGCTCATTCACTCCCGTAGTTGTTTGGGTCGGAGAGGAAAGTCAAAATGACTTTCCTCTCGACCCAAACAACTACGGGAGTGAATGAGCTTGATGATGATTTTGTAAAATCGAAATATTGATCAGTATCAGCTATGATTATATTATAAATTGTTTTTTCTTTAACAGCATTGTGTGATGTTTTCATTCCACCTTTTCTACTATATATATATATATATATATATATATATATATATGCTATAAAGCTATCAAGAACTTGAACAAAAACCATCTCTGACATCTCAAAGTATTGAGGAAGAAGGCAAAAGCTAGATTGGTCATGTCAGTTACTTCCTTTGATATGACTTCTATATGTACTATCTGTGGACTTGTATGCAAATCTGCGGTTAGTTTGAAATGTCATATGAGACACAGACATAAGAACTGATGAGAGCTGTTTGGCCTTCATACATCAAAACTGACAATTCATCACACACACACACACACATATATATATATACATATATAAAGTGTTGTTATGGGTCCAACAGGAGAAAATTAAATATTTCATTAAAAAAATGTATTATTGTTTTTTAAGAAAATTTTTTTATTATTATTATTTTACATTAGCGACACGTGTTTCAGATCTTTTGATATCTTCTTCAGGCATTAATTAACCACATTCTGTCAAATTATATATATATATATATATAGATAGATGTCCTCAATAAGTACACCCCAAACTATTTTTTATAAAACATTAATTTTCTTTATAGAACCAAAGATACAAGGATATCCTTATTTCTAATAGAATATTGTGTAATGGTTAACAAGCTAGTCTCTCAGATTCATTACTACTGAAAAATGAATCTGATCCTTGCTGGATGACCTTGTGTCAAATCCTACCTGTGGTGGATGGGTTGAGTGAATTTTTTTTTTTTCCTTTTTTTCTACAATAAAAATGGATATTAATAGGTATTTTTTACTACCAAACTCTACAACATAGAAACTCTGTAACTAAAAATAAATTTGCCACACCTTTGTAACCAAAAATAACATATTAATTTTATAAATAGGATGTAACTTGGCATTGAGCTTAATGGCTGATGAAGGCAACCTTAAAGAGAGTCTATTTTAAAATCTTTTTTTTTTTCATTTTAGGCACCTCATAGAGAAATAAAAAAAAAAATGGTTAAAAACAAATTATGATTTTGTAAGATTTTTCATTCCTCATATATAAAGACCAAAATATTACAATTCTATACATAACCCAGATTACTATATGCTGATTATGCCATATGATAAATAGTTATATGATAATTACTTACTTCACAAGGTTTCTATTTTGATAATGTATTTGGCTACCACTCTATATAACAGCTATTTCCACTAATATACAATCTTATTTTGACATTTTATATTAGCATTGATAAACCTAACACATTTCAAGTCTTTCCATACTTCTTTCAGTTAGGACCCCCCTCCCCCCAAAAAAAAAAGTAAAAAAAAGAAGAAAAAAAAAAAGAAAAAAAAACCTGACAAGATTTTATATGTAATTTGATGGCTTTGCAAGAGAAACTGAAAACATTCATATGGAGATTATCTTTGGAAGATATTGCTTACAGCCAAGAGAGAAAGTTTGCCACATTTTTTTTAACATTCCAGGATGCTGATGCAATCATTCTTTTTGGAATCTAATCTTTCTACATCATCAAATAGTGGAATGTATCCACTAAATTCATTTCATATCCTTAACTTCTCCATCAGTCTAAAATATAATTTTCAGTTATGATTATTATTAAAAGTTTATAATGGAAGAAAAAACTGTGTGTATGTCTATGTCTGTGCTATGCATATGTGTGTGTATATATGTATGTGTGTGTATATATGTATGCCTGTGTGTACATATTTATTGCGAAATAAAAAATAAAAATAGTGTTGTTACTTCCAGTAAGGATGATGATGATGATGATGATTATGATGTATACAAGACTCAACACAGCAATAAATAACTGCACATAAATAATTATTTATATATGAATAGTTTAAACATATTGTTGCTAAAACTTTTCATCTGGAGTGACTTTGGGTTTAATGGAAAATATGTGTGTGTGTGTGTGTGTGTGTGTGTGTGTGTGTGTATGTGTGTGTGTACATGTTTATAGTAAAATTTTTTTAAAAAGTTTAAACATATTATTGCTAAAACTTTTCATCTGGAATGACTTTGGGTTTAATGGAAATAAGTGTGTGTATGTGTGTCTTTGTGTGTCTTTGTGTGTATATGTTTATAACAAAATACAAAAAAAAAGAAAAAGATTGATGTTACTTCCAGTAGGGATAATACTATATGTACTAGATCAGAGGCAGGGAACCTTTTCATGATTTTAAAGGTCACATTGAATTTTATTGTCTACTAATACGAACATACTCAATACACTTTTAGTATAGCAAAACCCAAAGTTTAAACTTTTAGGAAATAACTTAGTCCAAATTTAATCAATGTATACTAATTAAAAGAAATTAAAAACTTTACTAACTTTTTAATGTTTTTTTTTTTTTTTCATTTTGTATTTGTGAGAAAGCATTGGGATATCAGGTTCTAAAGTAGAGGTGTACAATTTTAATTGGTCTTTTAACAAGGCCATGGAAGGCCATCCTTGTTACTTTAGAAGGCTGTATGTGGCCTTAAGTTTGCAGTTTTCTCACCCCCTTTGTACTAGACTTTACCCAGCAATATAGCTTGTTGATAATTAGTTATTCTCAAAATGATCAAATATATGCACCCTCCGGGTGCAAGTATTTAAGTTTTAATATCATAAAATATCATATTGAATTAGAAAGGCTAATGAAACTGAAAAAGAATGCAGATAAAAAGATTTGGAACAGAGGGGGTATGATTGGAAAATAGAACAACTTTGAAACTAACTCTTCCATCATTTTCCATTACTCCCGTCTTTCATTGGTAAGTTTTCCTAATTTAACTATTGAGTTAAAATAGGAAGTAAAGAATAAAATTACTGTTATTTCTTCTTATTAATGGATTTCTTTTAAGATTTATCCCAGAGATTGTTGCTCATATTCAATAAGACAAAACCAAACAATTAGAAATCTATAATACTAAGCATACATTTATTAAAATCAATTTTTTAAGATCAATATGCAAATTAGCCTTCCAATTCACACTGTTATCCGCTATTTTGCTGTATATATAAATTCAGTTGCATGTTATTTGCATGTAGATATAGTCAACTGTATTAATAATGTAAAACAATTTTATTAATAATTGAGGTTTAAATAAAAATAAATTCGTGGAGAATGTGATGTAAATAACAAAGGGAATTGTGACTTGTATAGTAATATAGTTTCGGTTACAGACAGACAAACCCACAATCTCCATTATAATAAGATTGTTGCTAAAACTTTTCATCTGGAGTGATTTTGGGTTTAATGAGAAATGAAAATAGTAGTTATCTTTCCTGGTAATGGAGGAAGGAAAGAGCAGGCTGTAGACAGAAAGCCTGTTTCCAGTGTTAGCCCAGTACAGTCAATGGTTCAGCATATTTTTTTTTAAATGTATCCATTAATTAGTTTTATATAAGTAAACTTGTGGAGATATGGGAAATATTAAAAAAAAAAAACAGAAATGGTTGAGTTTGCCAAGTTTCTTATTTCAGTTGCATTTATAAAAAAAAACAAAACTATCATAACTTTTGCATTGCTATTGATGACATTAGATAACTATAATGGCCAATAATACAAACATTATTACATCTTGACATTTGAAAATACTTTTGCTGTAGATTCATACTACATAAATGTTGAAATTGTTTATTGAAAGTAGATTCAGCATATATTTGACTCTTTAAAAAGTTTATAATTTGCTTTTTGTATATTTTAATATACTGTCATAGAATCAGTTCCTTGTTTCAATTTGCAGCAAGGTCATAGAAATTGGCCCTTAAAATGGCTCTTTTAATATGTAACAATTTCATAGAAATTGGCCCTTAAAATGGCTCTTTCAATATGTAACAATTTCATAGAAATTGGCCCTTAAAATAGCTCTTTTAATATGTAACAATTTCATAGAAATTGGCCCTTAAAATGGCTCTTTCAATATGTAACAATTTCATAGAAATTGGCCCTTAAAATGGCTCTTTCAATATGTAACAATTTCATAGAAATTGGCCCTTAAAATGGCTCTTTCAATATGTAACAATTTCATAGAAATTAGCCCTTAAAATGGTTCCTTTATTCTGCAGTGAGTTCATATGAATTGGCCCATAAAATTATTTCTTCAATCTGCAGCAAAGTCATAGTAATTAGCCCTTAAAATGACTCTTGCAATATGTAACAATTTCATAGAAATTGGCCCTTAAAATGGCTCTTTCTATATGTAACAATTTCATAGAATTTAGCCCTTAAAATGGCTCCTTTATTCTGCAGTGAGTTCATATAAATTGGCCCTTAAAATGATTTCTTCAATCTGTAGCAAAGTCATAGTAATTAGCCCTTAAAATGGCTCTTTCAATATGTAACAATTTCATAGACATTGGCCCTTAAAATGGCTCTTTCAATCTGAAACAAGATCATAGAAATTGGCCCTTAAAATGATTTCTTCAATCTGCAGCAAGGTCATAGAAATTAGCCCTTAAAATGGCTCTTTCAATATGTAACAATTTCATAGACATTGGCCCTTAAAATGGCTCTTTCAATCTGCAACAAGATCATATAAATTGGCCCTTAAAATGGTTCCTTTAATCTACACCAAGGTCATAGAAATTAGCCCTTAAAATGGCTCCTTCAATATGTAACAATTTCATATAAATTGGCCCTTAAAATGGTTCCTTCAATCTGCAGCAAGGTCATATAAATTGGCCCCTAAAATGGCTCCTTCAATATGTAACAATTCATAGAAATTGGTCCTTAAAATGGCTCCTTCAATCTTTAGCATGGTCATGGATATTGTCCCTTAAAATAGCTTATTTAATTTACAAAATGGTCATAGGAATTGGTCCTTAAATTGCTTCTGTAATCTGCTGAACTATTATTAGGTCATTTCATATGAAATTGTTGATTTTGTTTTAAGTTTGAGGACCATATGACCTTTAGGCACACCTTTTTGATCTCGATTAAGAATGGACATGTTTTTCATTTACACCGTCAATATCTGGTTGTTTGTTAGGGGTTAGGGTTAGGGGTTAGGGTTAGAGGTTAGGGTTAGGGGTTAGTTTTATAATTTTAAAAAACAAATCTAAAAATCGTCTGTTAAAACAACCGGATATTGACGGTGTAAATAAAAAACATGTCCTTTCTTAATGGAGATCAAAAAGGGGTGCCTAAAGGTCATATGGTCCCATATTTTTAATAAAATATACTATTTTCATATTGTACTACATGACCAGCAGACCTGTTGTATTCCCATTGTTACAGCAATTTATGATACTAATTTTTTTTTTATTTAGGAAGAAGTGAAAAGTTCTGTCAAACTCCTAAGAATTTAAATACTTAAACTATTGATAAATAATGACTAATAATATGTTTTGATTGTATAATGATCAAGTAGAAATAGTAAAATCCTTGTATCTTTGGTTTAGAAGAAAATTAACTTTTTATAAAGAATTGTTATGACATTTTTTTTTTCAGGCAAATAAGGAAAGACATTTAACTTGTGATTGTTTATGGTTTATATTTGTTTGGGAAATTTCATCCCTAGAAAGTTATGATGAGTGTTTCTTGGAATTAGACTGTTTTAAGACGGGTTAGCTCAGTTGGTAGAGCGTTCGGCTAGACACCACAAGGTTCCTAGTTCGATACCAGTCCTCACAAACTCAGCGTATGAGTAGCACAGGGATCTGTGCGGTAAAGTAAAGAGCTGATGGTAGGTGTGGCGCTCCACCCCAGATGCTAAAAATAATCTCCTTGGTCTAGCGCTATTGAAAAGGGGATAGACACCCTCGTTCGGCTAGACACCACAAGGTTCCTAGTTCGATACCGGTCCTCACAAACTCAGCGTATGAGTAGCACAGGGATCTGTGTGGTAAAGTAAAGAGCTGATGGTAGGTGTGGCGCTCCACTTCAGATGCTAAAAATAATCTCCTTGGTCTAGCGCTATTGAAAAGGGGATAGACACCCTCGCTGACTGGCTAATACCGACTTTAGACCGCCCCGACGACATTACTTTACTTACTTAATAGTCTTTAATTTGTTGTGACAAACTAAATTCCTGTATTTTTACACCCTTATCTGACTTGTATACAAAAAACACTGTTCAGTAGACAGCAGGATTTTTACTACTACTACTAATACTACTACTACTACTACTACTACTACTACTAGAAGAAGAAGAAGAAGAAGAAGAAGAAGAAGAAGAAGAAGAAGAAGAAGAGAAGAAGATGGTTTATTTTCACACATTACACAATATAAACAATGTCACACAAAACAAACAATGTAATATTGGTTGTTGTAGTAATATGTGGAGGATGATCACTAATTAGGACAGCCTATTCTAGAGCCACCTCATTTGGTTTTTTGGCTTTTTTTTTTTACATAGTTTGAAAGTTGATTATAGTGATAGCATGTATTAAAAATTTCTATTTTGATAAATAATTTGAGATGGTGAGCAAACATTTTGGTGAAATCAATGTTTGGATTTCACAGCCAATAGAATAAATGCAGGGGTATTATTCCACTCACTTTTAGCTGTTGTGATTAACTCATATTAATTAAATATCAAAAATTAAACAAATAAATAATTTTAAACCAAACAACGAAAATCTGTCAGCCTAACATTGAAACCACAAGTTGTCAGTTTGTCACTGGGAAATATGGGTATACATGGGGTGAACACCCTTTCACAGTGAGGGGAACAGTCAGACAGAGGGTGAGAAACAAATCTTGTCAAGAAACCAATCTGTGCTAGATCTCTCTTTATATTTTAAAACCTTTCCAGGCATGATTCTCACAATTCCTGAAAGTTTGGTTGAAATTGGATCGAAAATGTTCATGCTTTAAGTGGATGGATGGATGGATGGATGGATGGACATCTGTTGAATTAGAATAAGATTAAGTTCGTTTTTGAAGATAATAAATAAACATTGTGTATGTGCTTCCATAATTTGATAGAAGTTATTCCAAAAGTCAATCTGGTATAAAAAGAATTGTCCTAAGGAACTGAGCCAATTTGGACAATCAAAAATTTCAATGTTACCCAAAGAAAAAGTTCCACTCTTGAACTTTCTCAGCCCTTTCACTTTTGATTTATTATCAGTTAAATCTCTTTAGAGTGATCTTCAGTAAATTCTTATACCTTAAAAAAAAAAAAAAGACCATTAAGCAATAAATGAGTTTGAAAAATGCTTTATTGTGAGTGTAATAGGTAACTGAGTTACCTCCCCTCCCCTTCTAATTACTATATAAACTGGTCAAAAATCCACCACTGTATTCTATGTAGAATAAAGCTTCTGCAAGTCCGACCGTGTTTGTTTGCTTACTACCACAGTGAGTCAACTATATCTTTAAGAATTTGATTGAAAGTGTTACTTTCTTTGTTGTTCTCTCACCACAAAAATTCATAAAGATATGAATCTAGCATATCTGCACGAATGCCATACTGCTTTTTATTTTGTTTCTTGGCATGGTATTGCATAGCCCTCGACTCGGGCCACAAATCGTACATGTTGTATACTGGCATCTTCAAACTCACGCTACTCTGAATCGTATACGTTGTTGGTATACAGTGGAGATCGTTTCTAACCCCTAGATGATGTATCTAGTGGTCACTTAAATGACATCACAAGGCATGCTCTATGTAGTAGGAGATTTGACTTTATTTCTCTCATCTTGGTTGTACGTGGTGGATGTGAGTGGCGGGCATTGATAATGGGCACTACTACTGCTGGTGTGGTGGAAGGTGGTGGGCACGCCTCACTGCTCGCTGGCAGCGACCGACCGTGTCAGCGGTCACTCAGTCCGCTCTGTTCGCTGTCTCTCTGGGGTCTGCCTCTGGGCTGTCTGATGACCGCTTAAGTATTGACGACCGCCCACACATCCTTTTGTTCCTTGATCGGAAGTCCTTTCTCTTTATTCAAATTCCCGTTTGTCCAGATGAAGTCTTTTGTTACACTTCTTCATCCCCCCTCTTTTTAATTCAACCGGAAATTCCTATTTCCGTTTGTACAATATCCAACAATGGCACCACAACACTTCAACATTTTGTATGTGGGCTCACTTGGTCGGATCCTCAAAATGAAGTGAATGGTTCACACACTGGTGAATGTAACAGTTTGGTAGCCGATTAATGAAATTGTAGGCTGTGCACTGCTTAGATATTATTATGGTACCTTGTTGGAATTATTTTGATATAAGATGTGCTCTAATTCCCCACCTGGATTTATAGACTGGCCAAGGTCACATGATTTACTCCTCTAGCCAATCAACAAGCCATACTGCGTGGCTGATATATTACTTAAACACAGATATTTGCCACAGTTCACTTGCAATCATAGAGGAGGGAACTAAGGACTCTTTACCAGAGGAACCAATGGATTCATCATCGAAGGACTCTTTACCAATACTCAGGATGGACTTACAGGATTACCAGATCTTTACCAATACTCAGGATGGACTTACAGGATCACCAGATCTTTACCAATACCCAGGATAAGCGCTCTTGCTTAAGGGCTCCAAGATGGCCCAAAAGATTCTAACATACCTGGACACACAGACTGTTTGATTATAGGGAGTATAGTGGCTACTATTCTGTTTGGAATTGCATCCAGTCTATCTTGTCTTGCAGCATATCCTTTTGAAAACCCACTGGTCAATCTATCTCTATTATACTTTTGTCTTACAAAAAGGCTCTCTACAGTTATACCAAGCCCATCAATTGCTGTGTACTTCGTTAATAAAATCACAGTATAATAAAGTATGAAAAATTATGGAAATATGATAAGTAAGTAGGAAAACTGGACCATATGACCTTTATTCATAAGTACATTTTTTTCATTTACACCGTCAACATTCGGTTGTTTGTTAGGGGCTAGGGTTAGGGGTTAGGGGTTAGTTTTATTATCTAAAAAAAAAACTCTAAAAATCAACCGGATGTTGATGGTGTAAATGAAAAAATGTACTTATGAATCAGCAAAGCAAAAGAGGTGCTAAAGGTCATATGGTCCGGAAAACTATTGCAAGCTATAATTTTTGGTTACAAAAATCACTTAACACTGCTCAACCAAAAACAAATCAAAAGTAAAATGGCCAAGAAAGTTCAAGAGTGCTGAAAAAGTGCTACTCAATATAAGAGAGTAAATGTTGTGGAATAAGTCTGACTTTAAAGTATTAGGATGAGTCAAAAGTTTTGCAATATTTTAGTAACATGAGACACAATTTAGAATCTTTTGCCAAGGTTGCGAAAGTGACAAACCATATTTGACTGTAAGATGCTGAGCTTTGCCTGATACTCTCTAAATACTACTCACTGGAATTGCCTCTATGGCTTGGAGCACCACCTCAGAATTCAGGCCTACCTGATCTTGCCTTATGGTCAAATTTCTTGCAACCCAAGTGAGATTGGACCATATGACCTTTAGGCACCCCTTTTTGATCTCGATTAAGAAAGGACATGTTTTTCATTTACACCGTCAATATCCGGTTGTTTTAACAGACGATTTTAAGATATTTTTTAGAATTATAAAACTAACCCCTAACCTTAACCCTAACCCCTAAATCTAACCCCTAACCCTAACCTCTAACAAACAACCGGATATTGACGGTATAAATGAAAAGCATGTCCTTTCTTAATCAAGATCAAAAAGGTGTGCCTAAAGGTAATATGGTTCGATTTATTAAACCACCTGGTTACTGTATTTTGATCAACTGTGGCTTCAACTTTTGCACAACAAAAGTTTTTGGTTGTTTCTGCAGCAGCGTTATGACTCAGTTCAAACTCTTAAAGCATAAGTTCTTTAATTAGACTATGTTACATATTCATCTCTGTGGTTTTCAAATCTCACTTGGAGTGAAGCAATGTACAATGTGTCAGCACACCAACTACCCCAATACTACCAACTACAGTGGGTACCTCCACAACTTGAACTGCTTCAGTCACATGATATACAGACCACAAACTAGCATGTACCAAAATATAGCAAAACTTTTGACTCACCTTAGTTTTTTTGTTTTGTTTTGTTTTGTTTTATGCCATATCAACCTCAGTGGGTCATTTAATGCCAACAAAGTTTTGAAATAAATTCATTCTTAATGGATAATCAATTTTTTATAAACACATTTTTCTATTTAACCCATAGATGAGACTCTAACAGGCACCACCACTCCGGGTCAGAGTGAACCAGGGAGCAATGGTGATGAAGAATTACTCCACATTCCCCAGACCTCCAAAACTGGAACCTCACCATCATATGGGGCTTGTCATAAGGGCAGTAGTGTTGGGACTACTTAATTTTGTTTTATTTTTGTTTTATTTATTTTCATTTGGTTTAATTTTATTTTTATTAATCGCCACAAAGGAAACAACAGTTTGGAAAATAGGACCATATTACCTTTAGGCACCCCTTTTTGATCTCATTAAGAAAGGACATGCTTTTCAATTTACACCGTCAATATCCGGTTGCTTGTTAGGGGTTAGGGTTAGGGGTTAGGGTTAGGGTTAGGGGTTAGTTTTATAATTTTTAAAAAATCTAAAAATCGTCTGTTAAAACAACTGGATATTGACGGTGTAAATGAAAAACATGTCCTTTCTTAATCGAGATCAAAAAGGGTGCCTAAAGGTTATATGGTCTGGAAAATATTCAACAAAATATGAAAAATAAATGGAAAGGTAGATAAACCAATACAAACAATTGATTCAATTAATATCTCATCTTTATTAAAAGACTTCTTCATCTTTATTTATTAAAAGATCTCATTAGAATTCTGATGAAGTCTTTTAATAAATAGAGATGAAAAATTAATTGAATCAATTGTTTGTGTTGTTTTATCTACCTTTCCATTTATATTTTTCACAAATTGATAATAATAATATGGGATCTCTGTTCATGCTTAATCCAGTCCCTATAATTTCCCAAGGAAGATGATTATTAAATGGAAATTATAGAATATTTCCCACTTATTTATTTACAATTGCCTATAATATAAACTATCAATGTTGTATAGCCATTTTTTCTCTTCTTACCATCTCATAGTTTGTATCTTCTTCTAAGCTGGTTGATTATCTATCTGCTATCAGGGCATTTGGGCTGGATTCTCTCTGTTCTTCTGATCATCCTTCTTAGGATTTCTTGGGACTTCTCATCTTTGTGTTCATTGCTGTTTTTAGTAACAAACACAAGACTTGATATTGTTTTTTTAGATGTCTTTATTCAATTCAAGTAAGAATAACATGCATGGAGAAATGGCCTATGTACGGCAGATACCATTTGCATCTGTTCTGTTCAGTCATCCAGCCAGAACTGGCTTTCTATCTTTCTGTTCTCCTGCTTGGCTCTGGCCAATCAGAGACTAAATACAAGGTTAGTAAAAGGTTAAGTTCTGTCAATTACTTATATGTTTTTTTTTTCATGATTCAGAATTACTATTGTTTTTAATTTCTACACTACCATACATAATTTGTATATATTTACCAACCCCTCCACATGAGCAATTTATTAAGCAGAGTTTAACAGGTTTGAATTCAGAGTTTTCTTTTCCTAGACAGGTTGCCTAACCAAGGTTGAAGAACCCAGTCTGCCCTACTATTTATAAATGAAATCCTATGCAATTTTTTAATTGCAACTATCATTGAAAGTATTATTTTATGCTTACTTCAAGTTGCGAGTATTCATGAGGAAAATGTTTAATCTTTGTAAGGAAATTTTGATTCTGCTTAATAACAAGGAGTTGTTGAAATATAATTTTATAATTCAATTTACATATATATATGTACAATAAGGTTGACTCAAATTTATTTTAAAAAATCTTGAGTGAAAAAAAAAATTATGAACTGAAAATAACGAATCACAAAATAAATCTAAGGTATTCTAATTATTTATAGTTCTTAATTACATAATTTAAAAATGTTTCAACAATAATGTTCCATATCATGGATATATTCTTTACAATATGGACTTCACAATATCTTTTTGATCCTTGTCAGTTACATCATGATCTTTCTAATGACATATTTCTTTAACAATTTTTTCAATTGTAAATCTAGCTAGCCTACATAGGAAGAATTAAGATTTCAAATTTATCATTATAAATCTCAATTGTAATTCTAGTGAATAGTGTAAACTTACTTTTTAATGATCTTAAAGTATCAATACTCTTTCTCATATCTCTCAAAAAAGGGCTATTTCTTTTGTATATCAAACCATGAGCTGAGATATATTGAACAAACAATATATCTTTTTGTTGTCATTAATCATGAAATAGGGACGATTAATGGAAGAATCAAGAAAGTTTATCATTACTTTTTATTCGAAAGGGTTAATCCATTGTTGTAGATTAACTTATTATAACCCCAGTAAAAAAAAAAATTATTAAAAAATGTATCATATATATATATATATATATTCATAAGGCATATGAAAACTATAATCATTATTATAGTTTTCAAGTGATCTACATACATTTTTAATGATGTTTCAAATAGAGTTTTGATTTATAATTTCAAATTAGATAAAACAATATGATAAAATCGTGATATCCTATAAGATGATTTTAATTGGCTTGTTCTTTCGATAAAAACACTTTTTATTAAACATAACGTTGAACGAAAAAATTACATCTTACAGAAATTTCGGATTTAAAATTACAACCGGAAGTAATCAAGAAATGAAAAAAAAGAGCAGATAACTCATAAAATTTTATAAAAATATTGTTGAGACATGTTTTGGGAAAAGAGAAAGAGAAAGAAAAGGAGAAAGAAAGAATGTTAAAATTATTTCGCTGTTACAAAATATTTAGCAGCAATATTTAACTAGACGGAAGAACTACCGGCATTTTTATTCTGATTTTAATTGATATCATTATCGGGAAGTAGTCACGCTCATAATAAGTCGTAAGTATCAATATCAACAGCAACAATAATAATTCCTACGGGAGTTCATCATAGTAGTAGTAGTACGAAGAGTTATTGACTGAAAGAAGAGGCATGTGTTGGTTTGCCGCTCTTGGGATGTTACCGGCAGACACAAAATAGAAATGAAAATAGACAAAATGATTTGCAAAAATTTCAAATTGAAAAAAATAATTGGTAAGCAGATGAATTATTTACAACAGTTTTGTTTTTAGACATTGCAAATAATAGCTAACATCATTACTACTAGATGAATAGCTAAAAACATTGTTACTACTAATTTAACGGATTTGGGACAAAAAAAAAGTTTGGACTTTCTATTATTATTTTTTGTTCTTTTTCTAAACACTTAATTATTCAGGGTCTTTCCTTTTTAATTAATGTTTCTTCCCACTGTCTGTCTCTGTTAATCACTCTCGTCAGATTGTTTCTTGTCTGTTGAAGCCAGTAGTTGACAACTGCAGACAGATTCTTCATTTCCACACTTTTTCTTCTTCGTTCATAGTCCAAATCCACCCACAGTTTACACATAAAAATGCTTGTGCTACTAGTTTAACAAAACAGCGGACTGACCCTGTGTTGTTTCTTGAGAGATGTTATTTTCATTTATATAACTATTATTTCTTTCTTTCTTTTTTTCAAGAAGTGAAAGAGAAACGACGGTTTAGAGGTAGCAAAGGAATTATAGCAATATTTTACACAACTACTAACAAAACTGACGAACTGAGAAGCAAAGATGATAATGAAAAGATTGAAAACAAGACAGCTGTCGGCGAAAAAGAGTGAAGGAATATTTGATTATTCAAATCTTATCCCCCCAAAAATAACGTGTTAGTAGCCGTGTCATGCAATACAAAGGAAACAAAAAGACAAAGCTAAAATGGGAGAGGAACACATAAGTTAAAACTAGCTACAAAAAGAATGAAAATCGGACCAGGAAAAAAAAGTAAATATAGCTCAATTTAACGCAATAGAATGAAGGAAGACTGTTTATTTTATAAAAATCACTTTGTTTTTCTCTTGGATTAAGACTACAGATGATGGTGTTGGTAAGTAACTGCAAAATTGTTTGGGTAATGTTTAACTTTCAGGTTTATTGTGTGTAGCTTTGTTTCTTAGTCTGTTTTATGAAACTTTTAAAATTATTTTTGTATCTTCATTTCTCCCTGAAATTCTCAACACACATTCCAAAAGAATCGACACTTGTCAATTGTGTCCATTTTAAAATGTCTTTTTCTTTTTGTGATTGTTTATCATCTGTCATTTCGTTTTCTTCCTTACGTTCCTCTCTCTTTCTCTTCCATATTTTCAGACATTGGACCGTTGCTATTATTTTAAATCTATATTCGATCTATTGCTTCTTTGTATTGTTTTACGTCTTTACTCTTTTTTTTTTTTTTTTTTTTAAAAACGTTAATTTAAAAAAAGCAACAACAAAAATAAACTTTATTATTTTTTTTCTATGTAAATTTAGAATAAAAGGATTTGGATTTTTAATACTCTTTCTTTTCTGTAAAATCTTCTGATTATCCAAAATGTAAAATAAGGCCTAAATTTTATCATTACTCTATTTTTCCGTGTTTTTATTGTTTTGTTTTTAATTTATTTATCTATTTTTTAGCGTTTTGATCAGTAAGATTGCAGATCTTCAGGTGTAGTTGCATCGCCTATAACAAAATTTTATCCAATACACACTACCTAGAATTTAAACAGATATAAAATTAAACTTGTTTGTATACATTTTTTTTCTCCAATTTTAGTGTAGTAATCGATTTCTAAGTTTAAAAAATGTGAACGTTTCTTTGGCTTTGTTATCTCCCTTCTCTCATAAAACCTAAACAGATACAACACTACTAATTTCAGTGCCCAATTCTAATCCAAGAAGTCCAGTAAGTAATCAAATTAAGCCGAAATTAGTATTTAAATTCAATAAGATTTTTTTTTTTTTTACTTAACCAGACAATTTTTGTATCGAACAAACTAGGTTTTACAAAGTAGACTACAAATCTTAAGATAATAATTTTTGTTACTTATTTTTGGTCTCATTTTAATCTTGCAAATCTGCTTTAATTCTTAAGATCCTATTCAAAGAAATAGGGAAAAATCAGCATTCAGTATGATTGCAACAAAATAGAACAGTTTTTATTCTTGTGTAGTTTGTGAGATGAGCTGAATAGTAAATTTAAGATTTTTCTTTCCAAAAAGTAGTAAATTTTAATCTTAATCTATAAAAAAAAGTTCGTATATCCACCTAAAATCTTAAAACTGCAGGTGACATTTTTATTTACTTTTACATTATTGACACATTCTTACAGTTAAGAGATAGTATAATATTTTTACAAACTGCTTCTTTAAAAAAAATGCCATTTCTTTTGAAACATAAACAAAAAACGCATGGCACACAATATATGCATGAAGTGATCAAGTTCTACTGACTATCCAATTCAGTATCACAATGAAGAATTCTATCGTAAATATATATTACATGGTATTTTTATAAGAACCCCCCAAAACATTTGGGCCTACACAGATTGACCTCTAAAACCCACCATTATTAAAAAATAATTTGTACAGTAATTGTGATTTCTTTTTCCTTTTAAAAAGCAAAAAATATAATGTAGTAAAGCATTTTCTTCTCCTTTGAAAGAGAATGAACCATTACCTCCTTCTTAGCCAAATTAGTTTTGTGATTAGGAAATTGAAGCCATAGTTCAATTTTTAAAGGCAATACTGTTGATACTTAAACTTACTTACAAAATCTGGTTTAAAATTATTTTAATTAAATTGATATATACACACACACATTTCAATCTACACTGAAATTTATATGGTTAAAATTTTAAGATTTTAACTCAACAAGAAACAAAGTTTATCTAATGTATGTATTGGGGAATATTTTGTCTGGTATATTTTTGCACATATATACTTGTAATATCACTACTAAATAATAAACATATACATTGTATTCTATGCAATATAAACTACAAGATAAATTAAACAATATAAGGTAAACTATTGGAAATAATATTTTCCTCATTCAAAACATGTTTTTGTAAACATAATTCTTCTTTTTGATGCCATGATATTCTTTATTGTTAGATTGTGCATCTTTAACATGAAAATAACTTTTAGAATTTAAACAGTGGAAATTTTTGTAGACTTGTTAATAAATGTTGATATTTATAGACTGCCACTTTTAACTGCATCAATAAAACATTTTTGGAAATTTCAGGTATACAGGTTTACTTTTTAACTATAGTTAAATTTTATGGAATAAAAATAGATAAAACAATTCTAAGTTCCAGCTCAGTTGGTAGAGTGTCCGCCTAGGAAGCACAAGGTTCTGGGTTCGATACCAGCCCACACCAACTCAACGTATGAGTAGCACAGGGATCTGTGCGGTAAAGTGAGGAGCTGATGGTAGGTGTGGCGCTCTGCCCTAGATGCCAAAGCAATCTCCTTGGTCTAGTGCAAGTGAAAAGGGGATAGACTCCACTGCTGTGTGGCTGGTACCGACTTTAGGCCACCCCGATGACTTTTATTTCATCAAAAGTGAGAGTTCCTGGCAGAGAGCAGTTAGCTGGGTAAGATGTCATGGTGAAGTCATAGCACTTGGTGTACTTAAAAGTAATTTCATAACACTGTCCTACCTGAGTGGGGGGTAGGTTTCTATTAGTTTAGTCTATTCATCCCATCACTCCTTAGCATGATATATGTCTAATATTTATGAAAAATGTAGGTAGTTACGGTATTAATAAATAGATACTTTAGAAGTTTTGTCTTGGAAAATAATTCTTTACTATTATTAAAATAAATTTTTGACTTTTTGTTTTCATCCGAAACTTTTTACTTCAGCATTGTAGAATTAAATTTGGGGCTGCACTAAGAATTTTTTGATAGGAAGAAAGATAGATGACATATTACAGGTCTCAAATTATATTTGTCTATTTTCTTTCATCATTTTGTTGGTATCAGCAAAAGAAAGTGATTTATAATAGCTATAAGTTTTTAAAAAAATTGCATTAAGAAAAACAAATTGATGACTGTTTAGTGCAAGGAACAATATAAAAATCCCTCAGTTTTTAAAAAAAAATTTTATTTTTTTTATTCAGTTAAATTTTAAGATTTAATGCCTTTTTTAGTTTAGGGTATACAATGTTACTTTGTATAACTCTAAATATATTTGTCAATTTTTTAATTTTTTCTATTTATTTATTTATTTATTATTTTTTAGGATTAAAGATTTATATTAGGAATGTATTGAATCAAATTTCTTGGGCAGTAGAAATAATCTTTTTGATAAGGTGATCTTATATATAATTGTTGAAATTAAATATAGTCAAATAATAGTATATTTAGATTTTATAACTAGATCTTTTAGACCAAACATTTTTTAAAGAAAAATATTAACTTCCTATTGTACAAATAAATTTAATATAAAAGTTTGGATTTATAATTACTGACCATTATTAGATTTAATTTCAAATTAGAATTTTAACCCTTAGAATCTGAGCAGCCAGTATTTATGCCACTACCTAAAAGTACATTTACCTGGGTGGCCTGAATTCTGGCTCATTTCTATGTACATTACTATAGTCTATAAAATGTTGTAACTTGTTATTTAACAGACTGTAAAATGTTAAATAACAAATTACAGCTACCTTTCAGTCAGGGACCCACAGGCATCAGGATTGTATCCTTAGGGAAAATATTGATTTGTAAGGAATCATATCCACAATTGATCTGGAATATCTTTGCCACTTGTAAAACTATTAATTTACAAAATGTGGTAATGGCTGTAAAATAATGATAAATAATTTTAGAATAGAAAATTTGTATTTTTTGTTTTAAACTGAAGAGGTCAGAATGACCTAGGAAGTTGCACAAGTTTGCAATTATGAATGCTTTAAAGTTAAAATCGTTCAGAAAACATGGAGTATATTGTTTTAAAAATTAACTATGATAAAATTCTTGAATATAAACATTCTCTTGAACATGCTTTTTTATTTATTTATTTTTTAAATTTTTATTTTCATTTTCTTTACTTAACTAAATGATTTTAGATATTCTCCACATGATTGCTATGTGAATAAATTGAATCAAAACAAACTTATTAATGATAAACTTAATATCTAATGAAAACTGACAATTGAATGTGTCTAAAATGACACTTTGATTTATCTAAGTAATTTTAAAGTAAAAGATTTTCTTTCTGATTTTGAGTAACAACATAAAAAATGACCAAGTTTTCTCTTGAATGGGTTATAAAATACTTAGACTTATAAAAGTATTTTATAATTAGCTTGAAGCATTGCATAAAGTATGTTATTATATATTTTATTTTATTTATTTATTTCATTTATTTATCTATCTATTTTTAAGGCTATTGCAATGCAAAAGTAATTGTCCAAGGTCTATTAATTTTGAAGGATACTTTGAAATTAATAACACCTTGGACGAGTACTTTCGCAATGCAATAACCTTAAAAAAATAAATAAAATATAACTTAGGCTTATATTTAAATTACAACTTAGAGTAAAATTTTAATATTTAAAATCATCTTTAGGTGTAATATTTCCAACTTCCACTTGTGTGTGTGTTTTTTTTTTTTTTTATGTTTTTTCTGTCAGAACTTTTGTGTAGAAATGTTTTGCATACCTCCACTTAATATTTTATTCAAGCTAATTACTATATAGCCTTGTGGGACCATATGACCTTTAAGCACCCCTTTTGCTTTGCTGATTCATAAGTACATTTTTTCATTTACACCGTCAACATCCGGTTGTTTGTTAACAGACGATTTTTAGAGTTTTTTTTGTTTTTTTAAATTATAAAACTAAACCCTAACCCCTAACAAGCAACCGGATGTTGACGGTGTAAATGAAAAAAATGTACTTATGAATCAGCAAAGCAAAAGGGGTGCCTAAAGGTCATATGGTCCGACTTGTGCATTGGAGTAGGGGGGGGGTCACTTTGCATGAATGCCCTTAGGAAAGGCATGAATCCATCTCCTCTCCCCCAGCTATGAGTAAATGAAAATAGTAGGGCAGACTGGATTTTTTAAACCTTGGTAAGCAACCATTCTAGAAGGAAAACTCTGAATTTAAACCAGCTTTACTCTGCCATGGGTAGGATACAACACAAGCAGAGGGGCTGGGTAAATATGTATTAAATTTAATTTTAAAAAAAGTAATTACTAGCGTATTTCGGGTCCAATTTTTAAAATATTTATATGGTTGGAAAGAAAATGAAATAATCTTTCTAAATGTGTAACTTGTATGTGTTTATTATTTTTTACAGTGAGTTAAAGCGGTATTTTGTCTTCGAACGGCCGAAAATGCGTTATACAAATCTTTTTTCATAGATGAATTTTCCCTGTTACTTTTTTTGTAAAATCAAAGTGGTTAATCTTTATGTTGAAATTTTACACTTAATTAGGAGACACATTTAACTACAAGCAGAAACTTGTTTTTTTTTTTTTTTTTTTTTTTCCAACCTTTGGAAGCGAAAATACAATAGAGCAAAGTTGAAGGCAATTTCTTCAAAAAATATAAGATAAACAACAAAAAAAAAAGCACTATATGCCTAATAGGAGACAGCCTTAGGATTATTTTCTTAAATAATGTGTGAAATAAAAACGATTGTATACCGTCAGTGCAGAATCAGAAAGAACATACAATTTTACATAAGAATGCAAAGTTTTATCAAAATTACTCCAAAAATAAAATGAAGAAATTACTAAATTTCTTGTTTTTGAAATGGTCCGTGGTTTGACATATTTTTTAACAAAATCATGTCCACTTTTGTAGCCCAATTTCGGGGCTTTAAATTCTCATAACTCCTCAACCACTGGGGATATTTGCATAATTCAAACAGTTCTGAACTCCATTTACACAGCTCTATATAACTAATGTGATTAAATAACAATAATCTCAAATAAAAAAAATCAACTGGGAATGCTAATATATGTGTATACATGCAGTATTAAAATTAATACCATATATGTATATATGCCGTATTAAAATGTAAAAAAAAAATCTTGATATCCCTACTTCTTATTCCCCAAATAATGGGTTACAGCATAGAGATACATACAATTTGAGTGCAGAATCAGAAACAACATACAGTTTTACATAAAAATGCAAAGTTTTATCAAAATTGTTCTAAAAATAAAGAAATGGTGAAGAAATTACTGAATTTCTTGTTTTGCATTGGTCTGTGATTTGACATTTTTTTTAACAAAAAAATGCCCACTTTTGTGCCCCCAATTTCAGGGCTTTGAATTCTCATAACTTTTGAACCACTGGGGATATTTGCATAATTCAAACAGTTTTGAACTCCATTTACACTGCTCTATTTAACTAATATGATTAAATAACAATAACCTCAAATAAAAAAATCAACTGGGAATGCTAGAATTATAAAATCCTAATTAGAATCATTCATTCCTTTCTAAATAGAAGCATCTATATTATGGACTGCTATTACAACAATGAGGGCCAGTTTAGCTCAGTCGGTAGAGCATCCGACCAGGAACCACAAGGTTCCTGGTTTGATACTGGCCCTCCCAACTCAGTGTATGAGTAGCATAGGGATCTGTGAGGTAAAGTGAGGAGCTGATGTTAGGTATGGTGCTCCAGCTCGGACACCAAAAACAATCTCCTTGGTCTAGTACTAGTGAAAAGGGGATAGACTCCCTTGCTGTCTGGCTGATACTGACTTTAGGCCACTACTTTTATTTACTTATTACAACAGGAACCCAAGTGATTCACAGGTTATGTAGTCTTAGCTAGAACGTTCCTACTAAGCAATTCTTATTTCTAAAGTAAAACGGCTAAACTTGCAAATCGGTTGAAAAATTAGGGTGACCCAGAAAAAACAGAACCCACAAATTTTGTAATAAAACTGTTAATTTTAACTTGGGGGGTTGGGGTTTAGGGTTAGTTTAACGGGAAAATAGATAAATAATTTGGGTTCTGTTTTTTTCTGAGTCACCCTGTAATATGTTTTAATTTTCTGACCGATTTGCAAGTTTAGCCAGTAAAACATTGTTCAACCGGTGTACATGTATTGTGTATTTCTGAAGCTAAAATCCTGTCATGAAACCTTCCATTGCAAGTTTTGAACACAACTTCTATTTATCTCAGGAACTTAATGAATTCTTTTTGCTTTTCTTCTAAAAGACAATTCCTGTCTTATAGTCAAACAAGGGTTGTTCAACTTGTCAGAAAATTTGCCAATGATAAAAATTTCTTGGCATTTAACTTTTTTTCCCCTTTTGTTAGAAGCAAAGATCTAGAGAGAAAGAAACAGTAAAATAATGACTGGTACTTTTGTCATGGAAACAGGGTAGGTCAATTAGTACATTTTTGTATATCAATTGAAGATTTTTGGCACTTTAGTTCATCTACAGTGATTAGAAGTGAACTTATAATATGATTATCATAACAATCCAAAGTTCTTTATAAATTTATTCCAGGTAGTTCTTTGCTCTACAATTTACATGCTGTTAGTCATACTCATACTATATAATATAAAAAGTAGTTGTTCTTAGCCCAGAAAAGTCTCTGTACTTGGTTATATATTAAAGTTGAGCTTATATAATTGAAATATATTGTAGTTGATCTTGGTTATATATTGTAGTTGATCTCCTATAATTGAAATATTTGTAGTTGATCTTAGTTATATATTGAAGTTGATCTAATATAATTGAAATATTTGTAGTTGATCTTGGTTATATATTGTAGTTGATCTAATATAATTGAAATATTTGTAGTTGATCTTGGTTATATGTAGTTGATCTTGGTTATATATTGTAGTTGATCTTATATTGTAGTTGATCTTGGTTATATATTGTAGTTGATCTCCTATAATTGAAATATTTGTAGTTGATCTTGGTTATGTTGATTCTCCTATAATTGAAATATTTGTAGTTGATCTTGGTTATGTATTGTAGTTGATCTCCTAATTGAAATATTTGTAGTTGATCTTGGTTATGTATTGTAGTTGATCTCCTATAATTGAAATATTTGTAGTTGATCTTGGTTATGTATTGTAGTTGATCTCCTATAATTGAAATATTTGTAGTTGATCTTGGTTATGTATTGTAGTTGATCTCCTATAATTGAAATATTTGTAGTTGATCTTGGTTATGTATTGTAGTTGATCTCCTATAATTGAAATATTTGTAGTTGATCTTGGTTATGTATTGTAGTTGATCTCCTATTGAAATATTTGTAGTTGATCTTGGTTATGTATTGTAGTTGATCTCCTATAATTGAAATATTTGTAGTTGATCTTGGTTATGTATTGTAGTTGATCTCCTATAATTGAAATATTTGTAGTTGATCTTGTTATGTATTGTAGTTGATCTCCTATAATTGAAATATTTGTAGTTGATCTTGGTTATGTATTGTAGTTGATCTCATATAATTGAAATATTTGATCATAATAATGGAATTTCTAACACTTTTTATAACACAAGTCTCCTAAAAATTGTAAAGAAACTAAAATGATAGAAAATCAGAATTGAGAATTGCTGAACTGTTGGATAGTAAGTTACTAAGATATTTAATGAAACCCCTGGGGTGTGGCCCAGTTTAATGAGGAGTACCTTGCATGAAGCATGCTTCCAGATTAGCAGGTACGAAAGTTGCTCATATCCTATTGGCATTCCTTTTTAGGAGAGCTTCAGGCACTGGACTATCAACCCAGCCCTTACACCTTGTAGACAAGGAGGAAGGTACTGAGCCATAAGTATAATCAAAAACATAAGGAATGTTTTTATATGCTATATGACTACTACAACCACTGGTGATATTGTGTTTGTACCACCTTACCACAATGTCCAATGTAGATTTAAAAAAAAATGGTTCTGACTTTAAAAACACTTTAAGATGGAGATGAGAAAAACAACCTTACCAAAGCTTCTAACAAACTCAATTTCAAAATTTGGATATTCTCTAAAATTTCAAATGGTCATAAAATAAGAATGATTAATGCTATTGCATTGTAATTTTCAGAATTTACTTTTCACATAGATATAAATGCAAAAGATAAAAATTAAAGATGTTAACAGAAAATCAATTGAAATTGTTGTATTTATCTTGGGAATAAAATCGAGTACAGACATTGATATATGCACAGAATACTATAAAAAAATTTAATGAGTATCCGGAGAATGGTTGATATCTGTAAAACTTGATAGCATAGAAACTGAAAATAATAGTTTAAGAATAAGCGTAGTTACTAGGGTGAACCAAAAGTTGTGCATTATTTTGCTACATGCTGGTTTATTGTTGGCGTCCTTCCATCGGACCATATTACTTTTAGGCACCCCTTTTTTAACTCGATTAAGTAAGGACATGTTTTTCATTTACACCGTCAATATCCGGTTGTTTGTCATGGGTTAGGCTTAGGGGTTAGTTTTATAATTTAAAAAAAAAATCTAAAAATCGTCTGTTAAAACAAGCAAATGATGAAATTTTGAAAAAAATAATTTGAGGACCCTTGGGACAAAGCCTAGTTGAAATTGGCACATACACACACATACACATATTAGACAAATCGTGACCCATTGGATCATCCATTGAGCTTTGGGTAGGTAATTGGAATTAAGGGAAAAGAGTTTGCAAAGCCAATTAAATTTGATAAAAAAACAAATATGACAGGAGACAACAGAAATATTGTGACAGTTTAAATAACAATTAGACATGTTTTTTTTTTTGTCCTAGTCCTAAATTATCTGCTGCAATCTGACCTGGATTAAAACATTTGGTATCAGATAGAACATATTCAAGACCTTCTATAAATACATGATCTGGCTATAAGGATTTATTTTAACAATTCTCTTAGACACTGAAAACATAGCAGATGGTGATAAAGTTGAACTTGCTCAAAAGATGAATTCTTTTCTTTATGAAAAGAAAATAGATGAATTAAAATTGATTCTCCAATAGCAAACCAGGCCAATGGAATTTGTTTATATAAATATCTCAAACATCTGGCATAAATTTCACATTAAATTAAGTTGTGAATTCCATGGTAGAATTCACTTCTGATCCTGGCACTGACATTATGAAGAAATATTGGATAAAGAATGTAAAAACTGGAATGAAGATTTTTTTTTTTCTTATTTTTAAGAAAGATTTATTTTAGGGAAACTAGTTGTGTATATCAATTTTGAAACATACTAAATAGAATTTAGTCACTTCACTGCCAAAAATTAGGGAACATAAAACTCTGTGGTACTATGCTTTAGAAATATTTGGTGGGTGGAAAAGCATTTTTTTTTTACTCTCTGTATCAATGTCTGTAAAAAATATCAGCAATTACTTTTTTGACAGTGAATAGAAAATGCAAAAGATTAAAATTAAAGATGTTAACAGAAAATCAATTGAAATTGTTTGTATTTATCTTGGGAATAAAATCGAGTACAGACATTGATATATGCACAGAATACTATAAAAAAATTTAATGAGTATCAGGAGAATGGTTGATATCTGTAAAACTTGATAGCACAGAAACTGAAAATAATAGTTTAAGAATAAGCGTAGTTACTAGGGTGAACCAAAAGTTGTGCATTATTTTGCTACATGCTGGTTTATTGTTGGCGTCCTTCCATCGGACCATTTTGCTTTTAGGCACCTCTTTTTGAACTCTATTAAGTAAGGACATGTTTTTCATTTACACTGTCAATATCCGGTTGTTTGTCAGGGGTTAGGCTTAGGGGTTAGTTTTATAATTAAAAAAAAAAAGATCTAAAAATCGTCTGTTAAAACAACCGGATATTGACGGTGTAAATGAAAAACATGTCCTTTCTTAACCGAGATCAAAAAGGGGTGCCTAAAGGTCATATGGTCCCTTCCATCTGCTAAAGACGATGGCGTAGTGTCCAATTTAAAAAAAAAAAAAATTATATAACTGCATCTGCGCAAGTGGCTGAACAGACCAATTTTTGAATGGTAATGCTGGTTTGCAGTGCATATATTATGTGACTAAAGCAGTTCATATTGCTGTGCTGTGTTTGGTAGTATCACAGTAGTTGGTGTGTTGACATGTTGTGCATTGCTTCACTCCATGCTGTGGAAGCAACCAAGTGGGCCTAAAACTATGGATTCTGAGGCCTTGCTCCAAGCCATAGAGGCAAACCTGGTGAGTAGTACTTGGAGAGTATCAGGTGAGCTTGGCAACTTACCTTCATGACCTTGGCAAAAGCATCCAGACCTGCCAAATTATGATTCACATTACCAAAATATTGCAAAACTTTTGACTCACCCTGGGTTAAAAAGTATGTTAATATCTTAAGATAAGTTAATTAAACTAAAGAACTAGATTACAAGCTTAAAACACTAATGTAAAGTAAGTAAAGTCGGTATCGCCCAATCGGCGAAGGAGTCTATCCCCTTTTCACTTTGGCCGTGGGTGGCGACCCGTGATGCTTAAGGATAGAGCCCAGGTGGATGAGCAGTTCATGACTTGCAATACTCTACTTTGGTCCTTTCTTGGGCTAGACGGGTGGTTGGAGAGGCCCCCTCCGATCAATCGGCTGGTCACGTCAAGCCCTAGCACCTATATGATTTTCCCAACCCTGTTGCCCTTATGGCAAGCCCCAACCCCTTTTTATCATATGGGTGCTAGAAAGCGGTGGCTGCGGGTCTACATGTCCTGGGAATGACGTTAAACTCTATCTGATGGTGAGGTTCCAGTTTTGGAGGTTTGGGGAATGTGGAGCACCCCATTCATCACCATTGCTCCCTGGTCCACTCTGACCCGGAGTGGTAGTACCTGTTAGGGTTCCATCTATGGGTTAAATAGAAAAATGTATTTATAAAAAAAATTTTATTATCCATTAAGAATTGATTTATTTCAAAACTTTATCGGCATTAAATGACCCACTGAGGTTGATATGCCGTAAAACAAAACAAACCAAACCAAACCAAACCCCTTTTCACTAGAACTAGACAAAGAAGATTGTTTTTGCATCTGAGGTGGAGCACCACACCTACCATCAACTCCTTACTTTACCGCACAGATCCCTGTGCTACTCATATGCTGAGTTGGTGAGGACCGATATCGAACCAGGAACCTTGTGGTTCCTATGCAGATGCTCTACCAACTGAGCTAAACTGGCCATAATTAGTAACAATTTGGCCACTTTAAAAATCAAGTATTTTATAAATGTGAATTTAAGAATTTAAGAGCAATAAACAAATGCATTGCAAGATAAGATTCAGCAAAATTGAATTTCAATATAATCAACATAATTAGTTAATATCCAGCATAATCTATGTATTACTCAAAATCTCATTTTGTTTGTATGACCTCAACCAGTAAATAAATAAATAATCTAAAACAATAAGTTTAACCCATATGTTAAACTTAATCAGTGGAATTTTTCTAAAAAAATAAATTCATTGTGCACTCTACGAGTTCAACTTAATATTCTAAAAAGTGTTCTTTCAAAAAGTATTAAGATTGTGTGTAAAAATCAGTTTGTGTGTAAATCAATATTTAATTTCAAATGTTTCTTGTAAAGAGTGCGGGTTGACTGGAAAAGTTGATTAATTTTTCTTTTCTTTTTGAGAAAAAGTAACTTTAAAAAAAATAGTTGGTATTTTTCAAATGTTTTTTGTTAAATCATATGGTGGTTCCATTTAAAAAGAAAAGAAAAAGAAAAGAAAAGGAAGTTGACTTATTACTCCAGGTTAAAAATGTGGTATGGCTAACCAAAAGCCAAACCTTTTTAGATCTTATTTTTCCAATGCATGTATCATTGCGGAACAAGAAAAGTTTTGGTAAATGGGCCAGGCTTTGACCCGTTTATCAAAACTTTTCTTGTTCCCCCAACAATACATGCATTGGAAAAATAAGGTTTAAAAAAGTTTGGCTTTGGGTTACCCTTACTGCGTCTTTAAACCTGGATTATATAAGATGTTTTTTTTTTTTTTTTTTATCAAATAAAAATTAGTGGGTAGAAAAAAATTGTTAAACTTCAACAGTAAACACTGATAGTCATATACAGGTTTATATCTAATTGATTATTTTCAGTATAAAAGTTGACACTAGTAATCTTTTAGGAAATAATGGCCACAAGACTGGTAAATTTTTCATTTACTGTCACATTTAAAAAGTGAAGTCATCAGGATGGCCTAAAGTCGGTAACAGCCAAACAGTGAGGGAGTATATCCCCTTTTCACTAGCACTAGACCAAGGAGATTGTTGCTTTTTTTTTTTTTTTGCATCTGAAATGGAGCGCCACACCTACCATCGGTTTCTTACTTTACCACACAGATCCCTGTGCTACTCATACACTGAGTTGGCAAGGGTTGGTATTGAACCATAAATGTTATGTTTCCTAGGCCAATGCTCTACCGACTGAGTTAAACTGGACCAATTGTAAGAATATTAAAGAATACAAGTCACATTTGAAAAATATTTATTTTAATATACGAATTTGTGTTCAGCATTTATGTGGGGGAAATTTTAAAAGATGTTTTTTTTTCACGGCTCATATAAAATGTCTAGGTACAATTATAGATGACAACAAACAAAGGCTGGACCCAGAAAAAAATAAAACCAATATACGATCTACTAACCTCTACAAGTATTGTAAGCTTAAAGTACTTCCTTAGATTTACAAGGGTGCATCAATGGGTACATAGTTTGATATGGTGTGGAGTTAAATTTTTATCTAAAGTTTTCAACATATAATGTTCAATCTGTGTGGACTATAGAGAAATGTTAAAGTGCATTGATATGGGGAAGGAGATTATATTGAAAAATATTTGTAAAATAAATGTTGATTTTTTTTTTTTTTTTTTTTTTTTTTTTTTCTTTAATAGATGATAAGGTTAAAGATTTATGGACCTCTATATAAATTACTATAATCAATTTGTACCAAATATGTAATGTATGTATTACACCATCAATTTACACCATCCCCAAACAAAAAATACCCACCCACACATATTAAATAGAATTTAATCATTTGAATGGTAAAAAAAAAAGTTTGACTTTTGAATTAACACATTTTGCTCCAAATTTGGAAATAATTATTGAAGCCTTGAATATGGAATTCATATACTAATCTATATTAATCCAATTTTTGTATGAATGTTATGGTAAAACAATGAAAAGAAATAGATTTTTGTTAGTGCAATAGCATTAAAATTCTATAACCTAGAGAATAAATTAATTTCCTTTTTGCAATTAAATGATAGTTTTTTTTTTGTTTTTTTTTGTGGTGGTCAAACCTGATCATTAAGCCCTGATGGTGGGACTTAGAATATGCTGATTGCAGAGATGCTGATAGGTACGCGTCCTGCGTCCCTGATGCACAAAAATCTAAAAGGATGCAGTTAAATTGTATCCATGCGTCCCTGTGTTTTTCTTTTTTCTTCCCTCACTATTTCAAGCTAACTGTAAATACATTTCAATAGTTTCTTAGAGATGAATTACACAGGATAGGTTAAAAGGAGTAAGACGCCTTTAGTTGGGACCCATAAATTTTCCCGGGGACTCATTCAAATCAAATATGTCTGTCCCAGGACACACTAAATCAAAAAGCTATCAGCATCACTGTGATTGTATTCTTTGCAAAGGAGTAAGACCCCTACAAATAGGTGTGGTTCTGGGTATGACACTAAACTGCAGCTGATGTTGAGACTCCAGTTCTGGAGATCTGGGGAGTATGGTGTCACCCTCTTCATTGTCATTACTCCCAGGTCCACTCTAGTAGTACCTGTTAGGGTTTCATCTATGGGTCAAATAGATGTTTAAGAATTATATTTGATAAGATAGTGTGCACAAAAAACCTCTTAAGAAACTACACAAAAAATATGAATGTATAAGGAATGTAATTTCCTAACCTTTTAGGCATAAAATAACCTTAAACAGGTTGAAATGCTGTTAAAATAATAAATCAAACCTGATCATTATAATTTCAAGGGAGATAACCTGTTAATATTAATTATAGAATGCTTCCCTTTAATTTATTTGTAATTAGTTATAAATTCTATGAATATGATGTGACTTAAAAGTTAATCCTTTTGATTATAATTATTTACTGGCTCTATTCAGTTAAATAAAACGATAGTATTCTTGTCCACACTACAAATAAGTTGTAGTGTTGGGCTAAAATCTAAATTGGCTATGATTTTAAAAATGGAGTATTTTTACCTATCTTCTAAAAAATTGGCTGAAAAGCAAACATATATTTCCGGTTTTATTTAAAGAGTCAATCTCAATTTTTGATGAATGTTTATCTACAAAATTATTTCTCCCTCCAAAATCAATAAAAACATAAGTATCATATCCAAGTTTCTAATACTGTTTTATGACGAATAAAATCTTTAAAATATGTGTATTGACAATTTAACAATAACAAATAAAGATAGAAATTAGGACATGTTATAATTGTGCTTTAATAGTATCAAGTAAAATAATGTAGGAAAAAAAAAACAATTGCTCACTATTTAGTGTAAATAGTGACAATATCTATTTTTTTTCCACTTTTGCAGGTGAAAAAATTGGCTCCACTATTATGTTTTAATGGAATTTGATAATTTGTTTTTGAAGCATTAAGTAAAGTATATTATTATTTTTATTTTTGAAGGCAATTACAATGCGTTTATCGTATAAAATTCGATAATTATTGAAAATAATCATGACAAGCAAACTCGGCGAATAACGCGTGCGACGTAGAACACCGTACAGCTGTTTCAACTTTATTAAGTCTCATCAGCGGTGTGTACCTACGATCTCCCTCCGACAGAGATTGAAACTGATTGTAATTGCCTTCAAAAAATACTTAACAATGCTTCAAAAGCAAATTATCAAATTCTATTATTTCTTATGCCTGAGCAAAGGCCTAATTTGCGATCCTCTCAACACTCACTGTACTATGTATAGTAGTGGCATGTTTATCATTGACAGGTTAATTTGGCATGTTTCGTGCGCGATGGGCCGGTAGCCCGGAGGTAGAGTCTCTGATTCTGCGTGCTGGGTTCTCGGTTTTGATCTCTATTGGAGGGAGATCATAGGTATACACTGCTGATGAGACCTAATAAGGTTGAAACAGCTGTACGGTGTTCCACATCGCAAGCATTAGTCGCCGAGTTTGCTTGTCATGATTATTTTCAATAATTATCAAATTTTATATGATATACACATTGTAATTGCCTTCAAAAATATAAATAATAATATATTATGTTTTAGTTTAAACTATACAGTTTTAACTTTGCATTCAGTATTTTCAAATAGTGCTGGGAACTTTTGCATATACTTAATATTTTGTCACATCACAAGCAAACAAGTTTGGTGTTAAGTGATTTTTTTTTTTTCATAAGATGGTCATATGGTTCAATTGAATAAATTTTATCTAAAAATATAGTGAAACTACTTTTTAGGAATTTAAATGTAAAACCTTAGTCTAGTAAAGTTTAGATTTAAATTCAAAGTTAATACTAAGTTTATATTCTAGATCTTTTTTAAATTTTTTTTTAATAAAATAATAAGAATTACATTAATACATAAATTAACTAATTTTTTTAATTTTTTAATGACTGGCAATGGTTTTGTTTTTCTTTGTTACTGAAATCCTGAAACAATTTTTGGTTAAACTTGCAAATTGTTCGAAAAATTAAAACGGAAACTTTTTG
Organism: Doryteuthis pealeii; assembly: GCA_023376005.1. Lineage (NCBI taxonomy): Eukaryota > Metazoa > Mollusca > Cephalopoda > Myopsida > Loliginidae > Doryteuthis > Doryteuthis pealeii. The sequence continues at coordinate 65,619,309 of CM042147.1, read as the reverse complement.
GGTGGTCCCCCATGACAGTTTAACTACAGTCTATGAATGAACTTTCTGCGAATTGGTTTAGGGGTTTGGGGATTAAGGTTGTTTTTAATTACGTATTGCTTAAAAAAACAACAAAAAACCCAAAATTACTATACATCGAATTAACTATTGAAATTAATTATTAAACCCAACGGTAGACACATTAGTCTCAGTTGTTTGTGTTAGTATTGCAATTAAATTTGGTTTAAAAAAAATATTTGTCAACATTAAATGTATAGTAATTTGTTTTTTTTTATTGTTTTTTAAGCAATACGTAATAAAAAAACCCAACCTTAATCCCCTAAACCCCTAAACTGTAACCCAATTTGCAAAAAGTCCATTCATAGACTATAGTTAAACTGTCATGGAGACCACCAAAAAACTTTGTTTTAATTTTCTGACCAATTTGCAAGTTTGGCCCAATTTTTTTTTTCTTTAAGAAATATATTCTATTTAAAATAGCCCTGTCAGCAGGATTAGAATATGCCTACTGTATCCCCTGTAGTAAGACCCCACCCACTCAAAAAAGGGGTATACTGATTATAACTAAACTGCATCTGATGGTGAGGCTACAGTTCTGGAGCTCTAAGGAATATGGAGTACCCATTCATTGGCATTATCCACATGCCTCTGTTAGGATTCCATTTATAGGTCAAATAGTTCTGTTTAAAAATTATTCGTATTTGATAGGACTGCCAAAAAAACAAACAAAAAAACTCTCAAGAAACAAAGTATGAGTGGTTGATGTACAGAAATTATTGATCTACAATTGAAGAAGAAGAAAACAGCATTTGTATATTTCTTTATCTCATGAGATATGAAATTAATGAAATATCAATCAAGAATTAATCTTTGTTATGCTAATTCTAGGAGGACTAACTGCAAACAACTGTTTTCAACTAGTGTACTTAGCAATTTACATAAAAATTGAAAATTCATACTTCACCATTATTGAATGTTGAATTAAGATTTATATAATTAAAGATGTGAATGAATATCAAATATAATTATATTACTCTGAAGTGTTCTTATTTATGCATATACAATATTTGGCTTTATTGAAATTGCTCTTTTAAAATTTAGTTAATAAAGGTTGTAGAAACCCATCAATTTTCAGGTAAGCTGAGCAACTTATGTCAGACACCTGAAATAAACTATTTTTCTAAGAATAAAAGTATTTTTTGTCAAAAATTTTAAAATAGAAGTACCAGATTTTTCCAATTTATCACCCAAATCTAAATTAACTGATAATGTTTATCAGTAATACACTTTAGTAAACCTGATAATTAAGGTGACATTAAAAAAAAAAATGAAACCCTAAAAAAAACAAACCCTGTTTGATATTCATAAATTTATCCCATCACTTATATCTCTTCAATATAGAAGGAAACCAAACATATTAAGAGTTTTTGTTGTTTTCACAATTAGAAAGAAACTCTAACTAAAAACATCCCAATTGAATGCACCTGTTTTATTGTATATAATGAACATTATGAAAATGGTTTCACTATAACATCTGTCCTCCACTTAGAATCAGGAACATTTAATCACACTCTGATCTGAAATCGTGAAAGCGCCATTTGTGTTGTTAATTTGAAATCTCTCTCTGTTTTGAAGATACTTTTTGAATGTGTTCGATTGTGATGTAGTTTCCAGTTTGAGTTTTAGACCAGATATTTATATGAACATGTGTGTAAGGTCTGCTTTGCTCAGTGATAAGAACTCGCTGCTCTGCCAACCGATGCTGGCAACAAAAACACTCAGTGAATGTTTTGCTATTGATGCTAATGATATTATGGCATATATGGTTTCCCTATTAATTTTTGTATTGTTTGTGTGATTAACCAGAAATCATATGACTATTTCAGGAAATTTGGCATTCATAGTAATTTGATTACTAGTACATATCATGGTTGTCTTGACTTCTTTACATCAATTAAACTGCTGTTAGTGGGATATATTGTACATTTGTGTGTGTAAGATCTAATATTTTTGTGCATTAGACCTCTCTCTCTGTTGAGTTTAATAAATCATGAACTCTGTGTAAAACAAAATAATGGCTTTATTCAAAGATGGCAGTACAGAAAACTGAAAAGGAAAAGTTCAATAAGAGAGTGTTATGTACTGACATTTTCACAGTACCAAATCGATATAATGTTGTATACCCTTTCTTACTTCTTTACTTGCTTCTATATCTTGGACATCTATTCTTCTGGCCGACTTTGGTTCTTCTATCATCTATCTTGGTCTGGTCTCTAAGGTCTGGATTTGACTTGGGGATTTCGGTCTGGTTTCTGTTAGGGATTTCTCCTTATCAGAAGCCCTGTATCATTGTTAGTTTTTAGGTAATAAACACAAGACCTCGATTTACTTTTGATCTTATTTTATTTGTAAATCCCCAACCAGACAATCTGCGCAGATGAGGGCCGCGTGTATAACACGACTTACCCCTTCGAGCTCACTGCTACCTTCTAACTGACTGTGTTACTTAGTATCCTTAAACAGGAAGACAGGGTCTTCTATGCCTTCCAGTTCTGACGATTTATCCCTGGAAGGCAAGGTGAGAGTAAGGTCAAGTGCCGTCATTCACTCTCAAGGCCATCAGCTGCACTAATCGCCATTATGTTTCTACACTACCTTATATAAGTCTTAGGGATCCAATAATTATGTAACAAGAGTTCTTTTAATATAAGGTTGATAATTATTTTGACAGTGGAACAAATGAATAATGGCTGACTATTGTTGGAGTATCAAAAAGAACTTAAATAATATTGAATATTACAATCAAGAAAGAAAAAAAAATGTTGACCATAGTTTTTATGTTCACAAAGCTTTTATTTCTACGGTTAGTTTATTAAATGATTTGATGAAAATACTTGTTGGTTTTGGTATATTCAATGGTGTTATTTTTAAAGGCTTATGGTCTGATTGTTATTGCAAAAATAGTATTTCTCAATAAGTAGACTAATATTTGTTGGTTTAAATATGAATTGAGAGGTTTCTATGATTCCATTGGTCAATATCATATCTACAGAAAACAAATGAAGAAAATAAATGCAGTTCTGTACAGCAAAAATTGTCATTAATCAAGGAAAAGTAAAGTCATTTTCAGATTCAGTGGCCCCAAATTAACTAAAAAAAATGTTTGGTGTCTTGATACCATTTAAAATTATTATTTTTTTTTTTTTTACCTGTGTAATTCAAATCTTTAACTCTTTAACGACTTTAGCCCATTACCGTGTCCCTGAACTCATGAAATTCACAAAAATTGAGTGTAAACACATATTCAAACTTTGTTTTAGGGGCACAGACAAGCTATCTCATCATTTCATAAAAAAAAGGTATGTGAATGATTGCTATATTAAACCTTTTATTATCAACACTTGACATGATCTTCCTGAACCAGAAATATCAAACTGATAGTATATAGTAAAATAGCACTCAACTCAATTATTGGGTTTACATGTTCAAAGTTAACAAAATTAAGTAGATAAGATTAAGAAACATTGATATTGGTAGTGTTATATATAACACTTTATATATTAGTCAGCACATTTGCATAAAATCTGAAAAGGCTTCAAATTTATAATGACTCAGAATAAGATTTAATAATCTACAGAATTGATAGCTGTTAATAAAAGTCTGACTTTATTTTAAGTTTATTTGGTCTTATTCAAATTTTCTGAATTTGGCTACCTGGTTCCCAAGTATGTGATTTTAAACACTTGCATAGTTTTATTCTTTTTGAGGTGCTAAGACCATAAAATATAATAACATGTATGTCAAAATCAAGTTAAGTATACCAGCAATTTTCAAAGGTTGCTTTATCTGGTGAATGAATATGTTTGATAGATTAGATGGTGTTTGTAAAGTTATTGAAATTTAGTCCAGGTTAAAAGTGGGGTATGGGTCCGTTTGCAACACTTTTCTTGTTCCCCAACTATGTTACTCTGGGGGAAAAATAAGGTCTAAAAAAAAAAGTTTGGCTTCAGGTTACCCTCACCATGCTTTTAACATGGACTAATTGTTTAAGAGACTATTGTCAGTTGATTGGGTCCAAAGTGTTATCTGTGTCTGTGTGAGATGTTTGAAATTTATAAAATATAGTTAAACATATTTAATGTTTTTGCTTCAAAATGCCACATAGCTGAAAATGTGTGTATCTTAAAGTTGATTTTTTTTTAATTTTTAAATTTTTTTTTTTTATTTTTTTATATATTAAAAAAATAATATGAACAGAATATGTGCAATAGTGTCAAAATTATAGCATTTTGAAAATTAAGAAAATTTGGATGTATTTTTTTTTTCTCTATCTCAAAATATACATTGTGGTTGTATGTATTTACCTAACCCTTTTGCTATGGGCTGGATTTGATGCAAGGTCAATTTTTAGTGAAGTTTGTTTGAATTCAGTTTTCCTTCTCAAAGAGTGGTTTCCTAACCAATGCTAAAAATCAGTCTGTCCTACTATTTACCCATAGCTGGGGGAAGAGATAGATTCATGCCTTTCCCAAAAGCATTAGCATAAAGTGAAATACAATCCGACTTGTCCAGGACTTGAACTCTTGTTAATTCCATTTTTTACAATAACCATTACACTAACCATGTCTTGTAGATTCCTGATATTTATATCAATAGAAACTTTGTTTCAATTATCTCTTGGATTTTTTTTAATAACCATATTTTTATTTGTAAAGCCATTGGGAAATTCTCTTTTGTTAATATCAAATTATTTAAAACTTTTTGTATTTATATACTAGGATGTTATACCTATTTAATTTACCTTCTAATAACTTTCCAATAATTTTCTTTTTAAACATTTTTGTATAATTTCTGTATTTAGTTTTAAATTAATTTCTAAATATCTTAATGGACACCTGTAAATATTGGCAATGACAAAAATTTTGAATCAAATTCAAGAGTAAAAGCTGAAGAAATCTGGTCATAAAGTATATTTAACCTTTTATTATTGTAATCTATTACTATTCAATTTTTAAGTCTAACATCCCCCCTAGACTCTTTATTTACTGAATCTGAATTTTGTTTTAATTAAAGTAGAAAAACCTATTGTCTTAATTAAAAAAACATGTGACTTTTCATAAAATTCTTTTACTGCATTTATGTCTGGAATGATCTCATGTTTAAACTATTCAATAGTATTAAACATATTACATTTCATTTTTCTTTTTACTATATATTGAGACTAATTGATTTATTTTATATTTTCAATTCATAGGTTCTTGTATCATGGTAGCATCTGTTAGTCTTGCAACAGCATGGATCTGAATAAAAGTCTGAGCAAGGCTGTTTAGAAGTCTGTGATTTACTCATGCAGCAAATCTCCCTCTCCACTGATCTTTGTCCAATGTAAAGACAAGATTGATACAATTTAGCACCAGTCTCATTGCAAAGGGGGTTGCTAGAATGTGTTTGAAGAGAATAATGAATTGCCTTAGAGGGGACAGCATCTGCTAATTTTGAATTCCCACCAAGACCAGAGGGCCCAGTTTGTCCTATTAAATGGGGGGGGGGGTCATACCTGGAAAATATATATTGTATTAATATCATGAGATATACAGGGGGGACATATTGTGGTGAGAAACTGAAATCTGCAGAAGGAATATGTTTGTATCAGCTTCTGAAAGGCCAAAAATGACCAAGTTATCTAAAAGCACTTGGTTTGGTTTAACGGCATAGCAACTCCTTATAGGTTATTTAATGCTGAAATAAATGTTTGGTCTTAATTATAATTATATTGTCAATGTTCCATTGTGTTTATTTAAAATTGCACTTGTGTCTATAATAATTTATTTGCACACTATTGTATGGTTTCAAGTATTTGCAAAAACCCCACAGTAATGTGAATCTTGTCAAATTTGTTAGAAAAATAGATTAAAGAATGGCATTTAACATAGTCTATTAGCAATTTAAATTGGTCCGTTACTTTTAATGTAAACAGTATTTAAAGTTCAACTTCTGTAGCATAGAATCTTTTTGTTGTAAAAATTAGTCTCAATTGCTAATTGGTGTAACAAACTTTTATTAATTTTTCATGTACTTTTTAAAATAAATTTGTGTCTAGTAATTTGTTGGAATTGCTATAAAAAGCATGCATAATCTACACAGATTTCACTTTAAAAAAAAAAATCAGCGGATCTGGGATTCTCTCAAGCCATTACCTGTTTTCATTAGAACGAGGGAGATATTTCCAACATAAATTTAGGACTAAATACTTTATGAAAAAATATTTTATTTTAATAATTTTAAGGGAATAACTAAATAAATCTTTGATATTATAAACATCTCTAAGAATTTGAAAAAACAACTTTGATATCTAAAAAAAAAAAAAAAAATTGATTTTACATCAAAGTTTTAGTATATAAAATAAAAATGTATATTTATTTACATTTTAAGCTCATGACAAGCATTTTTTTTAAAATATCAAGGATGTTGTTTTTTTTGGGTTTTTTTTTCAAATGCTTAGAGACTGTTTATATTATCAAAGATGTATTTACTTATTCCCTTAAAATTATATAAAGTAGTATTTTCTTTTCAAAGTAAGATTCAGCTTTATATTTGTTAATTGGGAATTAAAAAAAACAAAAAATACATGAATAATTAATAAGTCTGTATCACTGATTAATGATTGAAAGTAAATTTTACAACAAAAAGTTACTATGCTGCAGAAACTGAACTTTAGTCAGTTACTTTTGTAAGTTGTTCTCAATCTAAACTGTTAATAGACTACTTTAAATCACATTCTTTATTTTATTTTTCTACCAAATTTGACAAGATTCACCATTTCTGTGGAGTTTTGTAAATAAGCAAAATATACAAATACCCTTTTGTGCAAGTAAATTATACATGAAAAAACTGGTTTTTGAATATTCGTCATTTTTTTCTCTAGTCTCATTAAGTTAAAAAAAACGAGAAATACATATGAACAACCTGGATAAACTTGTACATAAATCAATTTTCCTTTCTTTTTTTTTTTTTTTTTTTTTTTTTTAATGACAGATTTTCATGAATTTATAGCAATTTTTTATAAGCATTTTTTTTTTCAGTAGGATGGAACCCACTGAAAATGTAAATGTTTACAGCATTTTAGTGTGCCATGAGTATTGCCACTATAAGAAAATCAAATGATAGGTTATGCATTTTTAAGGTTTTCATGTGATATTCACCAACAAATTTTAAATGTGCCAAATTTTATTGCTTTATCTTGAATAGATTTTACCATAAATGGGATTTGTCAATGAAAATACATTGTCCAAAGATTTTCAGTAAAATGTTGGCCTTTTTTGTTCAGTTTTTCCAACTTAAGCCCTTATATTTCAAAAAGTTATGGATAGATTTTGATAATTTGAAAAGCCCAAATCATATACTGATCTATATTTTATAAATATCATATTTTTCATAGCAAAATTCCATTTTAAATTTGTTTATGATCATTGCTACATGAAAGGGTTACTCTACATTTTTCAGTGCTCCAGAACTTTAGTATCATACACAGGATACTTGACAATCTCGGGTTTGAGTCCCTAATCAGCCTCTTGAAGTTATTGGCCCAGGTGGGATCTCTTGGCCTAACTAGCTAATTGCTTTTTAGATCTTTATAGTTTGGATCTTTATATGATTACCATACTTTGTCATTACTCTTTTAATGGACCATATTACTTTTAGGCACCCCTTTTTGATCTCGATTAAGAAAGGACATGTTTTTCATTTACACCATCAATATCCAGTTGTTTGTTAGGGGTAGGGGTTAGTTTTATAGATTTAAAAAAATCTAAAAATCATCTCTTAAAACAACCGGATATTGACGGAGTAAATGAAAAACATGTCCTTTCTTAATCTAGATCAAAAAGGGTGCCTAAAGGTCATATGGTCCCTTTTAATAAATATAAAGAAAATGATATGTGGTTTTGTTTGTTTTCCAATGGTTATGGATTCATAGGAAATTGAAACAAATCATCATAGCACAGTTTCATTTTTCCAGTGGCTTTAATGTACTCCGTCTCATGTCTACATAACATAACAGTGGCCTGTTGGATAAAACATTGATCGAAGTATATCTAATTGTGACTTTTATCTCTTCTTTTTTTTTTTTTTTTTTTTTTTTTAATGAAAAAAAAAAAAAAAAATAGTTGTGACTGTTATCCTGAGTCAGTTTGTGGATAAAATATTTGATTTAGTGGAAGAGACATGCAACATGTTGAAGATGAACCCATGAAGAATTACCTAATATGTATATATCTTCTAAGCATGGAGAATAGAATGAGAAGTCTACTCCAGTGAATAAAGTTTGGTTTGAAATTTTCAGAAACTTGTTATTTACTGAAGTTTACTTCATCTGTCATACAGGCCTCAAATTACTTATAGTAAATGTTGTTCCTAGGTGATCCCCAACATCAGTGAAATTAAGCAGACACATCGCTGCTTAATTTCTGGTTGGATTCGGTGCTTTCAGCTTTGACTTAAGGTTACAACAAAAGACAGTTGAAAAAAGGTCAGGTGGTACAACTGTCAAAATGTTGTGACTTTAATACAAACCAAGATGAGGATACTACTCAGTGCATATCTTGGCTAAACTTGCAAATTGGTCGGAAAATTAAAATGGAAACTTTTTTGGTGGTCCCCCATGACAGTTTAACTACAGTCTATGAATGAACTTTTTGCGATTTGGTTTAGGGATTAAGGTTGTTTTTAATTATGTATTGCTTAAAAAAACAAAAAACCCAAAATTTCTATACATTTAATTAACCATTGAAATTAATTATTGAATCCAACGGTAGACACATTAGTCTCAGTTCGTGTTAGTATTGCAAGTATAATTTCAATTAAACTTAGTTTAAAAAAAATATTTTTCAACATTAAATGTATAGTAATTTAAAAATTTTTTTTTTTAAGCAATACGTAATTAAAAACAACCTTAATCCCCTAAACCGTAATGTAATTCGCAAAAATTCATTCATAGACTGTAGTTAAACTGTCATGGGGGACCACTAAAAAAGTTTCCGTTTTAATTTTCCGACCAATTTGCAAGTTTAACCCATATCTTTTTTCTCTCTTGGTTGGTTTTATGGCATATAAACTCTTGTTGGTTTATTCAATGCAAGGGTATTTTTGTTTTTGTTTTTGCTAGCAGTTATATGGTTTCAAGTAGATAATAAATCCTTTGTAAACAATGATAGCTTCAAATATTCTTGATACAAATAATTTTCAGTTTCAAATATTCCTATCTAGTACTAATAATTTACCAACAGATCAATTTAACCCATTGATGGGACCTTGATAGGGTAGGTCGATTTTTCACTTTTTAAAAAATATCAAATTACTTGAAACACCGAAAGTTGTGTGTTCAATAATAGGTGTGGGGGGGGGGGCATATTTTAAATTTGAACTTTAATTATAATTTTGTCATTTAATTTCATATTGATGAAACAAGATGGCAACATTCCCTGGTTTAAATACTGAAATTGTTAGATTTTCTTGTTGGATATTTTTGCCAAATTTTGCAACGCCAAGGATTTTTCAGTACATTTTTGTCTACGATTTTTGGATACTATTTCCTCAAAAATTTGTACAAGTTCAAGATCTAATTTTTTGTATCACTACTTAATAGACAAATACACAACTTTTGGTGTTTTGTGTAATTTGATAGTTTAAAAAAGTGAAAAATTGACCTACCCTAATTTTCAACCACTCTGAGTCTGAGGGTACCTGGGAATAATGTTAATGAAGAGCTCTAGAACTGAAGTCTCATCAGATGCAGTTTAGTGTCATATTTAGAACACTTTTTTGTTTCAAATTGTCTATTTTTCTTATATCTCTTACTCTTTGATAATTATTTACAAAATTTTTATTTTTTTATTTATTTCAGTGTTATTACCGATATCCAACAGTTTCCTGTGACCAGATGTTGAAACGAGCACCAACCATCTTCAGTTATTCAATTCTTAATCATCTGCAATTCGTTTTACACCATTTTAATATGGTGTCTCCATCACAAAGTTCACTACATTTCAGATATTGTGAATCTGTCTTTTAAATCATATTTTTATCCATATTGTCAACGGTACCTATTTAGCTATGGAGAATTTACCTTTCTCTTGTGGAATTTGTTCAAAAACTTTTGGTAAGGGCAAAAGCCTGGCTGCTCACATGAAAACCCATTCTGATGTCAATCCTTACAAGTGTGGCATATGTCATCGAGGCTTCATCAGATTGTCTGCACTTACTGAACACATAAAACTCCACTCTACTGATAAATCCTTTCAATGTCACCTTTGTTCATGTTCATTTCAGCAGTCAAGTTCTTTAGATAAACACTTAAAAACTCACTTCAGATTAACAGAGTGTTGTTCTGAGGAGGTGACTGGCTGTAACAAACTGGCCAATTGTAACACTAGGAATTCAAATCACTGTTATCCAGCCATGCAAGGTGACTGTTTTTCGCATAAAGAATCTTCGTGTTTAATTCCTGTTAGTGCCAATAAATCAAATGCTGTGATCCCTGCTCAATTTTCTACAATGTCCACCAAGGAATTTAGATGCGAGGTTTGTTTCTTGAGCTTTACTAGCACCATTCTCCTTAACAACCATATGAAGATACACAATAATAAATCATTTGCATGTGATATTTGTGGAAAGACATATGCTGACTCTGTGAACCTGGCACAGCATAACTGTACTAACACTGGAGAAAAGATATTTGAATGTGCTATCTGTCATAAAACTTTCTCCCAATCAAGTTACTTAACCACACACGAAAGATTTCATTCGGGAGAGCGGCCATTTTGTTGCATTGTCTGTAATAAGACATTCACTGTGTCAGGAAATTTGAAGCGACACATGAGAACACATTCAGGAGAAAAACCATTCAGTTGTAATATTTGTGGAAAATCTTTTTCACAATCAACTCATGTTGTCACGCATAAAAGTGTACACTTTAAAACAAGACACTTTAAAACCAAAGCAGCAGGCAAAAAACTTGGCCATAAAATTACCTCTAACAACAAGACAGTAAATAATGGCATTGGTGATAATTGTAGGAAACTCAAAGCTACCAAAGGCAGATCAAAACCTCGAGTTTCACCATTAAATGTTATAAAAATCCGCTCTCCCTCTGGAAAGATGATGTACAAATGTGCACTTTGTGAGCGTGTTTTCAAAGAATCAGGTAATTTGACTCGCCACATGAGGATACACACAGGAGAAAGACCATTCAGCTGTAGTGTTTGTTCAAAGACTTTCTCTCAAGTGTCACATGTAAACAAGCATATGAGAACTCATCAGAATAATAATAATAGTATTAATAATAATAATGATAATAATAGTATTAATAATAATAATGATAATAATAGTATTAATAATAATAATTATGATAATAATTTATTCAGCTGTGAGATCTGCTTTGAAAACTTTAAAAAAATTGAAGGCCTGTTTGAACACATGAAAGTTCATTCTAGTTTAAATATTCAAGAGCATGAAAATCTCGAGCTTGTGCCTGCAAATACAGAAGACTCTTTAGTTTCAACAGAAGTGATGTTGGATACTGATCTTGTTTATGTGAAAAAAGAAGAGGAACCTAACCTCTCTCTACCTGATTACACAGTTCCTGGTTCGGTCTTCTCAAATCCTATTGGTGAAGATTGCAATGAAACGTGTAATAGTAAACCTTGCAGTGATGTTGATGAATGTCAGGAAAAACAATGCCTCGATCTTAATTCGACTAACTCTCATTGTTCATTGACTACTGATACTACGACACTTGACATACAACCATTTGTACCAATGCAACCGATAACTATTAATCATTCGGAAGTCTATGAATGCGATATTTGTCATAAAGTATTCAATAATTTTTCATTATTAACCAAGCACAAACGTAAACATCTAAATCTGAAGCCTTATAATTGTAAAACTTGTGGTAAAGCGTTCAGTGAATCTGGTAACCTTTCACGTCACATGAGAATACATTCAGGAGAAAGACCGTACAAGTGCACTGTTTGCACTAAAGCTTTTTCACAGGCCACTCATCTGCAGAAACATATGAACACCCATACTGTGACTAAGCCTTACATGTGTCATCTTTGTCAGAAACCTTTTAAAAAGGAGTTGGACTTGGAGAAACACATGGAGAATCACGCTAAAGTCACATCATCCAAATGTCCCATTTGCGAGAAGGTTTTTAGCGATCCCAATAGTTTCCAGTCTCATTTACGGATCCACTCAGACCAGCGTCCATTCCAGTGCAATGTTTGTGACAAATCCTTTTACCAGGCTTGTGTACTGAACAAACACAAAAAGATTCATTTGGGCGAAAAGCAATTTAAATGTGATCTTTGTGGCAAAGGCTTCACTGAATCTGGCAATTTGACCCGTCATCTCCGTATCCACACTGGAGAGAAGCCTTATAGTTGTAAGATTTGTGGCAAAGCTTTCTCCCAGGCATCACATGTCAACAAACACATGAAAACACACTCGGAAGAAATGTCTTTATCTGTTAATAATGAGCTTGGTTCCTATACACCATTTTATAATTCAGACACTTCTAATTCAACTGTTAAGGATGGTTTACCAGTAGCAGCAATGGGAGCAGTAAATACTACAAACCAAGATGGTTCAGCCATCCTTCCTGAAATGTTGTTGGCTGAATACAGTGATATTTCCAAATATGTACGTTTCTTTGCTGATAGTGAACTCTGCCAATGTACAAACTGTAACCAATCATTTACAGTGTCACAGTATACTGATCATATTACTGTCTGCCTTGCATCAAATTTTGGTGAGACAGTGGGCGAGGTTTTAGATGTAAGAATAAATGAAGCTGAGGCCAATAATATGACCAAGGAGAAAAATAATGTTGATATAAAACCTGATATTACTGCTGTTATTGATAATGTCCAAGCCAATGTGTTTGAACAGTGCAAATCTATTTTTACAGAGTCGGACCATTTTTCAGATGTTATAAATTCCTATTGTGGTAGACAATCTAAAGTTCATATAAAGACTGAAGTGATATAAAAGAAAAATGATCAAACTGTTTTTGGTCAAGATTCAGTTTAAGTTCATTGTATTCATTAAAAAAAATTATTAAATAACTTATGGTGCTTTCAATCAGTCAAACAGTCCTATTTTGTTTCCTATGAAAAATATTAACTTTTTTAAGGTTTTAACATATGGTGATATATGCATGTGTGTGTATATATAATTTTTGTATATGCATGTGTCTGTGAGTATATATATATATATATATATATATATAATGTGTTGTGTGTGTGTGTATGTAGATTATATATATATATATATATATATATATATATATATAAAATCTTAAATATGTGTGTATATTTTGTGTGTGTAAGTTGGGAAAACATTTTTGGGTTGTCTTAGAAGCATGGAAAAGAGTAAAGATCTGAATCGAAATGTTGAATATTGTATTCTTAATCTTATTTTCCTTATATTTCAAGGAATCTCCCCCTTTCTCAATGGTTTATTTTTAGACTGACTGTTCTTTCATTTCTGTGACGTGGTGTCAGCGTGGTGGTCAGTTGGCTGTCTTTGATGTTGTTTTTTTTTTTTGTGTTGCCCCCCCTGTCTCTGGATTCTTTGCTCTATTGGAAACGAAACTCATACATTGACTAATACATAAAAACATAGATCACAACCACACCCCTCACAGAAAGGAAATCCATGAAAACACAAAAAAAAAAACCCAAAAATATAATATCAGCAGACAAGGGAGAAAACACTAAGAAATACATAACAGAAGTTGAATCACAACAACAACAAACACCAACACAATCACACCTCCAAACAACAAAACACAACATCCAACAACTATTGAAATCCCTCAACATCACATCCCCAGGGAGACCGATTATAGAAATAAATGGCATCCTCATGGAACCCATAACAGGATGTATCGACCACATCCTCAACCCCCTACTCCACAACATCCTGAGACATATCTAAGACACCACACACCTTAAATAACTTTTGGTACTTTCAATCAGTCAAACAGTCATATTTTGTTTCTTATGAAAAATATTAACTTTCTTTAAGGTTTTAACATATATATCTTTTAAGGTTTTAACATATATATCTTTTAAGGTTTTATATTTTTGTGTGTGTGTGTGTGACCAATAATAGCAGCAAATGGCACCCTCACGGAACTCATATCAGGATATATCGACCACATCCTCAACCCCCTACTCCACAACATCCTGAGACATATCTAAGACCCCGTACATCTTAAATAACTTTTGGTACTTTCAATCAGTCAAACAGTCATATTTTGTTTCTTATGAAAAATATTAACTTTCTTTAAGGTTTTAACATATATATCTTTTAAGGTTTTAACATATATATCTTTTAAGGTTTTAACATATATATTTTTTGTGTGTGTGTGTGTGAGACCAATAATAGCAGCAAATGGCACCCTCACGGAACCCATATCTGGATATATCAACCACATCCTCAACCCCCTACTTCACAACATCCTGAGACATATCTAAGACACTGTACATCTTAAATAACTTTTGGTACTTTCAATCAGTCAAACAGTCATATTTTGTTTCTTATGAAAAATATTAACTTTCTTTAAGGTTTTAACATATATATCTTTTAAGGTTTTAACATATATATCTTTTAAGGTTTTAACATCTATATTTTTTGTGTGTGTGTGTGTTTGAGACCAATAATAGCAGCAAATGGCACCCTCACGGAACCTATATCTGGATATATCGACCACATCCTCAACCCCCTACTCCACAACATCCTGAGACATATCTAAGACACCGTACATCTTAAATAACTTTTGGTACTTTCAATCAGTCAAACAGTCATATTTTGTTTCTTATGAAAAATATTAACTTTCTTTAAGGTTTTAACATATATATCTTTTAAGGTTTTAACATATATATCATATATATCTTTTAAGGTTTAACATATATATTTTTTTTTATATTTTTTTTTGTGTGTGTGTGTGTGTGTGTGTGAGACCAATAATAGCAGCAAGTGGCACCCTCACGGAACCCATATCTGGATATATCGACCACATCCTCAACCCCCTACTTCACAACATCCTGAGACATATCTAAGACACCGTACATCTTAAATAACTTTTGGTACTTTCAATCAGTCAAAAAGTCATATTTTGTTTCTTATGAAAAATATTAACTTTTTTTAAGGTTTTAACTTGTATATCTTTAAAGGTTTTAACTTATATATCTTTAAAGGTTTTAACATATATATATTTTTGTGTGTGTGTGTGTGAGACCAATAATAGCAGCAAATGGCACCCTCACAGAACCCATATCAGGATATATCGACCACAACCTCAACTCCCTACTCTACAACATCCTGAGACATATCTAAGACACCACACATCTAAACAAAATTTTAAAAATATGTACACTCCCAAAGGGAGCCAACTACTCCTTAAAACAGCTATAAACAAAGCATCGCCCCTAAACGGACAAGAGCTCCTCAAATACAAAAAAAAAACCACTTCCCTATGGTCTTCCATCATGGCCAATACAGGCACAAACTAACTCACACCCTAACAAAGGGCACCTCTTGTGGTGTAATGGTTAGCAAGCTAGATTTGCAGACCATTGTTAATGAGTTCGATTCTCGCTTGGTGCCCCATACTTCTGGCCTTGGGTTACATCTAAGCTATGCTTAGTAAATAACACCCTAACAAAAGAGTTTAAAAATCTACAATCGGACCCTAAAATAAAATGCACCTTCCACAAACCACCTATCATTGACAAACATCAAACCTACATAATATCCTCACCTCATCCAAAAAACACTACACAAAATCCAACAAACCCAGATGTCTAGTATGTAAACATCTAGGAACAAACCCACCATTCACAGTACTACACACCACCATCAAGATCCACCATCCCTACCTCACCTGCAACACCACCTACTACATCATCTGCACCAAATTCAATGACAACAGATACACAAGGGAGACCCCAAACAGCTTTCAGACTTAGATTTAACAACCACAAACTATTTGACAAGGATCTTCATAAGCATTTCAACAAACCAGGATGCACATTAGACACATTAAATGCATCCTGATAGATCATAACTTTCTATCAAATACACAGACAAAAAGAAACCCAAGTGAAAGGACAGTCTAAAAATAAACCTTTGAGAAAGAGGGAGGCACCTCGAAATATAAGAAAAATAAATAAGATTAAGAACAGAATATTCATCATTTTGATTCTGATCTTTACTCTTTTCCATGCTTCTAAGACAAGCCCAAAAAAATTTTCCCAACACATATACCGACAAAGAAGTATAAGTGGACTCCATAACAATAGCACACACACACACGTGTGTGTGTGTGTGTTCATTTTTTTGGTTTCTGATATTTTTAAAATTTTTTTTTTTTTACTTTTAGAATATTTTAGTCTAAGGCTTTACATGTGTCACCTTTGTCATATACAGTTATTTAGCGAGATGGTAAAAATCAGCAGTAATTATTTTACACTTAAACCCTAGTGCAGCTCTAACATTAAAGATAATAAGTAGCAGAGATTATAAAGTTGGCAGAGTATCTTATTGTTGTATCAATTAGACTGCAAAGGAGTCTATCCCCTTTTTGCTAATGTTAGACCAGGGAGATTATTTTGCTAAGGTGAGTGCCACACCTACCACCAGCTCCCCACTTTACTGCACAGATCAGATTACCCAAGCTGTGCTGAATTGGTGAGAGAACTGATATCAAAGCTGGAACCTTGTGATTCCTTGACAAATACTCTACTGGCTGAACTAAACTGACCCCTTTGATTTTGGACATCAGATTGAAAGGTGTAATGGTCACTTTACTATAACAGTCACTTTGTAAACTGAATTCCACTTTTAAAACCTAAAAAAAACCCCAATATTTTTCAAAATCAATAAATTTCAGGAGGATATGAAAGTCTCTTGAGGACAGGTGACAACAAGCATAAGGGCACAGGCCTGAATGACATGTTATCATGCAAACCTATCTGCCTATTTTCTATGCCAAATACATATACCTAATCCTGTTTATCCAAGTGATTCTAATGATGTTATCTATGTACTTTAGTTCCAAATCATTAGGATAGATGGCAGTACCGTTTGCCTGCTGGATTCATTTTCAGCAAAACTCTTGAAAATCCTGATCACAAGATTGAAATAACCAAAAATTTTTCTTAATGAAAATGGTGACATTAGCAGAACTGAATCTTGACCATATTTTCTGTTCACATTTATATGACTGATCAGAAGTTCTGGCATTACCTAGGACAAAAGGTAAATGAATATCTTATTAAACAAAAATCAAGTAGCTTATATTATTATCTTTATGAATAGTACTTGAAAAGATAAGCATTTCAGAAATTAAATTTAAGATTTATTAGATATTCAAAATATGTTAATAAAAAAAAAAATCCTAACAGTTGCTTACTCACCTTTTTAGGTTGAAGATTTAAAAACACAAGATCATTACCTGTTTCAGGGCAGAAAATGATTTTATTTAAACTACTAAGCAACTTAATTTTAGAAGCTATCAACAAAACAATTGCTTGTTTATAAAAATCACAAAAGACCCAATTGGAAATAAAAGATGAAAGATAAATATTTGTTATGGTTTGATTTTTAAAGTTGAATATGAAATGTTGTTATTCCTGTTAAGCAAGAACCACTAAGTTGATCAAGATATGAGAGACTTGCTGATATTCATGATAGATAAAATAAATCATTCGTGGTATAATTTTTTTCTTTTCTTTTTTTTTCTTTTTTTTTTTTTTAACTGCTCGGTTTTATTGTTGAAGTCAGTGATTTTTCACTTTTGCTTAAAAAAAAGTTTTTTTTTTTTTTTTCCCCAATGTGATCATTTATTTATTTCCAAAATATTACAAAACTATTGTAATATAAGAACACTTTTTACTTTTTCTGCTCATAAAAATAATATCTCCATGTTCATATTGTACATTTACAAACAGTTTATTGTCCAACGACAATAACAATTTCAAAGCACCTCATACAAAAGATATTGAAAAATAGTTGCATTCATTTGAATTTCATGGATTGTGTTTATTTTTATAATAAATCATTTTTATAAGTAAAATATAGATTTGAAGTAACTTAATATTTTATTTTTGTCTTACTTGTTTGAAAATGTTCTTGTATATTTTCTGTACATTCCTTTTGGTTTGTTTTAAATGTTGATTCTTTAAACTTCATTCCTCTCTTAGGTTCTTCAAGGGATAACCAACTAAAAATAATCTTAGAAACATTTTTTTTTTTTTTTTTTAATATCAATAAATTTGTTTTTTCCCTCCTTGTACCCACTGTTCTTAAGATTTAAATTTTAACAATTTATTTATAATCAAATTGAAAATCCAGTTTGTCTGGCATGTTTTGTAACTCTGAATTCATGCCTTGAGCATTCTCCACCCTCCCTATTTTTACATCCATTTTAAGATGGTCATTAAAAAAAATAAGTTGCTTAATATAAGTTGATTATTAAGGAGCTGATATCTATAAATTTTTATTATACATTTCTTGAATATAAAAAAAAATATGAAAATATCCAAGTTAGAATTTCTTATGTGAGGGGCTGCTGAAAAGTTCTTGTCCAAACCAAGAACAGAATGATATTTTTAAAAGAATGTAAAAATATTTTTCTTGAATATTTTTGGAAAGGTGGAAGAAATTTCAGAGCTAATATGCCAATTGTGTTGTTTAACTGTGGAATGATGAGATCGTTCTCTTTCAGCATTTTGTAATTATAACTTGACAAAAATGGAACTTATTTTTTCAGGTAGAAAAGCCAAATCTGGATGAATAAACATTTGTTTTTTAATCTAAAAATGCCAATTGGTCATGAGGTGTATATGCTATATAAATGTTTGCAAATCTGATTCAAATCTATTAATAATGGAGATTTGGTCTCAATTTGTCTGTAACCGAAACTACATCACTGCTTACGTCACATTACCCAAAATCATCAATACATAGAATGAAGAACAACCTTATATCATATACTCTCAAAAGTTGAGTATGCAAACTTAGACAATCCTTATTGTTTTTTTTTTAATTTTTAATAAATACATGCCTGGTATTATATATTTATATATAGTTTGTTTTATTTTAATGTGTTTAAAGTTATTTAACGTAAAGAGTTTTATGAGAAAATTATTTGCAAACAAGAGCCATTTTTTTTTAAGTATCAAGAGGTTAACTAAAAAGTTTACAAATAAATAAGTACCTATGATTTTGTGTTAAATTTATGTGTAAAATATTCAAAATAATTATTTCATTATTTAATTAATAATTAATAGAGGCGCGCAACAGAACTAAGTTTCCATTTCAAATTGTTTTATTTTTTTACTCCTTTAATAAATTTGATTTTACTTACTTATGATATAAACCCTCTGACTTTAAACTCCTACCTCTTCAGGCAAAATCTTTCAAAAATTATTTTTTACACCACCTGGAGGGTGTTTTTTCATTACTAGTTAGTCTTAAAACTGATAGAATGTAGAAATGAATCATTACTTTATTATATAAGTTGCTCAGCTGTGCACAAATCTAGACAGTAATCTAGACGTCTAGACATCATCACTTTATTTTTGCTCAGTTGTGCAAACATTTTAATTGTTTTTATTTCAAAATTTCAATTTTCAGTCTCAATAACATTTGATGATACCCTGTATATCATGTTTATTTTTAACTCTAACCAACTACTTAAAGTTTTGGTCATAATCTTTAAAAAAAAAAAAAAGAAGAAAAAGGTGTAAATGTATTAGATTCCTTCATTGGCTTGGTCATCGAATATTGTCCACATTGCTGGCCACAATGCACTTCTATTTTATTCTCACCCTTCTTCTCCATGTTGGCCTGAATCATTTGACAATTTATTAGATATTTTTATAAATTACTCTTCAAAAGAAAAAGAACAAACCCTTGCCAGAAAAGGTTTGAATAACTCTTTGAACTTGTAAGTACAATATTTCATGCTTTGTACTATTTTATTAGACATGATGCTAATAATAAAAGGTTTATTTACAGCCTTTTTTGCAATGGGATGTGTCTAGGACTTTGAATCTGTTTTATGCTCATTTTCTGAATTGTTTTAATGGTTTAACGCAGTGTCACCTAATCTTCAGAACAATGTATAAGATGTCTCTAAAAGAAAGTTTCAAAACATTTGAAATTCTTTATTTTTAATTTTTTAAATTTTTTATTTTTTTTTTTTTTTTTAGAGAAACACTTAAAATTTATTATTGAGGCTTTCAGCAGCACCTGGTGCTTTATTAATATTATTAGTCAGGATATCAAAATCTATAGCTGTTAAGAAGGTATCTTGTCTGTTTTAATTACAGTATATACTCATGTAGTGAATGACTTTTTAAGATGATAAATTTGTCTTAAAAACAAGTGGTGATTCTAAGATATATTTGGGTAATTCCATATCAAATCCTCCAGAAAAAAGTAAAATTGTCACCCAACCCTTTAAATTTTTCTGAATTTTTTCCAGATGTGGACTTTAACATTAGACAATCCCCAAAATTTGAGCTTCCAATTCCAAAAATTGTCAGTTTTGTCATTTATAGCTCTCCAAATTTGGTGGGGTTGGTGAAAAATATCAAAGTATCTTTTTGGTACAAATGATGTTCAATATATGTGAAATGATAACAAAAAATTGTTGTCATAGATGCAGTGCCACATTGGGATATTGATCTTGCTATGAAAAAATCAGAAATCATCAATAACTTAAAACTGGTTAACTTTAAACCTTTTTTGATAGCATTTTTGGATTCCTTGGCAAAAATAATTTCATAAACCAATTTTTAGTTGTAGGGAAGCTCTAGATTCATTTTACAGTCAAAAATAAGTTACAAAAAGTCGCCATTTTTCATGCCCCCCCCCCAATTTGGAGAGATAAAATTGACATAACTCTGCCAATTTTTGGAATTGGAAACTCAAATTTTGTCTAATGTTAACATAGTCCACACTTGGACAAAATTTGAGAAAAATTGAAGTGGGTGGGTGACATGGCCTGGATGATTTGACATGGAATTACCCATTTTTGGAATGTTAGCTTACCTAGGCCTAATGCTTCCCAAGCTTGCTTAATCAATTACATAAGTAATTAATATATTATCTAAGCTATTGCGTATCAGTGGTAGGGTTTTAGTATGTCTGGAATATCCAAGTAAACATGGTAAGCTACATCAAGGTCTAGACTACATAATTTATGGTATTGCATTGATTTTGATAGTATTACCGTAGTTATAAAAGTATAAATAAGTGTTTGAATATTTTCTCTTAATGTCATTGGATGTTGAAGAAATATTTTTGTAGGCTAGCATTGGTAAAAGTTTGTGGGTCATTGATTACACTCAATATATGATAAAAACATCTTTTTGTGGTTAAAAATTAGGGGTCACTCATTACATGAAGTTATTCACTGTAATAAGCTAAATGAATTTTACTGTTGTGTAAGAACATTTTGGGAAATCACTGCCAACTAGACAATCCATTTATGATAGGTACAACATTTTGAAATAATGGATGTGTTAAGCTAAAAGTCTTTGGGACCATTGGTATTCGAAAAAAACTATTGGAACGTTTATGCTAGTTACCTATTTCACACAAGAACAGAAAAATATTGTGAAAATGATTACTATTATCTGTGTCATTGTTATCTGTACAACATTTCGGCCGATATGCCCTCCGGCCTTCTTCAGGTATTTCTTTTCAGACTCGGGAACCTTCTTGTTGTAATCGGGAACCATCACGGAACTTTGAACCCAACCCTATGTTCAGTCCACGGGGAATCCTGTTCTTATTCCGCTAACCATAGGTTAGTGTTAAGCTGTGTTAATTATTATTCTATGTTACTGCTGCCGCCATTGATCAGGATTGAACCTGCAATCTAGAAATAACTGTCACTTAGAACTAACCTAACTCCTTTATCCACTAGGCCATGTGTCCAATTGGATAATTCAGAGTGAATTTTGGGAACTTATAAACCTAATGTCTTGTTTTGGCTAGAATATCTACCTATTCACTTATGTATGATTTTTTACCTAGACTCATATTGTTTTTTTTTTTTTTTTTTATTTATTTATTTTTTTTTTTCCCCTGAGTCCTACAAGAAATACCTGAAGAAGGCTGAAGGGCATATCGGCTGAAACATTGTACAGATAACAGTGAAGATGAGGACAATAGTCCGAATAACGCAGATAATAGTAATCATCAAGCCTCATCTCAAACATTCAGAGAAATTGTGAAAATGGTCTAAACTCATTCCTTTCAAACTGCAGTTAATGCAAAGACTTAGTTTCAGTATAGAAATGCAGACCATATTACCTTTAGGCACCCCTTTTTGATCTCAATTAAGAAAGGACATGTTTTTCATTTACATCGTCAATATCCGGTTGTTTGTTAGGGTTAGTTTTATAATTAAAAAAATTTTTTTTTTAAATCGTCTGTTAAAACAACCGGATATTGATGGTGTAAATGAAAAACATGTCCTTTCTTAATCGAGATCAAAAAGGGGTGCCTAAAGGTCATATGGTCCGAAATTCTGCTCATTATGAAGATGAGTTAATGGTTGGTTGGATTTTATGCCATGTCAACCCTTGTTGGGTTATTTTATGCTGAAGATGTTTTTGTTTTATTCATTCTTTGTTGAGTATTTGTACAGTTGTAATTAGATCTATTTAACCCAGAGATGGGACACTAGCAGATACTGCTACTCTAGGTCAGAGTTGACCTGGGAGTAATGGCAATGAAAGGGTACTCCACTCTCTCCAGAGCTTCAAAATTAGAACTTCACCACTAGATGAAGTTTAACGTCATACCAAGAACACTAAGTCTCTTAGCACTTTCTAACACATATATGATAAAAAGGGTTGTGGGTTTGCCATAAAAGCAATACAGTTTCTATAATTTTAGAGAGATTCATGTAACTTTAGTAGAATTAGTATTTTATACTTTTGACCGCATTCACAGATTGAAATAAAACACGATTAATATATTCTAAATTAATTTTGATTGTTTTAATCTGATTTATGATTAAAATGCAACTTTTTTTTTTTTTTTTTTTTTTTTTTTATTTTTTATAAGAAAGATTAATTAATTGTTTGTAGATATTAACAATTTTTTCAGCATATCAAATTAATCGTGTAAAGCCTTTTTAAGTTTTGTACAAAGAAAAGAATAGATATTTAAAAGAAATGAAGAATAATATAAATACATTGACTCTTTGCCTATTTTAAGCCGCGCACAACATCTCTTGCACCGCTGTGATCCTACCGTAATCCACTGGCAGTGGTTCTAACAGGTATCATTTGTTTATACTAAAAAATCACTACATGATCACCCCAAATAGGACTTTATTTGAATAGAATGAGTTCTGAGGTGAATACATAGTGAACATTGAAATATCCCATCATACAGATAAAAATAAGAAAACTTGGTACAGCCTTGGGGGAAATTTAGTTGGAAAAGAATTGATTATTTTATTACATATAATTTTTTTGTGCATTCTTTTCAAACATTTTTTTTATTGCAACTCATTCAGAAATTGCAAATAATGAAAATACTCTATGATTAGCATTTAATAGGGATCAACTTGAGAAATTGACTGGGATGAGCATGAACACAAACCCCACACAAATAAGTTGTAAATATTATTGGGAACTACTTTATTCTCTAAGTAATTTATTGCTGTTGTACTAATAAAAAATATCATTACTATGTGCCTTTTTGCAGTGTTATAGTACAGAAAGGATACAAAAATTTGATTATTATATGAGGTGTGTTCAAAAAGTATTGAAACTGAAGCTGTATTTAACAAGACATAAATGAATAATTTTAATTTTCTTTAAAATTGTCCCCTTGGCATTTGGCTTATTCCAGTGAGTTTTCCATTGGCCAAAGCTCTGCTGAAACTCCTCTTTTGGCATAATATGGAGTTATGCTATCAATATTTTAATCTCCTACAAAATCTGAAATTTTCCCATTGAGATGCATTTCAGTTTGGGGAAACAAGTAAATTTTCTATGGAGATAGATCTGGTATGTATGCAAGAACGCCGTGCACTTACACAGTCCTGTGTTTATATGGGGAAGATCCCTCCATAGTGTAGTACTTAACCTGTTGGACTGTGACACTGTAGTAAGTTAAAACTCTTAATCATGCTATTATGTTCACTTTTGGAGTAATACCCTTAGGAAAGGTGGGATCTCCCTCATCACCCCCCCTCATCTAGGGGTTAAATAATACCACTACTGTTCTTCTTTTAAGGGCCGGGTTAGCTCAGTCAGTAGAGCGTTCGGCTAGAAACCACAAGGTTCCTAGTTCGATACCCGCCCTCGCCAACTCAGCGTATGAGTAGCACAGGGATCTGTGCAGTAAAGGAGCTGATGGTAGGTGTGGCGCTCCACCTCAGATGCTAAAAATAATCTCCTTGGTCTAGCCCTAGTGAAAAGGGGATAGACTCCCTCGCTGCATGGCTGATACCAACATTAGGCCGCCCCGTCGACTTTACTTTTTTTACTGTTCTTCTACAAGGATGGCTTTAGCATTAAATAGCGCATGAAGATTGATATGATATTAAACAAAGAAAAAACCAAACCAAATACATGATACCATATGACTGTGCAAACAAATTATTATTATTAAATAAGAATAGTTAGTTGAATTGTGCATAAATTATTAGTATAAAGAATGGTTACTTGAAGCTATAATTGTTTACAAATGATTATTATCATTAGATACTTAAAACCATATAATTGCTTAAAAATAAAAAGACTTTAGTATTAAATAATTGGCTTTCTGTAAAACCAACCAATCTAACAATTTTCTATTGCTGATTAAATATAAAAAAAATTTTAGTCGATTTTACATCAAGACTTTAAAATTAATATAACTGAAAACCTTAGGTTTATCAGATATAAATATATTTCAGCCCCTTTTGGTCTATTCAACTCTGATTTTAGAATGGATACGAGTTACAGATTGGGGTGATTTAAATGTTTTGTTTGTTTGTTTTTTTTTTCCTTTTTGCAATGATTGTTTTTTTCAAAATTTTCTTTCAGCATTTGTGTTTTTTAATAAGCAGTTGATAGATGCATACACACTCGTAGTTTTTAAAAAGAATTTTAGGTAATTTTCTGGTATGTATATTTGTCTGGATATTTTGAGAAATTCAGACAAATAAAAATAAAATGTACACCATCACTTGTTTCATTCTATGCAGCACTTCTTGTCTGGTCGATATTATTAAAGATATAGAAAAAAAAAACACTTGAATAATTACAGAGAATAAATACAAGGATCATTTTTTTTGTCTGTGATGAATAAAGCAAAATGAATCTTGTTCCACTCTTTAGCATATTTTTCTTTATTTCTTCCTATGCTATATCCTATAAAAGTTTCAAGAATTTTATTTCTTCCTATGATATATGTATAAAATTCCTATAAAAGTTTCAAGAATTTTATTTCTTCCTATGATATATGTATAAAATTCCTATAAAAGTTTCAAGAATTTTATTTCTTCCTATGATATATGTATAAAATTCCTATAAAAGTTTCAAGAATTTTATATAAGCAAAAGAAGAAAGAAACCAAAATGTGCTAAAGAGTGGAATAAGATCCATTTTCCTTCGTTTATTAAAGACAAAAAAATAATCCTCGTATTTATTCTCTGTAACTATTCAAGTGAGTTTTTTTTCTCCATAACTTGAATAATGTTGACCAGACAAGAAGTGGTGTATAGAAGAACACTTAACATCCTGTTGAGAATTTTCTAAGTCCAGAGCCCAATTCCTATAACCATTTATCAAAAATGGGTAAAAATGTCCGTTTCATTAAAAGTTACCTGTTATTTCCCTTAAATTAAAGAATTCTAAATATGTTTTAATATTACATTTAAGCAAAGGCTCTCATTTGGGGTAAATTAGAAAAATGAATGTGACTTCTGGCCGGGTAGAATGAGGTGGTATAGGATGTTAAGAGTTAAGGTTCCAGAGTTCTACAAGAAACACCTGGAGAAGACTGGAGGGTACACCATCCAAAACATTGTGTATATAACATCCCATTT
Source organism: Doryteuthis pealeii (assembly GCA_023376005.1). NCBI lineage: Eukaryota > Metazoa > Mollusca > Cephalopoda > Myopsida > Loliginidae > Doryteuthis > Doryteuthis pealeii. Next base: position 65,593,175 of record CM042147.1, on the reverse strand, counting down.
TGTATCAGATTTTAGGTATTTTGCTACACTTGGTGTTGGATTTCTGACTTGCACGAGTTTTATAATCATTTCGAACCATATGACCTTTAGGCACCCCTTTTTGATCTTGATTAAGAAAGGACATGTTTTTCATTTACACCGTCAATATCCGGTTGTTTTAACAGACGATTTTTAGATTTTTTGTTTTTAAATTATAAAACTAAACCCTAACAAACAACCGGATATTGACGGTGTAAATGAAAAACATGTCCTTTCTTAATCGAGATCAAAAAGGGATGCCTAAAGGTAATATGTTCCATCATTTCTGTTGTTTCAATTGACAGCTCTTTTTTTTTTTTTTTTTCTTTTTCTTTTTTTTAGCCATATTTATGTTCAATTAGCCATGTCCAACTGTTTGTCTTCTTTTTAACAGCTGGTTAATTTGCATGTTTAGACTTGTGATGGTTTAAGAAATGCAAATTACAAGGTGATTTCATAATTTTTGATCTGAAAAAAACTTAATTTAAATAATATGTAATTATTTCTTTATACCCCACCCCCTAACTTTGGACTACAAAATTCTGAAAAGAAAAAAAATTCTCATGTATAATATGGGCTGATGTTTTAGAATTTGTAGCAGCTAAATTTAACCTAAATTTACCATTTTTTTTTTTTATCAGTTTATACCGACTAAAAATAAGAATTTATATAGCTTACATTGTCTTTAAAACAAAAATTATACAGTGTTTAAAGTAAATACCCAAAAATAAGCTCATGTTAGGAGAAACAAAATTAAAAAACAAACATACATTCCAGTGAGTATTTCGGACCATATGACCTTTAGGCACCCCTTTTGCTTTGCTGATTCGTAAGTACATTTTTTTCATTTACACCATCAACATCCGGTTGTTTGTTAGGGGTTAGGGGTTAGTTTTATAATTTAAAAAAAAAACCTCTAAAAATCGTCTGTTAACAAACAACCAGATGTTGATGGTGTAAATGAAAAAATGTACTTATGAATCAGCAAAGCAAAAGGGGTGCCTAATGGTCCAGTATTTCTCTAATGGCGTATAGCTCATTAGTTCGGACTATAGATATAAATTACTTTTGGTCATCCCGTTCTGAATATGATGAGATGAGGCTGGAAAAAAAAAGATAATTATATAGTTCTCTTGTATAACACGCACCCCTAACTTTTGGGCTAAAAATCTGGCAAAATAATGTGTATTATACACAAATAATTACAATAGTCTACATTATAATGTGCCGGGTTAGCTCAGTCGGTAGAGCGTTCGGCTAGAAATCACAAGGTTCCTAGTTCGATACCGGTCCTCGCCAACTCAGCGTATGAGTAGAACAGGGATCTGTGCGGTAAAGTAAGGATCTGATGGTAGGTGTGGCGCTCCACCTCAGACGCCAAAACAATCTCCTTGGTTTAGCGCTATTGAAAAGGGGATAGACTCCCTCGCTGACTGGCTGATACCGACTTTAGGCCGCCCCGTCGACTTTACTTACATTATTTTAGGTGAATTTCATGAAGTTAGAATGTTTAGCCATTAAAAAAGAAATTGTTTTGTGTTATGACCAAGTTGTTTTATTTGCAATGAATTAAAGAAAAAAAGCTCAGGAAACATCCTCTAAATGGAGTGATTCTCTAATTTTTGTCAGGAGGTTGTATTAAACCTAAATAAAAAAAATAAAAAAATATGGGGAGACTCTTTAATATAATTTAATATTAAGCTTCGTTTTTATTGTGATGCTATGGAGAGTGGTTATGTTAAATAATAACTCGAATCGTAACTTACAATGAAAAGGGTTTATTTGGTAATGTACAACAATGAGTGAGCAGTCGAATAGCTGGTCTCGCTAGGAAAACAGGCCCCCAAGGATAAATCGTCAATCATCTTTATTAAGAATAGAATAGTCCATTCTATTCTAGAGGGGTATCAATTCTTCTCTACAACAGTTTTGTTAAGGAAACATTAATTTTTATTGATCTATTTGTTATTTTGCTCAGTTTAATTATCATAAAATACTGTTAAGGCTTTGCTATTTTTGGCCTTTCAATCAAACTTTCAGGAATTGTTACTCCTGCCCGGAAAGGTTTTGAATTATACCAGAAAATCTCTGAATGTTTTTTAAGTGGCATCTGTCTCTCCTCATTCTCTATGTCTTACTGTCTCTATTGCTGTAAAAGACTGTCCATCTTAGTCTTATTGGTCAAATATTTTTAATCATTTTTTTTTTTTTTTGTAGTGAAGGAAAAAAAAAAAGGTGATCTTAATATGAGGCATTGTAAAAAAACAAACAAACAAAAAAACAACAAAATGCAATAAGGGAGATAATTCAGTGTTTGGAATGTGGAATTTATTTTGGAGACTAAAAGCAACTGGCTTTTTTAAAAAAAAATGGATGATTTTATGAATTTGCCTAGCCTAATGATCTTTGATAATTTACTATCAATCATTTTCCAGTAGGTCTTTCACCAAAAGCACACTTGCTTTCCATCTGTTGTCCCTTGAAAAATCACAACTCAACTAATTATTAAAACGTATAGTTAAAAAGATACACTGAATCTCTGCCTTTTATGGTTGAGATTAGCATAGGTCAGCTAAGTTGAATATACAAACTGCTAATTCTCTACTGTCTAATCTGTCAAATAAAAGACAAAGGAGTTGAATCCCCAATTTGCCTTCTACTCTGTGATTACCGATAATAACTGAACTGGTAATCATAAAAAATGTCCTTTGAGAAATAGTTGGTAGTACAATGTATGGCTCAATCTGGATTGAGCCATACATTTTAGGTAGGTTGATTTTTTTTTACTTATCAAATTCTCTTAAATAATCAAAGTTGTGTGTTGGTATAATGAATACTGATATCAAAAACTAGATCTCTTACTTCCACCATTGTCTGAGGAAATCGCATCCAAGATTGTCTGCTAACATGCACAAAGAGTCCTCATTTTCACAACATTTAGCCTAGAAATTAGTTAGAAAATTTAACAATTTCAATATTTAAAACAGAAAATCTTGTTATTTTATATAGGGGCCGGGTTAGCTCAGTCGGTAGAGCGTTCAGCTAGAAACCACAAGGTTCCTAGTTCGATACCGGTCCTCGCCAACTCAGCATTATGAGTAGCACAGGGATCTGTGCGGTAAAGTAAGGAGCTGATGGTAGGTGTGGCACTCCACCTCAGATGCTAAAATAATCTCCTTGGTCTAGCGCTAGTGAAAAGGGGATAAACTCCCTCGATGATTGGCTGATACCGACTTTAGGCTGCCCCGACGACTTTTTTTTTTTATATATATAAAAAAACGAATAAAATATAATTAGAATTCAAATTGAAAATATGCCCTCATCACCACCGACACCTGATATACTGCTTTTTACCTAATGATTAAGCTGTAACAGTGATAACATTTTAAAAGATTGAAATCTATTTCCTCAAATGAAGATAAAGATTTGAAGAAAAATATTTTGTGAGGTAATTTTTTTACCTTAATTTGCAACTTTTGCCACATTGGAGACATTACAGTTCCAAAATTGACCTACCCTACTGGGTATGCCTATTTCTCTCAACCCTGACTGAAAAAGTAAAATGTATGTATTTACCCAAGCCCCTTCACTATGGGCAGGATGTGACACAAGATCAATTTCTAAGCAGAATAAAGCTGGTTTGAATTCATGGTTTTCCTTCTAGTACAGGTAATATAATTAGATTAAATGTAAAGATCAGGTGCTCATTATAGAAAATAGACTTGCTGACCAGAGTTCAAATCCTGGATGAGGCTCTTTGCATTTCACATAGTTCTAATAGCCTTGCAAAAAGTATGAATCAAACTATTCCCCCTCCCCCAGCTATGGGTAAATAGTTTGACAGACTGCTCTTTTTAACCTTAGTATGGTAACCAGTCAAGAAAAAGGAAAACTCTGAATTCAAACGAGTTGTACCCAGCTTAAAAATTGACCTTCTCCTGTTTGTGGCGGAGGAGTTGGGTAAATATACACATATACAGATGAATGTGTACAGGCTCCAAAATAAGGGGTATATCAACAGACCCTATGCACTTTCTGTAACCAGGTCAAAATTGATATCATCCTTAAGAGTGTTGTCATTTTATTTTCTCTTTTATATATATATATATATATATATATATATATTGAAATGACGCATTGATTCGGGTTCAATTCCTAGACGAAGCTGTTGGCATTTCACATAGCGCTAATACCCTTGGGAAAGGTATGAATCCATATATTCTCCCTCCAGCTATGGGTTAAATAGTAGGGCGGACTGGGCCCTTCAGCCTTGGGTAGGTAACCAGTCTAGGAGAGGGATAACTCTGAATTCAAAATTCCTGAGGTCGGTCGTTGATTGGGTTTGTGGCAACCCTTGATGCACCAATTCTTTCCTATCGACTGTGCCAAAAAGTGTGGATGGTCCAACACAAGCCTTCACCACTATAAACAAAACACTGTGTGGGTGTTCATTATATGAACCCTCATGCATCGAAATTGACGAGAGAATCCATTAAAAAAAAAAAAAAAATATATATATTGAAAAAAAAAAACAAGGTGTTCAGATGGATATTTTGATGTAAGAGCCAATGTTATAACATTTCAGTTGGTTTAATAAACCATCATCAGGGCATTTATTCATTTATATTAAAAAAAGAAATTTAAAAAAAAAAGTGGTTTGTGAGTTTTTTTTTTTTTTTTTTTTTTTTAAAACAAAGAAAACTTACAAACCACTGTTGTGTTTTTTTTTTTTGTTTTCTTTTCCATATAAATGATTGCCCTAATGATAGTTTGCTAAACAAACTGAAACATTAAAATATCAACCATTTGAACATGTTTTTTCAATTTTTTATATAATTACATACTGTCAGATTCATTTCCATTTTTCCTGATATATATATATATGTGTGTGTGTGTCTCATGAAAAATAATGAAGCATTCTAATTGTGAGATTACAAATTAAGTAATGAGGAAAAACCTATTAAAAAAACCCAAAAAAAACAAAGCTTCAAATTTTAACTTCCCCCACAGTCAGTCATTTGATTCTGATGATGATATTAGTCAAAATTACTTGATCTATTGAATTATCAACTTTGCACAGTTCCTTTTCACTCATGATCCCATGATTAGAACACTCATTCACAAACAGGAAAAGTTAGAAATAACTGAACTGATAACCTATAAAAAAGAATATAAAAATAAAAACAAAGTGCCAAATTTGAACTTTCCCACAGCAATTTGATCCTGATGATGACTAAGGTTAGTTGAAAGTACTTAATCTGTTAAAGTATCAACTTTGGACATTTCCTTTTCAATTGTGATCCACAATTAAAACATAAATATCATGAACAAAAGAATACACACAAATGTTGAGAAAGATCTTGGTAATTTATGAGGAAGACCGTCCTGGTCTCCTACCTCAAAACTTGCTACCGGTGACTGCTGAAAAACCAACCCAGCTACGATTTAAGTCCGTAGCCGAAGCAGTGTCACTTGAAAGAAAACAACCAACTTATGGCGGTTTTTTTTTTTGTTTTTTTCGACATTCAGTTACATATAAAAATTCCAAAACGTTTATTTTTTTTTTCAGTATTTTCATTTTATTTTAATATATTTATTTCCAACAATCAATTACAAGTATAAAAAAATCAAAATATTTAGATATTCTTGTTTGTTTAATGTCTTGTTTTTAGTTTAAATAAACATGAATAAAAGAAAATCTGAGTATTTAGATATTCTTTTTTATTTAAAAAAACCCCAAAAAACTATCTATGTTCATATCTATTTATCTATATATCAGTCTATTCAAAACTATCTATTTATATCAATTTGTTCTTATCTATGTTACTTTGTTTATATCTATCTATCCATTTATCTCTGTTCCTATCTATTTATCTGCTTTTCAGAAAAAGATACAAACTATTTTCCAATATGCCTTAATAAAAATAATAAAATGAAATGACGTTTTATTGACACTGCTTCGGCTACTGACTTCAATCGTAGCTGGGGTTGGTTTTTCAGCAGTCACCAGTAGCAAGTTTTAAGGTAGGAGACCGGGACGGTCTTTCTCATAAATTATCAAGATCTTTTTATTATTAATTTTTAATCCTGACCAGTTTCCACTTTAGGCCTTCATCAGAAGAAGTTTATTTCAAGACTTGAAAGGCTTATAAATGCCAAGAGATTGGCTTCATGTGTGAAACTTGAACTTTAGATTGACTTTACCATCCAACTTTGTATGTTTTATAGATAATTTAAAATGTGGATATTTTTTTTCCTTAAATATGCTAATTATATAAAAGATAATGAATTTTTAAAAATGAATTTTAAATATTTTCAATATGGAAGGTTAATGAATAAGAGTGTAAGTGTTAAATGGAGTGTTTAGGGTGGTTTAATTCATTGTTGAGTCCATTTGAGGTAAAGGTAATAAGATGTAATATCCATCTATCTTCATGAGTTTCTAGAATTGATGTGCTGTTTGATAAATTTATTTTGATTTTATATTTTATTCTTTCAAATATTTGTTCTTGTATCTTTTCAAAAGCAAAAGTTCTTTGTCTGGCTTTCTCTATAAATGTATGTCATCACCAATTACAAAATCTGATAAATTGGGTTTAACACTGAGGTCAAACCTCTTTGGTTTGTTTTGTTTTACACCATAACAACCTCAGTGGGTCATTTAATGCCGTCTAAGTTTTGAAATAAATTCATTCTTAATAGATACTCATTTTTTTTTTATAAATACAATTTTCTACTTAACCTATAGATGGGACCCTAACAGGTCAGAGATGGGACCACTCCAGGTCAGAGAGGACCTGAGAGCAATGGTGATGAAGGGGTGCTCCACATTCCCCAAACCTCCAGAACTGGAACCTCACCATCAGATAGTTTAACGTCATTCCCAGGACATGATGACCCTCAGCGACTGCCTTCTAGCACCCATATGATAAAAAGGGCTGGGTCTTGCCATAAGGGCAATAGGGTTGGGGCAATCATATAGGTGCTAGGGTTTGACGTGACCAGTCGATTGATCAAAGGACAAACCTCTTTGGAGATGAACGACGGGTCAAAGGTTTTGAGCCATTGTGTGAACTAAATGAAATAGGAAAACTAATGATTTGAAATCAAGGATGCATATTGATTGTTTGGCTGAAGGAAGATATATCAACAGAAAAGGGAAAAAAAAAGGGATTTCAAATTTTTTAGTTTTTTTTTTTTTAGGGTTTTTGAGAACAACACTAACCATTGGATGTGTTTTGAGAGGTTTTAACATTTAGAAGTTCACAAATGAAGAGGCAAAGAGTTTTCTCCTCCCAATAAATTTATGAAATGACAGTTTGGAAACCCACAGAAAAGTCCAGCCTGATTAAATTAAAACATCAAGTAATAAATATGGGAACCAAACTATAAATACAGTGGTACCTTGACTTAGGAGTTTAATTTGTTCTGCTTGTAACTAAAATCAAATCAATTTTCCCAATTGAAATAAACTGAAATGCCATTAATTTATTCCATCACCCCACCTCAAACACCCTAATGTTTTTGTTATGTGTTTTTTTAATAAGAAAAATAGCACTGTATTGTATAAAAACACTATAAATGTAATGAATTATGTGCTGTAATAATATGTTTTAATATTTACTTTTTTTATAAATGCAGCGATGTTGATAGGTAGTAAAATCATATCCATGCGTCCCAGTGTTTTTCTTTTTTCTTCCCTCACCATTTCAAGCTAACTGTAAATATATTTCAATAGTTTATTAGAAATGAATTACACAAGATAGGTTACAAGGTAGTTAGTCGGCTTTAGTTGTTTCTCCAGATCATAAATAAAAACCCTACAATCTATTAATAAACTTTAGTTGGGACCCATTAATTTTCCCAGGGACTCATTCAAAGCAAATATGTGCACCCAGGATGCACTAAATCAAAAAGCTATCAGCATCACTGTAAATGATATTTTTCTATGGTATAATAAATTTGGAAACTTAAATGTTTTTAGTGAACTTATTAACATAAGCATATCTGAAGCTTGCTCAAATTTTAGCTCAGAGCCGGCTTAACTCATTCGGTATAGTGTTCGGCTAGGAATCACAAGGTTCCTGGTTCAATACCAGCCCCCGCCAACTCAGTGTATGAGTAGCAGAGGGATCTGTGCGGAGCTGATGGTAGGTGTGGTGCTCCACCTCAGATACTAAAAATAATCTCCTTTGTCTAGCGCTAGTGAAAAGGGAATAGACTCCCTCGCTGTCTGGCTGATACCGACTTTAGGCCAACCCGATGACTTTACTTACTTACACAAAGCCAAAAATTAATAGTGACAGCTTGTAACTTGGAAAACTTGTATATTGAGGCACATGTAAGTCAAGGTATCACTATACATGTTTATGAATTTCTTTTATCACCCACACAGGAATGATGATTGACAAATTTTCAGTGTGCTGTTACATATCGCTCTGAAAATCAACAGCAAAAAAGTCATTTTCTTACCAACACAACATTTTGATGCAATTTTATTTTCCATCAGTGTATTTCAATAAAGTTGTTATTCATAATTCAAAAAAAAGTATTTGATTGCTGTTATTATTTACTAAGCTTTGCGGACCATATGGTCTTTAGGAACCCCTTTTTGATCTCGATTAAGAAAGGACATGTTTTTCATTTACACCGTCAATATCCGGTCGTTTTAACAGACGATTTTTAGATTTTATTTTTAAATTATAAAACTAAACCCTAACCCCTAACAAACAACCGGATATTGACAGTGTAAATGAAAAACATGTCCTTTCTAAAGGTAATATGGTCCCATTTTTTTTCTATCTAACCCAAACTTGGGACACTTACAGGTACTGGAAGTAATGATAATAAAGGGGTACTCCACACTCCCCAGAGCTCCAGAATTGGAATTTCACCATTAGATGCAGTTTAATGTCATACCCAGGACACTAAGACCCTCAACCATCACCTTCTAGCACATATATGTTAAAAATGATTGGGGATTTGCCATAAGGAAAATAGAGTTGGGACAACCATATAGGTGCTAGGGATTGGTGTGACCAGTTGATTGATGAGAGGGGGCCTCTCTGATTGACCGTCTAGCCTAAGTAAGAACCAAAATGGAGTGTTGCATGTCATGGACTGCTCAGCCATCAGGAATTTGTCCTTAAGCATCATGGGTCACCATGTACAATAAACAGGTGGCCCCATTGGGGGGGGGGATTTTACCACTCTGCAGAAGTGTAGTCAGTGTATTCTGCAGCCCCAGCCGACGGTACTGAGGGGTTAATTACTGCTTATACCCTGTTGACCTGGCATAAAATACCAACTGTGTCCCCTGCAGAGGGATAAGACTCCCCACAAAAGTGGTGTTCTGAGTATAACACTAAACTGTATCCAGTGGTGAGGCTCTAATTCTGAATTTCTTGTGGGTATAGAGTCACACCTTCATTGCCCAGGTCCGGGTCAAATAGATCTGTTTGAAAATTATTAGTATCAGATAGGGATACTTGAAACAATATCCCTGTGTGAAAATTATTTGTATTAAAAATAGTTACATTAAGCTATAATTATTTACAAAAGATTATTATTAGTTATTTGAAACTATATCATTACTTGAAACCATATAATTGTGTGCAAATTATTAGTATTAGGTCAATGGAATGTTGAAAAAATAAATAAATATTTACAAATGAATGAAATCTTGTTAAGATTAGGGTAGATACCCAGTGTTATCATCTCACCCAATCAAGTTGGCCTTTTGCCAAACTTATTCACAGATGATTTAAAATGCTCAAAAAATAATAGTAATGTTATTCCTGGTAATTTCTATCAAAGAACAAAAAAATGTTATCTAAGGGGGGGGGTGTCATGATTACTTGTATTATATTAGTATATACTACACCTGTCAAAAATTATGGAATTAGTACATTTAGAGGAATGGTCATGAAGTTTTTTTTTATTTAGCAGTAAATTACCTAATAACAGATAAGACACAATGTTTTCATTTAATAAATGAATATATTTATTAAACAAAATAGATTAAATTATTCAAATTAATATAGAATAATTCATTGTTGAGGGAAAAATTATGGAATGATCTTATAATTTGCTAAATTCCTAAAAAAAATGCTTTATTAGTTCTGCATGTAGTCTGATTTGGGGACTTATTCTTTAGCAATCCAGGGTATATTCGCAGAGTTCCATCCCGGCCTCCTGCCTCAAAAACTGCTAGCCGGTGGCTGCTGAAAAAAAGACACCAGCTACGATTGAAGTCCGTAGCCGAAGCGGTGTCACTTGAAAAAAAAAACTATGGTTGGGGTTGGGGTTTAGGGTTAGTTTAATAGGAAAATAAATAAATAATTTGGTGACCCAGAAAAAACAGAACTCACAAATTTTGTAATAAAACTGTTAATTTTAACTTGGGGGGGTTAGGGTTGGGGTTTTCGGGAAAAACGCCCTAAGTTGGTTGTTTTTTTTTCAAGTGACACCGCTTCAGCTATGGACTTCAATCATTTCAGCAGCCACCGACTAGCGATTTTTGAGGCAGGAGGCCAGGACGGAACTCTGCGAATATTACCTGAATGCAAACTGGGCCTTAATGCTGCTGAAGCAACCAAAAAAATTTGTTGTGCGAAAGGTGAAGTTGCAGTTGATCACAGTACAGTAACCAGATGTTTTAAGAAATTTTGCTCAGGCCTCAAGAATCCTGACATTCAGGCAAGATCAGGTAGGCCTAAAACCGTGGATTCCAATGCGGTGGTCCAAGCCATAGAGGAAAATCAGGCAAGTAGCACCTGGAGAGTATCAGGCGAGCTCAGCATCTCACAGTTCAGTATAGTTCATCACCTTCATGACCTTGGCAAAAACATCCAGAGCTGCCAAGTTATGCTTCACGTTACCAAAATATTGCAAAACTTTTGACTCACCCTAGATGAATTAACCCTTTAACTCTTAACGTCCTATACCACCTCATTCCACCTGACCAGAAGTCACATTCGTTTTCCTAATCTCCCCCAAACGATAACGATAGCCTTTGTTTAAATGTAATATTAAACATATTTAGAAGTCTTTGATTTAAGGGAAATAACAGGTAACTTTAAATGAAAAGGCCATTTTTTTATAAATCCTTATAGTAATGGGGCTCTGGACCTGGAAAATTCTGAACAGGATGTTAAGAGTTAAAACAAATAATTGACATTTTGAATTGCTTAGTTATTCTAAAAACTGTCAATGCTTAACTCTTAATGTCCTATACCACCTCATTCCGCCTAGTTGGAAGTCACATTCATTTTCCTAATCCGCCCAAAAACGATAGTCTTTGTTTAAATGTAATATTAAACATATTTAGAAGTTTTTAATTTAAGGGAAATATCTCAGGTTAACTTTAAATGAAAAGGCCAGTTTTTGATAAATCCTTACAGGAATGTTCTTCTGGAATTCCCAACAGGATGTTAAGAGTTAATACTGAATTATTCTAAGTAATTATCATTTGATATATGATACTTTTTTTTATTATGCTTTTAATAATTTCTATAGTGTGTATATTTTATTAAAAATTTACTGAACAAAACCAAATAAGAAATATATATTTTTACATTGAAAATTATGCATTTTGTATGACATTTACAGTTTTTCATTAAGATGCTGTTGTTAACATTTAGTCAAAACTTTTTTTTTTGTTTTTTGACTGAAATAAGCAACATTTATCTGACATTCTCCATATTTGCTGTCTTTCACTTTTTCATTAGTTTTTATTCTTATTTTTAAAAGAAGAAAACTTGCATTAAGTGGATGAAGCATCTTTAGTAAACTATCACTAAAGTTAGCATTTTATTTTACTTTATAACACTGTGTATTTACATTTTAAGTTTTATAGTTATGAGGTGACCCTGTGAACCTATAAGGTTTCTGTTGTAACAGCAATATAGGATGATATTAATGATACATTTATTTAGGAAAGAGTGAACGGTTCTTATTAACACTTCATAGTTATCTTCATTATATGGAGGATTTGACGATTAAAAAATGATGTTCAATATGAATCTCCATCTCACAAAATTATCAATCAGTTGCAAATTGAACAGGAAATTGAACTATTCTCTAAGAGAATTTTAAGTGTATTGCTTCATTAAACATTTTGCTATGATGCAGTAATGCTGATAGCTTTTTGATTTAGTACGTCCTGGGATGCACATATTTGCCTTGAATGAGTCCCAGAGAAAATTTATGGGTCCCAACTAAAGCCGGTTAACTCCTACCCTGTAACCTATCCTGTGTAATTAATTTCTAAGAAACTATTGAAATGTATTTACAGTTAGCTTGAAACGGTAAGGGAAGAAAAAAACAAAAAACACTGGGATTCATGGATTTACTGCATCCTTTTAGATTTTTGTGCTTCAAGGACGCAGTACCTCTCAGCATCTCTGATGATGTGCTGTTGTTGTTTTTTTGATTATGGTTACATACATATATACAATGAGAAATAAAAAGTTATGTTCATCACAAATGTCGATCTTATAAAATTACTAGCAGAGCTACTCAGTATTGCAAGGGATTTAAAAAGTTAAAAATAAATCTCTTATTTATTTATATCTATAGATTAATAAATATTCTTTTTCTGTATATTTGTTTTATTATCTTTTATTCTTTACATATTTTTGTTTTTAAGTTGTTTATTTTTATTAATCTTCTTCTTTGTATTTTCTTTTATGAAAAGACATGTGCTTAGTTATTTTATAAAACAGATACACAGACATATAGAATCTTTCTTTTATATATATAGATTATTTTCAAAGTCAAAACATTTTAAGTGTACTGCTCTAATGAAAATTTTCCTATATTGAGCTGTTTTTACAGGGTTATAGTTATGTAGTACTTAACTTATTCCTCGTAAATTCCTACTATAAAATAAACTGAACCCTCATTTTATGTCCGTGTTTTTGCAATAAATGTTTTAAATATGTTTGCAATAAATGTTTTTAAATGAAGAAAATATATAAATGTTTTAAATATGTTTGCAATAAATGTTTTTAAATAAAGAAAATATATAAATGTTTTAAATAGGTTTGCAATAAATGTTTTTAAATGAAGAAAATATATAAATGTTTTAAATATGTTTGCAATAAATGTTTTTAAATAAAGAAAATATATAAATGTTTTAAACATGTTTGCAATAAATGTTTTTAAATAAAGAAAATATATAAATGTTTTAAATAGGTTTGCAATAAATGTTTTTAAATAAAGAAAATATATAAATGTTTTAAATATGTTTGCAATAAATGTTTTTAAATAAAGTAAATATATTCAGCATTGTAAAATAACGGGTGCAAGAAAAATAAAACATTTATTGCTAAAACACGGACATAAAATGAGGGTTCAGTTTATTTTATGGTAGGAATTTACGAGGAACAAGTTAAGGATTACCGTTATGTATATGTGAATATATGGTGTAATGGTTACTGTCATAGGAAATGTACATGACGAGACGAGTTCAAATCCTAGACAAGGCTGTTTGCATTTCCCATAGCACTAATACCCTTGGGAAAGGTATGAATCCAACTATTGTCCTTCCAGTTATGGGTAAATAGTAGGGCAGACTAGGCTGTTTAACTTTGTTTAGACAACCAGTCTTGGAGAAGGAAAACTTTGAATTCAAACCTGTTAAACTCCACTTAAGAAATTGACCTTGTGTTACATTCTGCTTGTGTGGAGGGGTTGGGTAAATATATATGTGTGTTTAAGAAATATGACTTTAAAATGGAAATAAAATTATTGAAATAATTTATTCTCAATAATTATTATTTTCAACAAATTGTTTTTCATTTTTCTCTCAAATTTCTTAACCACATTGTTGGATATCATTATCCAAAATCTTATTATAATGGAGATTCTGTGTTTTTGTCTGTCTGTAACTGAAACTATATCACTACTCAAGTCACAATTCCCTTAGTTATTTACATCATTCTCCATGATTTTATTTTTTAAACATCAATTATTAATAAAATTGTTTTACATTATCAATAATGTGGGCCTTATCTACATACTAGGGTATTTACCATGTACCCCACATGTACGGGTTAGGCACAAGGCCCTATTAATGTGGGACCACCCACAAGCTGAGACTCGTGGGTGGTAGGTGCAAAAAAATGTGTTGATCCAGTTGGCATTCCCCTTCAAGGGTGGGGGGAGGGCTCAGGCACTGGGCAATAAACCCAACCCTGCCCCTTTAAATCAAGGGGCAGGTGTTGCCTGGGATCAACGATGTTAGCTTGTATAATCCATGGCCGAAGCCACTGGACCCCCAGTTGAAACCAGAGTTAGATAGGTATTTGCCTCTCATCCCACTTATGAGGGCGTCACACAAGGACATTTTTATATGGGCTCACCCATGAGCCAAAGCTCATGGGTGGTAGGCACAAAAAATGTGTTGATCCCATTGGCACCCCACCCCCCTTAAATTGAGGGGGCAGGTATTGTCTGGGGGGGGGATGGCCTCCTGGGATCAATGATGCTAACTTGTAAAGTCCAGTGGCCTAAGCTCACTGGACCCCTGGTCAAAACCAGAGTTTGTTATGTTGGACATATCTATGTATTAATAACATGCAAATGTATTTATATATACAACAAAATAGTGGTTTACAGTGTGAACGGGAAGGCTAATTTGCATATTGATATTAAAAATTTGATTTTAATAAATATGTGCTTAATATTATTGATTTCTAATTGTTTGGTTTTATCTTAATGAATATGAGCAAAAATCTCGGGGATAAATCTTAAAATAAATCCATTAACAAGAAGAAATAACTGTAATTTAATTATTTACTTCCTATTTTAACTAAATAGTTAAATTAGGAAAATTTAGCAATGAAAGACGGAATGATGGAAGAGTAAGTTTTAGTTGTTCTATTTTTCGATTATACCCCCTCTGTTTCAAATCTTTTTATCTGCATTCTTATTTAGTTTCATTAGCCTTTATAATCTAATCTAATACTTTATTACATTAAAAACTTAAATACTTGCACCCGGAGGAGGGTGCATATATTTGCTAGTATTTATAATATATACAAACATAATGAGAATTTTAATCTATAGGAAGATTAATATAAAATTTGAAAACAAAACATGATACTATTTAGCAATAAATTAAGATTAGTAAGTTTTTATCTTAAGCCTGTCTTCTATTCGTCTGGGTTCTTTTCTTTTTTTTTTTTTTTAATAGAAAGTGATAGAAAATCTGGGATTTATTTGAAATATGGTAATACTTGATTTAATTTGTTGGTAGTTGGTAATTTGATCTTCAATTCATTTGGACTAACAGCCAAGGAAATATTTTTTTCATTGCCTTTGATTCAATTTCATGTGGGAGGAAAGGAACTCTTAGGTTACTATGGCACAAAGAAAATGTGAATGAATTTGATAGAGCTTTAATTCTTTTTTAGATAAAGTTTTATTTGGTTCAGTAAAAAATGAATTGGCTGCATTAGTGAAGGGAAACTGATGTCTTGAGTGAAAACTGTTCTGCTTTGAGCAGATGCTTTCTGGTTTGGATAATTGTTACTCACTCACTACCCATCTCCATCTTCTGGTATAATTTAATGGGCCAATACTTTCACCCCTAAAACATTTGAGAATTGCGGCTTAAAAAAAGCAGTGTAACACATCCAAATTAGGAGAAGCTTGCCTAAGATATTAAAATACTATTAAAAAAGTATTCAATATAATTAACACATTTGGCATAGGCCATGTTCTTCATTTTCATGGACAGATGTGGATACAGGAAAAACAGGCCTTCGTTTTTGTAAGAACCTGATATAAACATTGACATGTGCTTAAATTCTTAAGCTTTAGTTAGTATATTGAGAAACTGAGTGAAAATGAAAGGATTTTTAAACGACTACATCTGTTTAGAAGACTTTAATAATTTAAAAAAAATTAATACGCGTCAACAGAAATTTTGTTGGAGAATAATAAAATATGCAGACATAATGTGTTGTTGTAAATATTAAGGGTGAAAAATCGCTTTAATGAATTCAAAGAATGTAAAAACTGCAGTTACTCGTATATAGCTGAATAGTGAATTATTTTCATAAGGGAATAATCAAGTCTTCTCGTTCTTCATCATCAGAAAAAAAAAAGAAAGAAAATAAAGTACAAAACGAAAAATAGTCAGCTAAATAAGGAGGAAAAAAGAATATGAGAAGAGTTTTAAAAGCCGTAAAAAATAAATGAAAATTGAGTAAAAATGAAACCCCTTCATTCTTTCGCTGAAACATGCATTTTAAAGCTTTGTATGCGTTCCCATTTAGTGCGTGTATACGTGACAGCCAGGAAACTAACAAAGACGGATCTATAAATAAGTAATACGGAAAAATAAATACTACGTATACAAGATATGAGTCAATATCTCTTTTTACACAGAGAAAACAATGCACATACATACTGTATATGTAACTGATTAACACATAACGTACAACAATAGTAACACAGCATACACATTTCGCATAAATTACGTACCGAGAAAACTTGGATTTGTTTTAGTTTTGTAAATAAGCAAAAATTAGATGAGTTCGGATATAGACTTACAATAAATAGAAATTAAAAAAAAAAGTGTTCGATTTGCGAACATTTACTTTTAAATAAAGATAAAACCGGATTGCAAGTGCGTGCAGTGGGGAGCTAAAATCCAAATCTTAATCTGGATAGAAAAAGGATTTTAGTTGGATTGTTTAGTAGATATAACTTAAAAAATGGAGACGGCAAGGAGTAAAAATTTACACATACTAAAAATGGAAAGGGAAGAGCGAGTAAAATTATTAATAAAAAGGCTTTATGTGAGATATCGTGAATAAACAAAGGTTAAAAATTGAAGTATTGAAAAAGTAATTTAAAAAAGTGAGTAGGGGAGTAAGGCAAACAAAACAACCCTTAATATAGATATTGGAAGGGTGTATTTTAGGAGTGGGGGGAAAAAGGTTGAGGGAAGAATGTAAAGGCAAAGGTTGAGGGAGGGTTGTAAGATAAAAATGGAAGTATTGGAGAAAGGCGGGTAGGAAAAGTAGGGAGCGAGGAAGTAGACAGAAAAATAGGGGAAGGGGGAAGAAAAAATGGAGCGACTGGGTGGATAATGAATGTTAGGGAATTGTGCTGTGTACGGTTCTGACTGGTTGGCTGGCTGACAAGGAGTAGGGAACATTCAATGCACTTCTTCCTCGTCTCTTCAATCTCGTTTCTGCTCTCCCCCCCTTCCCCCTTTTTTCGTGTATATAATTTAATATGTTTAAAAAAAAAAGAAAGGCATTTAAAAAAACAAAAAAAAAACAACTAATGAATAAAAGTACAAAATAAAATAAACGAACAAAACAGATAGATGGGAAATGTGGAGACTGAAGGAGATATTTTAAAGTCTAGGTTCCGACTTTTAGATATCTCTTAATTGGGTATAGCCTTCATTTATTGTATTTAGAAATGCCGGAAGAAGAAAGAAGAGGAAAAACGCACGCATATATATACACGCACACATTCACGCACGTGTGTGTGTGTGTATATATATATAAATGTGTGTGTGCGCGCATACGCACACACACACACAGGCGTGATTCTTTTGTGTGGTAGGTCACCCCATCAGATCAGAACACGTTTTATTGTTAAGCATGCGCGTATGTATGTATAATAGGGAAAAAGGTATTTTGTTTTTAATGTTTATTTTACTTTTTATTTTTATAATTATTTAGTGAATTATATAATGAAAAATAAAAGCGATAAAGAAAATGGGGTTTATTCAGCAAAGAACACACTGACAAATAAATAAGGATAAAAATATTCGCACCAAAACAAAACAAAATCGATCAATAAAAGTCGTTTATGGAATTCGTAGACAAACGGCTGGGGAAAAAAATTGAGAGGTGAATTATAAAAGGAGAGAAAGACAGATTGTAGAACCGGATCATAATAACAATTTTACTGTCATTTAATTAAAATGAGAAAGAAAGCAGAGGAAAAAAATGGAAGTTACACCCAACACACGAATTATTTTAGCACGGACATAGGGCACTCTGCCCTAAGTTTAAGCCCCTAAGGTTTGTAAAAATAAATAAATGAAATAAAATAATAAAAAAGTACAAAAGAAAACAAAAAGAAAAAAGTAGAAAAAAGAAAAAGAAAGAACAATCATTAGAGAAAAATAAACAATTAATCACTTTTGTGTGTATACGTGATTGTAATTACTGTTGGTTTTGGCAAAGTGGGCGCGCGTGCCTGCGTGCGCGCACGCACGTATACACTAAAACGAGGAGAGTATCTCGGTCAAATAATGAATGATCTTAAAAAAAAAAATACATTTTCTGTCAAAAGACAGTTACTTAATTTTGATTTTACTAATCAGGGCCCTGTCATTGTATAATGCCGGGATTTAGTTTATGGATTTTTTATTCGGGGAAAATATTAAGAGTTGATCGCAAGAAAAGAGAAGTTACACACGAAGTATTTACGACGTCAAACTGAAACACTGTCCTTATATATAAAAATCGATTTTTGTTAACGTCATATTTTATGTTAAAACCATTTATAGATCTAACTAATGACATCTCTATAAACAGACTAGTTTTTAATGGTTCACAGCTTTTACATATATTTTATTTATATACAATTTTGATTATACTATAAATTAAATTACTAAAACTAATGAAACATAAAAGATAAATAATTGTATTGGATAAATAGACAAATAAAATAAAATAAAAACTATTGTAAAAAATCAATATCCTTGAATTTTTTTTTCGTATTCTGAAACAACAAACAAACAAATCCAAAATTGATATTTTTAAAGAGTTAAGTTAGGTTTATTTTCAGAAACATTCCTGAATTAGATGAGATTTTGATTAGAATAACTGTATTTAAAAAAAAATCTAAATAAGATTAAATAAAAAAAGTGAAAATCTTTTTTTGTTGTTGTTGTAAATTCGCATATTCCTGGATAGATTGATATTATTTAGTTAAAAGAAAACGAATAGTTCAATAAACGTCAATGATATTCTCATTCTCTCTCTCTCGTGTTTTGTGTATGTGTGTGTGTGTGTGTGGGGGGGGACACAAAAAACTCCAACATTGTTTTTCATTGGTTAAAAAAATAACAAAACAAAAAAGCAAGAAAAAAAATTAAATAACAAACAAAACAAAACAAACTACAATAACAAAGACAACAAAAAGAATCTGTTGAAACTAATATATATTAATATATATATATATGTGTGCGTGTTTATACTAAAAAAGTGACCTTAAAAGATAATCAATATTTTAAAACGAGTCATATAAGGATAAGGATTATTTTGTAGATTTTGGACTTGAATTAAATCAAAAACTAAATTTGTAGTTGATAAAAGTAAAGTGAACAAGTACTAGTCGTACTAAGTACGAGTAACAGTACAACTATCATCAACAAAACTGACAAAACAATAATAATACCACCTACGACATAAAGCGTAAGCATTTCATGAAACAACAGGTTGAAATCAAAATTTAAAACCATTTAATTAAATAATAGGGAGTCGGTCACTTAAAAATACTGAATGCTTTAACATTTAATTTTAGTTTTTCAAATTATATTAAAAAAAATGTATATAAAAAAAGCATTGACTGAATTCTCACTCAAAAATTTTCATAACCATGTGTAATATGTGGACAATGAAGAAACCGAGTACTAAAACTAAAAACACGAACATATTATTATCATTATTATTATTTAACGCACCCATTTTATGTTCATCTTAATCAATTAAAAGTCTGATGGTTGCTATACACATTACTGTGTAAAAGCAACAATAAAAGGTTTAGTTCGTGCATCAGATATACGTATAAAATGTTAGAGAGAAGAAAAAGGGGAAAGTAAAGAAACCACGTGTGCACGGAAGAAAGAGAAACAAAGGGAGAGTATAAGAGAGAAAAGAGAAGAGAAGAGATAGGTAAATAGAGAAAATCTCCGCGAAAAAAACAAAAAAAGAAAGGAAAAAGAAAAACCCAACAAAACAATAAGACAATAACAACAAGTATACAAAAACAAAAAACCCAACAAAAAGAAGCTATTACTGTTATCTATGAATAAAACAAAAACAATATTAGAAATCTTTTTCAATAATTATTTTGAAAACCAAATCCAAACTTAACTGATTTATTTTAGACAACGCAGAAAACAAGAATAAAAATTAAAAACGACAAACGAACGTCATTAATTCCTACTAGTTGAAAAATTTAAGTCTCCCTTTGAAATTAAAAGGAACTATTTTTAATAAATGGAAATGAATATACTTAAAAAAGAAAATCGATTTCAAACATAGCAATCATAATTCACATAGACGAAATTCTTTCACAATCTCATATTGAACTATGTTAAATATGGGTTAAACTTATCAAGTAAATTAAATAGAAAATAAATTAATGAAAGCCGAAAGGAGCGCATGAGTACATGAACGTAAACACCTACATATTTCAGAAATATATAAAAAGTTGTTTTTGTACAATTTATTTCTTATAACAAAAAAAAAACAAAAAAAGTTTTATAAAAATAAAATTAATCTTGTAAAATCAACATTAAGATTATTTAATGTAAAAAAACAAAAAAAAACTACATATTTAAAAATTGATAATCTCCCTTATCTCAACCCTGTTTTGATTATCGTTAGAATGTCTTTCGGGCTATATTATATTAATCACAGATGTATTTGCTTTTAATCCTTTAAAACTAACAGATTTTATTGAGATATAATGAAATAATTAACCTCTTATAATTTACGATTGATATATTGACTTTTTGATATTCTAGTTCCACTATTTGTGCCGGCTATAAGGGACATTTTCAGTATACACCGGTTCACAGTAATGGCGAGGTGAGAGCTGCTTGTTGATGTTGATTTACGAAACAGAATTACGCACGCCGAGACTAAAAGAAAAAACATCAGTACTGGAAAATACAGAGCCTCCCTTTTTTGGAAGCAGTTTATCTACAGCTGAAAACACTATTTAATAACTTAGAAAGGAGTCTGTGGATGTGAAGGCTAAAGTAGAGAAAAAGGGAGAAAGAAAAAGAGAAGCTACCACCGTCGTGGTCTTTTTCATGGTATGTAGACCCGACACTAGCAGCAGTTGAGTTATCCTTCTCCTCCAGGGAGGCATTAAATTCTACACTTTGTGCGGCCCTGTCTGCCAGTTCGGGTGAGTTGGTTACATAGTTACGCTCACTCCTAAAAATGTAATTGTAAATTACTAAAAATAAGAAACAAAAAGAGAGATTATCTCTTCTTTTTTTTATTTTGTCGAGTATATATTACAAAGGAAATTTTACTTGATCGCACTGATCCAGGTCACAACTCTTGTGACATCACGCATACGCGCACATTACACATTTTAAACGTTTATTTAGCTTTTTTTAAAAACTAAAATATATTCTATCCACGTTATATAACTTATTTGGTTCTTCAACAACACTGATTTTGCTTTTTTATCTTTGTAAAGATGGCTTTATCTAAAATATATAATAGAACACGTACAGTGATAGTACGTACACACATTTCACTTTTTGCTCACGCACACGCCTTTTTTTCCTTTTTTTTAATACATGAAATGAAGTACCCATCTAACTTTTATTATATTTTTTTTTATTCCTTATAATTTCTTTTTAATATGATTTTTTAAAAATTGTGTTTATTTGTGTATTATTTATAGTTACTATGGAGAAGTAAGCGTTAAGAAAATATTTGTACCTTTTAATTATGACAATTGTCTCCACTCTCCTCAGCCTAGAAATTATTTATCCCCCATGGATTTTTCTATTTTGCGCTTTATACGTCCTTTTATTTAAAAAAAAAATATTATTGTTTTTTCTCGTTGATTTTTTTTTTTTTTTTTTTTTCTAGTGAAAACAAACAACAAAAAATAAACAAAAATCCCCCCAAAACAACGTAAATGAAAAAACAAAAAAACAAAAAAAAAAATCCCCAACTAATTATTAAGAATTTTCAATATCATAATTCGAAATGGTAATTATTTGAGGCCGCTATGTTCATTTCATTGGTTTAAGGCGAACATTTGGTTTGTAATAAATATTTTTCTTTTAATCTTGAGAAAATATAATTATATCTGCATTATTTGCGATTGTATATTTATTTTTGCTTTTTGTGCATCTCAGATTTTTCTAAAATCTCGTAAATGTTTATGTACTAAAAAAGACATTTTTATGATCGTGTTATGTATTATTTATTTTCGATGTTAATGCTATTTTAGTGTTATGGCGTGTATTTTTATTTGTCTTGTATGTCGATTATTCGTTAAAGATTTTTCGCCCATCTTATTCTCGTTTTTCTCTCTAGTTTGTACACAGTTTTACGTTTTAATTTTCAGAAAAGATAAGTTATGCAAATATTAAAAAAAAAAAAATCTGTTTTATTTTTAAAATATCGATTCCTTTTAATTCTGATATCTGGCTTAAATTAATGGATTTACTTTTTTTTTTACTTAAAAAAAAAATTCGATTTATTCACGAAGAGGTTAGAAATCGGCAATTTTAATAAAAATGATTTTTTTTATTCGTGATTTATGCGTTCACAATTTGTGTGTATGTGTGTATTTTTTAAAATAGTATTTTAAAACTATAAATCGAAGGTAATAAAATGGATGCAATTTATTATATTTATTCAGTGTTTGAATAAAAATATTTTGTGGAATTATTGAGTGGAAAATCTGACAAATGCGTGTAAGTTACTCTACCCCATCATGCTGTTTGTGTGTATTATAGAGAGAAACAGAATCAATCGTCTTCATAAGACCGATATAATTTAAGAGGTTGCATATTTTAATTTTTCTGTTACATGTGTATTCTTGTGTTCAATAATTGTGAAATGTGCATGTATTTTTTTCTTTTACTTTTTTTTTTCGTAAAGCATAATGTATATATTGTATGTGGGAATGAAACTAGGAAGTGCACAAGAATAAGGTATATATGTACATAACCATAGCGTGAGGAGAGAAGAATGTGGGTAATTGAAATGGCGTGGAACACACGCACGTAGTACAAGAAGAAATGGGGGGTGCGCACGTTGAAAAGATCACTGTTTTATTTGCTTGTGTTTAGAACTAATTATACATCTGAAATCTATTATATAAGATTTTAAGTCTTTTTTCTATTTCTGAATAGGTTTTCACTAAGAACAGCTCAAATATTTAGGTTTTTTTACTCGTTTTCAAGTGCTCATTGATTCTGTCAAGAAAAAAAAAAAAAAAGAAAGAAAAAACAAAAACAAAGAAAAAATTCAAAAAACAAAAACAAGCTAGATTCGTCATAATTGTATATATAATTTTATGAAAATATTTTTTTCTATAACCTTGTAAACAGGAATTATTGATAAATTTAAATAATAATAAAAATATTACAAAAAAAAAAAATGTGGGATTTCCCTTTTTTTCTGATTTTAAGGAGATCAGAAACATTTCTAACGTTAATTTTTTCCCCTTTTCTCGTTTTGGATCTTAGTGCTAATTGTAGAATTTCTAAATTTATTTATCTACCTTTCAATTCTGCTTGTTCACACGCTCGCACACTCTCGTGTGTAAAGACGAATACATCGTATACGTATACGCACACAGCCACACACGTTTTTCTCTCCTTTGTCTTGTATCCATTCATATCCCTTACCCTCTTTACCTGTGTACGCGGTTTCTCTGGAATGTTGTTTAGATGTATAAGTCAGTTTGCTTATGTGTGTAGTTCTATAAAAATGGTTTGTTCATTTCAATTTCATAAAACTGGCGTTAATTTGACGACTAGTTTGTGTTTTATTTATTTTTGTAAGAGATTTATTCTCGCCACCAAGACAACAAACAACATTTTAACGTGCTTATCGATCCAACAAGATTTTTCAAGACCGCAAACGGGGTCAGATGATAAGTAGGTAATGTCTGAACATGGAATTCATTTCGTTTTTCAACTTATGGTCGTCTGTCTAGACTTAATTATTAGTTAAAGTTTATTTCTGTTATTACAAGAAAACAAAGATGGATGGCAAATACTTAGAAATATGCTATTTTAAAGGGCGACCATTTTTCTTAATTTGCATATCAATATTATTAGATATCTGAAATGTTCATTTCTCACATTCCAAAGCTGAATTTTTTAAGGGCGGTGTGGGGAAAACGTGAATATGGAGAAAAATATTTTTAAGTCGGAAAAATATTTTATTTAAGATGAAGTTGATATTTATAACGTCACGATAGAGTTGATGAATTGATGATTTTATTTTTTTTTATTTTGCCGGTTTTTCCGAAATAAACTTACGTATTCTCATCTTCTTCCTCATTTACTCATACGTTTTTTTAAAGTCTTTTGAAAAAAAAAAGACCTTTACCCCATATAGTAAAATATTCCTTGTTCAATGTTCCAACGTACCCATATGTTTATACCTCTTTTTGTCAGCGCCAAGGGCTTATCTTTATCATTTTTCTTCATCTTACCGTCTTCATTATATATATGTATATGTATGTATAGCTAGATAGATAAAATGTGTGTATACATGTATATGCGTACTTCATAAACACGTGTGTGCCTGTGTACTGTGTATGCTATATATTTAAACTTGTACTAAATGTGGATTAATTTATTTGTGTATAGGTTTGTTTATTTGCATAAGTTTGTCTACATTTAAATTTGTTCATTTGTCTAAATGTGTATTTTATACGTTCAATTTTTTGTGCGTAGCTAGATTGAAGTGAAATATAATATCCATTTAAGGTAATTGGTATATATTTTTTAATGTGAAGTACTACAGGATATTAAAAAATACAAAAATAATGATATAGATAGACAATTTTATTAAAGATCGGTAGTTATTTTTATGCGTTAACACAAATGGTGCCCTTGTTAGACTGGTTTTATTTAATCTGCTCCTCATTTTTTGTTCTTTAATATTTTTTTTTAACCATTAAAAAAAATCGATTTATTTGTATCTGAGGTCCATATCCTATTGAGTTTTTATTTTTTCAAACTTTTTGAAAGGTTTTAATAAATTCTTGAAAAAATTACTTTGTGCATTGCTTAGCTATTTTGAGATTTGAATGTTATCATCAGATTATATTTAATATTTGCTGTTTATTTTACAGCTAGTCTTCTGCTAGTTTGGAATGGTGCAGTGTTAAATTTGGAAAAAAAAAAAAAAAAAAAAAAAAAAAAAAAAAAAGTTAGAATGGCAAAATATATTTGGTAAGGTTTGATGCTTGCTTTCAACTTAATGTAATCTATCAAACTTGCGTTTGTGCCAAAATAATTTATGTAGCTTTTAAAAATAATGGATTAAATTAAAATACAAATATTTGTATGAGTCAAATTTTATGTATTTAAAAAAACAAAAAAACAAAAAAAAAACTTTCTCAATTTCAATCTATGCCACAATTATTGCTATGAGAATAATTTATGTAATTATGTGCGTGTGTTAAACAGTCTTTGTTTTTTAACTTTAAAAACAAATTTAGAATAGCTCATGAGTATTTCGTACACTTTAAAAAAAAAAAAAAAAAAAAAAAGCCATTTGTTTAATTAAATCAAGTTTGGCACAAGTTTTGGTTTCTGGTGGTTTCATACAGAAAGAAGGGAAGTAACCTATGACACCGACTAATAATCGATCACAAATACATATCAGTAATTTTTGTATTATTCATTCTTGTCAATTTTAATGTGAATAATTTTGATCTATTTTATTTTTATTTTTGTTGAAAATTCCTCTTTGTATTTTGAACACACTATATAAATAAAAAAAATTAAAAATCCTTATATTAAAAATATGAAATCTGAATTATGATATCTACTATTAGTTGCGAGTTCACAAAATATTTAACATTTAATCATAAGCTTCTCTTAGTTATTTCGCTGATATTGTCAAATAATTGTTTGTTTTTTTCACTTATAACTTTTATCTTTTAAATTCTCTGGAATTCATGAATTTAAGCATATGTATTAAAGAGTAATTGACTTAAAATTTATGTAATTTGCTACTCTTTGTATGAAAAAAAAAGCATGTAATTAGATAACGTTAAGTCATTTTTGAACTGTAATATTTTGTATGTCGAATAAGTTTTATTCAATGCTAGTTATAAAAATTAAGTAAAATCTCATATGGAGGTGTTTGAAGAAACTAAACTAAAAATAGGTTTTATAATTATAGATACATTTTCACAGTATGAATTTTAAGTAATTTAGCCAGCAAACTTTAAATAATTAATTTTGCCAGTTCATATAAACCTGAAGTAATTTTCTATACTGAAGAAGATTCAGGTATATTTTAGTCACCTGTATTAATATATATATATATATATATATATATATATATATATATATATTTCTAAATTGTTGCTTCCTTTTTTAAGGTTAAATACTAATAATGTCAAAGTTTTGCTTTGTTACATTTAATATAGAATTTTTTGCATTTTGAGAAAAGGATTAAATGTTAAACTTGTAAACAGACTTAATAGGCAACATTCTTTTTGTAAATAATGTTTTCTTTATTCTGTTTAAATGGAAACCTTTAAATATTTTAACTAATTAAGTATATATTTTTAGTCAAGGAAATTTATAAAGTGCACTAGTTATAATAAAAATAAACAAACTATTGTCTCAGAAATTTTGTTTTAGAAGTGAAATAGATACTTATAAACTGATCATGATAGTATTCATGTTGATCTGTAGTTGAAAAACTGTGATCACTTAGTGAAGATGAGAAATAATGTTGATCACTTTAAGAGTTAGTAACATACCAAAAATTGGTCAGACAATTGAACCTCTTTGTATTTTTGATGTTAGCACAACAGTTTGATATATTCATTCTTCTGCTCTTATCCATGAGAAAAAAAAAGAATTCTTCATAAAGAGAATTAAAAGAAATTTTTTTTTTCTTCATGGATTATACATCTCACTAAGGTTTAAGAATGGAGCAGTTCAATTGATGTTAACTTAACATCAAGAATTTCTTTGGTGTGAAATTATTTTAAAGATTTTTAAATTATTATTTTAAAGGATTGTCTATTTAATAATATAAATAGTTAATACTACATATATTATTAAATAGACAATTCTTTGTTGAAGTGTAAATATATTGTAATTTTATGAGCAACATTTATTATTGAATTAACTAATCAATATTCCTCATTAATATTCAATGATTATGCTAATGTATGCATATCATAGTTAATAATTATTTTAGATAGTGTATGCTTTTTTTCTAGCCTAAGTTGAATTACAAGATGAGCTGAGGTTTCATGTTAAATATAAACTATGTATTTTGTCAAGTAAGTGTTATTTTTTTTATATACATCCTTGGGTCTCTACTCTTACCTATTTTGGTTGTATATCCAGTAATGCTTACTTTTGTTGAATTAATCTTGGGAATGAAGAATGTCAGGATCAATCCATGTTGTCACTGTTTTTATTTTAAATTAACATACAACCATGAGAGAAGAAAAAAAAAGAAAAGGATATTTGAAAAAGATAAAAGGATGTTTTCTTTGTTTTTGTGATTGTTTTAAAAAAAAAATCAAAATTTACTCATTTGTAGTTGTTGTTTTATCTACTTTCCATCTTATGTGAAGTCATTTTAGTTAATTTTGTGAATTGGAATTTTTTTAATAATACATCTGTATTAATAAAAAAGCAAATGAAGCTAAAATTTTAATTATAAGAAAGTCTTAAAGATAATTATATATATTCTTAGAATCTAAAAATTGCTGGTTTGATTCTTCAGTTATATATAAACATGTAATGAAATTTGTAGGCAAGGACTGACATCAACTTACACATGAATAATAATTCTGTGAGGTTAAAATTCAAGCGTAATGAAAACTAAGAACGCTTAGCTTCAAAAAATATTTCCATAAATTAATAATTTTGTGACCAAACATGAAGAGTTGACATGTACATAGAGTATATGTTAAGCTATTTTAACTTTGGTTGGAAAAAATCATTACATTTATTTTTACTGAAGTTTTTAGGTTAGATAGTTTAAGTAACATGT
>CM042147.1:65450138-65555138 GCA_023376005.1 Doryteuthis pealeii | reverse complement strand
CTTTTTTATTTTTATTTTTTTAATTTTTTTTTTTACATATGTCAAAAGTTGGATAACCTGATATAAGATATGTTCTGATATTAGAAAGAAAACAATTTTTTTTATTCCTTGTCCTAAAATT
This sequence comes from Doryteuthis pealeii, assembly GCA_023376005.1. Classification (NCBI taxonomy): domain Eukaryota; kingdom Metazoa; phylum Mollusca; class Cephalopoda; order Myopsida; family Loliginidae; genus Doryteuthis; species Doryteuthis pealeii. The sequence goes on along the minus strand of CM042147.1, from coordinate 65,555,017 downwards.
AGTAAAATTTTCAAAGTTTCTAGCTTGTATTCTTAATAGATATCTTTTTACGCCAAGTTCAGTAAAGTGCACTTTTTTTCAGGCCCCCCCCCTTTTTTTTTTTTTTTTTTTTTTTTTTTGTGCAACTCCAAATTAGGCCTCTGACGGTTTTTACATGTTGCATATAGGAGGATTTAATTGGTATTTTCTTTAAAAAAATTTACTTAATCTCTAAGCTGTCATATATCATAAGAAGTTTCAATGAGTTAACTGCTGAAGTAAAACTTTTGTGAACAGTCAAAGTTGTTCTTCTGTATCATTTCCACACAGGTTTTTTGACAGAATGTGATTTTCACCCATATTTAAGTCTGGCCTGATCTAAGATTTATTAATTCCTTTTATATTATATTTTACTTTGACGTTACATCTATAAAAAAGCTTCACTTTTTTAAAGCTTGTATCCTTAGTTAAAGTTAACTTCTGGTTCAGTACCCCCATAAAACAAAATTTTTTAAGAACTTTGAATGATCATAACTCGTTTGTTAATAGATACCAAGATAACTTTGGTACTATTTTATGTTTTGCAACAATCTATATACCCACATAAAAACGTGTTTTGGTATATTGAAAAAAAAAAAAAAAAAAGGCAGTTTGGGATACCTATTAATAATTTATTTTTTTGGTGTTCAGGAAATATAATTAAGGCAAAATTTGAACAGTAATATTTAGAAAAAAAGATAGTTCAAAGTTATGTACTTTATAATCAATGTATTAACGATATATATATATATATATATATATATATATATATAATCTATCATATGTCCTATATAATCAACAAAAAGTGAGAAATATGTTGTGGGAGAAAAGGAGAAAACAGATCTGATAATCTGAACAGGTCTACTAATTTGAAATTTTATTTTAAAAGAATACATTTTGGAAAAAAAAAATCACTTTCATAGATTGTGACTGTAAATGTTCTGACATTGTTTTGCTTTTTCATATAAAAAAAGATTTTTCTTTTATGTGATGAAGATACTTAAAAACAACTAAGTTACAAAATTTGCATCCAATGTGTGTATATGATAATTGTGATTTTTTTTGTATGTTTCATTTTTTATCTTGTAACTTCTGTTATGTCAAAGCAAATGGACATACAGAATTAATGAGTGAATCTTTTTCTCTGATTCAAACGTCTGACCTGGAGGTAAGCAGGCAAGTGATATATTCATTACAGCAGTGGTCTGTTGCTTGAGCAGCCTGGTAGAATTTACTTGGAAATATTAAGGGAGAGTGCACACATTTTTATATATGTGATCCTAGGCAGTAGACCAGGAAGTGATATTTTGATTTAGGTAGAATGCATATCCACTTTGACCTGAGAGATAGGTGTGGATCAATACATTATTGATGAGTACCGTACTTCCCATATATATAATATATATATATATATATATATATATATATATATATAAATATCAGTTCTATCACTAATATTGAGCACAAAAAGAGTTGGTCCACCCCTAACTTACCAAGTGAGCTAGTGATAACTATATACTATTAATAATATTTTATATATATATAAATAAAGTATTGAAAATATGAAAAAAACAAAGCAACTGATATATTTCCATTTTTCTTTATATATATATATATATATATATATATATATATATATATATTGTAATTAAAATAAAATTTATTTATTGGAATGATAAATTGAAAAATTTTAAAGATAATTTCCTCAATCAAGATATTTATCTTTAGTATGTATATATTTATTACACTTTGTTAGCAAATTGTCTGTTATCATCCTAAACAGTTCTTCATTCAAGAACTTATACATTCATTGAAAACTTCATTTTGAACGTGATTAGAGAAGTGTTTTTCCTATAAGGAATTGGTTTAGATGGTCTTCAAAATAAAAATTGTATTCTGTAGGAAAGAAGTTGAGTGCAATAAAATCTCTTTAATTGATTTAACAAATGTGTTCATGTTTTTGCAACATGAAAGAAATTGTTATCAAATTGTTTTATTTATTTTATTCCTCAATATATCTATTAACTTTTTAGCCAACTTTACTTGATCCACCAAATACACACCATGAATTTCTTGGAATGAATGAATTGTTTTTGTTGGTATTTCAGCTTCTCATTTTTGTGTTCAGCCATTTATACAGATCCCTGATTATTATACAAAATCCTTTTTTTTTATTTATTTTTTTTTTTTTTTTAATTATTACAACTAATCAGACTATAGAGAGACAGATCAATTTCATACCATTGAACTGCCCATATATTTCATTTTTTTTTTCTTTTATCCCTCTCACAATTTGAATGTAAATCATTTATTGAGTTTTAGGTTTTATCACTCTTACAAGATTTGAAATGTTTCCATTTGATACATTGAAGTTTGCAGGTTTTTTTTTTTGGGGGGGGGGGGTTGATCATTTCCAATTACAGTTCTCAAATTTTCATTGTTGATTTGTTTCCAAAATTTTGATTTCTACTTGAAAGCTTTTGAAACTGAAATCTCTTTGTTTACTAATAGCATTCTCTTCAAATGCAGAATCTAGACTTAAACTTTAGATTCATTATAAGTCATAATTAGAATTTGTACATTATAATACCTGAAAATCATGTTGGAAGGTTTTTCCTATATATCCAAAAAATATGGTAAAAATTAGTGTAATGAAAAGAAATTAGCATATATACTAGCAGATAGGTGCCCCCCCCCCCTTAAAAAAATCAAAACTCCCATCCAAATCAGTGGCGTGACCTATCCATTCAACATAAATTCAAAACAGCATCACTTAATTTTTATTTATCATTAAGTTGCAACAATCAGCAATGATGCAAAATGTGTATAATATGCATTTGAAAGCTTCCAGAGCCTTTCGTATACACTATATATATATATATATATATAATCAAAGATTCCTACTGACTCATTACTTTAAAATGACCTGATGCTGAATTGGCTTACACTTTTTACTCAGGCTAATTCATGATTATAGTACTAAGAAATGCAATCCTTATTTATGTATGTTTACATTTTGCATCACAGACTATGGCAGTATTCTAGATTTAATATTTGTAAGCAAAGTCTTGAAACAAAGGTGAAGATTTGATAAGTTTTATGTTAGAATAGATTATAATGCAAACTATCAGCTAGGATTGGATACCCAACAAATGTCTTCAGTATAAAATAACATAAGAGTTGACATCCTGTAAAATAAAACTAACCAACCATTTTTTTTTTTTTTTCTTAAAAAATTCTGACTGTATTTCTTAATTTTAAGTTGTCATCATAAAAAAAGAAAATTGGTTAAAAAACTTAAAACTGATTTTTAAAAAATTACTTTGTAAAATTCTTTTTAATATTACCAAATGATTAAAAATAATCTATATAAATTGTAAAAATCCTTTTTTTTTTTTTTTTTTTTTTAAATTTGAAAAAAGAAAAAAATTTTTTTTTAATATGAATTTATGAGCAAACTTTATTAAAGAGTAAAATAGAAAATGTTATGGTCTATAGATTTGCAGTTTTAACATTTTGAACACTTAGTTCTTGGATACCCTGTACCTGAGCTCACAAAATGAGTAAAAAAACACATCCAAACTTCAACTATAACCGAGTAAAATGTGACAAATATCTTTGTTGAAAGTTTGATATTGGGTATCCTTAATGAATCAATAGAAAATAAGGTAATTTGTGACAAGTATTAATATAAAATTTTTAGTATTTTTAAATAACAGGGGAGATAAGCAATTGAAAATTATGATTTTTTTTTTATTGATTTTTTAATGTAGTTTTATGAGATAAATCCTGCACAATGTTTCTGTATTAGCATCATCATCATTAATAATGAGCAACATAACTAGCCAAACCAGGAGAAAATTGCTTTCATAATTACTCTAAATTAAACATCATTATTTATTTATTATTATACTGTTCTCTTCTTTTTTTCCAAACCAAATTTCATAAGAAGTAACCCATGCATGGTCCAAAAGATTAAGGTCATAGGCTTACATATACTCACTTTTGGATCTGAGGAATATTAGAATTGGGAATTACACTGCTTGGAGATCATATTTGGTGATTTTTTTTTTTTCTTAATCTATAAATTGTAATGAAATGTTTGTGGGATAGGGATTTTCTAGTTTTCTGAAAGAATATTTATAGTCTTTTTTTTTTTTTTTTTTTTTTTTTTTTTTGTTAACTGGAAGCAAAATAAAATGTTCCTTCCTCAAATGTAAATATCAAAACATTGTCTTAACCTCCCAGTAGTAAAGTAATATTGTATGGAAAGGCCTGCATGTATGTATTTTAAATCTGCAAGATTAAATTTAGTCAGTTATGTGAAAAATTATCTTGGTTATAATTGGGAAAGTTTCATTATATGCTTATATTTTTTAAAATAAATTATTTCTAGGTAAATATTGAATTTTTTTTTCTGTCACTTTTGTATTAAATTTGCCAACACTACCTGATATCCCCCTCTATGCACATACACATACACACACATACACACACATATATATATATAATGGCTATATGCTGTTCATTTTCCTGACATTAGTACATTATTCTATATACTATACATGAACCTTTGATGAGGTTAGTGCACCTGAGCACTGTATGTAATAATTTCATTATTTTTATTAAAAGAAATTTATTGTTTAAATTAGTAATCTTGGAATACCATAACTGATTCTTATTAACAATGTCAGCTTTGGTACTAGTAGAACTATTTTAATTATTTGTTTAACAAAACAAAAACTGTAATTCTTTATTTTTTTTTCAATGGTTATCATTTTCAAGCCTTATGAGGATTTCCCTACCAGGCAAATGATACCACTGTCATATAAAATGGCAGCTAGTTTTTAGGTTTTTTTAATTTCCAGTAGACTTTTTCAAATGTTTACTATAAATCCTTAATATGAATGTGTAATAAACATATCTGGGTTATCTTTTTTTTTTTTTTTTTTTTTTTTTAGGAAGATAGTGGTTTATGTTTATACATCAGTTTATGCATAAAAAACTATTAGATTTTTTTTACTTGATGCATATTCAGTAATAAGGAAAACTTGATTACCTGATGATATTATTTTCATTTTGATTATTCATAATTTATTAAATTATCTTTATCTGCATTTTTATATTAGTAATTTTGGTTTTAAATCAAATCATTATTATATTTATATTATAATGATCTGATTTTTGTATGATGCTATAACGTTTGTGATATAATATCTGCCATCATAGCTTTTTCTGTACTATAGAAATTTAATATAAGCATTAACCCTCTTAGATTCACAAATCCTTTTGTCAGTTTCCATAATGGATTTTGAGCTTACTTTGTTTTCAATAGATTATTATTTAAAAAAAAAAAGATTTATCTATTAAATAGATTCTCAGACAGATCAATGAGCTCTTTGTGGCTAATAAATGTTTTAAATCATTTGTGTTTATCTTCAATAACATTTTGAAGCGTATCTACTTGCACGTTTGAAAATATTTGAATCACTGTACTTCATCTTTTGAATACAATTGTTTAATGTCATTGGTCTATTCATTTGTTTTAGATATGGAAATTGCCAGAAATAAATAATCTAGGGTGAATGTAAATAACAAATCTAGAAAAATAGCTTTAATATTTACACTGTAAAATTGATCTATCCCAACCAAAATAGTTTTTTTTTCTGGTCGGATCACTGAAGTTAAGCAGTGATGAAACTATTCAGTACTTAATTGGGTGACCACTTAAAACAATAGTATGTACTGTAGGTTACCTGAGTCCTTTGTTTATCAAAGTGACTTGATTTGGCATTAGATAACCTGAAACTGGTTGATATGCCATAAAACAACTAACCAACCAAAATAGTACTGGGAATGATATTGGTAAATGCATGACTAAAAGGAGCATAGTTCAGTCACTTCTAAACTTAATCCTTTGTTTTCCTACTATATATATAATTCATAAACAACTTATCTAAAAATGTACTATAGACAGCAAATTTTTAAGTAAGTTGTGTAAAAATTATTTATATTGTATTTTTTTGTTTTTTCGTTCAACAATTAGTCCAGTTTAAAAGCATCATACAGTTTTGGTAAACTGACCCATTTATCAAAACATTTCTGGTTCCCTAATGATACCTGCATCAGAAAAATAAGATCTAAAATAAGTTTGTTTTCTGGTTATCTTTTAAAAGCTTTTAACTTCGGCTGATTAGAATCTTTACCAAAAGACTGCAATTAATGGAACAATTAGAATATTTTGAAGTTGGTTGATTTCCAATAACATTTGCATAGCTAATTTGTAAATAATGGTCACTTTTATAGTAATTCCAATTTTTCATAATTGAATTAGAAAGGCATAGATATGATTTTGGATGAAGTGTTAATTATGATAAAATTGAATGCAGTTTTATTATTTTTTTTTTTTTTTTTTTAAATTAAAGCTTGACTTTTATTTTGGAAGTTACCGGAAAAAACAGTTGTAATCTTATAGAAATTGGCATACATACATACATACATACATATATGTATGTATGTATGTATGTATATGTGTGTGTGTGTGTGTAGAGATGCTGATAGCTTTTTGATTTAGTGTGTCCTGGTATACATATATTTGTTTTGAATGAGTCCCCGGGAAAATTTATGGGTCCCTACTAAAGCTGTCTAACTCCTACTTTGTAACCTATCCTGTGTAATTTGTTTCTAAGAAACTATTGAAATGTATTTACAGTTAGCTTAAAATGGTGAGGGAAGAAAAAAAGAAAAACACTGGGACGCATAGACACAATTTTACTGTGTCCTTTTAGATTTTTGTGTGTCAGGCTACACAGGACGCATACCTATCAGCATGTATGTGTGTGTATATATTCCCATATACGACTTTTTGAGACCTAAATTTCAGCCAAATATTAAGGGGGTATATCATATGTAAAATACAAACTGTGTATGTGTAAATAGTTGGCCAAGTCTAGGCTTAGACCAACTGGTACGTACACCTACCATTTCCAGCTGAAAAAGGTCTCAATTCAAGTCTCAGAAAGTCACATGGTACACAAGTATATACACAGTACTTGATGAATTGTTTGTCATAATCTACTTAAGTTGCATTGTTTTTAGTTACACACACACACACATATATATATATAATCCCATACAACCTGATCTTACTTAGAGGGTAATGAGAAATTCTTTTGTTATGGTTTTTGTATTTGTTGTATTCGTAATCTTTGGTCCAATTTTTATCAATTTGAATCTATCTTATTATGTTAAAATAACTAAGTAAATTTATTTTTTACCATGTAATTTTTATAATTTTATATCTTATAGTCTTTAAAATAATTGATTTCTATGGTTGCAGATACTGTGATTGTAGGCGGAAGTCCCAATAAATAAATAATCCTGTCATAAATAATGGAAACTATGTTAATATAAAAAATGAACCAGATTATGGTGAGAATGATGCAAAGCATAAAGAATACAGACAAAAGATGCAATTGGAATATCTTTGACACAAATAGATGAATTGATAGGATTGTTGTTTGATGTTAAATGGCTAGAATATGCATTATAAGTTAAGTCGATGGAGTGGCCTATTGTTGGTATCAACTGTACTGCGAGGGAGTCTATCCCCTTTTTCTCTAGTGCTAGACCAGGGAGATTGTTTTTGCATCTGGGTTGGAGCACCACACCTACCATCAGCTTCCTACTTTACCACACAGATTCAAGGTGTGTGTTGAGTTGGCAAGGGCCGGTATTGAACCAGGAACCTTGTGGTTCCTAGGCAGATGATCTACGCACTTGGCCCAGTAATATATTTTATATTGAAGCTAAGAAATATGAATAAAATTTGGTATTTTATTTTAAAATTAATTTGTTTGATTGATTTGTTATACTTTATTTTCATATAAAAGTAAAAAGTAAAGTAAAGTCGTCGGGGTGGCCTAAAGTCGGTATCAGCCAGTCAGCGAGGGAGTCTATCCCCTTTTCAATAGCGCTAGACCAAGGAGATTGTTTTTGCGTCTGAGGTGGAGCGCCACACCTACCATCAGCTCCTTACTTTACCGCACAGATCCCTGTTCTACTCATACGCTGAGTTGGCGAGGACCGGTATCGAACTAGGAACCTTGTGGTTTCTAGCCGAACGCTCTACCGACTGAGCTAACCCGGCCCCTTATTTTCATATACTCTTCAATTATTTGATGGGAATTTAGATCTTAGTTTGTTTTTTGTTTTTAATTTTGTAATATCATTATTATATTCTTCTTAGAATATTTTCTGTTTGTATTGTAGAAATTTGGATATAGGTGTAGAAATCTTGTGATATTTTATGAATATTATTTTAACCCTTTGGACCCATGAGCCCAATATTATGCACCTATACATCTTGGAGCAAACTTAGAATGTTTTGTGCTTTTTTTCTTTTTCAAGCTCCGTTAAAGTGTATCTGAAGGCCAAGGGGCTAAGTGTTTAAAGGGTTAGTATAAAAGTAGTCTATATTATATACAATTGAAAAAAATGTTAGTGAAATTAAAAAAAAAAAAATTAAAAAAATCATTCACAAGACTGAATAGATGTAATCTTCATTCTGTAAGATGATGATGTTTATTTTCACACATTTTTTACAAAAAAAACAAAAACAAAACACAAATGATTAATGTGTGGAAGATGATCACTAATTAGGACTGAGCCTATTCTAGTAGTGACTACCTCTGCTATTTCATAGTTTTTCAGGTTTAAAATATTTTAACAGATATAATTTTTTAAAGAAGAACAAAGGGTAATAATTTTAAATATACAGTAGAGACTGGGTCTCTTTTTTGTTGGTATTTGATTACTTCTCTATCTTTTGTAGATTTTTCAGATTAATTGAATCTGAAATTTAACTGGGATTTAATTAATACAGAAACTGTTTGCAAAAAATAAACTGGAATGTACTTCTAATATTTTATTAATTCCTTACATATCTTTTATTTATTCATTATATAGTTGATTTGTGATTTTGATTTATTTTAAAAATTGAATGAATATCTGTTTACCTTATTGGTGGAGGCCCGTGGTGTAATGGTTACTGGTGTAGAAAATGGACATGGCAACTAGAGTTCAAATTCTGGACATGGCTGTTTGCATTTCACATAGTGCTGGTACTCTTGGGAAAGGTATGAATCCAACTAGTCTCCGTCCAGCTATAAGTAAATAATAGGGCAAACTGGGTTCTTCAACTTTGGTATGGTAATCATTCTAGGAGAAGGAAAACTCTAAATTCAAACCAAAAGGGCTGTCTTCTCATTAGTCAAAACTGGTAATTGAATTTTTTGTTTTTGTTTCCTCATCATCCTCGTGTCTAATATTCAATTTCAATAACAAAAATTTTTCTTCAGTTGTGCAAAGCGAAAACCGTATCAAACAAAATTATTTTGAAATGTTATCAATGCATGTAAATGTCTTAGCAACTTATGCAACATGTTTTTTTATGTTTTTTTTTTTTTTTTTTTTTTTTTTTTTTTTAAGTTAAAAATTTATTTTACCTAGAACTGTTTTTAGTACCTTTCTTTATTTAATCCTTATAACTATGAGCTTCCCACGATTGAAGGCCTCTCACCTTGAAAAATAGCTGAAAATGTTAAATATTATGATCTGTTATTTAACTGCTTTACATGGTGTTAAATAAGTGACAATATTTTATAGACAATTTAAATATATTTAAAAATAATAAGTTACATATTAGGGATAGGCATTTTTACTGAAAAAGTTTTTTTTCTGGTTTCATCTGCACACTGAAACTGTTCAGTATAGTGCTATTACTACTGAGTGACCATATCCAAGGAAACATGGTTGAAAAAGACTTTCAGATTTTAATAGAATTAAATTTTATCAATATTTGTGCTATTAAGAGTAAAAGATTAAACAAAAATGTGATAAAAAACATTTAAATACCTTTTTTTTTTTTTTTTTTTTTTTAAGGAAATAAAAGTGTAATGTATTTGTTTATGAAAAAAAAAAAAAATTGAAATATGACAGATATGACACTTCAAAAATCTATTTTATATTTTAGCATACAATGCTTTCAATTGGAGGGGGGAAAAAGGGAAATATGACAATCACATGGTGTCTGAGAATAATCATAATCACACAAGAGAATGAATGGTTTCCTTAGAAAAAAAATACTAAATTAAAAACAAAAAACAAAACAAAATTGATAGCAAAACCAAAATTGCCAAACTACCCAACTTTATTATATATAAAATATAAAATTACATTTTGTTGGCAACAATGATGTAGAAATGGGGAATTTATGACCAAAATTCCAGCTGTTTGGGTTTATGTACTTCTAGTTAGCAGCACAAATACTGTCCGCTTGGGTTTAAAGGGTTAAGACAGAACTCTGTCTTTTGTCCTTTTTTTTTTTTTTTTTTTGTGGACCAATGAAAATAATGAGTTTAATTCTGTACAGATCTGGCTTATACAATTATCTGATACTTTGATTTATTCTCCTCCACTTATTTTGGGTATTTTCGTGGAGTTCCGTTCCGGCCTCCTGCCTCAAAAACTGCTAGCCGGTGGCTGCTGAAAAAACAAAACACAAGCTACGATTGAAGTCTGTAGCCGAAGCGGTGTCATTTGAAAAAAAAATAGGGTTAATTTAATGGGAAAATAAATAAATAATTTGGGCTCTTTTTTCTGGGTCACCCTGTATACAGGAAAAAAAAAAGTTTTTTTTTTGTTTTTTTTTTTTCTTCAAGTGACACCACTTCGGCTACGGACTTGAATTGTAGCAGCCACCGTCTAGCGGTTTTTGAGGCAGGAGGCAGGAATGGAACTCCACTAAGAGTACCCTAATTTTTCTTATTTTTCAATAGCATTCCATGCTTCCTATAATTCGACAACACAATACCTGGTATCCCCCCTCCACACACACATGCACACACACATTAAGACTCTAGGCTGTTCATTTTCCTGACATTATTCTATGTATTATACATGCACTTTTGATGAGTTGTAGTGCACCTGAGCACTGTACGCAATAATTTCATTATTATTATAATTTCTTGTACCAGTTGAAATTTGGTGTGAACAATGAAAACAAGGAAACAAAGTGTTCAGTTGTCTGAAATATTCTTTGAATGTTAATGAGCCTTCTCAAAATTACGAGGGTGAAGTGGGGGGGGGGTACTGAAATGTTCTTATTTTACTCAAGATAGAAATAACCTCTTCTTTTTTCTTTTTTTTTTTCTTTTTTTCTTTTTTTCTTTCTTTTTTTTAAAAACAAACAAGCTTTTTTAGTATTATATTATGGCAAATGTCTTGCTTAATTTAGCATTCCTGGTTGATTTTTTAAATTTTATTTGAGGTTATTGTTATTTAATCATATTAGTTAAATAGAGCTTTGTAAATGGAGTTCAAAACTGTTTGAATTATGCAAATATCCCCAGTGGTTCAAAAAGTTATGAGAATTTAAAGCCCTGAAATTGGGGGTACAAAAGTAGACATGATTTTGTTAAAAAATGTCAAATCACGGACCAATTCAAAACAAGAAATTCAGTAATTTCTTCACCATTTCTTTATTCTTGGAGCAATTTTGATAAAACTTTGCATTCTTATGTAAAATTGTATGTTTTTTTTTAAACAAAGCCTTTCCTGCATGTGCTGAGTTTTGTTTACATTTCTTTTAATTTTAACTCATTTTTTTCCAAAATTGAAAGTTTGATGAAAAAACCCTCACGGTTAAGCAACATCCCAATGTCACATGTTATATATGAAAATAATTCTGAGACTATCTGCTATTAGTGATATAGTGCTTTTTTCTTTCTTTCTTTCTTTCTTTCTTTTTAATTTTTATTTTCTGATCTTATACTTTTTGAAGTAATTTCCGTCAATTTTTGTCTATCATATTTTTGCTTCCAAAGGTTGGAAAAGAAAAAAACAAGTTCTTGTATTTTAAGGTGTGTGCTAATTAAGTGTAAAATATTGATAAAGATTAGCCATTTTGATTTTACTAAAGAAATCACTGTGTAAATTTTATTCTGGGGAAAAAAAACTCTGATTGATCAAAGCAAAACACCATTTTAACTCTCCTTAAAAAGTAATTCAATGGATAATAACACATAAAAATGACATATTTAGAAAGATTTTCTTTTCTTTCTAACCATATAAATATTTTTAAGTTTGGACCAGTAATACGCAAGAAATTTTTATTTAAACTGCTTAAGGTTGGAATTTGTCAATGTCCACCACAATCAATGAAACTGCTGGTGTTACTACTTAACTATCATATATGGAACTGTAATTTTGAAGAAAATGCCTTTGTATAAAAGATGTGATGTTTGTTTTTAACAACTGGATTTAAACTTCACTTTGAACTCTTGCACAACTAGTATTATTTAGATTATTGTCCTCATCTTTATTATCTGTAAAACATTTTGGAAGATGTGCCCTCCGGCCTTCTTTGGGTATTTCTTGTCAGACTCGGTAACCTTCTTGTAATTGGGAAGGTTCCCAAGTCCGACAAGAAATACCTGAAGAAGGCTGAAACATTGTACAGATAATAAAGATCTGGACAATAGTCTGAATAATACTAATTATCAAGTCTCATCTAAAAAATTCAGAGAAAAATCTTACAAAACTATTTTAAACAATAGTACGAATCTTTGAAGAAAATAATTGTGAATTGTGAATAAAAATTCTAATCAATTTTACAAATTATATTTTCCTGAATTTCTTGTCTGTACTTTTAACAAATTGGGTCAAAATATTAAGAAAAGAAGAAACATTTTTATTAATCATAGCCACTCTTTTTATTCAGACCAGAGTGTTATGATTAATTAAGGTCATAGGTTTTCTCTTGAAATACTGTTCATAGCTTATTACATTAATAATAAACATAAACCAACAGGCATTACAGGTATTGTAATTTGGTCAGCACAAGAAAAAGAATCTTCTGTAGGATTGATTATCTAGCAGCAGCAAAAAAAAAAAAAAAAAAAAAAAAAAAAAAAAAATAGCTGAAGAATATTTTAATTTTGTGTTGGTAATAACCAATTTTATTTATTCATTAAGGGTTGTCCTAAAATTCATTATCGACTATTCTTGCAATTTATTTAGTTGAGTATGATACAATAGGGTAGAATGATTGTATTAAAAGTAAGCATTTGAAATCTTCTTTTTTTTTTTTTTTTTTTTTTTTTTCCTTTCATTTACTTGGATCCCTTATACTAATAATATCATGTGTATAACAAAGACTCCCAGAAAAAAATATGGATAAAAAAAAAAAAATCAGTTATTCTTAACAAATTAGAAGATAAAAATTTTGATACAAAAATTTGTTGTGATTATGTTGTGATTACTCTTTAATTTGTGAATGTCTAAAAAAAAAAAGTTAAGTGTTAATAATGTGATTTGAATAAGAGACTAGATAAACACCTTTTCTTAAGAAGAACAAGGGGGGGGGGAGAAAAAAAAGATTAAAATATCACCAATTGCATAAACTTTTTATAATATTAATTTCATGAAAGTGGTTTGATCCTGTTTTTCATTTTAACTCAATGGAGTTTGTATTGACTGTGAGAAATATAGAACTATTTTTGGGATGAAAGAGTCTACTTAAATTTTGATTTTATTTTATACAACATAAAAACATTTGTGCTTTGCAATGCATGTACACTGTTAAATTACACACACACACAATGTAGCATCATAGCACATACTTTATTATTCCTTCTCTATATTTTGTTGGTATGGATATTTTCATTATTCAATTTAGCGAAAAATAATAGCTATTTTTATTTTAATCTTATTATTTTGATAAGATAGTTTGAATGTTTTTATACATTAAAATATTTAGTTAGAATTTAGACCATAATTCTTTTCAAGTGAAATTATTTCTTACTTTTAGGGGATTTATATAAGTTAGAGAAAATTATCTTTTTAAATGAAAAGTTTGAATGTGATAAATAAAACTTGTAAAGAATTGAACTTATTTAAAAATTTGTAAATGATTTTTTTCAAGATTTTATATCAATGAGGCAATTATTCAAATAGTACACTGCAATTCAATAAATGAATCATTTTTATCCTATAGATGATCTAGGGAAAATATAGATAAAATATTTTCCTTGGAAATATCAGGATAAAATTTATTTTGACAGTTGTTGAATTATCTTTATTTAATTGGAAACAAATTTTTTGCATTTTTAAAAAGAATAAATTCAAACATAATCTTGACAAAATTTTATGGTGAAGTAAATGAATCAAATTATCTGTTCAAAATGGTAAAAAAAAAAAATTAATTAAAAAGCGATTTATTAAAAAAAAAAAAAAAAAAAAAATTGTTAGATTTTAATTTTAAAAGTTTATTTTTAATGCATTAAAGGAAAAAATTTTGAACAATAACAAAAAGTTGATTTTTTTTTTTTTTTTTTTTTTTTTTCTAAAAAGGGTCTTGAAATTCAGTTTCTAAATATTATTATATAATTTCTGTATTCTTTTAGAATGATATACTTTTTAAGGCAGAATTATTACCTTTTAATACAGCATTGAGTATTTATAATGTAGGGATAGTTTGTTTTTTTTCTAATTTTTATGTACATACCTACAATTATTTTAGGATATATAAATGTAACATTGTACTTGGCTCAGTCTAAAAAGAACACAGAATATGCCTAACATTGTATGGTGATAAGCACTCAGTCTGGTAAACTATGTAGTGAGTTTTATCCTCACTGGATAATCCCCTCCCTGCAAAAAAAAAAACAAAAGAAGGAAATAAAAGAAATCTCTTATTAAAAATAGTATCATCTATAGATTACTAGAATTTTCTTTGTGTGTAATGTAACCATAACGCAGAAAAAAAAAATAGCACATCATAGCAAAATTTACATGAAAGAAATACACTTAAAATACTCTTACAGAATAAAGCAATATCCAGTCCAATTAGCAATTGAATGATTTTTTTGATCGGGCGCGGGGGGGCAGGGTGATCTGCTAAATTTCTTTTTTTAATCATTTAAATTCTCTATATAACAGATCACTATGAAATGCTAAATAAAATCCCTCACTCCTTCCTAAATAGAAGTATCAGTATTATCATGGACTGCTGTTACAATGGAAACCCAATAAGTTCACATCACTTATAGTGATTGATGGAATTAAACATGTATTTTCATTTTCATAACTTTGTTTATTAGAATGAAAAACAGAAGAAAAAAAAGATTAATTGTTCTATATTTGTCTCTAATGTTAATCATAATACTTTTGAAAAAGAAGAAAAATACTTTTAATATATAAAATTAAATTTATTTATAAAAAAAACAACAAAAATAAAAACAAAAAAAAACACATCGAAGCTTAATTTTATTTTCTAATTATCTTAAACAGTTGTCATTTGAAAATACTGAAGCCTGCAAAAGAAATGTGTAGAACATCCAGTAGAAAAATAAAGTTTATTTTGAAAACTTTTAGAAATGAATATGTTGTTTGTATAAAGGTGAAAGTCCTAGGAGACAATCAGTATTCAAAATGCAATAAATAAAGTTGAATTTATTTGTTGTATCTAAGACTAATTCAATTGTTATTTAGTCCATACTATGATATTTTTATTATAAGTTTTATAATGGAGTCTCAAGCTTATATTTATTGAAGATATGGGATATATACATGTTACTCGACTAAGGAAGGGACAAATAACTTTTTATAAAACCTTTTTGTTTTTATACTTTTTAAGAAGAATTAAATCCATGTACTTTTGTAGTTTCAGTTTACATGTCAGATTTTAGGATCCTCTGTGTGTGTGTGTGTGTCTTTGTTTGTTTTGTAATAACAAAAATGAAGACACTTATCCAAGTATATTAGTAAATAACTCAGAGATTCAAAGTTTTTCATTTAGTATCTCAAATAATACTTCTCATGTTGTAGGTGCTTCCCATAGTGTAATGATTTGTAAATTCAGCCACAGATCATTTCTAGTGAATTTGATTTTACTGGATGCTCCATATTTTTTGCCTTATGCCAGGCTATGTTTAGTAAATGACTATAATACTTCTCACATTGTTAATTTAAAAATGCTTTGATGGAGCTAAATTAATAAAATAAATTTAATATAGTGCAGTGTGTCTACAAAAGAAAGTATTAAAAATTTACTTAAAAACAAAACAAACTATTTAAGATATTGAAATTTACAATACATTTTGTAGAGAACCACAGGAAATTTATTCTTAAGGCTTTCAGCTGCACCAGTTGTTTCATTAATCAGTTCTGATGACAAAAACTATAGCTGTTTAGAAGACATTTTATGTGTTTGAATTAAGCAAATGAATTCTCTTTTGGCCAATGGGATTTTAGAACACGTTTCAGGAAATCACCACCAATTAGACAATCCCTCCTTGATTGTTACAAGGAATTCGAGACAATAGGTTGTTAAAGGTGAAAGTCCTAGGAGACAATTGGTATCCACACACAAAAAAAATATAGTTGAATTTATTTTTGGAAAAAAAAAAAATATAGTTGAATTTATTTTTGGAAAAAAAAAAAATATATAGTTGAATTTATTTTTGAAAAAAAAAAAAATATATAGTTGAATTTATTTTTGAAAAAAAAAATATATATATATAGTTGAATTTATTTTTGAAAAAAAAAAAATATATATAGTTGAATTTATTTTTGAAAAAAAAAAAAATATATATATGGTTGAATTTATTTTTGAAAAAAATAAATAAATATAGTTGAATTTTCTTTGTTTTGGTCCTGACTCAACATTTGTTGTTATGCTTCCATGAGAAGCAGACAAATTAGGTTTACCTAAATTGTCTGCTGCTTTCCACTATCCTCCTTTTACTTAGTTTCATTTCTTCTATTATTACTCAACTTACATCCCATAATCAGTCACTGACAGCAATGCACAAAACTTTACCTTTATAAACAAACAAAAAAAAAAGTTTAAAAAAAACGGACATCTAAGGTTTTAATTCTTTAAGCAGTATTTACATTCTGTGAAATATAAAAGGTATCTTTTATGCAATTTATGTTTTTAAAATATGTGAACTAGGCACTGCAGTGTATAAATAGACATACTGATTAATTAGATCACATTACTCTATTAAAAAAAGATATTCATATTTAAAAAAAAAACAGCATCTTTATTTTTTGAGCATATTATTTATGGAAACTAACTATTATAGGACTGTTTTCTTATACTACCTTTGTCTTATAATAGTTGTTGCAATTATATGAAATTTATATGCTAATATAACAAGTATTATGAGAGGTGGTAAATATTTCTTGTTTAAATCATTGCATTTCTAATATTTTTTTTTATAGTCTTTCACATCTCTTAAGTATTGTTCCTTTTGGATAATATCTTTTTAGAATATTTAGAGCAAATATGAAAGTGATTTGACAATTGACTAAAAGTTAAATTCACTTTTTTATTCTAAGTACATAATTGAAGAGTTCTTGTAGAGTTAGTAGAGCTGTGTTTTTTTTTTTCTGGCATAATTTCAGAGTAGTGTTGATTAAGATCTCCTTTGTATTAAGTAGGTTACTTTATTAGTTATTCCAAGAATTTAAGACTGAATAAAGCTTTTACTAACTTTAAGACTGTTCTTTATTTATCTCTACTTGTAGTTTTTTTCCCATCCTACTTATATTCATAACTTATAGAAACTGAAGCATTCTTTTTCACTGAATGTACAAAAAATTCAGTTTTAAAAAGTGTTTAATGTCTTCATCTTAGCATACAAAAGATGAGATGGTTTTGATAAATATTACAGCAGCAGTTAGAGAATACTTTTTGTTATTTTACCCAACTATATTCAGGGATGTCATTACCCAGGAGTTTTGGAAAGCATTTTTTTTACCTGGAGGCATAAGAAGAAAATAATTAGATTTAGGAACATTTTGGTTTTTAATGAAATTGAAGAGAAAATAGTAAACAACTATTAATGTTTATTTTAAAAGTTTATGTAAACAACTATTAATGTTTATTAGATAAACACTAATTTTTATCTAGAGTTAAGACCAATTCAATTGTTATTTAGTTCATACTATGATATTTTGATTATAATTTTTATAATGGAGTCTTGAGTATAAATTCAATTTTGATGTTTATTTTATATATAAACTAATTCATCAATAATTTACTGTTTTGTAGCTTATTGAAAAAAAAAAAAAAAAACTTTTTAGATATTAAAACTGAATAAAATTCTGTTAATATTTGATAAACTTGCTTATATTCTTGCTATCATTGATAAACTATGAGCTTTGTAATTCAATGTTATGGAAGTGATTTAAAAATCTTGTTTGAAAAGGTTTATACGAGACAACTATTCTATATTTACATCAGCATAGAATTATATAATCTGAAAAATATGAGAAAATTTCATTGATGCAAATTTAAACTTTTATCATTTTTATTTTTTATTTTCATTTTTTTTTTTTATTTCTGTTGCTTTTTAGCTATGTAATATTACTGTTGCAAATTAAAAAAAAAAATCAACCGATGTACTGGAGGAAAAATGTAATAGGATTATGGTTTCAATTGTAAAAGGATTACTAGCACTGTCCCATAATAGTTATTCTTTTTGCAGAGACAATTCACATACAGAATATAATGACTATTATGGGACAGATGTAGTACTTTATTATACATTGCAGTTGAAATATTATTTCAGTAGCTTTATAATACCTCTAAAATTTACCAAATTGTTGGACTCTCATTAAAAAATACCTTTTAAAACATTCTTGGTAAAAGAAAAAAAATCTAATTGCAATGAATTAATATGCATTGCACATTGACACTTTTTCTTTCCTCCAGATATTTATGTAACTAAGCTTTAGTTTTGTATTTTCTTTGTTTTATTTGTGTATGTTTGAATGTAATAATATTCTCTTTCCAAGAGATGTTATTTAATTTTTGTTTTTGTTTTGTTTTGTGATTTTTTTTGTTTGCTTTTTGTTGTCTTGTGTATTCAATGAAAGATGTTTTGGCCCTCCCTTTAGATACTGGATTCACCCCTGCCAAGTACAATGGCTCCCCTTCCTGGGAGCTGTTTTAATGGGACCCTCCCACCTGATGTGCTGTTTAAAAAAAGTTTTCTCTCCAGTTGTGCTTTAGACAAAATCCCAGGGTGAGTAGGGAACTCTGTCCTTCAATTTGACTTTTTAACTTATTATATTTTTAGCTTTGTTCTTGCATTAATTTGCCACAGCTACTAAAATCCACCATCTCCACAGCTTCCCCATTCTCCTCACTATTGTAAATGACCTATACAAAAATAAAAGGTGCATGGTTCAAATACTGAACAAAGCTGTTTGCATTTCACATAGTGCTAATACCCTTGGCAAAGATATGAATCCAACTATTCTCCTTCCGGCTATGGGTAAATATAGAATTGGAACGAAAGTCTTGTCCGATACAAAATAGTATTTATTTAATCAATTTACTTGTCTTGATTGGTATAAATTGATTGAATAAACACTATTTTGTATTAGACAAGGCTTTCTTTCCAATCCTATAGTAGCCCTACTGGGCTCTTTAACCTTGTTTAGGTAACCAGTCTAGGAGAAGGAAAACTCTGAATTCGGACCTGTTAAACTCCGCTTAAGAAATTGACCCTGTGTCACATCCTGCTTGTGTGGAGGGGTTGGTAAATATATATACAAAAATATAATTCCTGATTATTTATTCAGAATTTCTTTATAATTTTCTAGAGGGGGGAAAAAAAATCCAAACTAGAATTAGTTGTTTAATTTAGGATTAAATATTTTTAAATCATGAAAGTGGGGTGGGGGTTGTGTTGACTCTTTGAACCTGTTTGTCTTCAGATACCCTTTTCCCTAACTCATGAAATTTCACACAAAAAACATTTAAATTTCACATCAGGTTGTTGACATATTTGCTTAAAACTCTCATCATTCCATTAAATGAAAAACTGTAAATGGTTGCTATATTAAGCCTTTTATTATTAGTATCTGATCCCACAGCACCAAATATTGGGGTTACAGGTTCAAAGGGTTAAGATTACACCATTTTCAACCTTATTACATTTTATATAAACATATCAGCTACTTAAACATTTCCATCTTGAGTAATAACTGTTGGTTATTTCTTAATAAAATGTTGTATTTTATTTTTTTATTCAGTAAAATGTTTTAGTTTACAGAATAGAATGATTTTCTGAATATAAAAGGGAAAAAATGTATACAAATGACCGTTGTTTATAATATATTTTATTCTAAACATCTGGTTTATTTTAGATAAAATATCACTTTATTTAACAATACACTTCATCAGTTAAAATAATTTACATTTTGTCTATTCCTTCTCCTTAGGCTCTGCATGTATTTTTCATAGTCTCATTATTTTAGCTTAAGAGTACAGCCTCTTACCTTATTCTCTTTATTAGTAGGCTTTTCTTATTAATATCTTTATGATAATTATTAATTTCCTGTATTTTTTTTAATTGATTAGTAAACATTGTCCATAAATAAGCTTCACTTTTGATCCTTTCTGCAAATATTAATTACCGTATATACTCACAGATAGGTCGCACATTTTTTAACAAAAAATTCCACCAAAATCAATGGTGCAACCTATCCATTCAAGATAAATGTAAAACAGCACTACTTTAATTTCTATTTATCATTAAGTTGCAAATCTATCTATTATTATACTAAAACTGAGTTAATTACCTTTTGCTTCCTAAAGGCTTTTTTACTCTTTAGTTTAATGACACGAAAATCATACTAAATTATTCCTTACATTTAGGATTGAATTATGTTAAAAAGAAATTCTGTTTTAATTGGTTCTAATTAGTCGTAATTTGAAATAAAGTAAAAAATCGACCAATCTCTTACTTTACTCTGTGTCTATCTCTTTCTTCCCCTCTATGTATCTCTTGACTACCTCCTTGTTATATAATGTTAGTTTCTCTGGAGGTAGAGAGAGTGAGAGCCGGGAGAATTTGAAATGTATTTCTGTTTAATTTCACAACCAGCAACCTGTAGCTTAAATGAGGTCAAACATTTCCTTTCTTAGAAAGCTAACAAAATGATTTAAAGCTTTTGTCTGGCAGTGTTTATTTAAAAAAAATTTATTTGCTTTGCTAACACCCTTTTCCCTAACATCAATTATCTACCCATTGCTAAATAGGCGACGCAATGGGTCACGTTTTGTCTTGTGTGTGTGTGTGTGTGTGTGTGTGTGTGTGTGTGTGTATATATATATATATATATATATATATATATATATTCTGACCTGATGCAGCTGACTATTACGCTTTTTTTTTTACCCAGGCTCATTTATGATTAGAGTACTAATAAACGCAATCCTTATTTCTATATGTTTGCATTATGCATCACAGTCTATGGCAAAGTTTTCTAGATCGAATATTTATAAGCAAAGTCTAAAAAAAAAAAAAAGGTGAATATTTGATAAGTTTTATGTTAGAATAGGCTGTGTAATTAACCAGATTATAATGTGACCTATCTGCGGTTAATAGCATATACCCACTTTGACAACCACATATTAGGGGTACAACCTATCCACAGAGTATATACGGTATAATAAAATATAGGTGTCCTGATAGTAAATAACTTTCTTTTTTTTTTTTTTGTTGTTGTTGTAAATTATCATGTTATATTATCAATCTGTTTCTAATATATTTCATATGCAATATATTTGCATTAGTTCTGATTCTTCTATAGTTATTTTTAACTTTGAAAGAAGTAAAAGTGCAACTGGCATGAGCAGTTAAAGAAGATATTCTAGCATTGTGCTAGATCAATACAAATATCTGCTGAATTCATGAATTGTTCTTGGTAGTCAATTTTGTTGACATATTTTCTCAAAATCAAAACAATATTTATGTTTCGGACCATATGATCTTTAGGCACCCCTTTTAGATCTCGATTAAGAAAGGACATGTTCTTCATTTATACCGTCAATATCCAGTTGTTTTAACAGACGATTTTGAGATTTAAAAAAAAAAAAAAAAAAAAAAAAAAATTATAAAACTAACCATTAACAAATAACTGGATATTGACGGTGTAAATGAAAAACATGTCCTTTCTTAATCGAGATCAAAAAGGGGTGCCTAAAGGTAATATGGTCCAATATTTCAATATAAGCTGAATGTACTATTGATGAAATAACTAAAGAATTTAACAATGATTTTTCATCACTGAAGTTAAGCAGTGATGACCCTGTTCAATACTTAGATAGGTGACCATTTAAGCAACAGCAGGTACTGTAAGCAACCTGATATCAAAATTACTTGATTTGGCATTAAATGACCCAAAATGGGTTGATATGCCATAAAACAATCAACCAACCAACAATGATTTTTGTAATTTGTTGGAAAGAGCAATGTAGAAAACAACAATAAAACTTTGTGGTTTTTATTTTTATTTTTTTCAATAAAGAAATGTAATAACAATAAAATTTGAGGTAATTTATGAGGAAGTGCGTCCCGGTCTCCTGCCTCAAAAATTGCTACCTGGTGTAAATTAAAATAATGACCCAGCTCAGTCTATCCAAAACTATCCATCTTCATATCTATCTCAATTTGTTCATATTTATCTATATTACTTTAAATACTAAGATTTTTTTTTATTCATGTTTGTTTAATGTCTTGTTTTTAGTTTAAATAAACAACAATTACGACAAAAAAAGATGCGACCCCCCCCCCCAAATACATTTATTTGTCGAAAATATCTATCTCCATTTGTTCATATCTATCTATATTATTTTGTTTGTTTATCTATCTATTTCAGTCTATTCCAAACTATGTATCCATCTTCATATCTAAACAAGAATTACGATAAATAAACAAGAATTACGAGCTGGGGTTGTTATTTTGATAGTCACTGGGTAGCAATTTTTGAGGCAGGAGACCGGGACGCACTTCCTCATAAATTACCAAATTTGATTTTAGCCATTAGTAAATAAAAATAGATATCTAACTTGATAGAAAAAAATTAGGATGATTAATGAAGTTATTTGATAACCCATTAAGAAAAAAAATGTGTTAATGAAACACATTTGAAATAAACACTTCAAAATGAAAAGACATTGATTTTGGGGGGCTCTTAAGAAAGGTGCGTGTAGCATAACTTATCATAGGAAGTGAACTCATAGATGCAAATCCTGTTTTCATTTCCCATCACACTAATACTCTTGGGAAAGGTATGAATCTAACTGTTCTTCTTCCAGCTATGAGTAAATAGTAGGGCAGACTGGCAACTGATCTAGGAGAAAGGAAAACTTTGAATTCAAACCAGTTGTAGACCTGTAAAAGGATGGGCCCTGTCAGGCTATTTTCCTGCCCAAGATCCTAGGACCAGTGATAAGTTATAAGCAGTAAAGGATGATCATTTCTTTCTTTTTTTTTTTTTTTTTTTTTTTTCTTTTTTAAATAGATATTACCATAAATATGTAGTGTTATCTTGTCAGATTATGTATAATTGAATTATTACATTTTTAATTATTCTCTTGTATTGTTTTATTAGTAAGGAATAATATTTATATATATCAATAGATACTTAACACCCTTTCAGTAATTATCAAATTCTTTTCAATGATAACAAATTTAAATTCATATTCTTTCATTGTAGCACATACTTTGTTATTCCTTCACTATATTTAGTATGGACATTTTTAGTATTCAGTTTAGTGAAAATATTACCTAGATTGTTTTATTTCATTTTATTGTATTAATTTGATAACATAGTTTGACTTTTTTTTTTTTTTTTTCTTTTTTAGAAATGATAGGGATATGCATGAAAATATTTAGTTAGAATTTAGACCATAATTCTTTTCAAGTGAAATTATTTCTTACTTTTAGGGGATTTATATAAGTTAGAGAAAATTATCTTTTTAAATGAAAAGTTTGAATGTGATAAATAAAACTTGTAAAGAATTGAACTTATTTAAAAATTTGTAAATGATTTTTTTTCAAGATTTTATATCAATGAGGCAATTATTCAAATAATACACTGCAATTCAATGAATGAATAATTTTTATCCTATGGATGATCTAGGGAAAATATAGATTAAATATTTTCCTTGGATTTTCCCTGTATGCTGTATTCTCAGAAAGTTTTTTTTTTTTTTTTTTTTTTTTTTTTTTTGCTAATTTAAAAAGTATACAATAAAAACATGTATCTTTTACTGTATTTTTAATTGTATAATTTTTATTTACCTATTAAGATGAATATCTTATTACAATAATCATATTTGCAGATGAACAGTTAAGCATTCAAATTATGTATAATGATATAGTTAAGAGTAAGGAAATGAATCCGATGGTATATGTATAGATAAAAGGATATGAAAACGCACAATGTTGTTAAAATGAATATATTTTTATATCATTTTCATTGCTAATATTGGCAATATTATTGGCAATAATATTGATATAGATATGAGGGTGGATCAAGGAGTCTGTATTTACCCAACCCTTCTGCCATGGAACAGTACAGCTGGTTTGAATTCTGAGTTTTCCTTCTATCTGGGTTGCTTTACCAGGGCTAAAGAACTCAGTCTGCCCTACTATTTACCTATAGCTGGGGAAGAGGGTTAGAACAGATAGATTCATGCCTCTCTCAAGAGCATTAGTGCAAAGTGAAATGCAGACAGCCTCGTCCAGGATTTGAACTTGGGTCACTGTTTCCATTTCCTATGACAGTAACCATTAAACTAAGTGCATCTTCATGAGTTTGTACTCTGAATTTTCATTTGGAATTTTTATGGTTGATTTATATGATTAATATTTGCCACTGAATTAAGAGCATTAACAAAAAATATTTGTATAATGTAAATGTTTTTTTTTTTTTTTTTTTTTTTTTTTTTTTTCATCATTAGGCCACAGACTTATTGATATACCTATGCAGAGATGCTGATAGCTTTTTGATTTAGTGCATCCTGGGATGCACATATTTGCTTTGAATGAGTCCCCGGGAAATTCGATGGGTCCCAAATAAAGTTTCTTAATAGATTGTAGGGTTTTTATTTATGATCTGGGGAAACAACTAAAGCCGACTAACACCTACCTAGTAACCTATCCTGTGTAATTCATTTCTAAGAAATTATTGAAATGTATTTACAGTTAGCTTGAAATGGTGAGGGAAGAAAAAAGAAAAACACTGGGATGCATGAATATGATTTTACTGCATCCTTTTAGATTTTTGTACCTATCAGCATCTCTGCCTATGTTTGTTAATAGCAGTTTTGTAGCATTCCCAGTTGATTTTTTTTATTTTAGGTTATTGTTATTCAATCACATTAGTTATATATAGCTCTGTAAATGGAGTTCAGAACCGTTTGAATTATGCAAATATCCCCAGTGGTTGAAGAATTATGAGAATTTAAAGCCCCGAAATTGGGGGTACAAAAGTGGACATGATTTTATTAAAAAAATGTCAAGTCATGGATATAAATAACATAACTTTGGACTTAAAAATACCTTTTTTAAATACCTGCTATGTTGTATTACATACAAGAAATAGAATAACTCTTTATATAATTTTATTTAACAAAGCCGGTACTGCACGTGCAGCTTTGTTTACATAAGTTAGTTTTTTCTCCAAAATAGAAAGTTTGACAAATCCTGATGGTATACAATCATTAAAATTTCACACATTATATATAAAAATAATTCTGAGACTATCTTCTATTAACTATATAGTGCTCTTTTTTTTTTTTTTTTTCTTAACATTTTTTTTGAAGAAATCTTTGGTAACTTTGGTCTGTTGTGGTTTCGCTTCCAAAGGTCAGAAAAGAAAAAAAAAACAAGTTTCTGCTGGTAGTTACAAGTGTCTCCTAATTAAGTGTAAAATTTCAAGAATATTGAAAAAGATTAACCACTTTGATTTTACAAAAAAAGTAACAGAAAATTTAACTGTGGAAAAAAATTTGTATTATGCATTTTCGGCTGTTCGAAGACAAACTACCGTTTTAACTCTCTGTAAAAAAAATAATTCAATGGATAAAAACACATAAAATTACATATTTAGAAAGATTATTTTCTTTTCTTTCCAATCATATAAATATTTTTTAAATTGGCTCAAAAATAAGAGATAAATTACTATTCAAACTGATACGCTCCAAATTATGATGCCTGTTGAGAGATTGTGTTTACGTGCGGAAGACAAGTAAATTTCAGGCTTTTTTTCAAAATTCAAAGTTTCAAAGCCAAACCTTGACGATGTAGCAACATTTACATTTCACACATATATATGAAAATAATTCTGAGACTTTTTTTTTTTTTTTTTTTTGCTCATCTTATATTTTTTGAAGAAATCTCCAACTTTGGTCTGTTGTTGTTTTGCTTCCAAAGGCTGGAAAAGAAAAGAAAAAAAAAGGCCTTGTTTGTACATCCAGGTGTCTTCTAATTAAGTGTAAAAGTTCAAGAATATTGATAAAGTGTAACCATTTCAATTTTGAAAAACAAAATAGTGTGTAAAATTTAGTTTAAAAAAAAAGAAGTAATTTTATGTTTTCAGCTGTTTGAAGCAAAATATAATTTTAACTCGCTGTAAAAAAATAATTTCATTGATAAAAACACATAAAAATTACATACTTAGAAAGATTATTTTCTTTTCTTTCCAACCATATAAATATTTTAAAGATTGGACCAGAAATATGGGAGAAATTGCAATTTGAACCGATTAAGGTGAAAATTTGTCACTATCCACCGATTATTTATTATTTTTTTAAAATTTTTTTAAATCAAAATTTTTTTTTTTATTACCAATCAAACTTGTAATGCTAAGTTTTGTCTTAATGAAAAATTCTAATTTGTCAGTTACAGTAAATATATTTTCAAATTTGATACTTGCAAGTATACAGCATTCTATATTGAATGCTGTATAATGAAGATAATGTGGTATTTTGACTATGAATGCCTCAAAAGTTTTCAGAGTTATACTTGGTCAATTTTTTTTGCTTGGTGTTGTGAGCTAAAATTTGAGGTACGAGCGAACTTCAGATATGCTTATGTTAATAAGTCTACTAAAAACATTTAAGTTTCCTAGTTTATTATGCCAAAGAAAAATATTATTTATAAACAAAAACATTAAAACATATTACAGCACATAATTCATTAAATTGTATTTGTTTTTATACAATATAGTGGTTTGTTTTTTTATTAAAAAAAAATAAAAATGGGGTGTTGGGGTGGGGGGCTGGAATGAATTAATGCCATTTCAGTTTATTTCAATGGGGAAAATTGATTTGATATACAAGGAAATTGAGTTATGAATGAAATGAATTAAACTTGTAATTCAAGGTACCACTGTATTTAACTTATTTTCTTTACTTTGAAATAAATTTAAAACCGATAATAGTTATCTGGCTTATCTTTCTTACTATCATAAACAAACAATGAGCATAACTATTTCTCCTAAAAAAAAAAAAAACCCCTGATAATTGAACACATACAAATGTTTTTTTTTTAAATTGCTTCTCTGCTTCTCTTTATATTCTTTACATTTTTTCTTTCTTTTGCTGCTTATGAATTGATTTTTAACCAAACAAACTATTTTACAATATTAACATTTTAAATAGAGAACATTTATTACATTTTTTTTTTTTTTATCTGTTTGACTAATTTTACTAAATATGAAATGATGTTTATTGTTATTTCATAAATTTTAACATTTAACACTTTCACTACTAAATTAGATTGATATTGTTATCCAATAATTGATTTATATAAAAGAATTCTTTGTGCTGTGTTAGTCATATAGTCATATAAACTTCATCTTTAACCTTTTTACTAACAATTTTCTTTTAAAAAAGAATAATTTTTGGATATGCAAACTTTGAATGATTTTATTTTAAAAACGAATAAGTTTTGGATATGCAAACTTTGAGTGCATTTTAAGGGTTAAAATAAAAATGAAATTCAACTGGGGAAACCAGTGAAAAGGTTAAATAAGCTTGTTTTAATTAACCGTAAGTAGAAGGAAAGCATTTCATTTACCTCTTGCTTTTCATTTTCTTTATACTTTTTGTAATTATTTTCATTATAAAAGAATTAAAATTATTTCAAGTTTTATGAATAAAAATGAACTGTTGAATCACTTATTTAAAAACAAACTATGAAATCTTTTTCTTTTTTTTTTTTAAAGAAAATAATTATCTATTAGAATTATCCTGTGTGCTTTTAAAAATCTGATGAGAATAAATTTTAACTTTCCTTTCATATTTTCAAAAAAAAAAAAAAAAAAAAAAAATTACAAGCAAGATTTTTAGAAAATGATTTTTATTTTTTAAGTATTTTTTGCTTATTCAGATTGAGATTATTTTTTTTTTTTTTTTTTTTTTTTTTGAGCAAGTTTATTTATTGAGTTGTATTTAAAAATAAAATGGTCATTTTTCTTAATGCTGACAATGGAAATTAGTACAAAAAGTATTGAATATCACTAGTTTTATATTTGATATTTATATTTGGGATAAAAATACATTCATATATCAAAATTTGGGGAAATAAAGTCAAGAGAAACTTGTTTGTTATTTAAATTAATTTAAGAAGCCTTTTTATCAAATTAGATTCTAGATTTTTCAATATATTTTCTAATGAAATAAAAAGTTTGATATTGCATTTTTAAAAATTATTTGGTTATTTGTAAAACTAAAAATTAAAATCTCAGTGTAGTTTTTAATTATTTAGTTATCAATGTAATGAAATTGTATATTTTAAGAATTGGAGAAAAAAAGCCCGATGTTGCCAAATATATTATTGAGAAAATAGTTTAAATTTTGAAAAGATAACTTCTTACACCAGTTGTAATGTAAAGTAGACATGTTTAGTTGCTTTTTATTAGTTTGAATCTATATTATAGCCACTAATGACTATATGTTTGCCATGGGCAGGATGTGACACAAGGTCACAAGTATGGGGCATCCAAAAAAAGATTGAACTTGCTATTCAGTAGTATTGTATCTGTAAGAAACCATTACACCATGATGGGATGCCCATTATATAAATCATTGTATGGTAGTAAACATTGTCATATAATTGCCTTTAACTCTTCGTAGTAAAACTAAAAACTAGGAAAGATTATGAAGACTTCTTCAAAAAACATTTTTTTTAAATATTAAAGATTGTGATTAGGCACCAGACATACATTGCAAGCACACTTAATAAAATATGCTGTTTTTTCTGTTTATTTCCCTTGCGGGAATTTCAGTCATGAAATAATAATGCAAGGGAAGTAACTAAACTATATTATATATCTGTAATGAAATATAACGTTAGTTCTAATTTCATTTTAGAAGAATACTATTCGATGTTTATTCTATTTTTAATTGATTTTTAATGAATATATTTTTTATTTTCCAATTCTTTAGTCCAAATATTAATGTTTGCAAACTGATCAAAAAATATTGAATGATTCATACAAAAGGAAAACATACATTGAAGACCTGATTATCATTGCAAATTTCTCTAAGAGTTAATTCAAAACCTTCAAAATTATTATGGAATATTATACATTTTGTAATCCACCTTAATAAGTAAAGCTTAAAATTATTAATCTGGATTATTTTTTATCTTATAACAAATTATTATATATATCTTAAGCTTTTTCAACATGTTCACTTCATGAATTTTTCTCCTTTTTTTTTCTTTTTAAATTTAGAAACTAATACTCCAGTTTGATTTTGATAGTCATTTTCTTATCACTATTAACAATCAAACTGGAGTATTAGTTTTTAAATTTAAAAAGAAAAAAAAGTGATAAGAAAATGACTATCAAAATTTATTCAGTTGTAATTCTTTATAAACTCAACTCAATCCCTCCTCCTCCCTTTTTTAAAACATTGTGTTATAAATGTTTGAATTTATTTATGATGAAAGACAATATTTTCAAATGCAATACTAATTTATTATTTACCGTAGATTAAATTATTGTAAATAGAAAAACTACCAAAATTTCAAAATAGTGCATCTTGCTTTTGAAAGGTAAGAAATACAAGTCAATTATCATGGAATAAAAGAAAAATATTGTTTAGAATTTTAATTACAATGTTCAAATGTTTACATATTTGTCCCTATGAATCGTGTCTAATTAAAAAAAAACAAAAAAAAACACAGCTGAACGAGTTTCAGCTATATAGTACCCAGACTTTGGAATCAATTACCCTTTGACATTTGGGACACGTAAATGTTAAATTTTAAATTTTAAAAAGAAAACTCTCCCTTCATTCAGGATTTTCATACTTATACAAACTTTGTAAATAGATTTTTTTAAAAACTCCAACTCCTGCCTTGTTTTATGTTAATAACTTATTGCCAAGTTGTATTTCCTTTAAATATTGATCTTTTTATGTTGAAACTTTTCTTCAATATACCTTATTGCAATGATTACACAGGTTTTCAAGCCTTTTGTTTAGTGTGTACTCTAATATTGATGTTCCTGAGGAAGGGCCCTTCATATACATGTGCATATTGTTTTTTTTGTTAATAATTAATGTTATGTGTTTAAAAAAAAAAAGTGCACCTTTTCTTAAATTATAGTATTTATAAACAATAGGTTATTGTAAGACATTGAACTGTTTGGACTTAATTTGATTGATTATAAACACCAAAGACTGTATACACTCAGAAATTGATTTAATAAAGCTTCATTGAATTTGAAAGTATACACTGTTTATCTACATACAGAAGGATAACTGGGAAGAGTCCCCATGGTGTATTGGCTAACATACTGGACTGCAACATCATAGTGAGTTTGAACACCAGTCATGCTATTATGTTCATTTTCTGATTAATATCCTTGGGAAAGGTATGAATCAACTGACCCCCCCCCCCAGCTGTTAGTTAAATAGTATCACTTCTGTTCTTCTACAAAGATGGGTTTGGCATTAAATAACCTATAAAGGTTGATATGCCATTTAAGAAAGCAAAGAATGAAATGAAATATATAAAGAGATTAAAAATCTAAGCTAAACAAAGTAACTAGATTAGTATTATTTGGATTAATCTGTACAACGTTTCAGCCGATATTTCCTCCTGCCTTCTTCAGGTATTTCTTGTTGGACTCTGCCGAAATGTTGTACAGATAACAATAAAGATGAGGACAATAGTTTGAATAATCCGAATTATCAAGCCTCATTTAAAAAATTCAGAGAAAAAGTAACTAGATGTTTTGTTTTTTTTTTAATTTTCAGTATTGTGCATACATATTTTCTTTTTCTTTTCAATTTCATTTCAGAATATTTATTTTATGCATGTTTTTCTTTTATTGATGTGAAAATTACTGAAATCTTTTCTGTATATATTTATTTATTTTATAAATAATCTCTTTTGTAATTTCAGATACTGGTTAGCATTGTGAATTAACACTCCCTGGTGGATTGACATATTGGCTGTCACCAATGCAACAGAGGGCCACAAGTGAACTTGAAAATTAAATATCACTTAACAGCCATTTTGCTTCTCTAACAAGAAGATCTGAATTGGTTTCCATACTTTTTTGGGCTGAAAATATTCAAGTTTTGGTGCTACTACATCACAAATATTTTTCAAATAATTAGCAGCACTCAGACCTCTAGAGTAAATTCTTCTAAAGTCAATGACTTTAGACAGTCTGATGGTTGTTGAATCTGAAACTAAAAATTCATCTGGAACGGATAGCTCCAGGAATGTCACATATGAATCCAGCCATACTGGAAGTGTTACATGCCTACAGGACAACCCTGACAAGAGCTCGTGTGAAAACAATGAAACATTTAACGAACTGGTCTCCTCCCACACAGATGATTGTCTTTTGGAAGGTCTGAGTGCTGCTGGAGTTAAGGAAGACAATTCAGACGAAACTTACAGTGAACTGCTTAAGTGTCACAATGACAAAACTCTTCCAGAGAGTTTCACAAATGACAATGTTGATGAGTTTGAGACAAATCAAAATTCCATCAGAGAATTATGGGAAAACAGGAAAAATGAATCTGAACTTTCTACGGAAAATGTGACTAATGAAACTAGAGCTGCTACTGAGAGTATTGAAAATTTGAGCAGTTTGGATAATGGTTCTGAACTAGATACGATCGAGAAGGATCCACACAATTTAGAAGACTTTACTAACACTATATATGAAATAACTAACTATGCACACGATCAGTTAAAAGGCAGCTTTAATGATACTGACCATATTGAAAATCATGTGCCAAATGAAACTGACGAACTTGGGGATAATGAGAACTGCTTGGGAAGCTCTTCTGCAAATTCATTGGGAATATATGAGAAATCTGCAGCTGAATCTGAAATTATAGCAAATGCCATAGTTGACTCTGAATCTCAGAATAATCATATAGATCAAACAGATGGTTTTGTTAATTCACTTTCAGAAACAGACTGCACTGGGAATATAATTCAGACTCTTGATGCAGCAGACACTGAGGGCATTGGTGCTGACATGAACCATATTTTGGAAAGTGCTGCAAATGGTAGTTCAACCAGTGTAGATAATTGTGAGAAGGATCTCTCTGATTCTAGCAATTTTCAAAATAAGATTTGTGATTCCAATGGCATGGAGAATAACCTTTCCAACCCAGACGGTTTAGAGACAAGTTCAGGCACAGTTACTGTCGAACCAGGTGATACATCAGCTGTTGTACAGCACAATAGCATTTGTGGTACAGTCAACTCTAAAGGAAATATCTGCGACAGCGTTTTACCAATGGATAATATCTGTGGATCTGATGTCCCCATGAATGACTTGTGCGAGTCAGACATCCCAATGACGGACATCTGTGAGTCGGAGATTCCTATGGGGGATGTCTGCACAACAGAGATCCCCATGGCTGATGTATCTGATATAGCAATGCAAGATATCTGTGAATCAGATATTCAAATGAATACTATTTGTGATAGTGACATCTCTATGAATAATATCTGCCCGTCAGATATTCAGATTGGAACCGTGTGTGGGCCAGAGATAACTATGAGCAATATCTGTGGTACTGATATTCGTATGAACAATGTATGTGTTGCTGACATTTCTATGGGTAATATCTGTGTGGCTAGCAGCCCGGGTAATAATATATGTGTATCTGATAGTCCAGGTACACATATCAACTTTTCTGGTACTAATCTCTGCACCTCTGATAGTCCAGGAAATATCTGTGTTACAGACAGTCTCGCTAACAACATCTGCACACAAGAGGTCCTCGCCAATAACATATGTACTACAGATGCTCTCGGAAACAATATTTGCACTGCTATAACATTAGAGAATAATATATGTGCTGCAGATATTTCTAATCTTTGTGTTGCTGGTGTAGCCAAAAACGTCATTTGTGATTCTAGTATAGCACAGGAAGCCATAAATTCTACAGACGGAATTGTTCAGGGTATATGTCAAGCCGATATTAAAGCAAGTGCTCTCAATGATGGCGTTGTAATCAAAACAGAACCAGTAAATGATGCTTCTTATGGCGTATGTTTGACACAAGATGGCACTGGGCATTTGAATGAATTAACCTCTGATGGAATCAACCAAGATCCCTCTAAAAAGAAAAAAGCAAGCAGACCAAAATCTTCAGTTCCTGAGACTTGCACAGTTTGTAGCCGGGTATTTACTAATGCAACCAGTCTAAAGAAACACATGAAAACTCATTCAGGAGAGAAACCTTTCGAATGTGATGTGTGCAAGAAATGTTTCCAGGAACCAAGCAACCTGAAAAGGCATAAAATTATTCATTCTGGAGAAAGACCTTTCAAATGCAAAGTGTGTGAGAAGGCATTTTCTCAATCATATACTCTGACCAGGCATATGAGAACACACAAACCTAAAACTGAAGTAATTGAAACGGTCAATACTGCTAACAGCACAGATGGCATAATAGTTGCAACTAATAATGGAACAGTTGGCTCGGAAAATAGCTTGGATAGCTCCTCATTGTCAACTGCTAATGCTAGTGGAACAGCTCTCCCTGCAATCAGTACATGTGTGACAGCTCTTCCAGCCATCAGCACTTGTATGACAGCTCTACCCTCTATCAGCACCTGTATCACAGCATTACCAACTATCAGTACTTGTATGACAGCCCTACCCACGATTGGTACTGTACTACCAACTATTGGCACCTGTGCTACAGTTCTCCCAACTATTAGTACCGGCGGGACGACTGTATTGCCTGGCAATAACACTTGCCTTGCAGTAATCACGAATAATGGTGAAACTGTTTCATCTGTAGGTAACATTTGTGCAACAAGTGGTCTTGTCAATACTATTATGGCAGCAGCCTCTGGTGTAGACAGCATAGGCAATGGCCTATGTGCCACAGATGGCCCTACTGTTGAAATTGAAAGCAGCATGTGCTCATCAACAGATTTGGCAGTAGCTGTTTGTGGGACTGATGTCACTAAACACAGTGTTGGAGAATCAAATCTCTCCAAGGATTCTGATGCTTTTGATTTGGATACTCTCAGGGAAAATGTTGAGTCCTCATCAGTCGACCTAGAAAATGGCTTGGTAATGGAAGATGGCTTGTTGATAGGTGATGACAGCACTTTAGTTGAAGAGAAGCTGATTGTGTGCAAAACAGAAACTCTATCTGATGATGATGATGGTGGTGGTAACAATGACAACACAGACAATGTTTCCTCAAAAGCAGATAGCTCAAACGGCAACAATGGTAGTGGCAATAAGAAGAAAAAGAAAACAAACCGCTCCAAGTCGATGGTGTCTGAAGCATGTTCCATTTGTAATCGGGTGTTTACAAATTTGACGACTCTGAAGAAGCACCTGAAGACTCACACTGGAGAGCGGCCATTTGAGTGTGAAGTGTGTCACAAGTGTTTCCAAGAGCCAAGTCACCTGACCAGGCACAAGAGAATCCACTCAGGTGAGAAACCCTTCAAGTGCAAAGTCTGTGAGAAGGCCTTCTCTCAGTCGTATACGCTGACACGACACATGCGAACACATTCTGGCGAGCGGCCGTTCAAATGTGAAGTTTGCAGCAAGGCCTTCTCCCAGTCGTACACACTCACTGTTCATCGACGGACACACTCAACTGACAGGCCCTATGAATGTGAAATTTGTCACTCCAAATTTTTTGAAGCAACTCATCTTACTCGGCATTTCAGGACACACATAGGAGAACAGCATTTTACCTGTGAACTTTGCCATAAACATTTTTGATATCATGGAAATTTAATTGGAAAGAGAGAGAAAAAAGAAGGCTAGAAAAAAAAAAAAGGAAAGATAATATTTTTTCCTTTCTCTTTCTTATTTTTAAATTGAAAGGAAAGAAAAGAAAGAAACAAGTAAGCAAAAGATACTCATCTATCTCTCTCTCTCTCTCTCTTCTAAAATCATTTTTTTTTTCTTCCCAATCTTTTTCTCATACTAATTTCAACTTTCAATGGATTACATGGATTCCATGTATATGATAATAGTGGCAGTAAATATGTAATGCTTGATTTAAATGTATCCTCTTTTTTTTTTTTCTTTTTTTTTATACAAATGAAAGGAAAGGTTAAATCTTTCATAATCTTGTGTTACATATTTGCACCACTATTGGATTGAAATGCAAGTTGGAAACAGAAACAAAGAAAAAACGAGGCAAAAAATGAAGAAAAAAAAAGCAACTCTTATAATGTACTGCTGTTATGCCCCTCATTAAATGAACAGATTTTTGTCAAGACTGGGGCAGGGTTGGGGGGTATTGTTTAAAATGTTGGGGAATAAAATGAAATTCTTTTTATATTTATAATAGAAGAATAGGAAGGTGAGAACAGAAAAAGATGAACCAAAATTAAATGGTCAGCTTTTTCTTTATTATTTTTATTGATTTGAAAAAAAAAAAAAATTCTTTAAATATTTTCTGGTTAGGTAAATTAAAATTGGTGTCACAGTATTTTTTATTGACTCTCTACTTTTTAAAGCTTTTGAAGTCAACCATGGCAATATATAAAACATTCTCAAAGTAACTTTGGTTGGCACTATGCAAAAAGGAATTTTTATGTACTATAAAAAAAATATGGATATGAAAAAAATTGATAAAGAGAATATTTTTGTTCACTTAAAAAAAAGAAAAAAAGAAGCCATTTTTAATGCAATAGTGCTTATAATGGATATCAAATATTGTACAAATAATAATTTTGCAGTAGAATATAGAAGCTATATTTTTCTAGTATTTATCTTTCGTCCAACAAGTCAATTTTGGAGTCTAATATACACATTTGTATTCTGACAACTATTTGAAAAAAACAAACAAAAAACCCAAAAAACATGTTAAGTCTTAGTTTTAATAATCAGAAAATGATTTGTTGGTGGTTGAGATTTCAATTTCTTTAGTTAAATTATAAACTTGTTTTGTATAGATCATTCTTTACTTATTTAACTGTATTTGTATGTTTGTAATCCTATGTGGACTTGTAGTTTACACTTAAAAGATTCAAGCATTGTGTAGTCATAATAAATCTAAAGAACAGATTCTCTTTAAAGACGGAATCTTTTAATTCTTTTTAACAGAAAAAAAAGTCACTTTTTTTTATATTAATGAAACCATTTGTAGAATATTTACTGCAGTCTTTGTAAAGCAAAGCTGAATAATTCCAAAGCTGACCATTTTTTTTTTCTTCTTGTCTTTTTCTTCCTATTCTTCTACTTAGAAGCTTGTCTTGGTATTTTTCAATGTATTTGTTGTGATTGTCAGTAGTGAAGTTGAGAACAACTCTAGGGTGACATGACACCGTTCTCTTACCACCCATCACTGCCATAGATAAGCAGCAACATTTGCCACTTCTCTAAAGTCATGAATTCTGTGGATGATGACAACGCTGTAGTATTGTAGGAGTTGTAACCAGAAATGGAAAATAATACAAACATTCTTTTTTAACAAAAAAAACACAAAAAAATGGTGAATTGGTCTTGTTCGTGATCATGTCTATGTGCTGTTTTTCCCAACGATATACTTTTTATAATTTTCTTTCTTCCCATCATTAAGCATAAATTTTTAATTTTGAAAAAATTTTTTTTTTTTTAAAATTTGAAAACATTTAAAAAAAAAAAATCTTTGTTGCTACTATTATTGACTTCTGGTACTTCTGGTTGCCATCTAGTTTAGATGTTAAAAAAAATGTAGAAAATTGAAAAAAAAAAAAATTGAAAAATTAAAATTTTATTTTGGAAAAAGGAAAAAAAAAAAAACCCTAAAATTTTGTGAAGAAAATAGTTAAAAAGAATTTTAAAAAAAAAGAAAAAAAAGCTAAACCAGTTATGTCAACAAATTTGCGTTTAAAAATGAAAAAAATAGGGAAGAAGAAAAGTATAACTGGCAGACACAACATTTTTTTGTCTCCCCTTAAAAAATCATTGATCATTAGTTTAACATTTTATCAACATTTTTTTTTTATTTTCCTTTTCCTTAGCATTCTAACCAGTGCCCCCTCCCCACAAATATTTACTTCTGGGTAGGAATGTTAATTGCTATGGATGCATATATGTATCTGTGTGTGTGTATGTGTGAATGTCTCTTGTAGATGTATCTAATTTATATAAAATGACTTTTCCTTGAAATCAGAAGACCCTTTTCTTTCTTTTTTTTTTCTTTTTTTTTCTCATTCTTTGAAAAAATTCTTAGTTTAGATGGTGCTCAATTAGAAAGTTCATTTTTGTTCTTCCTGTTTGTTTTTACTCAGGAAATTCAATTCTTTCTAAAATAATACATTTCAAGAATGGCAGGATCTTCCCCGCCCTTTTCTCGGTTTTTATAAGAATTTGGTAATTTATTTATTTGTTTTAATAACAAAACATTTCCCCCGATGTTGTCCTTCACCATTTTCTCTTGAACAGCTATGACTCTTATAAAAGTCCATGTCAGTGCAAGGGAAAAAAAAAAATCTGTCAGTTGTTGAATGGGAAGGAATTAATATGCATTTAATTATTCTTATTGTCTTCAGTGCTCCAATTAACTCTAAGCCTAAGCCCAGCACTTTACATTTTTGCAAAGAAAATAACTTGTGTATGTGTCTTTCAAAAAATAAAAAGAATTAAAAAAAAAAAAAAAAAAAAAACAAACTTTTCAGATCAATGATTAATTGTTCTGCTTCAAAAAGCCAACAATTCAAAGAGTTGATATTATTGACCATAGATCAGTGTATGAAAATTCACCTATCAGCTCCAGTCTGTTAGAAGTTCTCTCTCATGAGACAGTTGGCAGCTTCATAGATTTATTGAAGCTTCTCTGAACTTAGCAAGGTTGATGGATGCTTCTGCCCTCCCGCCACCTCTAGTAAAATGATGGTGAATGTTTAAATACTTGCGACAATCTTTGTCAGTGTAATCTTTGATGAGAAATTGTAAACACATATTCTCTCATTTATTTTCATTTAAAGACCTCTCCAAAACGTGTTGTTCTTGCAGCAGCCTCTTTATGTGTTGTGCCCTTTGGTTACTTTGGCTGATGATAAAGATTCTTATCCAATTGACTTGGCTTTTTTGCCCTACCCCATCTGTTTTTCAGGAACATAGACCTGTTGTTTTATTGAGTGGGAACTATTTCTCTACTATATCTAGAATACATAAGTGGTATAATGGACATTTTAAAAATCATGCCTTCTTGAATTATGGCTACTATCCCTCTCAAGTAAAAAAAAGAAAAGAAATACAGAAACATATTGAATAAAACTTTGAGTTTGTCAAGGTATCTTAATATAAAAGTTTGTGTAGACATGCACACACATATGTATGATGTCATGGAGAAAAGAACAGATTTATAAATCTGAGTTCTTTCAGTACACGGTTGTGTATTTTTGCTATCTGCTTTCATGGGACTTGATTAGTTCATACAATAGGATCATTCTGATGGATCACTACATACAATAGGATCATTCTGCTGGATCACTAATGGGACTGAAAAACAAACAAACCAACCAACCCAAAATATACTATTTGTCATAATATTCTTCTTTCCCTAAGAGCTTGGAGAAGAAGTTATGTGTGTGTGTGTGTATATATATAAATATATATATACATACATATATATATATCCTTTTGAGTGATATCAGTTGTTCAAATAATGGATTGCTGGCCAAAATAGATGGTGTGAATCTTTTTTTTTCTTTCAAAAGTATGATAAAAGCAATTGTTGATAGCTCTTAAAATCCATGACTGACAAATGATAAATACATTCAATAGCAACAAATTCTCTATTTGTTAGTTATCCTCTTAAATTTTGGAAGTACATCTTGGTATAAGCAAGAGATGAAAATTTTGCCATTAGTATTTACTATATGCTGTTAGCAGTCTGTTTTTCTAAACAGTACATATTAAATTGGGACTAACTGCATTTTTACAAAAATGCCTTCTTTCTATATTCACTTGTTTGAATATTGATCAGCAGATCCCCGATACAAACAAAAAATTACAAGTAGTTTAACTCTTCAATTTTGATCTCAAGAGGATAGTTACCTCTGCAGCTCTCCCAATTTTGCTGCTACTACCACCAAAGTGAATATGTCCCCACCCCCTCGATATCTTGTTTTGTATATAAGTAGCTGTAGATACATTTATTTTAGTATCTAATAAAAATTCAAAACCAGTATTCCTTTCCCCTCTACAACTTGAGGCTTTCATTGCTATGCTATTTACAAGTTTTTCCAAATTTTAATCCATCTGAGAAATTTTCTTTACTTTCTTTTCCTTTCTTTAAAAAAAAAATAAACCAAACAAAATAGGAAGAAAAACTAAAGAAACGAAAAGAAAAATGGGATAAATTCTTCCTTTTCTTATATTTATACATGACTCAATTTTCTTTGGAGTGGCTTTTTTTGAGCCAGGATGGGAGAGATTTGGAAAAGACGTAAGTGTTCATCTCATTGTCATTATTTTTTCATCTTCCTCAAGAAGTATATTTTAGTATTTCAGTTTGTACAAAGTATTGTCTAAATTATCATTTTTAAATTATTGTGGCAGTCTTTTTCATTTTTTTTTTCTAATTGCCACCAACACCACCATAACCATGGATTTCAATGGGGAATTCCCCAATGCAATACTTAATTTTTACTTTGCATTGAAAATGTTTTGTGATTATCATGTGACCAACACTAATATTTGTTTTGAACAATTCTTTTTAATTTTAAAATTGTTTATATTTTATTTGTATAATTGAAATTGTATTTTTTTTTTTTTTAATTTAAAAAAAAGAAATCTTTGTTTGGCTGCTGTCCGGATAACCAATTATAATTATGAAATTTTGCTATATACATATATTTTTTCTTCTTCATTTGCTAGTCTTTGTTCCTTAAAAAATAAATTTGTCTCCACTGGGGAGAGGCAATGTCAAGTTAATGAGATTTTTGCTGTCATCTGAAAGTTTTCGTTTGTGTAGTATATATATATATATATATATATATATATATATATATATATATATATATATATATATATATATATATATATATATACATATATATATATATATATACACACACACATATATAAACTCATTGTATGTTCCATCATCAATGTTCAAAGATGACTGTCAACAATGGAATATGATGTAAATCATGAAGCCATTGATCTCATTTCCAATAAATTATGATCCCTTCTTATCCAAGATATACTCCTGCTGAGTTGGTGTTATTATCCCTTTCCTTTCTCGAAATGCCATCAATTTTCATTATATCTACAAACATCTATCTTAGTAGGTCTCTCTTGCAAACCTTCAAGAATAGGGAGCCATTAAATAATTATTTCTGACATTTTTAGGAATTTCATTTGTTGAATTCTATATATTTTGATTAGAAAGAAAAAAGAAAAAAAAAAATGAAATTAGTTCTTGATATATTGTTTCTGTTCACTGTTTCAAAAAAAACAAAAAAACAAAATATAAAAAAAATAACCCATCACCCTCATTTTTATTTGGCTTGACAATTGTCTGTGTGTTATTGGCCGGAGTTATGTAAATATGTACAACTGAATATTCATGTCTACTCATTTAAATTCTGGTTCATTCAATTATGATTTTAATGTTATAAAAAGAAAAACAAAATTATGTTCAATGTTATTGTTCAACTCTAATACCAGTTGTGTTGGTAGTGACTGATACTCATATTCATGAATTTACTTTTCTTCCAGTATCAACTGGGAAATTTGCTACAATATTGGAACCAAATCAAATTTTCATTGGCAAATGTCTACCTTTTTTTGAATCTTGTAAGATTTTTTTTTTCTTCAGAGTAATTATCAGTGGCAGCCAAGCTCTTCTTAAAGCTTCAGAGGAAATGTTTTGTGTCAACCTTTTATCTTGACTGGTTAGGATATGGGAAAAGTGTAATATCAACAACACTTCTGTTTTTCAAACAATCCCCAGAGGGTTTCTTTTTTTTTTTTAATTTTTATTTTTTAAATTATTCCAATGTTTTTAATTCAATGTATAAATTTGGTTGTTGGAAAAAAAATCGAGCTTTTTTTTCTCCCTCATTCTATATAGAATAAACACTCAAAAAAAAAAAAAGAAGAAATTTTGTAGAAAAATACTTTAAAAAATGGAGTGGGGTTGAAAAAAATCTGTCCACAGGCCTCCCTCTGTCTTCATAGAATTGTGTTGTAATTAAAGTTTTCTTTTCTCTCCTCTTAACCATCCTTAACAAAACAAAAACAAAACTGGTTCCTAAGAATTAGGATGTGTTAATTTAACAAATTGAGGAGATAACCTGTTGTCAAAATGAAATGTTTGCATAGCTCATTTGCATTTCATTTGACTGAGGTAATAAAAATATTTGTAAACATTGAAAAGGAAACAGAGGGAGGAATGGTGGTTAGATTGTATTGTCACTGTCCAATTTGTTAGCAGGACAATCTCCTCATGGCAGCGGCAGATTTGGTTGAACTGCTGATTTGTGTAATGCTCAATGCTAACATATCCATAATAATCTGTAACATGCACCCACATGCAGATATATATATATATATACTTAAAAATAAAAACAAAAAATGCAAGTCAAGCAAGATGATAACAGATTGGAGGAGGAAACGATGGTGGTTGTAATTTTGGATCAATTGATTAATGGTTGTTCACTTTTGGGTTGTAGGAATTTAATTTTATTTATGAAATGAGTTTGTTGATTATAAATATTTTTCTTTTTTTTTTTCTATTGAGGAATACTTTTTGTCTAATATTGATTTAAAAGTAATATTGCTTTTTTAATTGTGAAAAGAAAATTAAGAGTTTTATTGAACATTAAGAATTTTTATCATTAACTGTCATTTGTTATACAACAATTACTGTTAAAGGAAATTACTGTTCTTACTCCTTCAAATTGTGAGAGAAAAAAAAATCTGCAGAATAATAAGAATTGCAGCAAAACTCGCTTTGATGGTTGAGTGATTTTCCTAGTTCCAGTCACATAGTACATCTGTGAGAATACAAGTGAAGGTGGCAGTTATTAGATTAAATGAGTGGCCGAATGGAACAAAATTCTAAATATTTTGTATATAATCAAGATTTTGTTTAATTTTGTTGTCAAAAAAAACAAGAGAAAAAAAAAAATGAAACTAAACTAAATTAATCCTGATGCTGCATAATTTTCCGGCTAAAAACATTTTCCATTTTTCAAGTGATGCATTTTGGGTAGAGTGATGATATGGAAGCAGAAGATTTGAGAATAGGAATTACTGCTATTATTTGAAATCATTTAATTCTAAACTACTTTGATTAAAAACAAACAAACAAAAAAAACAACAACAAAAAAAAATTTATTTATAAAGAAAAAAATTATTAAAAAAAATCTTTTTGTATCTCAGCATTCCTTATTTAGGTTTTTGTTGGGATTTTTAAAACATTATTTTGGTTGGTGTCATTATATCAAGTATTTGAATATTTTTTTACAAAATTTTATATTTCATTACCTTAAAACATTTTAAAATATCTTCTCTAAACTTTGGTTTCCTGGGTTATTGTGGTCTTCATAATGTTTATAGCCAAATTTAATATTTTCAATGTCCAATATCTTGTATTTCTCTTGTGATTCTTAATGTTTCTCAATAAAAACAAATTGTTTAATAATATATGCATTTTAATTGTAAATTGGCACTGAATACTTAGAATAAATTTTGACAAGAATTTAGTGAATTAAAAATATTGTCAGTAATATATATTATATAAAAAAAAAAATCTTTCTTCAGAAAAATTAAAATGAAATATAAAGCAGATGTAAAATCTAAAATGTTTAGATTTAGGGAAGATGATTTTTTTTTGTATAGAAATGTTCAATATAAACAGTGAATTTGTTTTATAAAAAAGTAATGAAAATAGCAAATCAGAAATTGTTTGGCCAATTGAAAAACCTTCTATTCTTGATGTTGTTAACATGTTTCATCAAATGATGGTTCATTCTTCAACAAAATAGTTGGCTGTATAATTTAATGATGTGTGTTAATCAACATCAACAATATAAAAGATGTTCATTTTTTTCAGAACAATTCCTGGTATGTTAATGACTCTGCTCAAAGTTATCAATGATAAGAATGAAAATGATTTGAGTTGGGGTTGATATATGCACGTTTTTTATTTTTTTAATTTTTTTTTTATTAGACATATTTGAATAAGTATTA
Organism: Doryteuthis pealeii; assembly: GCA_023376005.1. NCBI lineage: Eukaryota > Metazoa > Mollusca > Cephalopoda > Myopsida > Loliginidae > Doryteuthis > Doryteuthis pealeii. Next base: position 65,511,460 of record CM042147.1, on the reverse strand, counting down.
AGAGCTTATATTTTTACCATTGAAATTTCTTTCTTTTTAGTGCAAAAATATTACTTATTTGAGTTAAAGAATTATTTTGCAGAAATATAAGTTAATATACTTTTTCGTTTTGGCATTTTGATTAAATGGCTTTAATAGAAATAAAAATGTTACTACCTCTGTCCCATAATAGTTTTTGCATTTTAGTGTATGAAATTTATATACTAATGTAAAAAAAATTAAGTTCTGTGACGGTACTATCATGCAGATACAATTATTTCCATTAAGTTAATGTGTGCAAATACTTAATTTATACCAATCGATTTGGCTTTTATTTAATGCTTACAATTTAAAAAAATCTGAATCTCAAGAAATTGTTTAATTTAGTCAACATTTTATATAATACACCTTAAGGCACGTCTTGTTATGACTTCAATTAACCCAGTGTAGCTAATTTAATTACTGATTTATACATAGCATACAGAACTCATCTTTTATCATATTTATATTATTTTGGAATCGAAAAGGCATCAACAGAATTACTCAAATGTCTAAATCATTTTTTCTGTACTGTGATATATTTTTAAACATTTGTGTATCATTTTTATTCATGTATTGTTTACTATAACTGTTAACCTCCTGTGCATGATGTAGCAGCAGTAGATAGTTTCAAACAAACAAATGGAAGAAAAGAAAAGAAAAAAAAAGAAAAGCATTTAAATACTGTATTTCCAAGTATTGAATACAGACACTTAAATTATCTACCTTAATATTGGAAAGTATTGAAATACTTTCTCTATAATTTGATGTGAGTTCATAAGTGATGTAATGACATGTTAATTTAAAAATATATATATATATATTTTTTTTTTCTTTTCATTTTTTTGAAAGGGTATTTTAGGTAAAGTACTATATTTGATACATGGAAAATACAATATTTCTATTTGGCTTTTTTTAAAAATTTCTTTTTTTTTCCTTTTCTTTTCTTTTTTTTTTTTTTTTTTTTATATAAATATTAATTAAAAGACCAGCAGTTTGTAAATACATGCATTAATGTTCTTTTCTCTCAGCTGGTTTAATTATTATTTTCTTTTTTCTTTTATACCCCCTCTTTTTTTTTCCCTCCTTTCTGAAAGTGTTTTACATTTATACCAAGCATTCTGTTGTGGGAGATGATAACCAACCACCACTACTAACCATAGTAGTAGAAGTAGTAATGTTAAATATTAGCAAGAAAAATATTTTTTTAATTTATTTTTTATTTTCATTTAAAAAATAATTTTTTTTTTTTTAAGTACTTATTAATCGAACTGGTCATTTCATTCAACTACTTTCTTTCCTCCCTCACAAATGCTACAAAAAAATAAGTAAATAAATAAATAAAACAAAAACATGGAAAACAAACAAATTGACAAAAAAAGAAAAGAAAAATGAAATACAATTTCACAACATAAACATTTTGTGTAGCCGCCAAGTGAGAAGTTTCTGTTCTTCGTTTTGTGGGGTCTTGTTAATTGTTGCAGCTCTCTTGGTTTTGTTGGATGATAATGGTGTGGATTATTGTTTGTACATACATACTACTACTACAGTGTGCAGAAAATGTCAGGTATTTATAAACACATGCTATTGTGAGAGAATAAAGATATTGTCTGTAAAAAAAAAAAAAAAAAAAAAAAAAATTTAAAAAAAATCCATCATTTAGTGTTGTAATAAAAACAAATATGAATGTTGATGAATGAGCAAAATGTTATGAAAGAAAAAAAAAAACGTTGTGTATGAGACTTTCACATATTGTGTCAATTCTGTGCTTTCATACAGTAAGAGAAATGATTTTTTGTATGGTCTCTGTTGGTTTGGTGCTGATTTTCATTGAATTACCTACTATTAAAAAAGAAAGAATAAAAAAAAAAAAGCTTCAAAACTTATTTCGTATGTGCACAAAGTTTGCATATTTTAGTTACTTATAAATGTTGAGTGATAAGCTTAAAATCTTCATATCAACATTGTAAGTACTCATGAGGGAATGCTGAAAAGTTGTTGGCCCAACTAAGGAGGAAATAACTTACAGTCACAATAGCTCCATGCTATTCCGTATATTCATGCCAAAGTTTCAACATGCTTGGAACATTGCTTCTTAAGCCTCTTGAACACTTAAAAGAAATCAATAAGAATTAAAAACAAAACAACAAATAAAGTCCATCTTTGGTTGTGCTGAGAACTTTTTAGCAACCCCTCTTAGTAAACAATCATTTCTCTTATTTTATTTAAAAAAAAAAAAAAAAAAAAAAATGCAAAGATTTTTTAAACATTTGATTTTGAACAAGTATGAAATTCTTCAGAGATAAAATTGTTAAAACCGTCAGCTTTTATATGGAAAAAAAATCTTGATTCTTTTTAAATCTTACCTTGAAATCTTTAAAATTATGACACTTATTTTGATTGAGGCAATATATGGGGTGGGGGTGGGTCAAATTTAAGTACTGGGCATGTATACTGAAGAAAAAAAAGGAGTCCCTCAAGGAAAAATTGTGATATTGTAAAAAAAAGTACCTATTACTTAAGCATAACATTTATTATCTAAGTATATATAGATAAATTATTTATATTATATCTATAAATAATGAATTAAAGTGATTTATAATAAATTAATTTTTTAAATGCTTGTCATCATGTCATTTTTTCTATTAACTTTTAACTTAAATAATCAAATTTTAGAATTTGATAAAGATTACTATATGCCACAGTTGAATGAGTTATTGGATTGCAATGGAGTTAACAGAATAATAAAGAAAAAAATATTTTATTGTCTAAAAGAACTACAATGGTTAAATTAGAAAAATACTAATAGTATCTGGTACTCACTTGGTTACCTCATTTTAGGAATGCCCATATTTATAGGCACCAAGTACTTTTTACAATATCATAGTTTTTCCTTAAGTGTACCCCCCTCCTTTTCGGCTTACATGTCTGGTACCTAAACTTTGACACCCCACCCCCAGCAATATATAATTATAATATCAGTTTATGTAAATTTAAAATCATTTCAGGATTTAAATACTTGAGATTCATCAATCATTGGTTCTATATGTTTGTTTGGTTTATGAGGATGCTAATAATATATCATGATTAGCCTGGCAAAGTCCACCCCTCCAGGTTAACAACTGGTTTGAATTCACTTGCCATACCAAGGTTATACCACAGTTTGCCCTACTATTTTACCCATGATATAGCTGGAGGGAAAATAGTTGGATTCATAATTTTCCCAAGGGTATTAGTGCTGTGTGAAAGGCAAACAGCTTTGATCAGGATTTGAACTCAGGTAGCTGAGTCCATTTTCTATGACACTAACTATTATGCCATGAATACGTCCTTAATACAGGAATCCTGATTATAATGCAGATTGTTGGAATCAAGAAAGCCAACTGTATTATTGCCAAAACAGAATAGTTATTTACTAAACTTAGCGTAGTTGTGGTGCAAGCCTAGAGGTATGGAACACCCAGTGATAATTACTCACTAAGAATGATCTGCTAATTTAGTTTGCTAACCATCATACCATGTGAGGTACCCAAGACAATAACTGAGAGGTGATATTAAAATATAAGCAATAAGAGCAACAAACATTGTCTAAAGTCAAATTTAAATATGATTGTTTATTGATAAAACAAGGGCCCTTTGGTCCGGTGCTTTTCAAGTTTATATATATATATTTTCAAGTATATATATATATATATATATATATATATATATATATATGAATTTAACATTATATATATATTCCATATCCAGTATCCATTCATATCATAATTAATTTACAACTTGACTTTTAATCGATTCCGGGTGTAAAACTTGAAAAGCACCGGACAAAAGAGCCCTTGTTTTGTTTTATCAGTAAACAATTCTTTTTTTTCTATTCCTTTCATTCCTCCTTAGTCTTCCATCTATTGCCATCGTGGTGATCACTATGATAACCCTCAATATATTATATAAATTTGCCTGTACCAAACATTTATTTATATATATATGTGTGTGTGTGTATATGTATATATGTATGACTTCAGTAGAGTTCAATAAAGCTTAGCTGTTAAGTACTGTATCTTTACACCTGCTATGTTTGAATATCACGTGTGAAATTTGGATATAATGCTTTTTGAAATTTAGTACAAATTGTAAATATTTTAAATTTTTTTGAGAGCAAAAAAAGAATCAAGAAAAATAAGGATTTATTTCTTAGCCAGTGCTAAAAATATTTTATTCTAAGTTGGGTGCCATTTTTATCAATATCCCAAATGAGATTTTTGCAAGATTCTTACTACTAGAAAATGACCCTAGCAAAAATCTGGATGACTTTGCAGGAGACTTGAAAAATTAAGACGGGATTGCAATTTCTAAGACCATAAGCTAAACAATGTAAGAACTAAGTTATGAGACACGTTTTCATTTATAGAATTGCAACAGTACGACAATAAAGGCTAAAATATTGAATTTACAGACTGTTTTCAACCAAGTTTCAGACCTGGTTTAGCATAGAATAATGAAACCTGTTACTTTACCAGGAGTTGTATTGTGAGAGTATCTCTAGCAATGGCGATAAGTTATCTTAACCCCCTTAAATTATAGTTACGAATTAGCTAGGTAAGCCATATGTAACAAATGTTCTAAAATTTATTACCTTTAGGCACTCCTTTTTGATCTCAATTAAGAAAGGACGTTTTTCATTTACACCGTCAATATCCGTTTGTTAGGGTTAGGGGGTAGTTTTATAATTTAAAAAATCGTCTGTTAAAACAACTGGATATTGATGGTGTAAATGAAAAACATGTCCTTTCTTAATCGAGATTAAAAAGGGGTGCCTAAAGGTCATATGGTCTAAAATCTAGAATAACAAATTTCATTATCTTTTCTACTAATATAAGAGCAAGTAAAGTGGGAGGACTTTCATATTGTGCCAATTATAATAATCACTGCGATACGTAAATAGAGGTATCGTTTGTTTCAATGCCACTTCAAGTTATATACTAATACCAGGTCACTATCTTATGTATGATAACTGAAAGTGTATTAAGATAAACAAATGCTAAAATAAACGAAAGGAGCTTGTTGAAATGTTTTGCTACAAAATATCGACCTTGAAAAAGTAGCCCCATCTGCAAATGTTTGTAGTTTTGTTCATTTGTGCTGCTGTAATTACTGTACTCTTAGAAATTTACATGAGGAATTGTCATATATACATTTACCAACCACTCCGCACGAGCAGGATGCGACACAAGGTCAATTTCTTAAGCAGAGTTTAACCGGTTTGAATTCAGTTTTCCTTCTCCTAGATTGGTTACCTAGCCATTGCCAAGCTGTCAAAGGTCCTTCGGGGCCTGCTCCAGAGTGCTTCGGTCTCTGGAGTGGCTTGGCAATAGAATTAGCAGCGTCGATCCCAGGGGGCCATCCCTCCAGGCAACACCTGCCCCCTTGATTTAAAGGGGCAGGGCTGGGTTTATTGCCCAGCGCCTGAGGCACCCCCCCTCTGGAGGGGAAATGCCGATGGGATCGACATTTTTTATGTCTACCACCCATGAGCTTCGGCTTGTGGGTGGGCCCACATAAAAATGTCCTTGTGTCATACCCTCATAAGTGGGATGAGAGGTAAATATCCTGATTACCTAGCCATGGTTAAAGAGTTCAGTCTGCCCTGCTATTTCCCCATAGCTGGAGGGAGAATTGGATTCATACTTTTCCCAAGGGTATTAGCGCTATGTGAAATGCAAAAATCTTCATCCAGGAATTGAACTCTGGTCAACGATTCCATTTCCTATAACTCTAACCATTAGACCATGTGCCTCCATAATTTATGTCATATAGAAGTATCAAGGCTTTTGCATTTTGTGAGATTGAAAAATCTCTCCTTTTCAACTTCCCTGATCTCCAGAACTGGAGCCTCACAATCAGATACATTGTAGTGTCATTCTCTGAACACATGTGAGTTTGATTCTAACTAAATGCTCAATACATCTAGCCTTGTGCCAAACAAAGCTGTTATCTGGTCAGAGTTGATCTGGGAGTAATGGTAATATAAGGGTACTACACACTTCACAGATACCCAAAACTGGAGCCTCACCATCAGATACTGTTTAGTCATACTCAGAATACATCTGAGTTCCATTCTTGCTAAATGCTCAATACATCTAGCCTTGGGTCACACTAAGCTGTTACCCTGGCACAACCATTCTAAGCCAGGGTGGACTTGGGAGTAATGGCAATAAATTATTCTAAACTTTAATTAAAAAATAATTACATCCTTTGTTTTTAATAATGACCATCTTACAACCTGTATGTAATATGGATAAGTACTGCTAGTTTGACTCCTTTAAATACAAATATAGGATTTGTGCTGAATTAAAACCTTAGTCCCATAGATCTCCCAAAGATACACCGATAAAAGCTACTGTATCAATGGAATGTATCAGTATTGATTTTAATGGGCCTCTTCCAACAGCTACTCTTAAGTGGTACTTGTTATTTGTTAATTACCTTTTCTTTACCCAATCTATTCTCCATGGGTAAGATGTGACACAGGGTAGCAAGTATGGGGCATAGAGTGAGTTTTGAACTCTTTATTCAGTAGGAATAGATATGCAAGAAGAGCTTGCTGACCATTAACTCGCAGTTGCATGCCTCCCTTCTTTACCCAACCTGTTTGCTGTGGGCAGGATTTGAATAAAAAATGTAAGTATGGGGCTTGCAGCAAGAATTGAACTCTCTATTCCATAGTAAAAAGTAAAGTCGTTGGGGCGGCCTAAAGTCGGTATCAGCCAGTCGGCGAGGGAGTCTATCCCCTTTTCAATAGCGCTAGACCAAGGAGATTGTTTTGGCGTCTGAGGTGGAGCGCCACACCTACCATCAGCTCCTTTACCGCACAGATCCCTGTGCTACTCATACGCTGAGTTGGCGAGGACCGTTATCGAACTAGGAACCTTGCAGTTTCTAGCCGAACGCTCTACCGACTGAGCTAACCCGGCCCATAGTAATGGATCAAATCAAGTGGTACCTTAAAAAAAAAACACTTATATGTAAACCAAAAGAAATTGAATATTTTAAAATTTTCAATACTTAGCTTCTTTTTATTGTTATATTTTAATTGGGTAAAAAAGAGAATGAATTGAATATATTTTCTACCATTGTAACTCAATAGGCCAAGAGGTAGCTATTAGAAAAATACAATTGTTTCAGACTACTATTGAGTTTAGGGGTACATTTTAAAAAATATTTTAAATGGAGGTGTTTATTCAACCCGTTCATGACATAATATGTCACAAGTATGGAACATCCAGTGTGGATCAAACTCACTAATCAATAGCAATGGATCTGTGAGTAGTATGCTAACCATTACGCTACGATGTGATGCCTTCCTTATTTACTCAAACTGTTTATTACACATAGGATGTGACGCAAGGTCACATGTATGTGGCATCCAACAAGGAACGAACTCACTATTCAGTCGTAATGGATCTGTGAAACCATCTAGTTAAATAATACAAAATGATGGCACATCCTTTTCTTTACACAACCCATTTGTTACAGGTCGGATATGACATAAGGTCGCAAGTAAATGGTATCTACGAAGGATCGAACTCACTATTCAGTAGTAATGGATATGCAAAGCATTACACCAAAATAAATAAGCTAACGAAAACGAAAAAAAAAAAAATGAAAGAAACGAATAAATATTTTTTCTGATTTACGAGATTTAAGTTTCACAATATAAGACGTCTTACTACCGACTTTACCAAAATATTCATTTTTTTTGTTTTGTTTTACATATATTCCGTCATTGAATTATCTTTCCGAATATGTAAAATTCATTTTCTTCCTCCAAAAAATTACTGAGAAACTTATTGTTCACTATATGAGGGATCAATGTACGAAAAATTAACGAAAAAAATAATTAGCCTTTTAATTTAGAGTAAACATTCATTTAAAATAAAATATCTTTTATTACTTCGTATACCGAAAATTTTATTAAAATCAGATTATTGGTTTATTCTTGTTGATTTTTTGAAGAAAACTTTTCAAAATTATTTAACTAGATATGAACTACTAAAAACAAATAGCTTTTAAAGTTCCCAATAATCTTATCTACTGAGCCGTAACAAAAACATTGTTCCCTTCAGTGGGTCGGTTATCGAAATTATTACCCATAACAATAACAACTAAAGATTTAAACTTACCTTTGGAAGCATCAACTTTTTTTTTCATAAGTTTTAGGGTTTGAACAATTCGGTGTAAATCTGTGTTGGTATCACTAGTATGAAGTTGTTTGGAGATACTTTTTCGCAATTAATTCTTGTAGACCTTCAAAATTCTTCCATTTATCGACATATTCTCAAAAGCGAATTCCTATTTTTATTTAAAATTATGTAATTTTGTACTTTTTCGAAGGGAACATCCACATAAGACACTTTTTTTAATGTTTACGTTTTACGTTGTCGTCTGCACTAAAGCTCGCCATTTTATTTGTTTATTTCGTAAACGCGATTCTGATTGGTTGATAAAATCACTAATCTCATTGGTTAATCTTTTCTTTCGGAGCTACGTATTTTTCATGCGTATTTTAGTGAATTAAACTTAAATGATTAAGTTAAAGTTAATGGTCTGAAAATTGGGGTCATTGAGACTGGGGAAAAAGTAATGTTCATAATTTTAGGAGAAATTGGAGCCCTGAAGTCTGGCCAAAAATGTTATTACCAATTTCTGAGTGGTCAAATAAGTTGGAGAGAATTCTGCATATATTCAACTGGCTTGAGCTCCCCAAAAGCAGATCTCGACTGGCCATTGGAGTGAGAGCCTCGTCTAGTTGGCAGTTGATAGATAGACAATAAGTAAAGTCCCACATGATTGGAAGTCTATCAAACTTGTAGTTTATTCTAGCAGCTGACTTAAGAGAACTTCTTGCCAGCTTACTGCTTAGATCTAAGTACCCTCTGCTCTACCACAACTGCACAAAGTATCATACGTTCATCCTCCATTAGCACCCTGTCGTCAAACTTTGTGTTGTCATGTTTTTTTAAAAAATCCTTGTGAACCTGTCTCTAGTTGTTGCCTTTCGAGCCGACCAGCACATATTACAACGTGGGGTTATCAACATTGTGCAACGAAGGTTCACGTGTGCAGAGCGGGTATAATCATACAGGAAAGGAGAGAGAAAAATGTGAGAATCCCGTCCTGCACTCCTGCACCCCAGCGTTGTGATGTTCTGTGCTGGCCGATTTGAAGGGCACGAGTCAGAGACAGGTTCACAAGGACCAAAACAAAACAAACACAAAGTCTGATAATAGGACGCTGATGGAAGAAGGAATGTAACACTTTAGCAATCTATCTCAGCTAGCAAGAAAGTTGCTGACTACTGGCTTCACTTGTGGATTCGGGGCTAACCCTACTACTACCGGCGACATTAACACCTCTACGGCCCGGGGTTGAACTGCTTCCAAGACCTGGGGCTTAGCTGAATTTATGTAAAATTCTCCCTTACACTGCTCTACGACTGGACCATCAAGATGGCCGGCACTTAAATTAGACGCACACTTTTAGACGGCATTATCCCTTAAAATTAAAGTAATTATTTCTCTTTTCGGACTTAGTGTCTTCAATACTTCGACCATTAATTTCTTCAAAAGAGATTTCCTCATAAAAATAGCCTTTTTGCTTTTAATACCTAGATGCCTAAAGATATTATCACTAATTGGCTTAACTTCATGGTGGCTTTACAATTCTCTTAAACTTTACGGCCTAATCTTTTGTGCTCGTAAAAAGGACAACCACCCACCCATTTACCTATGCCTGGGCTTTAACACATTCTATTTTTATTTATTTATTATTATTTTTTTTCCTGACCATGTTCTTCCTCAATCATAGTACCACATACCTCCCTCAACCATTTATGTCATTTATTCATAAATTACAATAAAACTTAAAAAAACCCAAACACTATGCATCTCCCTTCGGTGCCTGAAGAGAGAACAACATTTATCTCTTGGTTTTGAGAAAAAACATCATAAAAAAAGATTCACAACAATATATAACCGTAGGGCTATGGTCGCCTCCCTTCTATACAAAATAATTAAAAAACAAAAGACAAAAAAACAATGGCCAACAGTGCACTGGTACGGGTGGGATCCTCATCCCTTGCAATACAAACACACACACACAAAACCAACAACAACAACAATATATATATATATATATATATATATATATATATATATATATAATGTTGGGTTCAGCTCTATGACTTTGCTTCTCTGGTAATGATCTTTGGGGGACATCTGACTCAACAATCAGGAGGACTTTTTCGGCTCACCTCCAAAATTTAACCCCACCTTCTGATGAACACAAGGGAATGTTAACCACCCTTCTATTTAACAATTCAGGAGGACTTTCCGGACTACCTCCAAGATTTCATCCCACCCTGCAATGAACACAAGGGAATTTTAACCACCCTAACGATTCAGAAGTATACATTCTTTTTCACCCCCTCCCTACGACTCGGGAACATCATAATTTCCGCAGTTGGTTAGGCGTCGTAACAGGAAATAACATCACTCCAGAGAAGCATTGTCGATCACATCTCTGAACCTTGGAGTCTCTACCACCCCTTTTCTGAAGAGAAAAAACAAACAAACAACAAAATAACATATATGTCCTGGGTTACTGGAGGTATCCATATGTCATCTCTTCCAGTCTTTCATTAACCCATTACACACAGAAAATATTCATCCTAAATTGGGAAGTCCATCAAGTCTAGATTTCACTTCTACCTCCCTCAACCATTTTGTTTTTCTTCTTTTTCCTTTTCCTCCTTTTTTCTTTCTTTCTAGGGTATTCTTCTTACATTGATCCCTGCACTGAAATGCAGGTTGCAGATCTTCTTCTTCTTCTTCTTCTTCTTCTTCTTCTTCTTCTTCTTCTCTCTCTCTCTCTCTCTCTATTCTTTTTTTGCTTTTATCTTTATGACACCAAGTTGCGACAGCTTTTTGGGTCATGCATGAAGTGTCCAGTGGTTCATAATTGTGACGGCTGTGGCGTCTTTTTTTTTTCTCTCTTTTTTCCATTTTGGTTCCTACCATATTTGCTGATATGTCTTGCTATCGTGTCCCTTTTCTGGCATATTTTTCACCCTACTCCTTTATCCCTGTATTCGCTGGATTACAATTACTAATATAATTATAACTACTACTATGATACTACCACCAGTGATGACCATGCTATGGTGCCGTGGGCTAATCATCCCCTGTGGGGATTTTCCTTTCCACAGTCTCCAGCTTATACATCAGTTTGTATGGGTTAATTTTTATCTATGTCCTCCAGCAGCTGGGGCTATTTACCCATAGTTAGGTTGGGGGATTTCCCCAGTAGGGGATCCCATAGACCCCTCCACCTGCCAGGAGAGACGTCTGAAAAAGCGAGGAAAGAGTTCTTAGTACCAAATTCCTCCGCCTGACAATACGGCGGTAGAGTAATATACCCCCAAAAGCTAGGCACCCCATAGGCAAACTAATAATAATCAGTGGTGGCTCTGCTCTTATGGTTACTGTTGACTTCCTCCAGTGCCACCGCCCAAACCTCATCGGACACTCCTATGGCCTGTGATATTGCTGTTCCCTGGGAAATTCCACTTGACAAGCTTGTTGAATACCTTGTTTCACTTATAACTAACCTCAACCAGTCTTTCTATTAATTGATATATATTTCCTAGGTTACCCGCCCCAATGCTTGGTGAATTCAGTCTCAAAATACCCGCAAGCACCACCCCCGCATGGGGGCCCTTCCATATGAACTGCAGCACACACGAACACCCTAAGACATCATCCATTTTTGCATCACCTACCTATTCAGTGTTGGGAGGTTGATACTATATCCCCTTGGGATCTTAACGCCTATGCTCCCCTTAGCCTCGATTTGTGTGCTAACTCTGGCTCACTTCCTACTGTTTCTTCTTTTCTCAATAGTAGCTGGGAGAGGGGTACTACATCCTCCTCTTCCCACTCACTGGCTTCTTCACTGAGGTTAGGACTAAGAGCATTACCCTCCCTATCTGGTGCTACTGGTTTCTCACCTATGTTGCTATCACGATCATAGGGTATATGTATATACTCAATTTCACTATCTGTCTCTATGTCTGTAGGTTCTACTAGAGTCGCCTTTCTCATTCGTTTTTTCTTAGTACTAGGTTCAGGGATTTCCCACTCATCGATCTCTGCTAATTTTAGATCGTTTGCATGGGCTCTCTTTACCTTACCGGAAACCTGATCCCATATTAAGAATGAGACTGGATCTGTCTGTTCAACTATTCTATGGCAGGGCCTCCGAATTTGATCTAGTTTGCTCTGCCTAGCGTGAGTCGGTAATATACCGGGTGTCCCACACCTAATTCTATTTTTCGGCGGTTCTTATTGATAGCCTCATTCCTCTTTTTCTCTGCTCGTCTTATTCTGCGCCGAGCCTTGACAAAGGTTTTATGCTGCTGTTCAATGATTAGTCGGTGGTGGTCCTCTCCCATGTATTTTCTACGCGGTTTCAGCAAATTATCTACCGGTAGGACCACATCACGCCCAAACAGCATGTTGTAGGGGGAGAATGTTGTTGTCTCACACACTGAGAACCTCACAGCAGCTAATGCCAGAGTCAGATACAGGTCCCAGTTATGTCTGTCGCCTTCAGTCAATTTAGACAGAACGTCACCCAAAGAAACGGTGGAAACGTTCTACCATTGCGTTACTCTGCGGATGATATGGGGATGTTGTGATATGCTTTATATTGAGGCTCATCATCGTTTCCTTCATAATTTCATTCACGTTTTCGGTCCCATTGTCCGTCACTATCTCCAAGGGAACCCTGTAGCGTGGAAATATCTCAGTCAAGATCAAGCTAGCTACCGTTTGAGCCTTCTTGTCTGCCACTGCGTACGCTTCGGGCCAATTGGTTAACCAATCAACAAAACTAACTATATAGACATTTCCCTGTGAGGTCTCACTGTATGGGCCAAAGATATCCAAGTTAACCCTTTCAAATGGATAAGCTTTACTTTATATATATATATATATACACACACACACTAACCTCTCCGCGCGAGCAGAATGCGACAAATAGTCAATTACTTAAGCGGTGTTTAACAAGTTGGAATTCAGGGTTTTCCTTCTCCTAGACTGGTTACCTAACCAAGGTTAAAAAGCCTAGTCTGTCCTACTATTTACCCATACCTTGAGTAAGAGTATTTGGATACATACCTTTCCTAAGAGCATTAGCGTTGTGTGAAATGTAAACAGCCTCATCCAAGATTTGAACTCGCGTCGACAAGTCCATTTCTTACGACTCTAACCATTACACGGTGCACCTTCATATATCGAAATCATATATATGTGGAACGGGAAAGCGGTCCGGTATCGTCAGTGCATTGAGTTGTCAGTAGTCGATACATACATGAAAGGGTTTTGAGTCTGGCTTAAGGGCCAGGCGGAAAGGAGAAGTGTGTGGGATTTTGGAAGGTTCGATAATTCTGTCTTTGATCATTTGCGGGAGTTCTCTCTTCATATACGTATTCTCGGACAGTAAACGTCGGGGTGGGTTAACATAGACTGGAGGCTCTGAGGTTCTCATGTTGTGTAGTGTGTTGTGCTTAACTGCATATCTGGGTACTGGTCCAGGATGTTGATTTATTGTTTGTTGTAATATGTCGCAGAATAGATTCTAGTTAAATCGGACTATATCTGTTTTCCATTCACTTTGGGCTATACTTGCAAATTGGTCGGGAAATTAAAACGGAAAGTTTTTTGGTGGTCGCCCATGATAGTTTAACTACAGTGTATGAACTAACTTTTTTGCGAATTGTGTTACGGTATAGGGGTTTGGGGATTAAGGTTGTTTTTTTTTTTATTACGTATGGCTTAAAAAAAACAACAACCAAAAATACAAAATTACTATACATTTAATGTTGAAAAATATTTTTTAAAACCAAGTTTAATTGAAATTATACATTGCAATACTAACACAAACAACTGAGACTAATGTTTCTACCGTTGGGTTCAATAATTAATTTCAATGGGTAATTAAATGTATAGTAATTTTTTATTTTTAAAAATTTTTTTAAAAACAACCTTAATCCCCAAACCCCTAAACCGTAACCCAATTCGCAAAAAGTTAATTCATAGACTGTAGTTAAACTGTCTTGGGGGACCACCAAAAAACTTTCCGTTTTAATTTTCCGACCAATTTGCAAGTTTAGCCTCACTTTGATGTCTGTCATATTGTCTGAAAGTGCCCGGCTGTAAATGTGGACAAATAAATTTTAATGGGAAGAGAAATCAATTCCCGGTATACATATACATATTTACCAACATCTCTACACGAATAGGATGTGACACAGGGTTAATTTCTAAAGCGGAGTTTAGCAGGTCTGAATTCAGAGTTTTCGTTCTCTTAGACCGGTTGCTAAATACCCTTGTCTGTTCTAATATTTACCCACAGCTTGAATGAGAATAGTGGGATTCATACCTTTCCCAAGGGTATTAGCGCAATGGGAAATGCAAACAGCCTCGTTCAGGATTTGGACACGTCTCGCCGTGTACATTTCCTACGACTGTAACCATTACACAACTGTATAGACAACTTCATGTTTGCCTGCACAAATTTCCAAATTAGATTTTCCGTGTAATCCCGAATTTAAGGTTCGTTCATTTACACCGTATGTCTGGATTTGGAAACCGTTTGCTGCTAGCTATTGGAAGTGTAATGTTCCCAGATCCTTTTGGGAAAGAAACCACATGGTTCCGGGTTCGATATCGGCCCTCGCCAACCCAGCGTATAAGTAACACAGCGATCTGTGCAGTAAAGTGAAGAGTTGATGGTAGGCGTGGCGCTGCACCTCAGACGCCAATACAATCTCCTCCATCTAGCGGTAGTGAAAAGGGAATAGACCCCCTAGCTGTCTGGCTGATACCGACTTTAAGCCACCCCGACGACTTATGAGAGCAGATAGACTTTAAATGATTAAATGGACCATATAACCTTTAGGCACCCCTTTTGCTTTGCTGATTCATAAGTACATTCTTTTCATTTACACCGTCAACATCCAGTTGTTTGTTAACAGACGATTTTTAGAGTTTTTTTTAATTATAAAACTAGCCCCTAACCCTAACCCCTAAGAAACAACCGGATGTTGACGGTGTAAATGAAAAAAAAGTACTTATGAATCAGCAAAACAAAAGGAGTGCCTAAAGTATAGTCCGATTAAATTAACTCGGTATTGGTGGAGAAAGAGAGAAAGAAAGAAAGAAAAAAAAACAAATGTGATGTAAAGCAAGTAAGAAAAACAACCCCAACTCGTTCACCTCGGGTATGGGACCTCCAGCGAGGATCGAACTCTCTTTTCAGTAGTGATGGATCTGCAAGACTAGCTTCCTAACCATTATATCACGATGGGGCGCCAATGTCAAGAATCACAAATTAAAACAAATAGCAATACAAAAATAAAGAATTCCCCGAGGTGCAATAAAACGCTAATTGAAAAAGAAAAAAATGGTGTCCGCCCATGATAATTTACGTTAATTGGTTTTATGTAAAAAAAAAACACAAAAAAACAAAAACAAACAAACAAACAAACAACAAAAAACAAAAACGAATAAATTATATAAAAATATAATGCTTACATTCCCCATCGAAATGTACGTTTCAGTGATTTATCTAATTTTTATTTGAACTTGTTACAGTTAAGCCTCAGATTTACAAATCAGCCATTGGTCGTGACTTGACACTTTTTAGTGGTTGGGAGAGGGAAAAACTAAAGAAATATGACTGATGACAAAATTATAGCTAGTTGAAGATGTACTTTTGGAACTCTGCTGTAGAAATTTTAAAAAAATGAAGAAGATGACTTAAGGGATGTAAATATTTTCTGAGAATTAACTCTTTAAAAAAATTTATTTTGTGAAACGTCAGTCTTGTGTTGTGTACATTTTCTTTTTTTTTTTTTTTTTTTTTAAATCGGGCATTCCACTTTAGAAAATTTATCAACTATTGAAATTTAATATCGGACTCGCTTCTGGCTTCACCGGTAGCAGCCCTTAAGGAGCAAACGTCGGGTTTCACTGAGAAACAGCAGCGATTTCCGGCTCCCTTTATGATCACGTGATGTTCTTTATAAAAGGGCTCACCATGCCTCACTCCGACCTCTTCATATTTCATCCCCTTAGGGAACAACTGCTGGCTCTGCACCGCTTGCCCCTAGCGGATGTCAAGGTAAGTGCACATGCACTCTCTTTTCTACAAGTTTTAGGACAACGGACAGAATATTGAATCAAAATCCCTTCGGTCGCTTGTCTGACCTAAACTATGAACATTCCTAAGAACATTGTCTACTGTATCCCAATTGTTAATGTGCATTTATATGTAATAAAACTGGTTGTAACATTTATCGTCGTAAATCTTGTTCCTTCACATTTAACCCTGTTATCTCTCTGCGTCAATTTAATGTTAAATTCTTATATCTTGCAAGAGTAATCCTGCGACAGTCTTTGTGGACTGCAAGTATCAATGGGGGAAGCTTGTCTGAAGTTGTATCAATATCAAGGGCTCCTCTAATTTATCCTGGGCGGAATGAAGGTAGTTATTATCGACCTTCAAGGGTTAATAACCCTTGAAGTATTCTCGTCCATTCCCTCGGACTTCGAACATTGAGATTTATTGACATTAATTCTTGAAGGTCGATAATAACTACCTTCATTCCACCCAGGATAAATTAGAGGAGCCTTCGATATTGATACAACTTCAGACAAGTTGCCCTCATTGATACTTGCAGCCCACAAAGACTGCCGCAGGATTACTCTTGCAAAACTAACTAACTAAACTAACTAACTAAACTCTTACGGTGCTGTGAAAATAACTAACTACGGCTAAACCATTTACAGTGCTGTGAACTCTTGAATCAAAATCCCTTCGGTCGCTTGTCTGACCTAAACTATGAACATTCCTAAGAACATTGTCTACTGTATCCCAATTGTTAATGTGCATTTATATGTAATAAAACTGGTTGTAACATTTATCGTCGTAAATCTTGTTCCTTCACATTTAACCCTGTTATCTCTCTGCGTAAATTTAATGTTAAATTCTTATATCTTGCAAGAGTAATCCTGCGACAGTCTTTGTGGACTGCAAGTATCAATGGGGGAAGCTTGTCTGAAGTTGTATCAATATCAAGGGCTCCTCTAATTTATCCTGGGCGGAATGAAGGTAGTTATTATCGACCTTCAAGGGTTAATGACAATAAATCTCTAATGTCCGAAGTTCCGAGGGAATGGACGAGAATCCTTCAAGGGTTAATATTCTGTCCGTTGTCCTAAAATTTGTAGAAAAGAGAGTGCATGTGCACTTATCTTGATATCCGCTAGGGGCAAGCGGTGTAGAGCCAGCAGTTGCCCCTAAGGGGATAAAATATGAAGAGGAAGAATCAGCCACAGTGAGCCCTTTTATAAAGAACATCACGTGACCATAAAGGGGGTCGGGGAATCGCTGCTGCTGCTGGTGTTTATTGGTGAAACCCAACGTTTGTTCCTTAAGGGCTGCTACCGGTGAAGCCAGAAGCGAGTCCCATATTAAATCTCAATACCACACTTATTTATTATTACTTTTAGATCACCATACTTTTTATTTATTTATTTTTTATATGAGATCAATTCTATTGAAAATAAAAACAGTCTTGAAAATGTAATTTTCACTTTTTTTTTCCGAATTAGATTTTTCCGCCATAAAAATGCGTCTTTTTTGTTCCTACCTCATCTTGAGTGATTCAGAAATGTGACATCCATTGATAAAGATTCTACTTAAAAAAAAAAAAGAAAAAAGGAATTTTCTATCTGAAAATCTTAAATGAATAAATAAATAAAAGCAATTTTTAAGCAGAGTGATTTTACTAAACAAAATATTTTATCGCGGCCCAGAAAACCAATGTTAAAAAAAAAGGAAATTTGTTTACCCAAAAGTCTACACACATCAATGCAGATTTTATTGATTGAAGTCTTTAAAAAAACAAAAAAACAACAAATAAACAAACAAAAAAAAAACCCTCAAAAAACAAAAACAACAAACAAACGCTCAGTAACCGCAAAAGAATTACAATTCATATTTCTTAGTACTCCATGTTTTTTTTTATCCAATAATTTGTTTAGGCTCGCTATCCAATAGCAGAACATTTCCAAACCAAAATCAAACGTTATTGAATCAGACATATTTCAGTTGTTTCTCGGTACATTTTTATTTGTGTTTTTGTCGGGGTTATCAGTGTTAGTTTCATGATCCGTGAAAATTTGGCTTAACAATTTCTTAAAAAAAAAATTCAATAACGTAAAATGATATAATTTGTGCGTAACAGTTTGTGTATTACAGTAAAGGTCTTCTGTTGTTGATTTTTATCAACTGAAAATAGTCCCTTGGGCTGCTTATAAGTCGCGTCTCCAGAACTACGAAATAGATTACTACGCGACTATTGGCCCCGCTAACATTGGCAGACAATTCGTTTTTTCTCTTTGCCTTTATTCTTTCTTGTACATTCAGTTCAGTTCAGTAAACGAACGTGTAAGCACGTGTGTATATCTATTATCATACTGAAGCTGGGCGAATAAATGATTGTTTGCCTAAGGCTTTTTTTCCTGTTTAGTTTAATGACTAAAATTAAATACTAAAATATTCTTTACTTTTGGTATTGAATTGTTTGAAAAAAAAATTCATCGTTTTAATAAGCAGTAATTTGCAATTAAGTCATAAAGTAACCTATCTCTCACTAATTATCTACCTATCACTTTCACCCCCTCTATAATATTTTAGTACATCTGTGGGAGCAATTTAGAGAGACACTCTCTCAAAGCCAGAGCTGACTACTGGCCCCTGCCACGACCACCAAACCTGCAACCGAGAGAAATATGTTTACCGTCCCCTTTCCCTTCTGTCATGATAAAAAAAAAACTGTCAATAGCGGGGTTTTTTTTTGGTTGTTAATTTAACTACCGATGAAATATAAAAAAAATTTTACTTTATTTTCAAAACTTTTTCACTGCAGTTTTGTTTGTCAATTAAAATTATGATGAAGAGAATTATTTTTGATATTACATAAAAATAACTTTGGTAATTTATGAGGAAGTGCGTCCCGGTCTCCTGCCTCATAAATTGCTACCCGGTGACTATTAAAATAACGACCCCAGCTACGGTGTTACTTGAAAGAAAACAACCAACTTAGGGTGTTCAATGTATTTTAGGGGGGGGTTCTCTTTTTTGTCGTAATTCTTATTTATTTATAGAAATTTGTCGTAATTCTTGTTTAAATTGAGGTAGATAGATAGATAGATAGATAGATATCCATCTTCATATCTAAACAGGAATTACGACAAATTACGATAAATAAACAAGAATTACGACAAATTACGATAAATAAATAAGAATTATGACAAAAAAGAGAACGCCCTAAGTTGGTTGTTTTCTTTCAAGTAATACCGTAGCTGGGGTCGTTATTTTAATAGTCACCGGGTAGCAATTTTTGAGACAAGAGGCCGGGACGCACTTCCTCATAAATTAACATTATTTTCTGTCATCCCCATAACTTTTCAACACCTTAGCTATTAATAGAATTTCAAGAATCAGGTTTATTTAAATTTAAATTTGGTCAAACTTTCCCTTTCTTAGAAATCTTACAAAATGATTTTAATGGTTTAAAAAAAAATCCCCGGCCCTATTTCTTTTTAAAAATTAATTCGCTTTGCAAACTCACTTCTTTTCTGATCACAATTATCTACCCAGAGCTCAATGGGTGACCCAACGGATCATGTTATTGTGTTAGTATAGCATTTAATTCTAAAGCTAACAGCAATAAATAAATGAATTAAAACTTAGTTTAATTCTAACAATTCATTAACGAGCAAATAAAACAATGAATAACAATATAAAGTCCTTCCTGTGTATAAAGTTGAGTTTAAGGGTCTTACCGGTGTGATGGTGAAGATATCTGGTATCTTAGGGTGGTTTCTTGGAGAGGTTTTAAAGTCGCTGCCTCGTGGAACTGGTCCAGGGCCTGTTTGTGTGGATTTTGGTATTTTGCACCAAAACTTCTGGGCTCATCACGTGATTGGTATATCCAATCACAGAAAGTCTCTCCCTCACTCTATACACAGGAATCACCATTTTACTGACCCAACAACGTTTTTCTAGTTACCTCCTAAAATAGATGTTGTGCTCTCATTTTTACTAACACGATTAATCTCAAACATATCAACATTTGTCCATTAGGGTTAAAGGGAAACATCTGTTTCAAACAAAATGTAGGTTAGGCATAGCTAGTTTAGGGTTGTTTTAAATTACTCTTTGAATATTTGCTTGAGGGGAGTTTTGTCTGTTTGATACAATTAGCCCTTAGGACTCATAATTTACCATCTATTTGATGGAGCCAAAAACATTTTTAAACTTACGTTTCATAAAAATATCTGAGGTAGGGGTTATCGTCCTTGTTTTACGAACTTCGCTATCAACCAACCAATCACAGGCTGACATTCTTTAGCGGCAAAACCAAAGAGACAAATTCTTTCTTTTCTGATTCAACCAGCACCGGAATCAGACGACGAAAAGGGCGTCTCTTATATCCATCAGTGCGAACAGATAGCCGTAGCTAGGGCTCCGATAATTCACCTACCTCAGGAACTCAGTTAAGTGGACTGTGTTATTTATATAATCATTCCTGCCGACAAAACCTTAGTTTGCAAGAAATTAATTGTTATTTCTTTATGTATGATAATACAAGTCATTTGAATTCTAAATTGTGTTCATGTGTTTTCTATTTTAACTCCTGTCTGTCTACACTCGTGGCCTGAATCACCACAGTTTTGAATTTAAGCTAGTAAGCAGATAAGGATGGCATATCTGACCGCCTATTTAATCCGTCACTTTTTGAAGTGACTTTTCTTTTGATCCTGGTTGGGTTAAAAAGGCATTAAGATTAATTTTTAGAATTAAGAATTGCCGATAAATAAATACGATCGTCATTGAAGTGGACAGGACAAACCACACATAAAGGCGGGAATCGGAACAAGTCATAAGAACTGTTGTAGGGTTAAATGAAGGTTTTTGATGGGTAAGCTTACAGAGTTCGCAAAGGAAATTAACGAAGGAGTTTTTCTTGTGCCGTGGTAAAAAAAAAACATTAAAGGTGAAAATGAAGTTTCAATAAAACAAGCAAACATTAAAAGTAACAAACACAAAAGTTTGAGCGGCAACAAAATTGTATTGTATATAAATATCATTTATGCTAACGAGTAACAGATTACAAAAGATATTTTGGGGGGTTGTATCAGAAATTGGGTTATCTGCCCCTATTAGTTCCTGGAATCAGACGCCAGGGGCAGACCCCTAAAATTCCACAGAACAGGCCCGACAGGCAAAGGGAACAGAACTAGCTGACACAAGCAGACATAATAGAACCACAGCGACCTTACCGGACAACAGAACCACAGCGACCTCACCGGACAACTTCGAGACATTGCTAAGACCAATACAACTAAGATAAGTGTACTTGGACCTCTATGCATTACCTAAAAATATATCCAACCAGGAGAAATCCTCTGGCAAACTCTTAAAGACATGTACACAATTGTATACACACACACATTAATACCCAACCCCAATAAACTGTTAACCCAAATTATAAACTCTATAATTTGCCTTGTCTCCTTCCTTTACGACAGAGATATTAATTCATTCCAGTATTTCTGTTACTTTGCCAGAGGATTTCTCCTGGCTGGGATATATTAGGTAATGCATAGCGGTTCAAGTACACTTATCTTAGTTGTATTTGTCTTAGCAATGTCTCGGTGTTGTCCGGTAAGGTCGCTGTGGTTCTGTGTTGTCTGCTTGTCGGAGTTGACGTGTTTCTCACGGGTGCCGACTCTGGTCTTCCGCTAGTGCCTGCCGTATCTGTTCTGCTGAATCAGGGTTCAGCTTCTCTGCCCCTATTTTCCGGACTTCCGGTGAGGGCAGATAACCCAATTTCCAATAGTTGTTAATTTTTAAAATGTAAAGTTTTGTTAATATTTGAAAGGCTTACTTGTTTGATAGTTTCAAGGTTCTTCGAGGATGAATTAAGTTATCGTCAGAAGACTCTTAAACTGATATATCTTTCGTGTGTGTGTGCTCTTAGTGCTGGTCTCTCTGCTAATAACTTTTCTCGTCTTGCCAATGTGATCTTATTCTAAACAGCCCTTTTCTATTCTCTCTAACCCTTTTTCTTCTTCTTCTCTGATCTCTCTCATTACTTCCCCCTCCAAATTTTCGTAGGGTTAAAGAATTTTGAACTTGAAATTGGTGGGGTCACTTTGGTTTGGTCTATATTTAGAATATATTTTTTTCTTTGTTTCTTAAATGTGCTATTGGTAAATATACACTACTTAGGAACCATTACGGGACATTCTAGATTGAATGCTTTAAGAAAGTTATGTAAATAAGATCATTTTTTAAAAATAGGGGAGAGAGGTTTTTGACCGCCAAATAGTCGTAAATAAGAAAATGATGATAAAAAAAAAAAAAACAAAAAAAAAAATACAAAAAACAAACAAAAAAAACAACAACAAACAAAACAAAAATAAAACAGCCTAATTTTTAAATAAGGAAATATTACAAGCAGGTACCCGGGGAAAAATGTAAAAAAAGAAAAGGCCAAATCATCCGAACAGTTTGAAAAATAAAAAATAAACCTGCACCAAAACGATCAGCAAAAAGAAAAAGCACCGAAAGAGTTACCTAAGCTAATATATAAAAAGTGTTCAATAAATTAAGTTGAGCAAAATATAGAAAAGCTAAATTGAGTCAGATACTATCTACCTAGGTTTCATCTAACGGATTTTCAGGATAGTACTATATATATATATATATATATATATATATTAATAAAGTCATCCACAGACACGTGTTTCGGCATATCATGCCTCTTCAGTGTGGCTAGACACAACTGCCCTTGGGTAGGGTCGAACTCAGACTGTCCGCATGGTAGTACGATATCTTATCCCCTCGCCCACTGACAGCTGATGCGGGACTGGTGTTTTTTAAAACTATTAAATACATAGGAATGTATGTATTTTCGGTCACTGAGAGATCAAATTTCCGGAGAAATGATCATTACTTATTTGCTTAGTAGTGAGAGTTAATTTAAATTACCAATTAGAGAGCTCATTACCAAATTTATGGGAGCATATATTAATAAAGTCATCCACAGACACGTGTTTCGGCATATATATATATATATATATATATATATATATATATATATATATATATATATATATATTATAATGGAGATTGTGTATTTGGCTGTCTGTAACCGAAACTAGATCACTACTCAAGTCCCAATTCCCTTAGTTATTTATGTCACGTTTTCCATGATTTTATTTTTTATTTAAATCTCAATTATTAATAAAATTGTATTACGTTGTATTATTATACTGTTGGCTTTATCTAAATATTAATAACATGCAATTGTATTTATTATATATACAACAAAATAGCGGTTTACAGTGAACAGAAAGGCTAATTTGCATATTGATATTAAAATTTGATTTTAATAAATATGTGCTTGGTATTATTGATTTCTAATTGTTTGGTTTTATTTTAATAAATATGAGCAAAAATCTCGGGGGTAAATCTTAAAAGAAATCCATTAACAAGAAGAAATAATAGTAATTTATTCTTTACTTCTATTTTAACTAAATAACTAGATTAGAAAATTTTAGCAATGAAAGACGGGAGTAATGGGAGAGTAATTGTTCAATCTTTTTATCTGCATTCTTATTTAGTTTCATTAATCTTTCTAATTTAATATAATATTACATAAAAACTTAAAAAGATTTCATCCTATATCCTAGATAACATGCGGGTTCCATTTTCGGTAGGATAGGCTTTTACTTTCATATGTTTGTGAAAATATATTTTTTTTCAATTTCCTTAGTTTTCCGTAATTTTTTTGCGATGATTTCAACGATTTTCTTCAACTATTATCCTCATTTGAAATTACATTTTGAAACTTTTAATCATCTTTATTTTACCTAAAACAAAGATCACGTAGGAAAACGAGAAAAGTTATTAGCGGAAAGACCAGCGCAAAGAGCACACGCACGCAAAATATCAGTCTAAGAGTCTTCTGACTATATTTGTTGATTTTTGCAGCTGGAAATTTGCAGCAACTACGAATTACAAAAAGTCAATGCGAATTTATACCCATGTGATTTTTCCCGCAGAATTTCTTAGTCGAAAGTGAGGCGTGCGTATTATACAGGAATGCATATTATACATTGCGGTAAACGTGAAAACGTTATTACATACGTCCAAGGTCAACATTTATAAGGGCTGCCAACCTGAAAAAAAAAAAAAGTCTTGTTACTTTCTAGACCGACCTCTTAAGAATGCGGCTTCTAAGATTTGATATTTCGACTGAACCTTCTGTTTTCAACAATGTCATGTCATACGGGTGGCCAATGAACAGTATCGCTTGAATTCATTCGGAGAAAGGACTGATTCATTCTTTAGATTCCCGGTGTCCCATATAGAAATCCCGTTTTGTATTCAAACTTTCCACTGAGTTAGCTAAGCTTATCTTTTTAAATGCTAATGTCCTTATTCCGGTTACTGAACATCTACAAAGGGCCGTTACTTTGATTCAACTACAATAAGATCTGATAATAACCGCCTTTTATCTCAAACAAACTCCTCACCATAGTGTTGAGCCAGGGCCAATTATTACTTAAAGATAATACTTCCGGTTTCTGTTTGTTATAGTCAGAAAACCTGCTTATACCGGTCTTCCTTCAAATATATTTGATATTTTCCAACAAATATTTTTGAGCGATACTCCACCATGTTGAATCCTTTCTGGGGAAGAGAAAAAACTATCTGAATGATCTAAAAAGTGGCAAATGTTATATAAACGCACTTTTTTTAGAACTGCCTTCTTTCCTGTTGCGGTTTGGTTTTATCCTTCATCAAATAAAAAAATAGGACTAAATCCCAACCGAGTAGGAAGACAATATATATACAGATTTTTGCTACAACTTAATTTATACAAAAGCTTAAACAATATCATATTTTATTAAATCTTGATTATTTCGTTTAATTAGTTGATCAAGATTTCATAAAAGTATGATATTGTTTCAGTTTATATATATATATATATATATATATATATATATATATATATATATATATTATATGAGGGGGGGGAGCGATGTGCAGTTAAAACCGTTGAGAGGAAGCCCGAAACGTGCACATTCTCTCCTGATGATCCCAAGCATTGTAAACTTCATTTGTTTTTCAATATATCAAAATCACACTGTCGGATAATTTCCTTTTATTCTACACACACACACACACACACAACCACACACACACACACACACATATATATATATATATATATAATATATATTGTGTTGATAATATAGTGTGCTATATTTATAATTTAATAGTGCTCAATATCGTTGATAGACCATGTATATATAAGTTAGAGTAGCATGCACATGAAATCAACGGTGATTGGTAATTGACAGTTTCTCGCCTTTGTGATTTTCAAACCAAGTGGTTTGAAATCTCGAGGAACTGTCAGTAACAAAGCACCGTTGACTTCATATATATATATATATATATATATATGGACAGTAAAGCCGTCTTCTGATTGGACAGATTAAACAGTAAAGCTTGCATGACTATCATATTTTTACTACCATTAACTGAAATATTGGGGAGAAATAATAATTCTGTCGTAAAGGAAAGTAGACAAGGCGAATATAATTATATATTCGGGTTAATAATTTTTATTGGTGCAAATAAGAGAAGTGTTCACAAAGTGTATGTTCAAAATTGTAAGCGAAAGAGTTCATAAAAGTTCACAGAAACATAGAAACATATAAAGATAGAAAGTTGCCAAATACGTTCGGTTGACGGATGTAGAAATGTTAATGCAAGTGACAACTTGTTACTTAGCTTTGTAGAATTGTATCTTGGTGGTTTCTTATTAGGAGAATATAGTCTGCGCTGTCGTTCATTTCGGACTGCTGCCTCGTCCGTAGAATTTGTCTGGTGCCTGTTGAGCTGTTCTGCTGATTTCCAGGTCTGACCCTGTCCGGAGTTAAAGCTGTTCGGTTGCTGTTGAGTTCCCCGTTGACTATTCTCAGTGCCTGCCGATACAGTTCTTACGATTTAGGGCTCTGTCTCTGCCCCCTATTTGACCGGATTTCCAGTTGAGGGGCAGATAACCCAAATTTCCGTTACCATTTATCTCAAGGAAGATTTTCCCGTTTTTGTATCCCTTTCACATACTATTTGTTCATAGAACAATACGTGCATATTTCATCTGTTGAGATATGCTTGTGTATTCTTTTCAGTAGTTCTTGTATGTATGTCATGTATATATTAAATGTTTCTGTATATGTAAATAGGCTTATTCTATCTTCCTTCCGTTTATTCAGTGTTAGTGTATCACCGATATATTAATGTTAATACTGGACGTTGGTGAATGGGGACTCAACTAAATATCCTAGGTAGGTAATAAAAGTTTTAAAAAATCAATTTTAAAACATTGCCCCAAAATTAGGGAATTTAATTAAATTTTCCTCACTTTATTCATTAAGGACTAAATCTTTTAAAGAATTGCTTATTTTTATTTAAAATTAGATTTTTAAAAATTAAGATTGTAAGGGTGGGGTTAACTTTTATCATTGAATGAAAACAAATATTTATCTCTTCCNATATTTGAATTGAAATTGGTGGGTGGTCACTTTGGTTGGTCTATTTTAGAACTATATTTTTTCTTATGTTTCTTAATGTGCTATTGTATTACACTACTTAGAGAACATTACGCTGAACATCTAGATTGAATGCTTTAAGAAAGTTATGTAAGAAGATCATTCTTTTTAAAAATAAGGAGAGAGGTTTTTTGACCAATTCTAATAAGACATGATGATAAAAAAACAAAAACAAAAAAAGAACAATACAAAAAAACAAAACAAAACAACAAAAACAACAACAAAAACAAATTAAAACAGCCTAATTTTAAGTAAGAAATATTACACAGGTACCGGGGAAAAAATGCGTAAAAAAAAGAAAGGCCCAAATTTCCGTAACAGTTTTGAAAAATAAAAAACTAAACCTGCCACCAAAACGCATCAGCAAAAAAAAGCACGAAGAGTTACCTAGCTGAATATAGTAAAAAGTGTTCAATAAAAATTAAGTTGAGCAAAAATATAGAAAGCTAATTGAGTCAGATACTATCTTACCTAGGTTCATCTAACGGATTTTCAGATAGTACTACTTATATATATTATATATACTATATCATATATGATTAATTAAGTATCACAGACCACGTGTTTGCATATCATGCCTTTCAGTTGTGGCTAGAACAACTGCCTGGGTAGGGTCGAACTCAGACTTCCGACATGTTAGTCACGATATCTATATCCCTCGCCCACTGACAGTGCATGCGAGGGATTTGTTGTTTTTTAAAAAACTATGTAAATACATAGGAATGTATTTTTTCGTCACTGAGAGATCAAATTCCGGAGAAATGATCATACTTTTTTGGTTAGAGTGAGAGTTAATTTAAATTACCAATTAGAGAGCCTCATTACCAAATTTATTGGAAGCATATATTAACTAAATCATCCAGACAGTGTTTCGGCATATATATATGATATATATATATAATATATATTATATAGATTATATATATATATATATATTATTATAATTGAGATGTCTGTGTATTTGAGCTGTCTGTAACCGAAACTAGATCACATACTCAAGTTCCAATTCTCCTAGTTATTTATGTCATCTGTTCTCCATGATTTTATTTTATTGTAAAATCTCATATTAAGTAAAATTGTATTACGTTGTATATATTATACTGTTGGCTTATCGTAAAGTATTAAAACATGCAATGTTTTAGTACTGAATTGTATTAATATATAACAACAATAGCGTTTACAGTTATGAACTTGAAAGGCTAATTTGCATATTATTATTACAAATTTGATTGTATAGGAATATGTGCTTGGTATTATTGATTTCTAATTTGTTTGGTTTTTTTATAAATATGAGCAAAATCTCGGGGATTCTTAAGAGTAATCTCTAAAAGTAAATCAGATAACAAAGAAAATAATAGAATTTTTTTTACTTTATTTTACTAAATAACTAATTAGAAATTGTAGCAATATGAGAGACGGGAGTTATGGAGAGTAATTGTTCAATCTTTTTATCTGCTTCTTATTAGTTTCATTAATCGTTTCGTAATTAATAAATATTAATAAAGCTTAAAGAAAGATTTCATCCTATATCTGAGATAACTGCGGGTTCCATTTCTGGGTAGGATAGGCTTTACTTCATATGTTTGTGAAAATATAATTTTTTTCAATTTCCTTAGTTCCGTCATTTTTTGCGATGATTTCAACGAATTTTCTCAAACTATTATCCTCATTGAAATACACTTTTTGAAAACTTTTAATCATCTTCTATTACCTAAAACAAAGTCACCAGTAGGGAAACGAGAAAATTATTAGCGGAAGACCGCGCAAGAGCACACGCGCGCAAAATATCGCTAAGAGTCTTCTGACTATATTTGTTGGATTTTTGAGCTGGACAAATTTGCAGCAATACAATTTACAAAAAGTCAATGCGAATATTAGACCCATTGATTTTTCCCGTCCGATTTTCTTATGTCGAAGTGAGGGCCGTGAGTATATACAGGAATGACTATTATTACTTCGTTAACGTGAAAACTTATTAACATACGTCCGAAGGTCAACATTTATAAGGGGCTGCAACCTGAAAATAAAAAAAATAAGTTCTGTACTTTCTTAGACCGACCCTTAAGAATGCGGGCTATCAGATTTTGATATTTCGTACCTGACCTTTGTTTTCAACGATTGTCATGTCATACGGGCTGGCCAGATTGAAACAGTATCGACTTGAATTCATTCGGAGAAAAGGGACTGATTCAATTCTTGACTAGATTCCGGTGTCAACCATTATAGAAATCCCGTTTTTGTATTTCACTTTCCACTGAGTTAGCCGTAAGCTTATCTTTTTAAATTGCTAATGTGACTATTCCCGGTTACGCTGAACATACAAAGGCCGTTACTTTGATTCAACATACAATAAGATCTGATAATAACCGCGCTTATTATCTCAAACAAATTGCTCACCATTGTGTTGAGCCAGGGCCAATTATATACTTTAAAGATAATACTATCCGTTCTGTTTGTTATAGTCAGAAAACCTGGTATTACCTCGTTCTCTTCAATATTATTTGATATTTTCCAACAAATATTTTGAGCGATACTACCACATGTTGAATTCTTCTGGGAAGAGAAAAAACTATCTGAATATCTAAAAATGGGCAAATGTTATATAAACGCCTTTTTTTAGAACTGCCTTCTTTCCTGTGCGGTGGTTTTATCCTTATCCAAATAGAAAAATGGACTAAATCCCAACCGATAGTGAGACCACTTACGTTTATACTCTATATATAACTATAATATATATATACATATATATTCATATATCATTTACATATATACTGATTTCTGCAAACTTAATTCTATACAAAGCTTAATACAAACTATATATTTTTAATTAATCTTGACTTATTTCGTTTAATTAGTTGATCAAGCATTTTCAAAATATGTATTGTTTCAGCTTTGTAGATACTATATTTATTATATATTATTATATCTTTATATTATATATATATTATATAATCTATGAATACCGGTATTTGAAAACCTACTGATGAGGCTCAGAAACTATTTTTTTTATTAGTTTCTGCTGTTAAATAAAAATTAAGGGATGACGTGTTTGTTATGTTACTTTCTTTGAGGGTTACTATATTACATTTATACTATTATATATATATATATACCAAATTTGTGGTAATCTCTCGAACGGTAGAAAGAAACCAGCAAATAGTTTGATTGTAAAAACTATACTACTCATATTACGGGAGGAGAAAAATTTTTTTTGCGAATAAGAAAACAGACAAGATAGATCTACCAACCAACAATAACTATTGGACCATATTTGGCCAAAAGAAAAAAAACAATTACTAATATATAAATATTATATATACTATATAGTATTATAAATTTTCATACTAAACCGCCAGGAACTAAAGCTAATAAGTAAAAAGTGCTCTACTAAGTAGAGCAAATACATAAAGATAAATTTAATGAGTCAAACAAATCTACTACAAAGTTCGTTAATTCTTCGGGCTAAATTGACTGAGTAATATAATATATTTAACTATATCATTTTGGTGTTGAATGCATTATAGCGTGCTACTATTCTATATTAATAGTGCTCATATCGTGATGACATGTATATCATAAGTTAGAGTAGCAGTGCAAATGAATCACGGTGATATGGTAATTGACAGTTTCTCGTCCTTTGTGATTTTCAAACCAAGTGGTTTGAATCTCGAGGAACTGTCAGTAACCAGCACCGTTGATTCATTTCATGCTATTCTAACAACACAACCACACAACACCATATATATATTTATATTATATTATATATATAATAATATATTATATATCTCTTATAACTATTGCTGTAAGAAAAAACCGGCAAATAGTTTGAATGTCTTTTAGTCAGATTTTTGCCCTGGATGAGCTACTAAAGCGGAAACTATTAGTAGGTGTATCCTGACTCATTAGTTTAACTTTATCACACACAACAAACACACACAACACACACACACACACACACACAAATTATAATATATATATATATATATATATATATATTATACTAGGTGTTCGGGTATATTTGACAGTTTCATAAGGTAAAAAGAAACACTGTTTGGTAACCAAAATTTTATGATTGTTTAAGAATTTACAGGCACATAAATTACACTTACTGTCAACAGTATTCACTCAAAAATAACGCCAACTAGCGTCGATCACAGTCTCAATTCTGCCTCCGGAACTGGAACAGCTGAAACTACACATTTAATTTCTGATCGTTAACTGGGTTTGTAGCTACTGCACCCGATTCAGGAGTGTCTTCTTTCAACAGCCGCACCATACGCAATACATCCATGGGTTTAAGGATCTGCGGAGTCGGAGGCCAAAAAATATGGCGACTGGACTGTAGTCGTAAATCCTGACTAGCCATACATGTGGCTACAATTTGCTTACGCTTGTCTATCCTGGGCCTTGACTAACAGTGAGTCTTAGGCCACTCCACGTTAGGCATCTGAGTGTCCCCACCACCCCCCCCCCTCCACACTTATTTCGTAAGAATTCTGCCGTACCGACCGCATCTACTACCTACATACTACAGCCATAACCTAACTCGTCTTCTTTTTTCCTTAGTAGATCAATAGATAAATAAATAATTGTATTCATCTTTGTTTATGTTAGACTACTATGAGAATGACCACCAACTTATAATAACATGTTATATCAATTTATGGAAGGGCGTATTGCCTAACCGGTTACGTCGAACATGGACCGAAGTTGTTGTATTCTCGTATACTGGTGCTTTAAAAATTATTCATTATGTCCGGAAATTATAGGCATACTACAAAATCAGCAACTGACATTTTTAAGGAGTTGTTTCAATGCTACTGTAAGGCTGCACTACTTGGGACTCTTACGATGGTAAAAGGCTAGATGGGAAACTTGCCCCCTAATCACACAAACCATCCAAGTTAAGACGATCCAAGGCAGTGTCCAGTATGAGAAGCAAGGATGAAACACATAAGTGACGTTCTCTTGTGGACACCTAAACATAAGATATACCAGTGTAGGCCAACCAGAAAAAAAAATCAGGTCTGTGAGTTTGGACGCTGTGCGAGGACCTGCGGCCGGACGCATGGCCATTAAGGGACGGTGAGAGAGAGAGAGACGAGAGCGAGAGAGAGACGCAGAGAGAGAGAGAGAGAGTCATGCGGTACCTGTGCTTATTCACCAGAGCGACATGCATGATGATGATGATGATCGTGACCGAGATGATTGATGATTCATTCGATCATCAAAATGAACATTTTTTTCCCAATGGTAACTTTAAAAGATAAATTTAGGTATGTTCACTTTTCGCCTGGAGGCGTGGGCGAGGAGGAGGTAATAAAAGGTTTTTAAAAAATCAATTTTAAACATTGACTAAAAATTAGGGAATTTAATGAAATTTTCTGCGCTTTATTCATTAAGGACTAAATCTTTTAAAGAATTGCTTATTTTTATTAAAATTATATTTTTTTATTAAGATTGTAAGGATGGGGTTAACTTTTAGTCATTTGAATGAAAACATTTTCCAGTCCCTAATTCTTACATACAGATCAAATCCAGACGACCACAAATAAAAAATATTCAATACCCGAAAGAAGTTATTTGAAAATTAAAGTGTTATTTTGTAAAAACGCAAAAAATTTTTTTGTAGCGTTTTTTTCTCTTTTCATAGTTTTACAAAATATTTTTTCTTTGAATTGATACAAAAAGTCTTTTCTCTGATCCAATTGACCTATTCTTTTTTAATTAAAAATTCGGACCATATGACCTTTAGGCACCCCTTTTGCGAAATCGATTCATAATGACATTTTTTCCATTTACACCGTCAAAATCCGGTTGTTTGTTAACATACGATTTTTAGAGTTAATTTTTTTTTATTATAAAACTAACCCCTAACCCTAACCCTAACCCCTAACAAACAACCCTATTTTGACGGTGTAAATGAAAAAAAATGTCATTATGAATCGAGATCGCAAAAGGGGTGCCTAAAGGTCATATGGTCCAAAAATTCAATAGTGAATTTTAAACGTCTGGAAAGTGGTATGTTGAACAAAATGTTTTTGTCATAATTAAACATTTATTTGATCTATCTAAAAATGTACGATTAGAAATGCGCAATTTTGCGCAACATATTTTCCAAGATTTTTATATATTCAAAAATTATCACTAACGATTGTTCTTTTTCATTAACGGATGACTAGTGTAGTCTTAATTACAAATGAGTTTTCCCCCTTTTTACTTAAAAAATATCCTAATTTTCAGTCTGGGGACAGCAACAACTGTTTTAGTTCAAGTGTCCTTGTAGTGTTGTTATTTTTCTTATGCTTTTTGACTACGCAGTGTAAATTTTCTCTATGAAATTGGACTCATGTAGGCATCCGTACATTTTCCCCAAATTGTAATCTATCTTTTTTTTTCAGATGAGTTATGAATTTTTTAATGAGTTATCTCCCTCTAACTGTGGGTTTTGCACGAATAAATTTCACACAAGTCCCGAGAATTTTATCAAAGTTAAATAATTAGGTAATTTTGGTAACATATTAAAATCAAAGCGTTTTCAATATACAACATTTGAGTAACAAAAGTGTAAAACTATACAGTTTCATACGTTGTAAGGGAGATAATCCATAAACAGTAAAAGAACTATAAAGTAAAAGTTAAACGAATGATAAAAATTGCTTAAAGAAAGAAATATTATGGGCTTCATGTAATTTTGGTCAGACATTCAAAACCGAAAGGTCAGGTAATAATCAATGAATTGATAAATGAAGGATGAGTGATCAACGTAACGGTTATCATCGGAGAAAATGGCCTCGGTTTTATTTTTATTCCCTTTCTTTCTTCACCAGTCAAATGCGACAGCCTTTGTTGATCAGTCGCAGTCTCCTTGTTGTTCTGTGATAAATTTTCCTTTTTCTTATATCAACAAAAGCCCGAAGAAGATCTACTAAACAGATTGAAACACTGCAGCGTTGACTGAATAAATATCACTTATTTTATTTGAACCTGTGTTTTTTTCAAATTTTTCACTATATTACATACCATCGGATTCACTTCCATTTTTCTCTTCACACACACAACACACACACACACATATATATATATATATGTGTGTGTGTGTTAAATATTATATATATTATATATATATATATATATATATATATATATATACTCCCTCCACAACATTAATATCAAGGAATCTTCTTGTGAACGTGATATGGGTATTACTGTCAACAGTGATTTACGTTGGATGAAACACATCTCTAAAATTGTCAAAAAGGCCGAGGGTGTCCTGGCGTCGCTCAGCAAGACCTTTGTCAGCCGCTCACCGGCTATATATTTAAAGCTGAACAAAGCTATGGCGCGACCGCACTTGGAATTTGCATCACCAGTCTGGAACCCCTATCGCACTCAGAACATTAATCTCCTAGAAACTGTACAGAGACGTGCAACCAAACGAATACCCTCCATCAGGCATCTGCCATATTCTGAACGTCTTGCTGCCCTGGGAATGGATTCATTGGAACTTCGGCGACTGGCAACTGACCTGGTAAATGCTCATAAGGTCATTAATCATCTTAACAACAGCAACCTTGAGCACCTTTTTGATCTCCATGTTTCTAACACATGTAGGCATGCCTACAAAGTCAGAAAACAGCATAGCTCACATGACTTTCGGAAACATTTTTTCACGCTCAGAATTGTCGAGGCATGGAATAAGCTGCCCGCGTCCGTTGTAGGCTGCTGAAACACTGCATCTCTCAAGGCCTCCATGCTTCCTGTAGTCCGCCAACGCCATACCCAATGCCCCTCTCCACACACATAAGGACACACGCGCACACATACATGCATATTATTACTATAAAATATTCATGTTCCTGACACTAATACATCATTCTGTTTACTAGACATAAGACTTTGATGAGTTGTGGTGCACCTGAGTACTGTACCCAATAAATTTCATTATATGTTATTTTATGTAACATTATTTTGAATATCATTTTGAATAATTTGATTTTCCAAGTTCAATAATTGCTCGGATAGACAAAGTCTTGACATTTATAGCAGAGTGAGATCAGCTTGTCTAAATGTCTAAATGGATTTAATAAAAAAATGCTTTTGAGTTAATGTCCAATGTGCGCAAAAATATTTTTGTTACTGTTGTATACCTTTCTTCCTTTACTTACTCTATTCTTCTGTCCGTCTTTGGAATCTTATAACATCTTGTCTTGGTCTGGAATCTTATAAGGTCTGGACTTCTCTTGGGGACTTCGGGTCTGGTCTTCTATTGTCTCGGATCTCCTAAGGTCTGGTTTCCTGTTGCTATGTTCTTGCTGGCTGGTCGTCCTGGATTCATTTCTTAGTCTTGTTACCAAGACATTCATCGACCACAAGAACATATCACTTATACAAACGTTTATTTCCTTAACTATACATAATCCTCTAACTAACATAGCGCGCGTGAGTTCCAGTTTAGGCAATGGTCGACTTCTCTGCCTGACGTCTAACTGAAAACTGGGGACTCAAAAATAGGTCCCACGTGACTTCACATATTTGGCGGGCTTCTGTAATTTTCCATGGAAGGACCCGGCCATGATATGAAAAGGGTCACCCCCTCAGAATTACAGGGGGTTGACAATAATCTTATGCAACCGCATAGATTATGTAACATTACTTCTAAAGTGTGTTCTAAGCAAGTGAAGTTTTGGAACTCCAACCTCACAATGAAAATGGTCCAGATTGTGCCAACTGGTAGAGTAAGAGTTGGTTTAATCCAGTGTTTCTCAACCTTTTTTTTTGACCGTGGCCTTTCTTCAACCCAATGCGTGTTCTTTGTGGCAGCTATGTTAACGGTTTTTTTAAATTCCCCTTTTCTCCCTCGTGCTCCGTCCGTCAACTTGATACATTAGGTATACCCAATTTGTATAAATAAAATAATTGATGCATTATAAAATTCATTCATTGATAAATTAACACTGAAAATTTCATTAAAATTGGATAATTCCCCGATTTTTGGTAATTTTTTTTTAATCGAAGGATTTTAAATTTATTTTGTTAATACGGATTTAAGTAATCCTCATTTACGGCCATATTTGAGCAAAATTGACCGAAAAAATCGTTTCAAATGTATTAAAAATAAATCCCATGTGTAATATTATTTTGCTTTTTTAAATTTTTTTACTGATGCTCATTATGTTACTAATTTTCGACAGACAAAAATTTGACCTTAAATAATCGATTTAATTGATTTTAATTCGTTTTTAAAATGAAAAGCAGACGAAAAAATGGGTATACCTATAATACATCAACGAAAGTAAAAAAAAATAAAATAAAAAAAACAAAAAACATAAAAAGCAAACATCCTCCCCAAAAATCTTTTAATACATAGAACGTATTCATTATAAAAATTAATGCCTTAATGTACAAATGCTAAAAATTTAAATTCCAATTGGATGATTCCCAGATTTTTGGTAATTTGTTTATAAATCTCCCTTTGTATTGCCGTGTACATAACTATTTTTTAGAGAGAGAGAGAGAGAGAGAGAGAGAGAGAGAGAGAGAGAGAGAGAGAGAGAGAGAGAGAGAGAGAGAGAGAGATCATTTTTATAAACCAATAAACTGAATTATGCAAAGAAAAAAACTAAAAACAAAAAAAAATGTCTAAGGGAGATAATTCTGCAATGAACTGTGGCCTTTTGATATTAGAATTAGTCATCATAGAATTTAATATATTTTTCCGTAAATAAAAATATGTAACGACTGAAATTTTTTAAATATTTTTTTATATGAATATATACTTATGCTATAAGTATATAGACTTAATTAAATGCATTTAAGTCAATTATTTCCATAATTTCTAACGCAAATAATGGAAATTAACCCCGATAAAGAAAACGTTATTAGATCAAGGGAGGTAATCCAGAATGTTAAACACCAGTACAATTTTTTTCTCCGCGAAAAGCATTAACTGCATTAAATATTCTATTTGAGTTGAAGATTTATAATTTTCAGAGAGAAAAAAAATAAAAAAAAAAATAAAAAAAACTCCTTCTAAAACTTGAACAGAAATTCAGTATTAAATACCAGAAAAATCGTTTAAAATCTATTTTTATTTTTACAATAAAAAAATTGTGATGCAATGCGATCAGAATAACTGTGAAATAACTACAAAGTACACACACACACACACACACACACACAACACCACACACACACACACAACACACACACATATATAATATATATAATATATATATATATATATATATTCACATAAATTTGGTATGAGCTCTCTAATTGGTGATTTAAATTAACTTTCACTACTAAGCATATAAGCAATGATCGTTTGCCCGCAAACTAGATCTCTATGTGATCGTAAAATATATAAACAAATCTATAGGATAAATAGATAAAGAATGAGTTAAAGTATGTTTAAAAGTGAGTTAAAAAAGGAATTCTAACAAGAATGTCTTTGGCATAAAATAACCCAGCAAGAGTTGATATGCCGTAGAATCCCACCAACCACCCAATCAAACATCTCCAAATCAATTTTAATCACAGATTGTTCATGACTGTCTCTCTGTTCGCATCTCTCTCCCCCTCTCTCTATCTATCTCAATTTGTTGGCACTTATCTATCTATCTATCTATCTATCTCATTCTATTCATATCTCTCTCTCTCTCTCTCTCTCTCTCTCTCTCTCTCTCTATCTATATATATATGTTTATGTGTATATAAAATATATATATATATGAGGAAAAAATGAGTAAAGAAAAGAAATGTAGATAGATAAAAATGAATTTTATCGATATCACTTTTAATCGATATCACTTACACATGTGTTTCGGTCCGTTTATCAAAATGTATACGGATTTACGCTATTATTATTATTAAAATAATCAGATGGAGTTGAAATGATGATAATAATAATAATAATAATAGGAAAAATGTAAAAATATTCCGTACACAGAGAGATTTTTTACGACCTTCATCAGAGTGAATATTTTTATTTTTTGAGTAGAGTTAAAAATCCGTTGTAGACAAAACAGATCTACATTTCTTTCTTTACTCATTTTTTTCCTCATATTGTCGGATTCAATTCCCTTTACATTCTTACACACACACACACACACACACACACACAACACACACACACACACACACACACATATATATATATATATATATATATATATATATATATATCAATTTGTTGGCATCTATCTATGTATCTCATTCTATTCATCTCTGTCTGTCTGTCTGTCTGTCTCTCTCTCTCTATCTATCTATCTATTTTAGCCTATTACGATACAAGGCCCCAGGGCAATCAAACTCGGATCAAACATTTAGTAGTTAAGACCTGCGAAATCCCAATTTCAAGATATGGTATGTTTGTTAAATTTAACGTTTGTATCCAAGATTAGCCATCGGAACTCAGTACTGCACAGTTTTCTTTTGTCCCTTTGGTTGTATTATATTCGCATAATTGTAAAATCGTCGATGCTTGTACGGAATAGCCCACCTATAAAAATTTATGTTAAATTTTACTCTACAAAAATGATA
This sequence comes from Doryteuthis pealeii, assembly GCA_023376005.1. Lineage (NCBI taxonomy): Eukaryota > Metazoa > Mollusca > Cephalopoda > Myopsida > Loliginidae > Doryteuthis > Doryteuthis pealeii. The sequence goes on along the minus strand of CM042147.1, from coordinate 65,473,076 downwards.
TAGAAATGTATTACTTGTATTCACCAATCAGATAAGAATAATTTTCAACCATTTGCCAAATCTTTCAACGAACAGTTAAGTTACAAAACTACATCTTCAACTAGGTACAATTCGACCATCAGCCATATTTCTCTAGCTTTTCTTTGTTCATTAAAAAAAAAGAAAAAAAAGAAAAAGAAAGCAAATGACTTTATGTTGAATGTTAATATAGAATGTAAGATATTCTGCATGGGCATTAAATTGCCAATGGTCAGGTGCTGTATCTGAAGGGGTAATTTTCACTGTTAGTTGGTTAATTTCCTATTGTGCATGCACATTATCTGAAATGAACTTAATTGTTATTAAGAACACATTTTATGATATTTTTGTGTTAAAGCATGCAGTTGTATTGTTTTCGAAACAGTTTCTAAGATTTGTTTATTTCGCACGGAGACTTTCAAAATAGCTACCGGCTTGTTTCAAAGTGAAAGTCAAGGGAGGTTACTCTAATTGCCTTATTTGCCAGGAATTTAGCCAACTAAAGGTGAAAATTACCTCTGAAGGTATGCAGATCTCAGTCTAGACTTGGCTAATTTTAGACAAATTTTGTTGGCATGACGTGTGAAGAAGAAGAAGAAGAAGAAGAAGAAGAAGGAAGAAGAAGAAGAAGAAGAAGAAGAAAGCTTCTTCGTTTAAAACTCGCGGCTGTGGTAGTGAGTAGTATGAAAATTGACTTTTTATTTTGTTTTGACTTTGAGTGTTATATCTGTTCTCTTCAGCCGAACAGAGTTCTCGTTTATGACGTCACTCAGTTTTCAGACCCACAAAAAAATAAAAAAATAAAAAAATGAAAAAAAAGATAGAAAGATAAAAATGTAATTAAAAAATCGTAAGAAAGAAGCCATGTATATACATTAAAGAATATAAAACTTTATCAAAACTATTTTCGTTTTTGCGAGATCTTCACCCCGAAACATATGTACATAGGTAAAGATCTGATCTCACTATAACATCAACATCAATATATATATATATATATATATATATATATATATATATATATATATATAGAGAGAGAGAGAGAGAGAGAGAGAGAGAGTATAATTATCATTTTTATAAACCAATAAAAACTGAATTATGCAAAGAAAAAACCCTACTATATTAATGGTCTAAGGGAGATAATTCTGGAATGAACTGTAGACTAGATATTAGAATTAGTCATCATAGCATTTAATATATTTTTCGGTAAATAAAATATTTAACGACGGAGAGAGAGAGAGAGAGAGAGAGAGAGAGAGAGAGAGAGAGAGAGAGAGAGAGTGTGTGTGTGTGTGTGTGTTGTGTGAGAGAGAGAGAGAGAGAGAGAGAGAGAGAGAGAGAGAGAGAAGAGGAGAGAGAGAGAGAGATATTGTGTGTGTAAGAGATAGGGAGTGGATGAAGAAGGAATATATAGATAGATAAATAGATAGAAAGACAAATGAAAGAGTATAGGAAGGCATTGGTGAAAATTCCGTCAGCCCAAAGTTAATATTCAATTGCAAAAATTGCTTTGTTCTGTAGAACATTTTGTGGCATACTCGAATACACCTCTCGATATGGCGTGCCATTTTTGCTGGTGTACAATTAAACATGCACAATTACCATATATATATAATAATCGACCTGGATTTTTCAACATATCGCCGTTTTTAGCTAAAATAGTTTTAAATAGCTACAAAATACCAGGCTTTATTTGATTGTTTAATTATCATTCCCACTTTGTTCCTTTTGTTCTCATAAAATCAGTCCATTAATACTAATCAAGGTTTAAATAAACCGAAACGTTTAAGCGTCGATAATTAAATTCATCTTATTTTTGGAAAACTTCGTTTTTCAAATTTCTTAATATATATATATATATGACTTGAGGTAGCGTGAACATGGAGTCAACACCTAGTTACTGACAGTTTCTCGCCTATACGATCGTCATATATATATATATATATATATATATATATATATATATTATATATATATATATATAAGTTAAGTAAAGTATATTATTATTTATATTTTTTGAAGTCAATTAAAATGGGTATATTGTATAAAATTCGATAATTATTGAAAATAATCGTGACAAGCAAACTCTGCGAATAACGCGTGCGACGTGGAACACCTTACAGCTGTTTCAACTTGTATACACCGCTAATGAGACTTAATAAAGTTGAAACAGCTGTACGGTGTTCCACGTCGCGTGCATTATTCCCCGGGCTTGCCTGTCATGATTATTTTCAATAATTATCGAATTTTCTACGATATACGCATTGTAATTGCCTTCAAAAACTATAAATAATATATATATATATATATATATATATATATATATTATCAAAGCTCTACTTTTTATGAAGTATTGAGCGCTCTTGGATAATTACTGAAATAAAACTACTCCAACGGAAACGTTGAAGCGGTACTCAGATACTATATATATATATATATATATATATTATATAGAGAGAGAGAGAGAGAGAGAGAGAGAGAAACATCGTAATATTAACAATGCTATTAAATTGTATCTTGTGTTTCAGTTTTTATAATGACGGATGCTAGGATTGAGATTCAAAGAATTTTCAAGCATCATTTCAATGTTCAAGAAGTGGAAGGAAACATAACAATATCCGTCTCGACTCTCCCAAGTGTTTAAACGCGTTTTAAGAATAGTCACGTGTTTCTTGCTCGGAAGTCGACAAACCACCAGTTTTCACTGTGGCGAGTCAAAAGTTTTGCAGTATCTTTGCACATAATAGTTTGCGGTGCGTCTATCAGGTCATTCCGAAGGAATTCAATCCCGGTAGTTACTCACTGTGGCTGGTAGTATCGCGGAAGTTAGTGTGCTGACACGTTTGTGTGATTTGAAAGCCGCATAAATGAGCATGCAACTTAGTCTAATTCAGATATGTATGCTTTAAGAATTCGAACTGGTCCATAAAGGCCGCAGAAATTCGTAGCGCGAAACGTGAATTCATAGTTGATCACAGCAAAGTAACGAGATGGTTAAAGAACCTCGACAATCAGGTAGGCCTAAACACCGTTGACTCCGAAGTAAATCCGGCGAGTAGCACTCGGAGATTATCAGGCGATCTCCGCATATGACAGTTCAAGGATATTAGCGCTATGTGAAATGCAAATAGCCTCGTCCGGGCTTTGAACTGTGTTCGCCGTCTATTTCCTATGACAATACACTACAAACACCTCCACTGTTCTCTTTTATGTATAAAAAGGTTTTTATATCTATAACATATAGTGGGAGCACAATAACACCATTCAATATACGGGGCCACAACAGAGGTTACTGTTTTTTGGGGGCGATTGGGCAGTTTTCTTTCTTGTATGTCTTTCTTGTATTTTGTTAAAATAAAACTTTGTCAAAATATTACAAGTGGTAAAATTTATTCTATTAAGGGTGTGGGATTGTCTTCTCTTTGCCTGGAAGAGTTATCTTCCTTCTGGGTTCCCGTTTTTGACCACCAGGGTTTTTTTGTATTTAAGCACCTGTTTTGGAACTCTCGGTCTTTTCCTCTTCTACAGCACCTCACGCCATGGGTTAGACTTTTATGTCTACACCCTTCTCGGGTGGGGGCTTCAGCCCCGAACACAACGCTAGTAAGTGACATTGCTTTAAGGACTCTCCATTACTTCTATATGTACATTTATGTATCTCTTGTATACTTCCTTATTGTATCTTTATTCATGAATGTGTTCTTTATTATATCTTCTTTGTATTTCTGTTATATGTATCTTTTCCATGTGCTTGTATTAAAGTCCTTTTGTGTATTTAACACTCGTGTCGGAGTTGTTTTGTTCAACTTATGATAACCTTGAACCTTACAAGGGGTAGGGTGACGGGATACCCTACCCCCGGCTGCTACGTCCCTGATATAGCGATTGAGTGATTGATTTGAACGTCCTGTTGTTGTGAAAAGTAAAGAGTATAAAAATAATAGAATGGCGAGTCTGATAAACCGTTTGGATAGGTTTTAATATCAAACAATTACACTAGTTATTGTCGTACAAAAATGTCCGTGTTTGTATATCCTGTTTGAATCATAGCGACAGGGCAGATAATTAGGAGAAGGTTAAGGTTATTCAAAGGGAAGTAACTATTTAATTTATAACACATGTCAACCCGTCTTGGGTTATTTTATGCCAGAGTTTAGGATAGCGTCAATGTCGTTTACATTTTTTGTGTCATTCATCACCTTCATGATCTCACTAAATGCATTTATAGCTGCTGAATTTTGCATCATGTTATCAAAATGTTGCAAAACTTTTGACTGACTTTAGCAATTATGATTGGTTGCTTGGTCGTGCCGGGACCTCCCAGGCTTTTTCTTCATCGTGTCCAGTCGTCTAGGGTGTTGCACCTCTCCGCTTCCCTCTTTGTTGGTCTAATAAAATCAGAGATCTTGCATAATCTTTTTATTTCTTATGTTCTCTATTCTTCTACTAAGTTTTCTAACCTTCTCGGCTTCGTTGCTGGTCGTGCTGGTATCTCTTCGGGATTTTTCATCGTATCCAGTTGTCTCGGGTGTTGAACCTCTCCGTTTCCCTCTTTGTTGGTCTTATAAAATCAAATAAATGAATGGAGAATTGAAAAATTAAGCGGAAAAGGAAAGAAAGAAAGACTTTAATGTAGAAAGGAAGACAAAAAAGTAAATAATGAAATAACTGAGTGGAGAAGGAAATAAAGAAATAATTGAGTGAAGAAATAAAAAAGAACAAAAGAAATAATTAAATGGAGATAAAAAGAAAGAAAGAAGAAGAAAGAAGAAACTAAGAGATAAAGTCTTAAGTGGGAAAAGAAAGAAAGTAAAAAAAGTAAAGAAAGAAAGAATTCTGTATAAAAAGAAACAAACAAATAAAGACTTCAGAGGAAAAGGAAAGAAAGAAAGAAAGAAGTATAACGAAAAAAAAAAAAATCCTGGATTAAAAGAAGATAATGTTGCATTCTCTTGTTTTTATTGTCAAAGTCATTTTGAGTAAATAACACTATCATCTTTTATCTACTGTGCTGTGTCATTGTTTCTTGGGGACTTGTTATATAATTGATAGGTTGCCTATAAATTGTGTACGCTAGTGTAGAAATAGAAAATGAAGGTAATTTTAAAATCATGGAAATATAGATTGTAAGTGATTGACAAGACTTTGTCTTTTACTGATTTTGGCTCTGGTTAATGAGAATAGAAAAGATAGAAAGTTTAGTTTTGGCTGGGTGACAGAAAGGGACTGGCGCAAAATAGCGCATTGTCATCCGAGGCCATTTCCCCACTCGTGTTTGTTTATATGGGATTGAATATGGACACACACAAAAAACAAAAACAAAAAACAAAACAAATCAAAATAAAAACAAAAAATAATAAACAAAAAACAAACAAAAACAAAAACAAAAAACAAAACTTAAACAAAACAAAACAACGTCGTCTTGTGTTCGTGATTAAAATCAACAGCAATCAGAGGAAGAAATCCCTAGAAGAAAGTCCCCTGAAGGAAGACCAGTAATCACAAAGAATCCAGAAGTCCAGATCCAATACCAGACAAGCAGACCCATAGAGAAATAGGCAACCGATCCAGCTTAGTGATAAAAACAAGATGACCAACTTTAGAAAAAAAAAAAAAAAAGACTATACAACAGACTGACTGTAAGCAACGGGCGAATGACGTTTAAAAAACATTCGCTTTTTAGACCGTTTCCCTTCCACATATGTTCTTCCCCCATCAACCATTCCATTTCTCTTTCTTACAGGGGTGGGGGTGGGGGAGAGGAGAAGTGAAAATGTGTGTCACTTTCTTTTCGTGTTATCATTTCCTTTTGCTTCCATTTTTATAGGAAATCCTTTCACCTTCTGTCGATCCGAAGCCTTAGCCCCCTCCTCTTTTTTCCCCGGGTCCCGGATACAAGGCGCCACTGATAACGCTACCAAAGAGTGAGAAGAAAATTCTGAGGACTGGAAGCTGGGGTTGGGGTTGGTAGTTGTCAGGAGAAAGGAGATAAAAAAGACCCCTAGATATTGAATACTTTTAACAGCTCCGTCTGTATGAGCAACTTTGGTCATAACCCGATGGAGTAACTCATGAAGGATGAGGGAGGGAACCCGAAAGAGGAGAAGGTAGAACAAGAGGAATAAATTCAAAGAGAGGGAGAGAGAGGAGGTGGAAAATAAGGAAAAACAAATAGAGGAGAAGGGAGAGGAGAGCAAGTAACCATAACGAGATAATGTTAAGGTCACGTGGGTATCACAAATTTCATTTCATTCGAATGAAAAATTGAGGATAAAAGTTGTCTTATCTTTTTTGGACCATATTACCTTTAGGCACCCCTTTTTGATCTCGATTAAGAAAGGACATATTTTTCATTTACACCGTCAATATTCGGTTGTTTGTTAGGGTTAGGGTTAGGGTTAGGGTTAGTTTTATAATTAAAAAAAAATCGTCTGTTAAAACAACCGGATATTGATGGTGTAAATGAAAAAATGTCCTTTCTTAATCGAGATCAAAAAGGGGTGCCTAAATGTCATATGGTCCTCTTTAAAAAAAAAATTAATATTCAATTCTTTTGGAGGTTCATCTTCTGATGTAACTTTAAAACTATCTCGTTTAATGGCATTTTTCCCCAATTAATTTATTTAATTGGAAGAGTAATTAACTCTTTGCTTACCAAATTTCCCCCACGACTGTACCAAATTTTCTTGCTTTTTTACCTGTACGATGGGAGATTTAAAGTTCACAGTCTATTCACCTCAGAACTCATTCTATTCAAATAAAGTTCTATTATTATTGTAATCTGGATCCTTCCGCTAAATTATATCGAGCTAACCATTTCCCAATTAAGTTATTTAATTGGAAGAGTAATTAAGATTAAATCATTTTGAAGCTTCATCGTTTAATGTAACATTAAAAAGATCTTGTTTAATGGCATTTTCACCAATTAATTTATTTAATTGGAAGATTAATGCATGTGTCTTGATTCATTCTTGATTAATTCAAAAAGATTGCTTATGTCAATGGGTCCCTCAACACCTGACTGTTTCTCAGCAAAGAGTTGTCCTCTACTCGTCATTGAAGAGTCGACTTGCTACCAAACATTTTCTTGGTAGGATCCTCGTCTGTGATAAAAAAGTGTTATCTATAATAATATCCAATGACAATGATTAACAGCAAATGAAAAAAAAGATAATCCATCCCTCAAAGTTACAAGTATAAGTTATTATTATATATATATATATATATATATATATATATATATATATATATTATATATATATATAATATAGAAGGGGGAATATATGCGGGTAAATAGATATTCGAATCAAGAAGTCCTGCTGAGGGGGGGGGGGGCAAAAACAAGCGAGTTCACCGTCTTCTCACAAGCCAGACTTTCTTTTGGTCAACACATTCTTCGTCTTCGTCTAGCAGCTGGAAAATCCGTCGTCGTAGTCGAAATAATCTTTAACAGTTCAAAATCGCAATTCCTATTTAGTTTTGTTTCTGTTGGACTAAAATCCATTTCTTTACTGGGTCGTTTGCTTCTGCTGCTGCTGACTGCCCAGCGCTCGACTCACTTGTTATTTATGGACATATTTACCCAAACATCCAGGCACATCAGTCGAACCTCGCGTCCGTCCAGTGCCCAAATCGCATTTGTTTTTGCATGCGGGAGGACGCGAGTTCGATCCCGGCAGGCAAGACAATGTCTTGCTCTTTTTTCTTTCTCGTTCTCCGTCACAATATACATAGTATCCAATTACCGCTTTAACTTTTCAGTTGCATTGGTATTAGTAAATAATCTAAAAGTTCTCAATATATTAAAAACATAGAGCAGTAATAATAAAAATAATAATAGTAGAAGTGAAATTAAGGGTCTACCATGGTTTCAATCATAATGATTTCATCAGGACCTTATCCTACGTTAAGTTAAACTCAGATATTTTTCGGATAATAACGGTTGAACTTCTAATAAGAAAGAAAAACTCAACAACCGGTATTTAATTATAAATTTATTTCAGCCGATAACTCCATTAAAGATCCCTGTCTCATCAAATAAAATTTGACAAGACCGGTCTCTTTTATGGAGTTATCGGCTGAAATATATTTATACTTGCCAAATGACGGTCTGTTTTTTTCTTTTCTTATATATTTGCATCCTCCATACTCACCAGATTTAGCGCCTTCAGACTATCATCTCTCGGCCCCATGAAAGAGGGTTTGAGAAGCAAACATTTTACCAGTGACGAGGAAGTGAAATCTGTAGTGAAAACGAGGCTCAAAGAACAGTCAACAGAATTTCACGGAGCAGGGATATATGCTCTTATTCGAAGGTGGAACATTGCTATTGAAAAAAAAAACGGGGACTATGTGGAATAGTAGGGATGTGATCCACAGACGATCAGCTTCATTTTAATGTAAGATACATGTTCCTGTGTTGGTAATTATACCTCTCCTAAACAAAATGGCATTACTTTTTTACTCATTCTCGTATATATATATATATATATTATATATATATATATATATGTGTGGTATAAAAAAGTTTATCAGAAATAACCCAGATTTTGGGAACTCTTACGCCTAAATTTCCGATTTGGTCAGTGAATTCAAATACAGATAAAACATAAGATAAAATATGTATCTTTACAACGTGTGACAACTGTGGAATTAATTAAATGGTAATATATGGAGACAGTCTGTTAGAGGCTTCAGAACGTTAAGCATCGCTGCTTTCAAATTTTTGTAAGGGATCATCTTCCATTAAGATTCATGATACGTATTAGGTTAAAAAAAGAAAGAAAGAATGAAAGCATCTTTTACAGTGGGTTTGAAATACATATGAATTGTCTAAGCCGGGATTAAAAAAAAAGATTCCGATGAATAATTGGCCTTGTATGGCGTATGCATTATATGAAAATGCAAGATATATATATATATATATATATATATATATATATATATATTGGTTAGGAGCTTGATTTAGAAGGCTATCACAATGCAGTTTGGAATAGATAAAAAATAATAATACGGTAACAATGGTGTTGTGTGTTGACCTGTATTTTTTTATTCTTTCTTGAATTTTCGAGGTAATACCTCTTTATCAAAAGAATTGAACTGAAGCAGTCCAGCTATGGCATTTCTTCCCAACTTATTTTTTTTTTTGAAAATGATGTTATTTTTTAAATAACTGTATTCTCGTGTGAGCGTGAATGCGTTTATTTTTGTTTGTACGTGTGTGTATGTTGTAATGCGCGTGAATTGAAAATGCGTGTTGGTTGTGACGTTAAGACTGTATCCTAGCGCGGGATGTGTGCGAATGAAAAAGCGTATTTGTGTTTTGTGGCTATGGTGATGTATAATATTTCGTGTTGGATGTAAAATCAATTTAATCATTTACTATTATTATTATTATTATTATTATTATTATTATTATTATTAATTAATATTATCATATTTATTTGTTTATTTACTTATTTATATCTAATTCAATAATATATATATATATATATATATATATATATATATATATATATATATATATAATGCTTTGGCTCACGAGCAGAAGTACCATGTTTACGCACAGAAAGATGTTAAGTCTTGAATCACAGCTCGTTTTACAATCTTTGTTGTTGACTAAAAGCTTACTATAAATGTCTACCAATTATTGGTATATGTATTTCCCACTCCCATCAGTTAGGAGTCGTTAATTAAACGCAATATATATATATATATATATATATATATATATATATATGAGAGTAAACAAACAGTCTATTTGAGATGGCGATAGCCGACAATTTTTGGGAGAATATGTGCTTAATTGAAGTCATACCTAATTTGAAAATTAATTAGTTGATAATTAATGAATTAGGTGAATATATCTGTTCAAATGTAAGGCGTAAACAAATCGAGAAAAAGTCGATCCCTGTATGTACATTTCGGCATATTATGCCTCATCATCAGAGTTATAAACAGGAAAGTGCTTTGTGTGTGATTCGAACCCTAACTGCCAGGCTGACAGGCGGGGATTCTAACCATTACACTGGCTGGTTTTTCCAGATTTCTCGTTAGTTTTTAAACTGATATATCCTATATTTTTGGGAGACTTGCTGCATGACAGTATGAGAGTAAACAAACAGTCTGTTTGAGATGGCGATAGCCAACAATTTTTGGGAGAATATGTGCTTAATTGAAGTCAAACCTAATGAGTCAGATATACCTACTAAACGTTTCGCTTAGTGCTCTTCAGGGCTAAGATATTAGCCCTGAAGAGCAATAAGTGAAACTGATGGGAGTGGAAATACATATATCAAACTATTTTCCAGATTTTTTCTTACCGCAAGGGTTTATCAACAAGTTTAGTATATATATATATATATATATATATATATATATATATATATATATATATTTGCCAACCCTTTCGTACGGCAGGATATTTGACAAGGTTAATTTATTGAGTGGAGTTTAACAGGTTCGAATTCAGAGTTTTCCTTCTCCTAGACCGGTTGCCATACCAAGACTAAATAACAGAATCTGCCCTGCTATTTAATAGTTACATGCATACGTTTCTCATGAGGATTAGCGCTATGTGAAATGCAACCCATCTCATCCAGGATTTGAATTTGAGTTGCCGCGTCCCTTTCCAACGATGGTAACCATTACACAACGGGCACCTCATTAACAAATTATTGGTATAAATCACGAATTCGAATAACAGAAAAGACATCTACCAATTATATTTGTTTATATCATTTTATGAAGTTTATGTTGATTGATTGAATTTTAAAGGCATGCCAACCTGTCGGGAGTTATGCCTAGAATTTTGAGTATCACGATAATTATACGCTCATATTTAGATTTTTATGTAGCAAGAGTTGAAAATGCTGTTTCGCGCGAATATGTTGTTGCAAAAGATATCAGCATTTGATCGTCTTTATTTTGACAACAATGGATACACAGAAGCCGCGCTAAGCCAAAGTTTTTACAGTGATTGCCATTTATACTGAATTTTCTTAGATGTGTATTAGAAATACGGGACCATATGACCTTAAGGCACCCCTTTTGCAATTTCAATTCGTGGGGACATTTTTTCCATTTACACCGTCAAAATCCGGTTAATTGTTTACAGACGATTTTTAGAGTTTTTTTAAAATTATAAAACTAACCCCTAACCCTAACCCTAACCCCTAACCCTTAAACCCTAACAAACAACCGGATTTTTACGGTGTAAATGAGAAAAGTGTCCCCACGTATCGAGATCGCGGAAGGGGTGCCTTAAGGTCATATGGTCCGAAATACGAATTAGCGGCTCTATCGCTAATCGAATTTTCAAATTATTTTGTAATATTTACGGATTAAATGCGGCAATGTTTCAACTTTTGTAAGTGATTTCTCACTCATGATATTATGATATCAAAAGTGTTAAAAATGATATCATTTGAGATGTATAGGGTATTTCAGACAAATTGATATGATTTCATAATCTAATCACATTCATATATACACAATAGCACTGCTAATAAAATAATTACGTATGTAATTGATTAAGTACGCTTAGTAGGGGATATATTCGGGTTAAGGGATATATTATGAAGTTGTAGTAAGGTATATTCTCGCAGGTAAGTCGAAGCTGGTGCGTCGAGTAGCAGTAATAGCAGGACGTCTTCCGAGCAGTCGGCGTGGTAGTCTTGCTAGTAGGCGCTTGTACCACCACAATGTCGAGTATTTATGGAGGACACTGTCCAATCAGATTATAGTGAAGGGGTACCTAGGTATTTGCATGTTCATTACATCAGTAGGTATTATTTATTTATTTATTTTTATAAGCAAAAAAAACACACGATATCATCTCGAAAGTTCTATGGGGTACTTTGGATCGAAGTTACGGCAAGGTTAGGCCTAGAAACCAGGTGAGCTTCGACATTTAAAAAAAACATGTCTCGTGTAATGAACACCCCTGTTTTTTGGTTTAATTGATCTTGAAAAATCCCCCATTACACCAACTATATACGGTAGACATGTAAGTTAGATATGTTCTTTGAAACGTATACATGAAATACTCGTAGGTATAACCTGCACACACACACACACACACACACATACATGCAGACATTCTCTCCCACATACATACATGTATTCATCTCTCACCCGACCCAGCACTACACAGACACGTGCACCAATGAATGTGGGGCGAGAAGCATTTGAGGAGATAGATGCTGGTCGAGGGATACGATAACCACTCATAAGTTGAAAAAGAGAAGTAATAAAATGAGAAATGTGAGACGGGTATCGGAGCAGCGAAGGAATAGAGAAAAAAAGCGGTGGCGGAGGGGCAGAGAGGGAACTCCGGCGTAGGGTGTGTGTGTGTGCGCGCGCGCGCGCGCGTGTGTGTGTGTGTGTGTGTGTGTGTGAGAGAGAGAGAGAGAGAGAGGAGAGAGAGAGAGAGAGAGAGAGAGAGAGAGGGTTGAAAAGAAGTCGGCGTTGGGGGAAAGAACCTGGGGTAGTTTTGTCGTGACCTCATAAATATCATGGACGATGTAGATAAGGCCCCATTTTTTCTATCTTATAAAGATAGGCATTTTTGTAAAGTGGATTTTTTTCGTCTTTCAGATAGAAGAAAAAAAAAAAAAGATTTCGTAATTCATTTTTCTTAGTTTTACTTAGATCTTTTGATAATGACATTTTGGGCTCACGTACACGCACACGCACACGTACACGTACAGCACGCATTGACATATGTGCATTCCTTTATCTATTTCAATCGATTCATCTCTCTCTCTCCCCTCTCTCTCTCTCTCACCCTCTCTCCTCTCTCTCTCTCTCTCTCTCGCTCTCTCTCTCTCTCTCTCTCTCTCTCTCAATCAACGTACTAATATCGACATATCAGTTTATTCCTGTGTCAGTTTTTTCCTATCTATCTATCTATCTATCTATCTATACTATTCGCAGAATTCCGCCCCGGCCTCCTGCCTTAAAAACGCTGGGCGGTGATATCTCAAAAAACAAACCCACCTATGAATGAAGTCCCTAGCTGAAGCGGTGCCTGCTGTATATGAAAAAATGATTTGTCGATTGAAGGCGTTTTTATCGACAATTTTTTTTTGTGGTTTGAAGTCGTTAAAAGTAAGCCATGTTTTTAAAAGGTTAAAATATTTACATTTACTTGTCGAAAAAAGAATGGAGGGGTAAAATATCGTATTAACTTTTTGGGAAAAACACTTTAAGCGCTGGTTGTTTTTTTTTTTTTCTCAATATTTTCAAAAATATGGCTTACATTTTACGCCTTCAAACCACTAAAAAAAAAAAAATTTGTCGATAAAAACGCCTTCAATCGCCTTCAATTTTTTTTTCATGTGAAATGCAAACAGCGTCAGTCCAGGAATTGAACTCTGGTCGACGAGTCCATTTCCTACGACTCTAACCATTAGATTACGCGCCCCCAATATCCATATATATATGACGACTGTATCCATTGCAGTAATTAAGTTACCTTAAATGGCATCCGGTGTTGAGTGTCAGGTTTGGAGATAGGTACAATGTGGAGTACCCCTTCATTGCCATTACTCCCATATTGGTTGAAGATGTTAGGATCCAAAGTAAATATTAAATAGATCTGCTTGAAAATTATTTGTATTAAATAGGAATAATTGCAACCTTATATGGTTGCAAGTATTCCTTTTAATACTATGCAAATTATTATTTATTAATAATAATTGATATAATTTATTATACCGTGTGCAAATTATTAGTATTAGATAGGAATCCTTGTACCTAAATAACTGTGCACAAATTATTTGTATCAAATTTCGGCTTTGAATAACCCATAAGGAGTGTAATGAAATAAAAACACGGAGCAGAGAAACCTTATTTAGGTATTATCCAGATAAGGAGAGTTAGTATAAACAAGACTTATTTATAAGCATGAGCAGTTCATTTTACAACGAAAGGCGTGGGGGGGGGGGGGGGGAAGGAATGTTCACCATAAGGGGCTAATATGCCGTTAAACAAATAAACCAAACCGAAACCAAACCGAACCGAACCGAACCGAACCAAACCAAACCTATCAATCAATCAATCTATCTATCTATCTATCTATCTATCTATCTATCTATCTATCGTCTGTCTCCGTCTATTCATATCTATCTATCTATCTTCTATCTATCTATCTATCTATCTATTCGTCTATCTATCTATCTATTCTATCTATCTATCTATCTATCTATCTATTCGTGTCTCCGTCTATTCATATCTATCTATCTATCTATCTATCTATCTATCTATCTATCTATCTATTCGTCTGTCTCCGTTATTCATATCTATCTATATCTATCTATCTATCTATCTATCTATCTGTCTATTCAATATCTATCTATCTATCTATCTATCTATCTATCTATCTATCTATCTATCTATCTATCTATTCGTCTGTCTCCGTATTCATATCTATCTCTATCTATCTATCTATCTATCTATCTATCTATCTATCTATCTATCTATCTATCTGTCTCTGTCTATATCTATCTCTATTATCTATCTATCTATCTATCTATCTATCTATCGTGTCTGTCTCGTCTATTCATATCTATCTATCTATCTATCTATCTATCTACCTATCAATCTATCTATTTATCAATCTGTCTGTCTGTCTGTCTGTCTGTCTGTCATTGTCTATTCATATCTATTTTTCTATTTGTTATTCGTATTTGGAACACGGGAAAAATACAACTGTGTGCAAGTAAATAATCATAATTAAATAGAATTATTAATGTTGTTTTTACACAGTTATGAGGTTTCAAGTATTTCCATCTAATTAACCATTTCCAAACTGATTTATTTGACCAACATAAGACACCCTAACAGATACTACCAATGGGGGTAGGGGGCTCATGTATGATTACGTAGAATTAGCAAAGAAAACTTTAAAAAGAACCACCCTGTTAGCTGGGGATGTAGAATACACCGACTACACTCTGCAGAGGGGTAAAATCCCCATAATGGGACCGCCTGTTGACCGTGGGTGGTGACCCGTGATGTTTAAGAACGAAATCCTGGTGGTTGAGCAGTCCATGCCTTGCAACACTTTGATCCTTACTTAGGCTAGACGGGCGGTCGTAGAGCCCCCCCCCAATCAATCGGCTGGTCATGATAAGCACTAGCACCTATATGATTGTCCTGACCCTATTGGCCTTATGGAAACCCCCCAATCCTTTTTATCATGTATGTGCCGTAAGGTGGTAGGTGAAGGTCTTAATGCCCTGAGTATGATGTTAAACTGTATCTAATGAAGAAGTGCCAATTCTGGACCTCTGGGGGAGTGTGGAGTGCCGTCTCATCGCCATTACTCCCAGGTCCACCCTGTCCCGGATGGTATTGTCCGATCTATGGATTAAATAGAAGAAAATGAGTTAATCCAAAAAACGTGTTTAAAAAATTGAGTTCAAAAAAGGAATTTTCAGTACCCATCAAGAATGAATAGAACAAAACGTCTTCGACATAAAATAACCCAACAAGGGTTGACATGTCATAAAATCGAAAAAGAAAGAAAGAAAGAACAGAAAGAAAAAAGAAGAAACCCCCCAAAAAAAAACCCAAAACAAAACAAAACAAAAACAAAACAAACAAACAAACAAACAAACAAAGGAACTGCTATCCATTGTGGAAGAGGAAGTGAGGGTCATATTCCAACTCGAATCTCATTCCTTCTTTTAAGCAATGAGAAATGGTCAGACGAAATAGAATTTTTAACTGAAGAAATCTAATCTTTCGTTCAACCACTAATTCTTCCTCTGACCAATATTTTTAATAAAGAAAGAACGCAATAACCGAAATCAGTAAAAATTCTGAATTACATTTCGACAGTTCTACATCCAAAGTGATTAATCACCGACCAACTAAAAAAAAAGACATTTGTTACATTCTTTTCTTTCTTGAATTCATTTTAGTAACCACAATATACAAGGGATGTCCAAAAAGTAAGGTACAAATACTTACTAATTATAGTAACCACACAATATACAAGGGATGTCCAAAAAGTAAGATACAAACATTTACTAATTATAGTAACCACCACAATATACAAGGGATGTCCAAAAAGTAAGATACAAACATTTACTAATTATAGTAACCACACAATATACAAGGGATGTCCAAAAAGTAAGTTACAAATACTAATTATAGTAACCACCACAATATACAAGGGATGTCCAAAAAGTAAGGTACAAACATTTACTAATTATAGTAACCACCACAATGTACAAGGGATGTCCAAAAAGTAAGGTACAAATACTAATTATAGTAACCACCACAATATACAAGGGATGTCCAAAAAGTAAGATACAAACATTTACTAATTATAGTAACCACCACAATATACAAGGGATGTCCAAAAAGTAAGATACAAACATTTACTAATTATAGTACAAACAAACACTACACCACAATATACAAGGGATGTCCAAAAAGTAAGGTACAAATATTTACTAATTATAGTAACCACCACAATGTACAAGGATGTCCAAAAAGTACAAACATTTACTAATTAGTAACACCACAATATACAAGGGATGTCCAAAAGTAAGGTACAACATTTACTATGTCCAAAAAGTTATTATAGTAACCACCACAATATACAAGGGATGTCCAAAAAGTAATACAAACATTTACTAATATAGTAACCATACAATGTACAAGGGATGTCCAAAAAGTCCAAAAAGTAAGGTACAAACATTTACTAATACCACCCAATATAGTAGGGATGTCCAAAAAGTAAGGTACAAACATTTACTAATTATAGGTACAAGTGTCAAAAAGTAAGGTGTCATCAAAAACCAATCTTGTGTGTTTTTTTTGTCTATGTGTCCCAGCAGATCAAGCGAAGCATTATAAAGCTTTGATTTAAAGCTCAACCAAACATTTTTTGGATCCAGAGTTTCGAAATTATTGATCCTGTCAACGAATCTTGGCTTAGTTTCAGGATTTTTTTTTAGTTTGGAGACGTTTATGCGTTTTGGTAGACGAGTGACCATGTTTGCTTTTTGTTTTGATTTTCATTTTAAAATTTGCCTTCAAGAGACGGTGATCAGTCCAGCACTCAATCCCTCTCAAGAACTTGACATCAAGAAGATCCTGACGATCACGGGAACGAACAATTCTTTGTTTACTGTTTTAGTGTTTGTTTTTGTCTATTTACGATCTTGTTTATTACTACACAAATAAAACATTCATTCTATATAAGATAATATAACAACGATTCGTTAAAAAACAGCACCCTAAAAAAAAAAAAAGAAGCAAAAGCATCTTCAGGGCTTTGTAATAGATGTTAAATGTTTCATATGAAAAATATTTTCAAATGAAAAACAAATTATAAAAAAAGTGTTGGGATTATTTGGATATAGGATGTGCTCTAAATACCCACCTCTATTTATAGACTAGCCAAGGTCACGTAATTGACCCTTGTAACCAATCACTAGCAATACTACTGGCCTGATAGAATACTTAAACCGCCCACATTGGTCATAATTAAAACTGCACTCTTTGAGGACGGACACACATAGGATTGTCGGATCTGTACCAATACTCTCGAAGGACTTATACGATTACCAGTAACTGAGAACACTTTAGTAACCAAAAGGATTCACATTGTCGACGGACTCTTTATCAAGGATTCCACTAGATAAGCGCTTCTGCTATATGGCCAAGGAATGGCCCTTAGAAACGTAACAAAAAGAAAAAAAATCATTGCGTTATTAATGATGATAGCATTCCATTTCAAATCAGATGACTTTATCTTTGGAATTAAAAAACAAAAGATAACTTCTATTTTTATGGATTTAGATTTAAAAAGATTAAAAATATATTACATAATTTGAAATTTGATAATTTTTGTGACATACAAACAGAGAGCAAATTCTATCAAAATTATCTTGATAACTGTTATCTCGGACTGCATAAAACATTTTGATCTGTTTCACAATATCTTGAGACAGGGAATTCATAATATCTTGCCAGATGTCATTTAAAAAAAGATATCAGTAATCCCAAAATAATGAACACTCTCACCTGTTTTATCACATTTCTAAGATGACTAGAATAAAACAATTGATGGTATTAAGTATCTGGCCGCCATCCTTGGCCAGTTGGAAAGAACTCAAAGTAAATAAGTAAGTCCCGAGCTATAGAATCCTTTGGTAAGTGAATAAGTCCCGTGATAGAAAATCCTTTGGTAAGTGAATAAGTTCCGTGATAGAGAATCCTTTGGTAAGTGTATAAGTCCCGAGTTAGAGAATCCTTTAGGTGAATCCTTTAGGTCCGTCGTCTAAGAAGATCCAAGTAGTAGTGAGCTAAGATGAGAATCAGCCAGTATAAATAACAACAGCAGCAGCATAGCACTGCCAGTGATTGGACAACAAGGCTGGTCACATGGTAGTCGGCGAGTCTATAAGTAGAAGTGACAATTTGGCACACGCATTATAACAGAAAAATTCCAATAAATGTATATATATATATATATATATATATATATATATATGTAGGTAGTTAGTAACTCATAAAATGTCTAGCCACACTGAAGAGACTTGATAACTCGAAACACGTGTCTGTGGATTACTATATGTATATATATATAGTTCTTTCTATAGTAGATATTTTTTCTCTTGAAAACACACACACACACACACATGTTTTCAAGAGAAAAAATTATATACTATAGAAAGAACAATATATATATATATATATATATATATATATATATATATATATATATATAAAAGAAAAAACCAAAAATGTCAGATTGATTTACAGAAAGCCGACGCTAATGTGCTTCGGTTTTAATCAAACCGTCAAGTTGGTTAATGATTATAAATCATGAAAAGGAATTGGTCTAAAACGACCAGAAGATTGTGAGTCTTAGTTTACGACGTTAAAAGTTTCAACTCTGCACTTGGAATGCAAGAAAATGTAAAAATTGAAACGTCACGCGATGTTGGCGTTCCCATTCAAATAGTTGATGATTTTCTCAAAAACTTTATACTTAATTACACTGTCGGATTTTATATACATTTTTCTTCTCATATATATATATATATATATATATATATATATATATATATAAATAAAGCTGATCTTAGCCCTGAAGAGCACTAAGCGAAACTTTTAGTAGGTATATCTGACTCATTAGGTTTATCTTTATCATTTGCTCTACTTAGGTATTGAGCACTCTTTACTTATTAACTTTAGTATATCCTGGCGGTTTTTATATGTATAGATATTTATATATATTATATATATATATATATATATATATATATATATATATATATATATAAATTATTTTTTCTTTTGGCCAAGTATTATAGTATCAACCGATTATTTTCGGTTGGTATGACTATATTGGGCTTTTCTTTTTTTCAAATTTTCCCCAGGTGATGTTTGGTAGTATATTTTTTACAATCAAACATTTTTTTCTTACCGCAAGGGTTTGCCAACAAGTTTGGTATATATATATATATATATATTAGAATGTGGAATTAACACTGTGAATGAATTTTATGGTTTCGATATTCTAAAAGTAGCCGTTAATGAACTTAATGAACTTTTTCTTCAATTGATGTAGCGCCATTATTATTATTATTTTTCTTTTTTTTTCTTTTTCTTTTTCTTCTTCTCTGCTTCTTATGTCTCCATTTTCGTCTACTGCCCCCCCTCTACCTCCTCGTGTTAACTTTTTAAGTCGCTATAAATCTTGAATTTACATGTCATTCCTTGACTAAGGTACTGATGGTTAAGTCAACCCGAAGCGAAGCGAATTAAGGTGAACGATTTAATTTGTTAAATTGAATTTAAAGACTTACTTTCAAAATAATATTTTGTTTCGTATTGGTTCTAAAACTCGTTTAACTTTTAACCATTGTGTATTAGAATGTGGAATTAACACTGTGAATGAATTTTATGGTTTCGATATTCTAGAAGTAGCCGTTAATGAACTTAATGAACTTTTTCTTCAATTGATATTTGCAATCGCTACGCTGTTACAGTAAGAAATAAATTCGATATCCTCCAGGAGACATCCGAAAGCTCCACACCAAACGAGGAATACGAAAACTTTGTTAGTGCTCACTTAGAAGCGGCAGCCGAATGCATACCAACCAAATTAAAAGCCGAACACTCTGTTCCCTGGGAGACAGAAGCAGTTAGGGAAAAAAGAAACGATATAAAAAAAGCAGCCAAACTCAATAAAACAAACCTAACTAACACCAATTTACACAACCTTAGGAAAGCCCAAATAGAACTAACCAAAACATACAAAAAAGAACAAACAGAATATATACAAGCACAAATAAATAATATTTAGATCATCGGTAGAAGACAGACAGTCGCGATTAGCATGGCAAACAGTAAATGAAATTAGTGGTAGGAAAAGTACCTCTAGATCAAAACTAAAGGCAAACAGCCAAAAAGAAAGACTCCAAAATGGAAAGACCACTTCCAGAAACTTCTGGGGAACACACTTAAAATCATGGTAAATAACACCCAAAAGATCATAGATAGACAACCAGACATAAAACTGGGGATTTTACAACAGAAGAACTCCACGTAGTCTTAAATAAACTAAAAGGTAGAAGGGCGGCGGGTCTTGACGAAATACCCCGGAGGTATGGAAAATGGGCAAGTTCAGCGACATACTGCTTAGGCTATGCAATGCAGTATATAGACAAAATAGAATAGATAAATGGACAAAAGGATGCATCCTCCCGTTCCCCAAAAAGGGAGACCTAGGAATAGCTAAAAACTACAGAGGCATAACTCTTACGGCTATCGCAGCCAAGATCTATAATGCCCTTCTTCTTAATCGCATCCGACCCGAAATAGAGAAAATTCTTAGGAAAAACCAAAAACGGATTCCGTAGAAACCGTTCCACAACCTCTCAGATCCTGACTATACGACGAATCATAGAAGGGATTCGAGCAAAGAATCTAGAGGCAACGCTACTATTCGTAGATTTTTCCAAGGCATTTGATTCCATACACAGAGGAAAAATGGAACAAATACTACTAGCATACGGGCTACCAGAAGAAACTGTTTGCTGCTATAATGATGCTCTACAAAGATACACAAGCAATGGTACGCTCACCGATGGCGACACAGATTTCTTCGACATCGGAACTGGAGTCCTACAAGGAGATACACTAGCACCATATATATTTATCATATGCTTAGACTATGTACTCCGAACATCATTAGATACCATAAAAGAAGAAGGCTTCACACTAAAAAAGGCAAGAAGCAGGCGATATCCCGCACAGAAAATCACAGATGCGGACTACGCTGATGACCTTGCACTCCTTGCAGATACACCACCACAGGCCGAGTCACTACTGCATAGCCTAGAGAAGGCTGCAAATAATATTGGCCTTCACGTAAACTCCGATAAAACAGAGTACATATGTTTCAAAAGGAAAGGAGACATAACCACACTCAACGGTAAGCCCCTTAAGCCAGTAGAACAATTCACATACCTAGGTGGTAATATCCTATCCACAGAAAGCGATGTAAATACACGAATAGGAAAAGCGTGGTCGGCCACAAACAAACTATACGTAATATGGAAATCCGATCTCACTGACAAGCTAAAGCGACAATTCTTCCAGGCGGTCGTTGTATCAGTGTTGCTGTACAGATGCACCACATGGACCCTAACGAGGCGCCTTGAGAATAAGCTGGATGGGAGCTGCACAAGAATGCTGCGTGCAGTCCTGAATAAATCGTGGAAGCAGCACCCCACGAGGAAACAGCTATATGGCCACCTGCCCTCCATCTCACAAACCATTCGAGTGAGACGGACAAGACATGCCGGGCACTGCTGGAGAAGCAAGGATGAGCTCATAAGTGACGTTCTCCTGTGGAAGCCAACACACGGACATGCTAGTGTGGGCCGCCCAGCAAGGACCTACATTGACCAACTAAGCAAAGATGCAGGTTGCTGCACAGAGGACCTCCCTGGGAAAATGAATGATAGGAAAGGTTGGCGAGAGATTGTCATGGATATCCGTGCTAATAGCGCGACATGATGATGATGATGATATATATATATATATCGATACACACACTTACACAGTCCCATACTCACACCGTAAAAGAGAATATTTGACGTCATATTCCAAACCGTCTATTTTTCAGCGTTCTTTTTTCAAACTTCAATTTTAAACAGACTGATAAACAAGGACTATCACTCGGTTTTCTCGTTATTTTTATTACCTTCCATATACCAACAAATGCCCTGAAGATGATCTAATTAATAGATCGAAACACTGCAGCGTCGGTCAATAAACTCACCACTTAACTCATTTATAACTGTGTTTTTTTCAATCATTCTTAATATACTACATACCGTCGGATTCACTTCCTTTTCTTCACACACACACACACACACACACACACATTTACATCATCTTTGTTTAACAATGCCATTTTTCGTCTGCTACCCACTGAAACTTGTGATAGAGGAAGTTAATATATTCTATCTTATAAACCAACAGTTGCAAACATGAGGGTGAAGGTCGTACCAACTGTAGTCGGTATCCTTGGGACAGTTCCCAAGGGTTTGGAAAAGGGACAGGATAAATTGGAAATCAGAGGAAGAATAGAGACCATCAAAACAACAAAGCTAGAATACACAGTTGAGTCCTGGAGACCTGAGGAGACTTGCTGTCACTCGAACTGGTTAGCTCAGTCGGTAGAGCGTTCGGCTAGAAACCACAAGGTTCCTAGTTCGATACCGGTCCTCGCCAACTCAGCGTATGAGTAGCACAGGGATCTGTGCGGTAAAGTAAGGAGCTGATGGTAGGTGTGGCGCTCCGCCTCAGATGCTAAAAAAACAATCTCCTTGGTCTAGCGCTATTGAAAAGGGGATAGACTCCCTCGCTGACTGGCTGGTA